>CM077456.1:7086500-8286500 GCA_039654765.1 Mylopharyngodon piceus | reverse complement strand
AAGATGTGAATGTGCTTCTCTTTTCAAACTAATGCATTGAACAGTTTCTAAACTGTTTTTACATTTAAAAAAAAAAGTGAATGCACCTTAACAATACTGTTAATCAATTATGAAGATTGTGATATATATTCAAAGCACATTTAAGCTAAAATTTTAAAATGAATCTGTTTGAATTTTAACATTACTATACACAAATAAAGAATACTGAGAAACACTGGATTTTGTTCATTTTTTATTTATTTATTTTTTTTTTAAATGAAGAAAAAAACAAACAAATATATTTGTAAAAATATTAAATTAAACAATAGTTTAATAGTATCAATAATAATACCAGTAATGTGAATATTGATAGTAGTGATAATGTGTAATAGTCTGTATTGTAATATTTACTTTATTAATAATAATAATAATAATAATAATAATAATAATTCCTTATATTTATATAGCACTTTCAGGGTACTCAAGGGAGCTTTACATATGGAAGTGGGAATCTCCTCAACCACCACCAATGTGCAGCATCCACTTTACTATAAAATATGTTAAAATGCACTTATTACTACTTATTACTTTTCTACCTGATCTAATCCTTAAAAATTACTTGTTTCCAGTCATATTGAATAATAGTGAAAAAAAGTATTTTGGTATAATTATTTTCACTTATTTACTGGTCATTTATGTAACCAGTTTTACAGATCCAGTTAAGATCTATTAGCCTTTCAGAAGAGAGTACTTCAAAAAAAAAAAACAGCACCGAGGTGGTACGGATAAATTTAAGTCAAATTCTGAATGATATTTTTGTGTTATTTTAATGATCCACATTTTTTTGTTACCTGCATTATTTATATAACAAAACTATAATTGAAAATTAGACTTAAGTTGATCTGTACAACCTTTTTTATGTTGCCGTATGACATGGTGGTATCAATTTAAGTCTAATTTTCAATTATATTTTAATTATATTTAATATATATAATTATATTATCAATTTAAGTCTAATTTTGAATTTTTTTTGTGCTACAAATTACGCATGATAAACATTTTTTTCCTGACATTTTTATTAGACACACACACACACATATATACTGTATATATATATATATATATATAACGAGTGTATTTTACCACTTTTTACAGTATTACAATATTTTAATTATCTTTTCATATTTAATAAATTATTATTACTTTTATTATTATTATTACTTTTTTTTCCTTTTTTTTTTTTTGATGATCAGTTCATGTATCATTCCAAGGCATTAAAATGACTCTTTACTATGTTCTGTATGAAAACACAAATAAGATGTGAGAGTGCGTTTCCTTTACCTTCTATTTAACTGCTGTTTTAAAGAACGATGCTGCTGTCAGACTTCAAAAAAATCATGTTACCATACAGTTACATCTTTTGCAGGCTAATCTTGCCTTGGGCCCTAAAATTATCTGATACATACTTTAATAACACCTAGGCCTATTAAATTTACCCCTCTCTGCTAAAGGAAATGTCAATGCCAGAATTAATTTATGACATTTTTGTATTATTCTAGCTCCTAGTTCCAAATGTTTTGTTTTGATATTGTTGCATTACTTTTACAGCACATTTATCCACATGTGTTGTAGTTTATTGAAAATACATCTGTGCACTGCAGTAGACAGTGCATTAATTGTTGTAGTTGTTGTTATTATTATTAATAATAATAATGATAATAATAATAATTATTATTATTATTAGTTCTAAGGCTTACTGTAAACATTTTGTTAACCTAAACCTCTATATTTTTAAGAAACATAGCAATAAGGAGCAATTTCAGTTTATATTATATTATATTATATTATATTATAGAGGGCTTTATATTATAGACATAAATACAAACGTGTGTGTTTTGTGTGGACATGTGTTTGAGAGAGTGTACTTGAGGGTATGTTTGATGTGGATAGTCTACTACTTCATGTAAAATAAATAATATAAAGCAAGAAATCTGGACCAAACAAACATAATAAGTTTCCCATTTAAAGATAAGTTTCCCATTTACTCTTTTGATCCACTGATCATCACTATTTCAGCAGCACGCTGAGGCTGTCGGCAGCATTCATGTGGTTGGTTGTTACCACTGTGTGAAACTGTGGGTGTCTGATATTTTTTTCCATCTTATCCGGGCTTTTGACATCGTTGCCCAAGCATGAACTCCTCTCCTTTCAGATTCATTATCAATCCTGTTATTGTTCTTTATATCAGTATATAATATATAGTTATATAAACTGTCATTTTTGGTATTTAAATCTTATTCCGTAATAATCACTTACTCATCACAATTGTTCTTGACATCATATCCTTTTTTTAAATCCTCCTTCCTGGCTTGCCATGCTTCTGTTTTCTCTCTCTCTCTCTCTCTCTCTCTCTCTCTCTCTCTCAGCTTTTGCTTATCTGCCCTTTAAACAAACATTCCTTATTTCTAGTTTTGCCTGATTTCCAAATTCTTTTTTTCTTTTTTTTTGTATTTTTCTTTATGCTGTTCTTTGCATTTGCCGGTTTCAGCGAAAACATTTTCTTTTAATCTCTTGCAAACTCTTAATCTCTCTTCCCTGCACTTCATTATTTCATTCATTTAGTTGCATTTTTCTTTCTTTTTTTCATGTGCAACCTCATGTGTACAAGACCAGGGGTGTCCAAACTCAGTCCTGGAGGGCCACTGTTCTGCAGATTTTAGCTCCAATTTGCCTCAACACACCTGCCTGGAAGTTTCTAGCCTATAGTAAAAATTTGATTAGCTGGTTCAGGTGTGTTTAATTAGGGTTGGAGCTAAACTCTGCAGGACAGTGGCCCTCCAGGAGCAGGATTGGACACCCCTGCACTAGACCACTCTTCTGTTTTTTAATTTTCACTTCTTTTCCTTTCATCAGACAGGCATGTCTTCTTTCACCTTCTCTCCTCAGTATGTTGTGCTGCTCATTCAGTTTGCCTTCTCTCTTTCTCTTCTTCATTTGGAGCCCAGACAGACCCTAGGTCTGCCCGTCCAGTTGCTCCACTAGAGGCCGCCATTATATCACAATTCTTATGAAGCACATTGATGTACACTGCAGTAAATGTTTTTAAAGAAGTCTCTTATGCTCACCCAGGCTGAATTTATTTGATGAAAAATACAATAAAAACAGTATTGTAATAGTATATTAATACTATTAAAGAACTGTTTTCTATTTGAATATTTTTTAAATTTTAATTTATTCCTGTGATAGGAAAGCTGAGTTTCAGCATCATTACTCTAGTCTTCAGTGTCACATGATGCTTCAGAAAGAACAAGAATATAGTTTGCTGCATCATATTTTTGTTGCAACAGTGATATACCACAATTCAAAAGCTGTGTGGTTAGTATGTTTTTTAAAAAAAGACATTAATACATTTATTCAGCAAGGGCATATTAAATTAATCAAAAATTACATTTATAATATTACAAAATATTTCTATTTCAAATAAATGCTGTTCTTTTAAATTGTGTCCACAAAATATTAAGCAAACTGTTTTCAACATTGATAATAATAAGAACCATTATTAAAAATAAATTACAGTAATATAAATCTTGACAAACAGGAATGGAATGTGTACTGTAAATCTTGAGAAACACACAGTGGGCACTTTATTAACTTTCTAATACTTTGCCTCCAGAACACTCAAAATTTTTCATGCCATAAATTCAACAAGGTTCATTTCATATGAAATTGAAAAAGTCAAAAAAGTATCTTTTCTGTAGTGCATTGGGTTGTGGGCAGTATTAGCCCATTATTTATTCATTTATTCATGTTTGTTATAAATAAATAAAGGATATGCTTTAGAGCAAAGAACATTTTTAAAGTATCATAGTAGAACTAGAGACAACACAACAAGACCACAGACTTGAACATGAGGCTTTACTACAGTACACCATCATCAGCTGTCTTCTGCTCTTTCTCTCCGTTCACTGACTGCCACTATAAGTGTCTTTTTTATCTATCTCATTCTTATGAATGCAGACTAAAGAGAATTTGCTTCTAGAACATACAGGAGTATTAATTTGAAGTATATAGGATAAAAAATAAAATGTAAGACACAAATGAAATAGTCAGCATGTTTAAGTATCAGCATAAATATTTTTATTTTATAAAAACTGATGCATGGACCTGATGAACTGATTATGCAAATTTTGATTGTATGTTCAAATCATATTTAGCTTTAAAAAATAGCTTTTTTTTTTTTTTTTTTGTTTAACCTGATGAAAATAATTTTTCCTTGAATTTGATCCAAGGAAAATAAGCCAAATCATATAGAGCAAATGTTAACTCTTATATGTTATTTTACTATTAACAGTATGGTCTTTTAATGCATTATGGGTCTTAGTTGGCACATAGTTGTTTGGATTGTGAAGAGTGTAGTGAAAATGTTTCTTGCAATAAACAATAAGGGCATTTTTCTCTCCTTTTTTTGTGATTTGGAGTTTGGTGACCAAGTGGTCATGTTTACAAAATCTAATATAAGAAATGGCAACTACAAGAAAAAGTTCTGTTTGGAAATATTTTCAGATTGATCTTTAAACTGGCACAATTAGTGGAAGAGATTTGTGAGGCTTACTCTAAATATAAACATACTTTAACAAAATAGATTGGCATCTAGCTCTCATTTAACCCAATTCTTCTAAACCTAAACAAGTAAAATGTGGCCCTATTCAAAATACAAAACTTACATGGAGTGGCAACTTATAATAGTGTTATAAAAGATTGTTTAAGTAGCCTAAAGAGGAGCTGGGCAACTAAACGCTTTCATACCAACCACTTTTGACCAATAGAGCTCACTGTTACGTCCCTGTAGTTGTTTGTGCCTCTGTGTTTTCTCTCTCTCTCTCCCTCCTCCTGTCAATTTCTTAGGCACGCCTACACGGGACAGCTATTGGTTCGGGAAGCTGTCCATCTTTATTAGCTTTACTCTAAAACTGCAAGAAAATCAAAGCCAAATCTGATCCAATCAAATCTGAACAAGTTGTTTTCCAAATTTTAGGTTGATATCTCAAAAAATGAGCTTTCAGTAAGATTTTGTTTGGGCGCAGTACCAAACTTTTTCACTAGATGACAACCAAGTTCCATTACTGACCATATAAGGGCACCACCATTTCCATATATGGTTTGAGTGATCTGAACCATATATTTCCATTATTTTCATACAATTTATGAAGTAGACATCCTATATAGAAGTAGTATGGGAAGTTTTGCAGAATTTGATATGAATTCAACCTCTAATAAACATAAAACAACATGTATTTGGGCTATAGCTCGCCGCCACAATCATAAATTTATTTTTTTTCTATTAAAAATATTTTCAGACCTTTTTTTTCTCAAAAATTGAATGGATGTTATCTTTTGAACTCTTGGCATGAAAACAAATATGTTTCAATCAATCTTTCATGATTTTTCATGTTCATCGCTATTTCAAAATAAAGGTCTGAACATGCCTTATGAGTATGAAAATATTATTGTTGCAAATTGATAAATTACTGCTTCTCTGTAATTTATTTTGAAAATCATGTTTGATTGTAAGCTTTCAAATGATATATAGTTTGTCAAGATTAGTTTAGGTTTAGTATAGGATATTACTGTTTTAAATATGTAATGGCTGTGGGCCCACCGGTGGGCCAGTGACAGTTAACAGGTTAAAAGGTGGATTAATGCAGTTTAATTGTGAACAAACAAGTTTACAATAATTCTCAAGGTCTAACAAACATATCCTTCCCCATTAATGGTAAATTAATATCTACATCGTATGATATGGAAAAATAATATTGTCATAATATTTCTGGTCATATAGTGCCCAGCCCTAATTTTAAAATTTATTGTGAAAAATGCTAATAATTAAAATCAAAGAAAGAGTACAAGAAAAAATTAAAATGAAAATTTAGTGAATGAAGAGGAATAAAATACAGATAGAATAATGTGCACATGCTACATATAAACAAGTCCTGCAAAAATGATCAAAATAAGATTTAAAACAGAATAAATAAAAATAAAAATAGTTTACTAAGGTGAATTATGGGAGTAACGCAGCTGTCAGCTATGATTAGATGGGGCAGAGGGAAATTGGGCTAGTTTTCATTCCTTTTGGGCGGGTTTTGTGTAAGCTTTGGGCTGGAAATTTTTCTGGGACCTGGCAACCCTGGGCGCCAGCGTTTAAAAGAGCGACAGGACGAACGCGAAGACAGCTTTGCTTTCCTGTTCCTTTGTGATTGTTGTTTAATCTGCACTTTTGTTAGTTTTTGTTATGTTTAGTGACAGTTTTGAGTTGTCATCTCGTTTTCTTTTTGACATTTTTGTTTTCTTATCATTCGTTATCTTTGATATTGTGTTGACGATCTTCTCCTCGCCCCAGGGGAAAACTGGACAGGTAGTATGTCACGTGACGTACACGTTGCAACACCCATTGACTTTAATGTATAGACACACCAGTTTAGAAGTGAGCGCCACTTTTGTATGTTTTGTTTTGCTTAGAAAGAATAGATAAGTTAGGGTGTGAAACACGCTGAAGACTTGCTTTTCTTATTTTTCTTTTCATTAGTTAGGTTAGACGTTGAACTTGAGTTAGATTGGTTTTCTTTTCTTTTCTTTGGTGCCACTTGTGTCCTTTTCCCTGGTTGATTATTTTTGTTTTTTTCTATTGTTTATGTAAATATTGTATTATCTTTCCTTTTGCTATTTTGTTACTTTTTCATTATTTCTATTATTATTATTATTATTATTATTATCTCACGTCTTTTTCATTGATTGTAAAATAAACTACGTTTATTGGCAGTTTTGTGTAGCGTTTTGTCTTTTGCCACCATCACCAGCACATGCAGTGATCACATTCTCAATGTTGCCTCTTCTAACCCTAGACCAAAATTAGGAAGTTAACACTCACCATTTCCTGCATTGAGCCACAGATTCATTTTCCACCATGCATTTCACCTGAACATGCACACAGTAAAATAATGGGGTCCTTATAAGGGTCCTTTATAAATTTAAAGACATTATGAACATGGACTTCATATCAGCAATTTAAATTAGATTCAGAGAATTGGGAAGGGCTTCAACAGGAAGTACTACATCTACCGACCACATCATGGTTTTCCCCTGTGCATGTCATTTGTTCTTTTCTAGATACAACATAGATATGTTTAGTGAGGTGATCATACACAAGATGATCAGCCACTGATAAAGCGACCAGCACATCAAGATCTGATCATCGAGCGACCAAAGGCTCAAACATGAGGCCATGCTGTAACTTCATCTGTCTTATTCTCTTCGCTTTCTGCTCACTGGCTCGCAGTGAATGTGCGTCTTTTCCTCTCTTTTTTTTTTCTTTATTTTTCTTTGTGAATGTCTAGATAATCAACTGCTAACATTTAAAATATATTTGAGGCATTTTCTATATCATTAAATGTATCTCGTTCATATGTATTTTTTTTAGATTTATTTTGAACAATGTTAATTACATTGTAATTTTCATGTGTTTTTTTCTGCAGTCAACCAAGGTCCTGATAAGTGCTGCTTTTCTTTTTTTAAAAGAAAAATCCCAGTAAAGCAGGTTGAGAGTTATTATATCACACATTCTGACTGCTACAGGAGTGGTATCGTGTAAGTATTTTAGTAATGTCTTAATTTAATGAAAATGAATATTGTAAATACATTGAGAAATCATTAACCATCTTTTTTTTTGAAAATCCAGTTTCATCACAAAAGCTCAAAAGGAGATCTGTGCTGACCTGACAGGGAGATGGGTTCAGAGACTTAAGAATTTGGTGGACGCTCGCACAATGGCGGACACTCACACATTGAGACAATGGCCCATACCTGAGATCCCAGTCATCAGTTCTAAATTGGACACAGTGGAAAAGTTAATTGCTTGTTATAGGCTTTTTAATATAATAATACTGTTTTACTTTGTGAATGTCTTTTACTGAACAGAACTTGTAATCATATACTTTATTCAAAATATATTCAATGAAAAACTTTGTTAGCGGCAAATATTGACAGGAGACCTTGAAATTACTTTAGCAAGCACTGTAAAAAAGACATCTCTACTCTATTGTATTTTGAAAGGAAAGCAGAGTCAATCAGAACGACAGAAACTGCACCACTCCAGCGACCAGAGGAAACAACTCTTGTCCACCTCAAAGAGTCAAATGACGGGTTTGATTTTGACACAACACAAGCAAATCCAAATACTGAGTAAGTAAAAACCTAAATTATTGAACCAAATCCCATTTTCCTGTCCCATAATCTCTTTCAAATTAATAGTACCTTGTGAATGTTTTTTTTTAACTGAGTCAGTAAATTATATATGCGCATGCTGTATTGAAAGTGTATTCAAGCCTGAAAAGTAAAAAAAGGTTAAGATTAAAGGTTAAAGGTTACACTACTGGTAAGATATTTAGGTTTTCTGTTAATTCAGGTAATGCAGGGGCATTGAGAATATAATGAATACAAAAATCATCCAAATGAATCAATCTATGCATTATATATTATCAATGAGCTTTGTTTACTCTGTGCCATATAGGTCTTTAGGCAAACAAGGAGTACCAACGAGTCTCAATGATGCAAAATGTAAGCAAGAGATATTAAACAAAAAGGTGTTTGTGTTTGTTGCTGTACCACAGAGCTGGGCCACTAAAAACTTTTAGTCAAACCACTTTTACGCATTGACCAAAAAAGCTCACCATTTCCTGCATTGAGCCCCAGACTTATTTCCCTGCATGCATTTAGAAGAAAGGGACGTTTCTTTCATTTTACTGCTTTTGAGAGCACAGAGCATCAACTTGCAAAAATGCAATACAGTAAATAATGGGGCCCTTGATAAATTTAAAGATATTTTGGATGTGGACTTAATTTTTCAAGTTACCTTTGTCAGCAA
Organism: Mylopharyngodon piceus; assembly: GCA_039654765.1. Taxonomy (NCBI): domain Eukaryota; kingdom Metazoa; phylum Chordata; class Actinopteri; order Cypriniformes; family Xenocyprididae; genus Mylopharyngodon; species Mylopharyngodon piceus. The sequence continues at coordinate 8,277,604 of CM077456.1, read as the reverse complement.
TTTAGGCTGAATTCAAGGAAGTGTGGAGGGGTATAATAGGAAGTACTACCACTTCATTTTATGGATCATTGAATCACCATTCATATATTGTTTTATATTGAACTTTTGGAACACAATGTTAATTACAGTGTATTTTTCATCAATATTTCTTCCTGCAGTCAATCAAGAGTCAATCAGAACGACAGAAACTGCACCACTCCAGCGACCAGAGAAAACAACTCTTGTCCACCTCAAAGAGTCAAATGACGGGTTTGATTTTGAGACAACACAAGCAAATCCAAATACTGAGTAAGTAAAAACCGAAATTATTGAACCAAATCCCATTTTCCTGTCCCATAATCTCTTTCAAATTAATAGTACCTTGTGAACGTTTTTAACTGAGTCAGTAAATTATATGCGCATGCTGTATTGAAAGCATATTCAAGCCTGAAAAGTAAAAAAAAGGTTAAGATAGGCAAGAAAGGTTTAAGATGGAAGGAATCCGTGTCATCTTTTTATTTTTCCTAAAACTCATGGCATCTTGACATCTTCCCTTCTGAAAGGATGGCATTTGAGTTAGTTGGCACAAGAGGAGCAACAGCTGTAGTCCACCTCGAAGAGTCACACTACTGGTAAGATTTTTAAGTTTTCTGTTATCTCAGGTAATGCAGGGGCATTAAGAATATAATGAATACAAAAATCATCCAAATGAATCAATCTATGCATTATATATTATCAATGAGCTTTGTTTACTCTGTGCCATATAGGTCTTTAGGAAAACAAGGAGTACCAACGAGTCTGAATGATGCAAAATGTAAGCAAGAGATATTAAACAAAAAGGTGTTTGTGTTTGTTGCTGTACCACAGAGCTGGGCCACTAAAAACTTTTAGTCAAACCACTTTTACACATTGACCAAAAAACCATTTCCTGCATTGAGCCCCAGACTTATTTCCCTGCATGCATTTAGAAGAAAGGGACGTTTCTTGCATTTCACTGCATTTGAGAGCACAGAGCATCATCTTACAAAAATGCAATACAGTAAATAATGGGGCCCTTGATAAATTTAAAGATATTTTGGATGTGGACTTAATTTTTCAAGTTACCTTTGTCAGCAATTTAGGCTGAATTCACAGAAGTGTGGAGGGGTATGATAGGAAGTACTACCACTTCATTTTATGGATCATTGAATCTATACCATTCATATATTGTTTTATATTGAACTTTTGGAACACAATGTTAATTACAGTGTATTTTTCATCAATATTTCTTCCTGCAGTCAATCAAGACTCAATCAGAACGACAGAAACTACACCACTCCAGCGACCAGAGAAAACAACTCTTGTCCACCTCAAAGAGTCAAATGATGGGTTTGTAACCTAAATAAATGAACCAATTTGGTTCATTTTTGGTTTACGATTTGGTTTGTACTTTCTACATTTTTCAACTACTTTACTTGAGTATTTTTATTTTGAGAAACTTTTACTTCACATTCCAAAGCATAAGATTGTACTTTTTACTCCACTACATTTTACAATAAAACATATTGTTACTTAAAATTTTAAAATTAAGAAATCGTCACAAGCTCAGAGACGGTGTCCGATTCGAGCACGAAATTATACTTTTCAATCATCCTGATAAATCGGTTCACAAATCACATCAAACAATTCATTCGCGACAGTGGAGCTAAAAATAAAGATTGCGTTTTGGTTGGTGGCCAGTTTGTGTGCAAATGTACATTTTTGACCATTGTTTTCCATTTTTGATGTCATTCTAGTGAGAAATTACTATTGTAGTAATTAAATATTCGCTTAGTTATTACCAAAGCCTGCGCTATATTGTTGTAGATCATTAAACCGTTATGCTGCCTTAGAAGTCTGTCCGAAATCAGTTTCGTACCCTACTTGGAGAGGGCAGAGAGGCAACATGTCAGCTGATAGTTTTCGGATGCAGCCAACTCACTGATTCAATGATCCGTTCATAGCGAGTCTCCAGTGAACTGAATCTGACTGAAAATTAGCCAGGAACAGGGGGATCCTCTGAATGCGTGCGCGACTGATGGCGAAAAGTAAGTTACTAATGTTGAATTTTAGGATTAATTATTGATACTGAAAATCATATTAAGGTCACAACTGTCAGTTGTTTGTGAACTAATCTGTTTAAAGTCCCCCTGAAATCAAAATTTAAGTTTTTTAGCTTTTAGTATGAATATGTTAGCCTTAAAGGGTTAGTTCACCAAAAAATGAAAATAATGTCACCCTCACCCTCATGCCGTTCCACACCCGTAAGACCTTCGTTAATCTTCGAAACACAAATTAAAATATTTTTGTTGAAATCTGATGGCTCAGTGAGGCCTCCATAGCCAGCAATGACATTTCCTCTCTCAAGATCCATTAATGTACTAAAAACATATTTAAATCAGTTCATGTGAGTACAGTGGTTCAATATTAATATTATAAAGCGACGAGAATATTTTTGGTGCGCCAAAAAAAACAAAATTACGACTTATATAGTGATGGCCGATTTCAAAACACTGCTTCAGGAAGCTTCGGAGCGTTATGAATCAGCATGTCGAATCAGCGGTTCGGAGCGCCAAAGTCACGTGATTTCAGCAGTTTGGCGGTTTGACACGTGATCCGAATCATGATTTGATACGCTGATTCATAACGCTCCGAAGCTTCCTGAAGCAGTGTTTTGAAATCAGCCATCACTATATAAGTCGTTATTTTGTTTTTTTTGGCGCACCAAAAATATTCTCGTCGCTTTATAATATTAATATTGAACCACTGTACTCACATGAACTGATTTAAATATGTTTTTAGTACATTAATGGATCTTGAGAGAGAAAATGTCATTGCTGGCTATGGAGGCCTCACTGAGCCATCAGATTTCAACAAAAACATCTTAATTTGTGTTCCGAAGATTAACGAAGGTCTTACGGGTGTGGAACGACATGAGGGTGAGTAATAAATGACAGAATTTTCATTTTTGGGTGAACTAACCCTTTAATGTTATGAATAAGCTGGTGTGTTCCAAAACAATGACAAAATTCACATTTAGGAGATATAAGCATTCAAAACTTACAGTCTCTCACTTCCACTAAAATGGATCACGGATTTTCATGACATCACATCGCACTTCAGTTTCTCGTCAAATCTTCGGTCCAATCAAATGCTCTCTAGAATCTGAAGTCCCGCCTCCTCCTACACTCTTACAGACGCTGAAGCCTCGGCTGAAATCGGTCATTTGCTCACACATTTACTAGTTTCTACATGGTGAATGACACATAGTGCACTATATAGAAAAGAGGGAACGATTCAGACAGCGTAAATATGCTTTCCTTTGACGCGAATGAAGTCCGTTTTCGCATTAGTGTCACATGAATCGCCGCAACGCGAGCAGTCTGCTCCGGTCCAGAGACACGAGAGCACAGAGCGGATCATATGCGCGAGTCGGCTCAGACCACAAAAGGCATCGGACCCATTTGAATTCTGCACAGAATGCTGTATATAAGCGATATAAAGGACATTATGAGGAGAAACGGTCAGAGATTAGAAGGAAACAGAGGTTTTACAGAGTCTCTGGCGAGCTGTAACATAAACAAAACGCTACTGGCTATGTAAAAAAAAAGGGGCGGGGCTGTTCGATATATCGCCCCGTCTTCCTTTTTCAGTTGAAATTATGTCAACACATTGAATAATGCTGCACGTTCCAACACTCTTCAGTGGGCCTTTAAGCCCACTAAAATGCTTTAATGCGGACCCATCCACATCAATGAGTCTACAGTGTAAAAAAAAAAAAAAAAACACCCACACAATCTTATTTCTAAATGACATTGATTTTCCTGTCTTTTCCTAACTCAACACACACTCCCCCACAGGTCACTTTTCGGCATTACCTACGTTCGCTCTCACCCTCCTGCCTATCCTCTTTGGTCTCATCCACACTTCCTCCCCCTAATCAGTTCTCATCACTGGATACTAACAATGCTACTGACACTCTTTGCTCCACTGTAACATCTTGCTTAAATGACTTCTGCCCCCTTTCATCCAGACTAGCCCATGCCACACCCTCTGCCCCCTGGCTATCTGATGTTCACCGTGAGCATCGGTCTAGACTCAGGGCTGCAGAGAGGAGGTGGCGCAAATCTAAAGATACTACTGATCTTAGCTTGTATCAGTCACTCGTCTCTTCCTTCTCTACAAATGTCTCCAATGCTAAAACCACATACTATCACAGTAAAATTAACAATTCTTTAACTGATTAACTGATTCTCGCACACTTTTCAAAACCTTCTCTTCTTTGCCCTCCTCCCCCCGCCTTAAAGCTGATGACTTTGCCACATTCCTCACAAATAAAACAACAACCATCAGTGCCCCGTTCTCCACACCACATACTGACGATCACTTCTTAATGGAAAACACACGTTCTCCCCTCCTTCTCTTCGCTCTCGGAGGCAGAAGTTTCCAAACTCATCCTTTCCAATCACCCTACTACCTGTCCGCTTGACCCTATCCCCACTGATCTTCTTCAGGCCATCTCCTTCTCAGTCGTACCTGCACTCACTCACATTATTAATACTTCTCTTCACACTGGTAAATTTCCCACAGCATTTAAGCAGGCTAGGATTACCCCACTGCTTAAGAAACCCACTCTAAATCCAGCACTTTTAGAAAACTACAGACTGCTATCCCTTCTTCCATTCATTGCAAATACACTTGAGAAAGTTGTGTTCAACCAACTGTCTACTTATCTCACACAGAACAACCTTAGGAACCGTACTCCAGTGGTTCAAGTCTTACCCCTCAGGTAGGTCCTTCAGGGTATCTTGAAGGGGTGAGGTGTCTAAGTCGCATCATCTTGCTACTGGGGTACCTCAGGGCTAAGTGCTTGGACCACTTCTCTTCTCCATCTACATGTCATCACTAGGATCTGTCATTCAGGAACATGGTTTTTCCTATCACTGCTATGCTGATGACACACAGCTTTACCTCTCATTCCAACCAGATGATCCGACTGTTGCTCGCATTGCAGCCTGCCCGACAGCCATTTCTGCCTGGATGAAGAACCACCACCTTCAACTCAACCAAGCAAAAACGGAACTGCTTGTGGTCGGCGCCAACCCAACGCTTTATCATAACCTCTCCATTCAACTTGGTTCGTCAACCATAACTCCTTCCAGGACAGCCAGGAACCTTGGAGTGGTGATGGATGATCGTTTAAGCTTCACAGATCATATTGCTACAACAGCCCGGTTCTGCAAATTTGCCTTGTACAACATTAGGAAGATTAGACCCTTCCTGTCGGAGCATTCCACATAAATTCTCGTCCAAGCTCTTGTTCTATCCAGACTGGACTATTGTAATGCTGTCTTGGCAGGCCTTCCAGCATGCACTGTCAAGCCTCTACAACTGATCCAGAATGCCGCAGCAAGACTGGTCTTTAACGAGCCGAAGAGAGTGCACGTCACACCTCTCTTCATCAGTTTGCACTGGCTGCCAATAGCCGCTCGCATCATATTCAAGGCTCTAATGTTTGCCTACAGAACAACCACTGGCTTTGCACCAGTATACCTAAACGCACTAGTTCAGACTTATGCGCCCTCCAGAAGCTTGCTTTCTGCAAGTGAACGGTGCCTTGTGGTGCCATCCCAAAGGGGCACAAAATCACTCTCACGGACCTTCTCCTTGTCTGTTCCCTGCTGGTGGAATGAGCTGCCTTGCTCTATCAGAGCAGCTGAGTCTTTAGCCATTTTCAAAAAACTGCTAAAGACATATCTTTTTTTGTCAACACTTGACCCAGTTATATTACCACTTACTTTTTCTTTTTGATATTTCTATTCTCTCTCTCCATCTATTTAAAAAAAATCCTTGCTACAAGCACTTTGCTGGAATAACTGGGACTTGACACGGCACTTGCATACTGTTGCATTCATGTTGATTTGATTGCTTCTACTGTTCTCATTTGTAAGCCGCTTTGGAGAAAAGCGTTTTGCTAAATGACTAAATGTAAATGTAATTATACGTATCTGTACTCAAGTAGTTGACTTGTGCACTTCGTCCACCACTGACCAAATCCCATTTTCCTCTTCCATTGTCTGGCAGTAGACTAAAGGCTGGCCCACACTAAAAGATTTTTAAAATGTGAGAGACCACAAACATGATGATAAAAAAAAAAAAAAATCATAGATTTAACAGTTTTGTTCCTATATAGTTTGTGGAGTGCTGTGATCTGATCAAGACAGCACACCACACATGCACTAACAGATTCCATTCACAAACAACCAGAGTCCCGACTGTGAACATGGGAAATCTTGCAAAATCTCTCATGGTCAAATGTGATTTTAGCGTAAACAAACATGGCATCATGGAGACAGTGTGAATATGGACTTTACTCGCTCTCTGATTGGATATTGCTTCATTCCCCATGACAATCTACAGAGTGTGTGCATTTGTCCTCGGGGTTCCCCCCACACAACAGTATTTCTGATCAGGGTCACACCGATCTCAAATCGTAAATATCCAACATGTTGAATATTTACGATTTGAGATCAGTGCGGCCTTCCGAGCGTATTCAATCACTCTTAACACACATCACACCACAGGAAAATCTGATTAGATAATCTGTAGTACCATCAAGATAATCAGGACTTTACCTAGGATTGTCGGAAGGGGACAATTGGGCCCAAAATCGGCCTGATTATCTTGTAGTGTTTGGCTGCCTTAAGTCTGCTACAAACTAATAGCACCTTGCGAATGTTTTCAGTCAAGCATAGTAAATGATATGCGCATGCCATATTGAAATCATATTTAAGCCAAAAACCTTTTAGTTGAAAATGTTGGCTGTGCATCTCAAAATTATCCAAAGCCTTGGTGACTGTGGTTAAAATGACATCTCTCTTCCTTTCCTAAAGAATGGCATCAGAGTCATTCTGCACAAGAGGAACAACAACACTCCAGAGAGCAGATGAATCAGCTGTAGTCCACCTCAAAGAGTAATAACAGCTTTGACATTTGTGAAATTTGAAAAGTATATAGAAAGATGGGGGTACTTAGAGAACAAGGGCTTCCCAAATGAATTCAAAAATAAATCTATATCTTCATTATATACTATCAATGAGCTTTCTTTCCTCTGTTCCTTATAGGTCTGCTTACTTCTGCATGCAGCCAGAAGGAGAATAACTGGTGAACTTCATACAGGATCTACAGTATAATGCGCCATAAAAGACCAAGTACTACTTTAACCTGTTTCAGCAGGTAAAAGAGTGAACGATTTCCATGGATAAATATATAATAAATTCTATTATGTAAATATGTAATTATAGAGTTTTTGCATGGTGCCTGAATGCTATTTTATGACATATCCTATAATGTTACTAAAAGTAGGGCACTGAAGTATTGCAAATTATGATTTAAAGGTGCAGTAAGCTTCATTTCTGAGAAACACTGTCGATATTTGAAATCAACCCAAACAAACACACCCCTCCCTTCTCTGCTCCGCCCCCAAAATGCATGAACATGCAATGCAAGAGTGGATGTCTCTTTATCATAGCTAAAGCAAAGCAAAATAATGCTTAGTGAAAAATAAACCAAAGTTGGTTGTTAGTCGCCAGCAGCACACCAGCTCCAGACAAGCAATGACACTCAAAACCAATTTGTTACTGTAACATTACAACAACAACAACATATCTTGGTTCTGTGAAACATAGCAAAACCAATCATACTCACGTATGGAGCAGAAACAACAACCTCTGCGACCATTTTCAGGCCTTCTAAAAATGTATTTAGTTACCACTTGTAGTACACTTGAACCCATCTTTTATACACTTTTAAATATACTCATCAGACAGAAAATAGACTTAAGTATTGCCCACATATTTTTATATATTAAATAATTCATTTCAAATGTATTGTAACTATGTTAATATTCCCTTTATATAGTTAAGTATATCATATGTTAATTGTGTTTTGCTTGTAATTAATACATTTCTACTGGGCAAAAAAAGAATGTACTACAAATGTACTTGCTTGAATTTAAGTATTTTTTAGTGCATTCAAGTATACTTTATTTTTACCTGGGATAACATTTCTTCAAATCTCCCTCTTGCTCACTCTCACTCCTCCCCCATCATGAGTGGACACGCCCCTTACTGCTGATTGGCTACAAATGTGTTGTGGTGCTCGATCATATCCACTTTGAACAGTTTCTCAGAAATTGCTTACTGCACCCTTAAATAATTGACTACTATATTACATTGACGTTTATACAGTAGGCCATATAAGATTACTTACGAGGTATATATTTTTGTGTAAACACAATGTAAAATGCAGCCCATATACTGTAAAATGCAATGTTTTTGTACAGCAAAATGCAGAATGAAATACAGTACCATATACATATAATGCCACTAGCTTTTTAAAAAATACAAACTGGGTGAGTAGAGGGAAAAAATGTAGTTTGAAATAAATAAATGTATGTATGTGTAATACACAAGTGAAGAGGCCAACATGTCAAAGTGTATGCATGTCTAATTCAGGCATGTTGGTTGGTTTATAAAACATCACTGCCTAGAGGACAGACGTGTTCTTTTTCCTACCATGGTTTGTCTTGCATATATATTTCTGAAATGTTTTTTTCTTTTTTATTAGAAAGGGTTTTAAGCCTTTGCAGGCCATCTCAACGTTACATATTCTATGTATGTGTATTATTTAATAAAAGCTACAAACTATATTCAGCACTGTGCATCAAACAAAGCAAAGATACGTTACTAAACGGCTCTTTTGATTCACTAATGATAGCTAATTCAGTAGCACACTGAGGCTGTCAGCAACATTTGTGAGGTTGATTGTTACTACTGTGTGAAACTGTGGGTGTCTGACATGTTAAGCCTCCCCTTTTATTTCATCTTTTCTTCAGGCATGCTCAAGAAATAGTTAGATTTTTTTTTTTCTCTCATACTCTCCTACTTGACTTCTATTCAATCAAATTTTATTCTTCACTCTCTATAGCCACATGGACTAGAATAATTGTTCATTTAATTTGAACATTTATTCTTTAAAGGAATAAGGAACCACATCATATTTTTGTTCTTTGCCTTTGTTTTCTCTTAATGCTAGCTTGTTCTCTCATATCACTCTAAGTTTCTCTCTTTTAATTTCTTCCAAGATTTTTCTTTGTTATATTTTATTTTATATTTCTTTTTCAGTTTTCTTCAGGCCAGCTTGAATTTCATATTTCATACCAAAGGGTTTTGCAGGTTAGCATGGTCCTGTTTGCCCCTGCTGTTAGATGCTGGAACTGCACCATCTGGAAAAAACAAACAAACAAAAAAAAAACACCTTTCTCTTTTGACAGCCTGTTCATTCAAAATTAGACATGTAGCCTATTCTTTTTTCTTTTCTTTTTTTTCCTTTTTTTTTTTTTGCAAACAAACAAATTGTGAATAATGAATTATTTTATAGTAGATGTTTTACCAGTACCTACATTTTGGGAGGTCTCCTAAATGTGTGAAATCGAATTGAATTCATTAATTAATTGAATTGCATGTTTCTTTACAGTTTTTTTCAATCATTTCAGTCTTTTCAATAAAGGATATATAAGTCATTGTCATCCTTCAAAGTGAGCCAATCTCTAAATCTGCTCCTTTTGATTCTTCATTGTATAGTTGAAGCTCTTGGATTTCTCTCAAAGAAATTCTTCCAGAGCTTCCAGACAGATTATTCCTCTCTCATCACTATGCCATGCATAGGCGGAGTGTATGTAAGGCTGGGTCTTCCCCTGGCCATGGACTCGAGACTAGTGTGTAATTTCTCACTCAAACCACTGACTGCTGCTGCTTCTGATTACTTTTAGAGGGAAAAGCTGCCCATGCATAACTGCTGGTCTATGATCAGTTTTCTCAGTAGTAATAGCACATTGGTGAAACAGATTTGGTGATTGATTGCACTCTTGAGAGCGTGAAATGTTTCTATTTTTGCAGCGTTGAGCAATGTAGCCAATCACATCTCTGTTGAGTTCTTGAACACAATGGCCAATCAGAAGTGTTTAAGTTAGAATCCCCTCACCACTCAAAACTTCAGAGTTTTTGTCAAGTGCTGAGTTCTGCATAGTCTCAAATCCTCTCATTATAAGCTGCAGTCCGTAATTATTTATTTATTTATTTTTTGGTTAAAAATGATCCAAAATCAAATTTTGAGCAAGTACATAACCAGCCAGTATTCAAAACTATCTCCTTACCTTAGCCCGATTCACAAAGGTAAGCTTGTAATAATGTTTTATAATAAAAATCGCTACTGGTGGGTTTCCGTGGGAGATTCGAGCATGCAGCTGTTAGTCTTTGCGTCATTATGACACGGCTGTTTACATAAAGAAGGAGTCCCAGCTAGTAGGCTATATATCATGTAAGGATGCTGCGGGTAGCTGATAATTTATAACCTTTTCTCACAGCAGCTGGAATAATTAAACTTATCTTATTGATGGCGGATTGTAATCCAGAAAGGTCCAAATGACAATCATCAGTGACAACTGGAGATTCACCCGTAGTCAAATTGAAATGGAAATCTACAGGTAACGCTAATACACACTAAATACACAGTCACGCAATGCTGATGTTGTTAACATTAACAATTTGAGAACAAAGTATAACAACAATAATAATTTGCATGGTTTGACGTGATCCGAGCTAAGCGATCGTTAGATTTAACCACCATTGGCAGCGCGATTGTAATGCTTTTTTCTCAGTTGGTCAGAACAAAAGTGGCAGACATGTTACTTACTACTTCAGATGACATTTTCTGGTGAAAATTCTTATTTTGGTTATACTTCCAAGACGTAGAATCTGTGATTCCGAAGTACAGTATCCACACCGGTGTGGTGACTGACAGCAAACATTAGATTCATCCGCGCTGAGGAGCCGTGCCGATGCACAACCCATGTAAAGATGATAATTCCGCAAATAACTGCAATTGCAAAACAGAGATGGCAACAAAGAGGCAAAACTTACGGACAGCAGCTTTAACTTAACAAACAAAGCATAGACCTTATGTAGGCTAAATAAGAGATTCATTGTGCAGTCAGCTTAAATGATTAGCGGAACTTTGTGAGATTGCAATGAATTGAGATGAGTGACAGCTTTTTAGTGATTACAAAGCTCTTAGCGCGCTTTCTAGGCGATATATAATACATTCAAAATTTGAAGAAAACTTTTTGCTGCATTAGGTAAGGCAATGCCATGCTCTGCTCATTTAGCCTGTCTTCAGGTCCTCAAAATCTCATTGGAGCCAGTCAGTACCTCTCTGACCACTAGTGGCCGCCATTACATGACAAGTCTAATGCAATTCATTGATGTGAAAGGCAAAACAACTATATTGTCTTGATATCCCTTAAAATAGTAATAATAATTATTATTATTAATATTATTATTATTAAATAAGGGATATAAGGAAAATGATCAACCATTATTATATTATATTATATTATATTTGTTGAGGTTGCTTTAGCAGTTTAATGCAATTTTAGCCTATAAGCTTCCATATTTTTTTCTTACAGACTCAAAGCAACTGAAAGGAGACATGTGCTTTTTTATTTGTCTGTCACAGAGCTGCAAATTGAATATTTCGTTCCAAAAAAATCAGCAGCCAAGAGCTGAGATGAGCAAAAGACTGCAAGTAAGCATCCAACTGAACGAGACAGCTTTGATGTAGCAGATAAGACATGAGACCAGACAGGTGGTCACAAACACTGATGCCAGCCTGTGTCTTTTTTCTATTGCAGACTGTGGACAAATAGATTTGAAATGTGTTGTATTCAGACTTGACAGTCAAAATGCAAAAAAAAAAAAAAATGACACTACATAAATTCCCGGATTAATTGTCCATCTTATTCTTCATCCAGCATATCTCCTAATTCAGAATGGGTCACATTAACATTATCACAATAAAATTGAAAAACAAGCATTAAGGGAATCAGCTAGCTTTAAAAACAGACATTTTGACAAAATGACATCTAAATGCATAAACAGTTCTTTATTCCTTTTGGTGGACTAAAGCAAGCTGCAATATATTTTGTGCATGCATCTCCACTTCCCCCTTCCCTTCTGCCAGAAGGGCCAGAGAAATATTAAAAATGAGATATGAAGTAATCATTAATATTTAGCCCACAGCCACTCCTGTCCCTCCAGATGGAAGACAATAACATGTTGTCCTATTATTACAATGCATTTGATTTTTTTTTTTTGGTGTCCTGATTTCTAAAACCACGTGGAATACAAAATGCACTTCAACAGACATGCATGACTTTTTACCATTTCGTGTTACACTTTTACAGCTGACATCATGAGAGAAAGATTTTATATTAACCCCATTCGGCTAGAATACCCTGTTGCTAGGTGACCTGACTGACTTTGGGATGGGGGGGGGGGTCACCTTTATGAATATTTATAGCAAAATGTCCAACGACTGGTTCCTGTTTAAGCTTAAAAATGGAGCATCTAAATCTCACTGGTGGAATTGCTTCAGCCTCCCTCCAAAGACTGACACAATATCATTACACAAAGAGTGCATGTGTAGGCTACTTAAAATGTCAAAACAGCCTGAACTGAAATCGATTGGCTGTTGTCATTTGGCTGTTTCTTTCCCCCCAAGGGCAAGAAATAAAGCAGGAACACATATCCACAGTGCAGGCTATACATTAGCTCATGCACCTCACAACCCTCAGACCTCTTATATTTCAGCGGTTGGGTTGTCATGACCACCTTGAAAAAATTATACTGCAAACAAAAGGGTTTTAGCAGCACATTTTAAATAGCTTCCTTCAGGGGAAAAATAAGTACAAAAGCATCACAAGCTTAATTCCTGGGGTCTATGGACTGATTTGGAGATGAAATCTAGAGAATATGATGATGTAATACAGTCTTAGAAATAAAGATTCCAAAAGGGGGATTTTGCGGTGATGTCATAGAAGTTCTTAAAAGAACCTTTTTTCTTACTCTAAAGATCATTTAAATAAACTAAAGAACCTTTTTTTTTTTTTTTTACAATGGAAAGATTCCATGAATGTTAAAGGCTCTTCAAGGACCCATCAATGACAACAAAGATCCTTTATTTTTAAGATTTTTTGATAGAGAGTGAGCTGTTCTGGAATAGTACACAATGACTTACCAATGGTAATAAGAATACTGCATGAAATTATATTTAAATGAATCAAAATATCTTCATATATCAGTTATATCGTTTGATAATGTTCTACTTTTTTCAAGCTTGAAACATCAAGTTGTGTGCATGTTTAAATAATGGCACAAGTAGAAAAATCTACTGAAATGATGTATATTATGCAGACTGTTGCCGTCTGCAGCCTGGGAAATGGCAAGTGTTCTTAATATGTGCCACTGCTTCAGACCCACAGCTGTTGACACAACAGGCCCAGATGGTTTTGATTTGCTGCTTGGTTCATTGTGACGGCTCTGGCTTTGGATGGCCTTTTCGGTCAAGTTGCAACATATCAGCATTTTCAAAGACTGTCAGTGACAGGCCATGGCTCACCTCAGAGTATCCTAGCAGGTGCATTTTTCCAGAGGTTAAACAAATTGGAAAAGGACAATAAAATTAAATGCACAAAAATTTAACAATATTTTGAAATATATTATCTAATAATATATACTTTTTTTTGCAGTAATACTGTTCAAGAGTAACACCAGATAAAGTTCCAGATGGTCTATTTGCCCTCTTTGAGCTTATGTTCTCATTGATCTCTTAAAGGGTTAATTCACCCAAAAATGAAAATTCTGTCATCATTTACTCACCCTCATGTCATTCCAAAATTTTCGTTCATCTTCAGAACACAAATGAAGATCTTTTTACTAAAATATGAGCGATTTCTGTCCCTCCATTGACAGTTCACGCAACTACCACTTTGATGCTTCAAAAAGTTCATAAAGTGATCGTAAAACTAATCCATATGAATCAAGCGGTTTAGTCCGAATTTTCTGAAGAGACATGATCACTTTATACATCTTAATTTAGGCTTTTATTCACATATAAACATTCATCAACTCACACATAAGTTGTGGTAAACGGAAGCTCAAGCATGTTTGTTTGACGTGTGAGAACCAATGAGGTTCTTTTTGTGTTTTACGCAGCACGTTTGAGCTTCAGCAATAGCCAATGAGATTTGTTCTCGCGTGTCAAGCAGGTTCGGTTGAGCCTCTGTTTATGTTTGCTGATCAATGTTTATATGTGAATAAAAGCCTACATTTAATCTGTTCATCACAAGCGATCATGTCTCTTCAGAAAATCTGGATTCTCGAATTATATGGATTAGTTTTACTATCTCTTTATGAACTTTTTGAAGCGCCAAAGCGGTATTCACGTAGCTGTCAATGGACAGTACAGAACTGGCTCAGATTTTATTAAAAAAATATCTTCATATGTGTTTCGAAGATGAATGAAAGTCTTACAGGTTTGGAATGACACGAGAATTACAGAATTTATATATATTTTCATTTTTGGGTGAACTAACCCTTTAAAGCATTGCATAAATGTGAGATTTGATGACTTAAGGATCCAAAAAAAAAAAAAAAAAAAAAGGTCACTATATACTGTATTTATAGTTACTACTTATTTTTTCAAGAAATATGAAAATGTTCAAAAAGGCATGACAAATTAAAGTATATAGGCTAAAAGTATAGACTTGTGCTCTATTTTATTTAGTACTGTTGCGTCATTTTAAGGCTCTTTTCATTGTTTTTTATTTTTTTCATTGTTAAATATGTTTTTTAAAACTTATCAACTAGGTTGAATAAATGATTATTGAATTTTTGGGTGAACAAAACTGCTTTAAAATTGCTTATTCTGACAGCAAAACTACAGCTTTTACAGCCTTTGAAGACAGTGAGCATAAACAAGTAGGGATATCCATAATATTAGAAACAATCGGGATAATCCATTAATAATCGGTCGTTTGGCTTCGTTAAAGTCACCACTGTGACTTTAAATCTATTGTGTAACGATCTTCTCATCTACTATGGCTGACTGACACAGTAGTAAGTGTGACGCCTACCGTTCACTGCGCGCACTCATTTCAAGATAAAGCTTACGCTCGCTCTGGAGCTGCGCCTGTTACTGCCCAGTACACACCAAAACAAGGATTTCAAGGTTTGTAATTAATTTCAAAATTGGGAAATGGACCAGAAAGACACAGAAATGAACGAAAAAGGAGTTTCTTCTTCTACCAGCGGAGTTGTTGTTCAAGTCAGGGAGAAGAAAGGAGCTTTACGCGCTGCCATCCCATATATGCCTTTCCCAGTAGCTGTCATCTGCTTGTTTCTCAACACATTTGTGCCCGGATTGGGTGAGTACGAGTAGATTCGCTCATTTCACCACAACCACCTGCGAGAAATAACACAGTGTGTATTCTGTATTTACACACGAAATAAACTATCAATTCCATCAACAAGTTCTTTCAATGTGCACTTGAAGTCATTTAAATTTGCTTTTCATCTTACATACATATACACCTAGATATAGCCTACTACATAGGGTATATTGCATTGTTTATACTTCAAAACAATTGTAATTGGAATGTCTAAATACTTTGAGCAACGCTTATTTGTTTCTAATTCATCTATGTATTCCCTAATGTTTTTTTGTTTTTTGTTTTTTTTATTATGGTTTTGGTGAAAGTATATTTCACCAAATATTTTGTTTATGGGTCAATTATATATTTTTTATATTTTTTATATTTTTATATTGTTCGGATCTATTACTTTGCAAAACATTAAAAATGCAGTTCATACAGACAATGCACAATGGATACACCTACAATTAACATGTTTTCAATTTCTGAATTAAAAGCTATTTTTATCTTTTTGTGGGGCATGAAGTCAAACGTGGGTGGTACAATGAAGAAAAAAGTCTCATCAAAAAGCTGAAATTCTCAAAAAGATCACCCTTGAGTAGGTTGGCTAACCTTGTGTTACTAATTCTTAGGAAAATAAATGGTGAACCAGTTTTGTTTGTATAAAAGTGGTATAAGCATCATGCAGAAAGCCATTTTGTTGACAAGAAAAACATAAACAGGAAATGATATCATGGTTAAAGTTGTCAAATGGTAAAAGCCAAAGAAAATGCTATAATTATTTAGGCTTGTAATTCAAAAATGCATGATATTTGCAAAATAAGCTTGATGTGGAAATAATGATTAAGGTTTTTACACTGTAGTCAAAGTAAGAGAGAAATATATTGTTACTTGTTGGCCATTTTATAGTCATTTTGGTTGGAAAATGGTAAACTTTTTTCAAAAATGCACAAAATCAATATGAATTAAAAGATTATATTTCTAACAGCCTGTCACATGTTTTTAAACTAGATTATTTAACGATATTTTCATTTTTCATCATCATGGACAATCTTAATTTCTCATTGAGCCATAAAGCACCAAATGATCAGATCAAGTTTCTCACTGACATTTAGGTCAAAATTCAACGGGAGCTGTTTTTATTTCAGCTCATGTATAATTTTTAGTGCGTGGTAACAGATCCATCATGTGCATCTGCGAGCATACCAGAACAAATAATCAAGACGATCATAAATAATTGCATCCACTCCATTACCCTGATTGATAACTTGACCTTTTCTCCTTCCTAGCTGGTCCATTCATCCATCTCGATATTGTCATTTCCACCTTGATTCTCAGTCGTGTTCGTTTGGTCTAAGTAATTGTTAATCTTTGGTATTTGGTCATGTGTGTGATCTGCTTGCGACCATCTCCTTTTATCCTGTTTTCTTAATTGCCTACAGATTGTGCTGTGATGTGATGCCGTCTTCAAAGAGCAAATGGATTGTCTTATTTCTTTTGAAGGATTCTAGCAGCACTGCATTAGACACATTAAAATCATCAGCTGTTTGTAGGATACTTTGCAAAGCATAAAAGCACACACAGCAGAAGAATATTGATCTCCTTTATGTCTAATAAGGCTGGGAAGCATGACCTCAGGGAGAAAGCACACAGTTTCTTTGAAATATGCTAGAAATAGTAACAAAATAATCATACTCTTGGTTATTTTGCAGCAAAATCTTTGGTAACTCTTTACAATAAGATTTCATTTGTTAACACTAGTAAACACGAACTAACGCTCAACAATTTCTACACTGACCTACTCTAGCTCCACCTCTGTTGACCTAGTCTCGCGTAGCCAGAAATTCAAACTGACAGCAGAAGGTCTGGACTCTATCTCAGCTTTCATTGGCCAAGGACCGCCCAAGAGGACGTCTGACCAACATGTAAAGCAAAGTTTGTTTTGTTCCGCATCATGTTTAGGGGCTTGAAAATCTAAGGTCAAAGTCCCTACAATAACAGACCGGCGTACATCTAATAAATTATTAATTCAAGAATGTTGTGCAAGTTTACTGCAACAATGGTGCGGCAAACTTCACATAGGCTACTTTTGAAAATCCAGCATTAATAATAAGTATGTCAGTTGTAAACACAACGGCTTTCTTCTTCCATGAGGGGGTTTGGCATCACGATGGCTTTGTTTCCAGGAGAACCGTTGAAGAACGCAACACATAGGGTGAATTCAGGTTGAATGGGACACTTTTTCCAAGTCATCTCAATGGCAAAAAGTGTCGCAATCACCCTGCATTCACCCCTACGTCTCCTGGAAATCCTGTAGAATTCAACCAATCAGATGACGTCTTTGAAACTCCAAGTTTTTCCTATTTTGTGAGCCTTAGATGCATTAGATGTTCAGCCAGCGGTCCGTGGGCATGATGTCTGAGGCTGAGATTACTGTTGACCTAGTTTAGCTCCACCTCTGTGGACCTAATGGGTGGAGCTATGTTTAGCGATAGGGTTATGGGTAGGGTTAGGGTGTGGTTAGACCGTCTAGCTCCACCCATTATATGGTTGTCAAGCTCCACTCGCTGGCTCTGCAGTGATCAGCCTCACTTTATAATAAATACTACAATATTCTATAAATAAATAAGAAATGTTAAATTTGATTTCATGGTGACTTTAACTAATGCATTAACCAATGTTATAAATGAGACCTTATTGTAAAGTGTTACCAAGTCTTTCATTATGAAAGCATTATGCTGAAACTTTACCTTGAATGCTTCTAATGTGTGCCATGTCTAGGTGAGCTGATACGTTTTGGCTCCCTCATCTTTTATGGATCATGCGGTGCATGAGATATCTCTCCTTTTTTACCCCACAGCCATGGATATTTACTCCTTTTTTGTGTGCTGGTGGGTGTAATGATACTACAGCACCAGGAATATGCTGTTCCTCAAAGGCATCTTACTTTTGGTTCTTGGACAGAGCAGAGCTTGGAATCCATCTCTGACAGTTGCAGTTAGATTGAAAATGTAGCAATCAACCCTGTGACTGCATCACTCAGCCACTTGTGGCCCTCTGGTGTTTATGTCAATATTGGTTTCATCCATCAGGATACCCCCACTGGACTCGTGCCTCAAGTCATCTAATCTTGCGGTCCACTTTAGCATTTCCTCCTCAAGTTTCAGCCAGTCCCTCTGGAGTCTGGAGGACACGGAGTGCTTTTGGAGGACGCAGTCCACGGGTCCGCATGCATTCAGCATGAATCAGTGCATAACACTGTATAAATACTTACAGAACGAAGATGCATTCTACAGGCAGTAATGTGCCTGTCTCGTATCATCTCTGCACACGGGCACGGTTTCCCGAGCTCCTGTCTGCTGCACAGTTGCTCATACATAAACTAGAGCAGAATATTATGACAAGAGAGCCCATGTTTGGATGACGATAATACAAGGGAAAATGCCAAGAGCCAAATGGGGCTCTCTTGAGCACACAGTCTGCGTTCAGGTTGTCAGAGACCATTACCACTCTAGTTAGTGAGTCATGCCTGACAACCTGCTCTCCTCACCTTTAATTGCAGATACTTTGCAGGGCATGTGTTGGGTGCCAGATCTAATCAAATCATGCTAATTTGCATGTGTACCAATTGAGGGTCTTATTAGTAGATTTCATTTCATATAAAATGACAAAGAGCTGGGTACCTGGGTGCTTGCTTATGCAGGGATGTTACATGAAATGGATGTTTGACACTAATAAGCACATTTTTAACTCTTTCCCCACCAGCGTTTACTAAAAAGGTTGCCAGCACCAGCATTTTTGTTCACTCATAAAACTATCATTTTATTCTAGCTTTATTCATTCTTTTTTATCAACACTTGAATGTGGGTAAGTTTCATTTAAAAAAAACTGAACAAAAAGCTGAGAAAATCACGTTTTTGTCAAAGACTTTGTCCAGATCGGATTCGGAGTGATGATCAAAACATAGATTGAGTAGATTGAGTCCATCAGCAAAGCTTGCACCTCTTTGTGGGTTCAACATTTTAGGCAGTTAATTTATATGCTGTTGAATGTTTGATGATCATGTTAGCTTACTTGCACGTAAGCAACTTCTATCCACTCCGTTTAGTTTACACAGATCTTCTTCGCTTGTTTTTGGATCTGGAGATGCTGTACTATTTCAGAAGATCCGTAACAGTGCCCCCTATCATATAACAGTGAAAACATGAATTGCCAAAAAAAAAAGTCAATGGCGGGGAAGTGTTGTGTCTTAAATGATGGAAAATCTCTTCAATGGCAAAGAAAGAGTTGCTGTGAAAGCTGTGACTACACTAAGCTAAAAAACTTTGACTTGAACATAATACAGAGAATTGAAAATGCCTTTTAAATTTCAATTCAGTTCCTGAATTTGAATTGAGGTAGCAAAAACAAGATGGATGCAGAAATGCAATTTTAATTTAAATGAAGTGAAATTAAAATAAATGTGAATTTCAAGATTTTTAACTAGAAATTAAAAGGTACACTATGTAACTTTTGGCCCTCTAGCGGTTAAAAAACAAAACTGCATGTATTTTGTGGAAGAACATTGTTTTGGTTGTGCTTTGGCTCTGCATGACTGTGCGGATGAATATGGTTATCCTACTGCTCATAAAACATTCACTACTAGGCTTAAGTAGGATATAACCAGTTTAGATGGAAAGGATCTCAAGATGACTAGCTGAAGACGTTACTGTAGCTATACCCATTAATAGACAGTACTTGAAAATAAATTCCAGCACAGCGGTACAACAACCATAATGAAATGACCCTTCACAATAGATAATGCTGTACAATGAACTCTTTTAGAGAGCTACATATGGCAATTTATCTGTTCAGTAAAATATCTTACTCACCTGTTGAGTAATAAAAACGCCATCTCTGCATCACTTTACACTCTACTCTACTCTACAACATTTTAAATCCCTCAGTTCTCACCATCTCCGAAAAGCCAAGCCAATGTTGATTCTCGTTTTATTATGATCTCTGTCGTGTTCTCTTTTTTCCAGCAGACTCTCCTCTGTTAGGTGTTTGTTTAAAACAGGTGATTCCCTGGAGGTTCGAGATTTAGCGCGCTCCATGTCAACATTTTTCGCATGTTGTGACAACAAGCCAATGCCACTCCCATACCATACACATGTCAAAGTAGCCGGAGCGACTTTTCTCTATTTACGGATATGACGAGACACGCACAGGCGAGGTAAAACAAAATCACATTTTGGAAGAAGGATTGATGATGTATTAACTCATTATTTAAATTTTGTTAATTTTGAACAAAAAAGTTACATAGTGGAACTTTAAATCTGCAAAGTTTATAGATAGATAAGATAAGATAAGATAAGATAAGATAAGATAAGATAAGATAAGATGGCATGCTAGAAAAATAAATATCTTGTTTGAATTCAGGCTTTGTGTAGACCAAGAATGTAGCCTTTTCAAAAATATGTTTGATTTAGATGTAATCAGATATGGATGGAATTTCATCTGAAGAAAGTTCTCAAGGTCTAAAAGTGGAAAACTGATCTGAATCTAAATGGGATGTCATTTCACATGGGAAAAATGAAATTTTGAGGTAAACATGCTGATTTTAGTCATTTATTACATCCAAAGGAAGAATAATCAAGTATTAAAATATTCTAATAAGCTATCCAATTTAACACAAGTTCAGTAATAGGGGGAAATATAGTGAATATCATACAAAACCCTTTGTGAGAAACTGGCTATAATCCTAAAATTAGAGTATCGTTTAAAATGTGAGGGTTGAAAAGCACAGAAAAGACAAAGGTTGACCACTTCAGATGCATTTAGCTTAAAAATCAATGCTCAGAAGCACAGTTTTATGAAAATGCTAAAACTGAGCTAAATGTCCTGAATAATTTATTTTATAATGAAATGTTTTCTGCTTTAATTTTCTAATTTCCACAAGATATTTTAAAAGTACATCACAGTGACCAGAGATTTACAGTGATAACAAAACAGCATAAATCATTTCTTAAACTGGTCAGGCAGCTGGTTTAGGTGCAGACCAGCTTATGCTGGTTTAAACTATTTTTTCCGCAGGGCAATTTAAGAGATTTGTGTTGCTCATGCTGATGCTATCCCAACACTCTTTGAATTGAACCTATTGCTCTATCCCTGCTCTTCTAGTTTCCATGACAGCAGATGCTAGCAGAAGCTTCCCTGCCTGTCTCCGCTAAGATTGAAAGAGGTAGATAAGCCAGCACATGAATTCATTCCAAGGGGGTCCTTCAAAGTGCACTTAAACAGGGGGAAAAATTAAGCCTGGTTATCATTTTAGATTACATTACTTCTTTTAGACCTTTAATAAAATGTTAAAAGCTTCTTGTCAGCCTTTTTCAAAGCAAACAAAATTCTAGACATGCAGAGAACCTTGTGACTGTCAGGTAGAGGACTCTTGTGTTTGACCTTAACTCAACTCTCTTGTGGATTCAAGCTAAAAATAGACTGACTGCAGAGGTCAACAATATAGTGGTGCTGTAATTTGGAGTTTTTATGTTACTCTTTTCATTATTTTAACAGCTTTGCAATGCAAATTTAAGCTGTCCATAATCACATACTTTCATGTACGATATTCAATGAATAATTTCTCACCATTGAAGAAGGTGGGAATTATGAAATATTCCCAGACATACTACATCCACTAGCTTAATTGTCCTTTGACCTGTATATATATATATATATTTTAACGGACGTACATAGAACTGTGGAAATAATTTACTGAAGTGTTTTATTTAACCACAGGTAACAAGTTTCTTGCTATACCAATGCTTACCGTTCAAAAACATGAGGTCAGTAAGATTGTTTTTTAATAAATTAATAATTTTATTCAGCAAGAATGCATTAAATTGATCAAAAGTGACAGCGAAGACATTTATAATAAAAAACAAACAAATAAATAAATGCTTGAAACAAAGAATGCTAAAAAAAATCATGGTTTGAATATTAAAAAAATATTAAGCAGCACAACTGTTCTAATGATTGATAATAACCATAAATGTTTGTAATAGTCGCAAATTGTAATAATATTTCTTTTCATTTTTTTTTTTTAAATAATTAAATGCAGCCTAGGTGAGCATGAGACGTCTTTCAAAAAAATTTTTTTGAACAGTGTTGTACATTTGAGCAGCCTGGATCTTAGTTTAGTTCTCTGCCATCATGATACTGCATATGCAGATAAACTTATGTAATGTATGTTTGCATACATTACACTAGGGAAGTGTGCAAACAATTTGGACAATGTTAGGTTTGAACTAGTCTAAATCTAGATCTTGGACTAACCAACAAAAGGTCTAGATCTTATTAGGCCAAGACCAAAAAAGAAAAAAACGCTTCCCAGTTTTGTGTAAAATACGCATCAGACAGTCAGTGAACGGACTGTACAGTAGGTGGGCGGTGGACGTGACTTATAAGGCTGAGACCCAACCAAAAAGAAAAAGTAAGAAAAACAAACAGGAAACCATGGCACCAGTATCTCTCAACAGTGCATTGAGAGAAACCACAGAGGATCTCAGACCAAAATATGAGATTTTCTTTTTTTTCTGGAGCTTAGAGATTTTTTTATTTTTTCCGCACAGTTCAGTTACAATATTATACATGATTACTGGAATGAGGGCACATTTGGTGTTTTTGTGACAATAGTTTGCTTTGAGAGCAGAAAAATGGCTTTCAGCGCAGCATTTTTGGCAGCAGATAGAGGAGCACTGAGCACTGTAACTTCCTAATTTTATACAGACGGCCTCTTCACTCACAAAATGAGATGAATGGAATAACATCATCCAGAGACTGTTATTGCTCTGGTCTCATTTTTAATACAGCTGCACTGTGGCAATCAGCAGAGACACCCGATAACAAATTACACTGATGCTCTTGCTTCAGATTACATAAGATTTGCAGTATGATTAATGAACGAGTCTATATTACCAATAAACAGAGCTCCAAACTCTGTGGACTGAAAAATCATATTGTAATATTTGGCAATAAAGCACGCTCATCCCGAAGTTTAACTTTTGGGGTACTGAAAATGACTAGAGTTGTTCCCCTTATGGGTTTTTTCATATAGCAAAATGTTCTAGCACAATTTTTAATCACTTGATCTTCTTAAGGACCAGTCACTCCAAGTGAAACTGTCCCTTAAAATTCTGTATTAAAGTGATAGTTCACCCAAAAATGAAAATTATCCCATGATTTACTCACCCTCAAGCCATCCTAGGTGTATATGACTATCTTCTTTCAGACGAACACAACTGAAGTTATATTAAAAAAATATCCTGGCTCTTCCAAGCTTTATAATGGTAGTGAATGGGGCTCGAGATTTTGATACCCAAAAAAGTGCATCCATCCATCATAAAAGTAATTCATACGGCTCCAGGGGGTTAATAAAGGCCTTCTGAAGTGAAGCGATGGGTAAGAAAAATATCCATATTTATAACTTTATAAACTATAATAACTGGATTCCGGCGACGACCGTATGCAAGTTGAGTTCCGGTGGAAGAGTGACCTCTGACCCAACGTAGGATGTAGGAGTAGCGTAAGCTTAGACGCATATAGGGCTGGGTAACAAACTCAAGCTCCTCCTCTCTTATATTGAAAACATTTCTCTTTAAAAATTCTCGTTTTAGACATCTAATTCTTGACTGGTGTTTTGTTTTGCTCTCTCCTCTGCTCTTCCACGTTCGTCAATACGTCATGTGTCGGGTCAGAGGTCACTCTTCCGCCGGAACTTGACTTGCGTTCGGCCATTGCCAGAAGTCAGTTATTATAGTTTATAAAGTTTTAAATATGGATAATTTTCGTGCAAAAACCCATCACTTTGCTTCCTGGAGCCGTGTGGATTACTTTTATGTTGGATGGATGCGCTTTTTTGGGCTTCAAAATCTCGAGCCCCATTCACTAACATTATAAAGCTTGGAAGAGCCAGGATATTTTTTAATACAACTCTGATTGTGTTCATCTGAAAGAAGATATATACACCTATGATGGCTTGAGGGTGAGTAAATCAAGAGATAATTTTCATTTTTGGGTGAACTATCCCTTTAAATGAGCAGTATTGGTGCTGTGAGCCTCATAAAAGACAGTGTTAACCCAAATGACTCTCTCTTTGGAAAGGATTGAACAGCCAGTAAATGACTGATGAGTAATCAGCTTCTCACAGAATGGCTGAAAACTGCGATGACTGCAGGCAGTCAGGCTGACTTTGTCGCGTCTCCTCGCAAGCTGTCTTGGCTCTCATCCTTGAACTGTTATAAATAGAGGCCGCAGAGCTGTTGTGGAATTTTCAATTTCCGGTACGGCCCCTGTGCCTGTTTTCTAGGCCTACCTTGAGGCTAATCCTTTACCTTGCTTCCAAAATGCCTCTGTTATACATCAAGCTCCCGGGTTTTAGTTGCCACCTGTGGACCAAACACAGTGTGCAATGTTGTATTTTAGAGGGTCAGTAAACTTAGGGCTAATGAATGTTTAATTTTTTCCATATCCATCTGAAAAAAATATGACATTAGCTTATGCTAATTAGCTTCCACTAGCCTACAAGAACTTATGTTGACGTGACTCATGGATACCCTCAAAAATTAATTATATAATAAATATATACATTTTATATTTTATTTAATTATATATAATTAATTATATAACATAAAATCATACACTACTGGCTGCATTTATTTGATCAAAAATGTATTTGATAAAAAAACAGTAATATTGTGAAATATTTTAAATTATAAAACGGTTAGTTCTGGTCCTTGATTCTGATTGGTCAATAGCTGCGTTTTATTCACGATAAAACACGGCTATGACCGCTTCACCCAACGGTTCTGTGTATATTACTACACAACACCCTTAGCAACCACTCTTAGCAACGTAAACTGTATGTTCTCAATTGATATTGTTCATTGAAGCTTACTGTATTATGTAGAAGAGTATTGTAAGAAAGAAATTGAGTGAGCGAGTTTATTACCTGCATTCAGATTAAGCATTTTTCTTTCAGGTCAGTCCTATGTTCATAATAAAAAAATCTGTTTAAATGTCTGATGTATCATCTTGTCCTTTTAACAGTTAAGGGGTTTTCCATGACTGACAGCGCTAGTCAAAGCATTTGTCAGTTGCGTCTTGTTCCATGTTCACAACATTTCAGTTTCCGCTTTGCGTCGTGCCTAACAACGCCCTTCGGCCGTGACTTATTCACGATACAGCACAGCCTCTCTCGTACCTTATTGCTTACTTAGATGTATTACATTTTTATTTTAAAATTGTATTAAATTTATATTAAATAAATTAATTACATTTCTTAGATTAAATGTTTTCTATTTTAATATATTCTAAAATGTAATTTATTTCTGTGGTGGCAAAGCTGAATTTTCAGCATCATTACTCCAGTCTTCAGTGTCACATGATTCTTCAGAAATCATTCTAATATGCTGATTTGATGCTCAAGAAACAATTTTTATTATCAATATTGAAAACAGTTGCTGCTTAATATTTTTTTGGAAAATGTGATTATTTTATTTTAAGATTCTTTGATAAATAGAAAGTACAAATGCAGCTCTATTCTACAGTTAAACATGATTTTTTTAAATAAAACTAATTTAAAATCACCCTGCCAAAGCATATACCATCGTTTAACATGCTTGGCGCTAATAGTAGGTCTTTCATGAAATGGTTATTCCTTATTGCTAAAAATCAGTTTCTATACTATAGATTTTGAATAGCAGGTGTACCTCTATGACCCTATTGTGCTTCCTTTACATTTGAAGAGGGGGAGAGCATGTTGAAATGTATCTTTTGTTAAACTGAAGGCCATTGAAGAAACTCAATCAATGTGTGCAGTCAACAAGTGATGAGTTCTTGAAAAATCCTTATTGAATGATGCATCCACAAGCTTCCATTCTGAAGAGACTCTAGGGTCAGCGATGGGGAGAGAAGATAAGTGATTTTCATTCCTTGTAGCTAAACCAAAGGTCACAATGACTATTTATACCAAAAATGCTTACATAACAGAGATGTTTAAAACATCCTAGAGTGCTAAAAAAAAAAAAAAAAGACAGCGGCACCTGAAAACCTTCAGAAGGAGTCCTCACATGCTCTCCTAGTAACATTGTCTCTTTCAGAAGAAAAGGAACTCAACGGGATAATTAACCTCCCACACTGGCAATGGGGCACATGTGAGGAAGGCTAGGGAAAATTATAGTGATTGTGAGCCTAATGTGCGGGGACTAGGACCCCTACTGTATCTTATCTTCTTGAATCCCTTCTTCATAGAGAAAACGAGTTCGAATGTGTGCATGTCTAAATTACATGTGGCATTTGCAAGCAGACATTTGCCTGCCTAATGCAGTTTGACAAGCAGAAGCATTGTTGACAGCCTGATGCAAGATCACACAGCTGATTTGCAGTGCGAGTGTGTGTGTCTGATAATATGGTGGAGTGGGGGTCCTCGTGTCATTCACTTTAATTAGGAAAAAAAATCATGGTTTTCACAAAAATATTAAGCAGCACAACTGTTTTCAACATTGATAATAATAAGAAATGCTTCTTGATTTCTGAAGGATCATGTGACACTGAAGACTGGAGTAATGATGCTGAAAATTCATATATATAAAATATTAAAATATTAGTAGTAGTAGTATAGTAGTAGTATTTTTAAACAAATTAAGAACAGAAATGTCTAATAATATAATAGTATATGATTCACCAATGTCTGTTTTTAGAGGACTCTTAACAACTTTTTTCAGTGTCTTCTAATATAACATTATCTTTCACATGGCATTTATGGCTGGCTCAAAAACCTTTCATGTACTGTACTTCCAGGGCTGCATACACCAGTCCAGCTATTGCCTTTGAGATGATTGAGAATGTTTGCTCATATCTCCTCCTTGAGTCAAAGGGATGGAGAGAGAAAGAGAGAATGTTATTTTCCATTTCCAACATTCATTCTTTGTTTCTTTGGTGTCTACTGTAAGCTATCTGATTTTTGGGACAGTAAGTGTTGTTTGTATAACGGCCGTGGGAATAAGAACATTGTAAAAGGTTGTTTTTTTTTCTCCACTCTAAACTTGGAAAGTCCCTTCCAAAAGATAAACTTAAGAGGTTCTGAATAGCCAAACATTTCTTAGCTCCAGACCATACTGTTGGCTAAAGGACAGGCTGTATCCGGGGTGAATAAAGTACATTTCTCACAATCATTTTTATGGGCTATGCTAATGTTCAACCACTGTCCTCCCCATTAAAATCTATTATTGTGATAACACTAATGAGATGCTGAACTGCGCATGACAGCACAGTGCAGCCTTCTCGCTCAAACTCTATCAGTGTAAATCATGCTTATCGGCCTTACAAATATGGAAAGCTCTTCATAACCTAATTGCTCTGGATTGAAGGGGATAGAAGAAATCTATGACAAGAGATGTCTTGGCGAGTTACATGCTGGTTAAAGGTGCTGAATGTAATTTTTTTGACTGTACTAAAGCGTAAAAATACCATAATATGTTTTTAGATTTAGGAAACATGCTACATTTCTGCAAAAAACAATGCTACAGCAAGTTATTCTACTTTGAAATGTGCTTTCTGTGTCTGAATGTCTGCATTTGTTTTGGTCTGTGTGATTCCGCCCGCTGCCAATTTACCAAATACTATTTCGACACCCCAAGTTGCTAGTTGCCGGAAAGCCATGAAAGTAGGGCTGGGCGATATGGCCAAAAAGGCATATCTCGGTATTTTTTGGCTAAATAGCGATATACGGTATGTATCTCGGTATTTTCTACATTTTTCTATTTATATTTAAAAAAAAAAAATCTGTATTTACTTTTTAAAAATCTTAATTTAACATCCTGCCTGATGTTGTCCTACAAACAGAGTTTATATTGAAAGCTATTAATACAAATATAGTGAATGTAACCATGTAGTCTGGCACACTAATAGGCCTACAGTATGTGCAAAAAAGAAAGTTACTTTACATTCTAATATTGTAACATTACAATCTAAAAATAAAAATAATGCTTTTTAAAGCAGAAGTTAAATTCAGTAGACTAAAAATTAAAATAAAAACAAAAGCACAGACTAATTAGATATATATTTATACATTTAGTTACTTGCTATCATAAAAATACACTTACTTGTAGGTTTAAAATTCTACATATGGCACATTTATTGTTCAACAACAAACATTTTATCAAAATGTATATTTTAGTCAGAATTATGGCGATCCCATTCTATTGAGCTCCGTCTGTTTGGCGCGAATGCGCGCGGCGGCGCTCGTTCACGGAAGTCTATGAAGTTTAGAGGAGAATGAGATTCGCTAGCAGAAGGCTCGTCCACTCCTGACAGCAAAATGGAAATATTTGTATGACTTTCTAACATTTACAGATGGAGAATATACCTGTGAAATGTAAGTTATGCTCTGAGGAAAACAACACATCACAAACGCATTAAACAGCACAAGTGTCTGCCAGCACATTAATCTGTCACACTCGGAGCATCTGACGGGGCAAGCCGCTTTAAACTATAGCCTTCATGTTAACTATATCTTAATCTTATGAGTTAGGCTATTTTTAAAGCCCTTAATATTAAGCATGTCTCATGTTTAGGACAAATTGTATTATGCATTTTCCCCGCAGCAGCACTCTGCGACGTCCATAGCTGTATTTCAGATGCGCTTGTATAAAACTACTGTAGATCGATATAAACGGTATCGCCTCATTCCGTATCGTATATTAAAAATATATCGGTATATCGTACAAACTCGATATACCGCCCAGCCCTACATGGAAGCCATCAAACGAACTGGGTCAGAGATTGAGACTGCAGATACTACTTAACCTAAAAGCCTTGACGACATCCATCTAAAAAGCTCTGTGACCAGAGGCATATTAAATCACGGATAAATCAAAAAGTGTAAGGCTAGTCAGCTTCCATTGTCAATTGCGTTCGTTCCTGTTGCGTGTCCTCAATCTGGCAACTCGCATGAGCATCAAGTTTGAGGAGGAGGGGATAAGGGAAACAACTCTTTCCAATATTTTGAATTTGGACTGCAGTACCAATTTCAACCGCTAGCTGTCAATATTGCATACTGCACCTTTAATCCAAAGTTTCCTACAGTTCCCAAGTGAGACTCCTCTTCAGACTGGTCCTGCAGATCAATGGAAAGACCCTATTAGAGCAGCATGTTAAAAAACACATAGGCCTACACCAAATTAGTAACATTTAAAGATTTACAATTCATTTCAAATAGGAATTTGAAGCAATGTACTTATGAAAAATAAACTTGTTATATCTTACTTATGTTTCATTGTTATTGTCTTGCTCCATCCAGCTATGTAAAGCCCAATTTTAACCATTCAATCAATTAAAATCAAGTACTGTTCTACACTTTTTCTTGTTAAATTTACTGTTTTACTTGTAAATACTTCAGATTATGGAAGTAAATAAGGTTGTGAATCCCTATTTATGTTAAAAATGAAAATTCTGTCATTATTTACTCACTTTCAATATATATATTTTTTTTTTTGTAAAAAATATAAATTTAATATTCAGTTTAGTCAATTTACTCAAAACAACAGTTAAAAACAAAAAGACCAAAAAGAAGTAGTCCATATGATTTGTGTGCTATATTGCAAATAATCAGAAGTGTGAATACAGACCAAAATGTATGTTGTTATTCAACGATAATCTTTTAACCACTGAACAAACATTCATTTCAATCCAGACCACAGATGTACGAAACCTACAGGCATATCTGACAGTGACTGCTATTAAAATCACCATGTTAATTTATATTCAAGCTCCGTTGTTAATATTTCATGCCATAATTATGTCTCCGTACATAATGTACGATATAATTCACAGCATGATGAATGATATCATTACAGTGTGCGGTTTTAGGCTGAGATTAAGACTGAGATCATACTGCTGGCGTTAACCATTTTAACCACAGAAGAGGTTCATATCGTCCTATGTTGACAGCATCTCACTGTATTTTTGTGACAGGTACATTCATCTCAGCCTTCACAGTTCTGTGTGGAGCGAGGACAGACCTGCCTGACAGGCACATGTGCTGCGTGTTCTGGCTGAACATCGCAGCCGCCTTTATTCAGATCGTCACTGCCATTGTCATGGTGGGCTGGATCATGAGCATATTTTGGGGAATGGACATGGTCATTCTCGCAAGTGAGTATGCTTCAGTAATACCAGAAGCAGGGTTATTTTTTTCTTGATTTATTTAATACTTTAGGTTGTTTTTTAAAGAATAGTTTCTCCCAAATTTACAATTTTGAGATTATTTATTCACTTTACTTTTGTTCCAACTGTTCCCCTATTTTATTTTTTATGTGGAACACAAGAGTATTGACCACTTTGATACTTTTATGGTGTTTATTTGGTTTATGTATTTATTTATTTTGGTCTTTGTCGGATTTGTGTTCTAGTAAATAATGTCTAAAAAATATATTTTCTAAAATTATATATTCATTTTAATCACACTATATGTACTTTAGGAAGTCGATGGTCATTTTGATGATCTCCAACAAAACTAGAACATACATTTAAAGGAATAGTTTACCCAAAAATAAAAAATTCTGTCATCATTTACTCACCCTCATGTCGTTCCAAACCCAGTATGACTTTCTTTCTTCTGTCGAACACAAAAGAAGATATTTTTTAAAAAGGTCTCTCTTTTTTGTCCATACAATTGAGTCAATGCCATCAAGTGTTGTCTTGAACTTTCATTAAATGGACAAAAACAGTTGAAACATCCTTCAAAATATCTTCTTTTGTGTTCTGCAGAACAAAGAAAGTAATACAGGTTTGGAACGACATGAGGGTGAGTAAATGCTGACAGACTTTTAACATGCGTAGTAAGTGTAAGAAAAGATGACAGGATTTCAGCAGTCATCCTGCTGTGGGCCATATAGTCAACTCCGTTCATGTTCAACCTCACGTTTCTCGCTCCTTATAATACCATCCCCGCCTTCCAGGGCAGTAGAAGGTGCCAGAATCCTTTGAACAATGACTATTAGAGCGGTCTGTTGGTAGGAGTGGATTGAAAGCTCTGCAGTAATTGTTCTGTGTAGGCGGACGAAGCGACTCGCAGAACTTTGTTTCTCACATGTCACGTTTTTCCTGTGGAACAATTTTACTGTTATTGAACATTTAAACACAGGTTTGATTTTATTGTGCCTTTGTTGAATATGATCCAGGATTTCTTTTGACTTGCTTTTGTTCTGCATGTATCTTTTTATGGATTTATTTCAAATTTCTAATCTGTTATTTATTTATTTTACTACTTCACAACCTTTTGGATTGAAAGTCTCTGAAGGTAGGTGAACCTAATATTTGACTTTTGTCTTGTCACAACTCATATACTCAGACCTGTCTCAGATAGAACACCTTGAATATTATAAAACATAGTCTGCACGCAATGGCCACATACATACTGCAGCTACACATGCAAAAAAATAAGTGTTTTGTTGTAAAGACAGTGTTTCTTTGTTGCGACCTTTGTAACCTCAAGATCGTCCAGGAGAGTATAAGCCTACAAGAGTAGGCAACAAATGCTTAAGCATGTGAGATGCAGCCCAAAAAATAAGTTTTTAGAACTGTACGATTAATCATTTAAGTATCATTTGTGTAAAATAAATATCCATATTTAAACAAGTTATGAAGTCGAATATCGAGCTTCCGTCAGACCGCCTTCCATATTCAACGTACGCAGAAAATGTAAACCTCTTGCAGTTCACAAAGCTTACGCTACGTCATGCGCCTTACGGAAACTTACGGAAAAAGTGTAATTGATGTGACGCCAGTTTACACTTTCTTCGTAACTTGTATACGGAAGGCGGTCTGGTGGAAGCTCGATATTTGACTTCATAACTTGTTAAATATGGATATTTATTTTACACAAATGCATCGTTTCACTTCAGAAGGCCTTTATTAACACTCCGGAGCCGTGTGGAGCACATATTTATGATGGATGGATGTGGATGGAAGCACTTTGTTCAGCTCATACTCATTGAACCCTATCACTGCCATTATAAAGCTCCGATGCGTAGGGTATTTATTAATATTTTTCCGATTGTCTTCGTCAGAAACAAGAAAGTCATATATACCTATGGCTTGAGGGTGAGTGAAGGTTGGGCTAATTTTCATTTCAAAGTGAACTAATCCTTTAATTCAAATTATCACAGAAGCACTAGTATAAAAGTTTATAAATAAGTTCAGAAATAAACACTGATGTCTATGGTGGCAATCAAAATAGAGTAAATCACATTTTTGAAAGTAATGTGTCAGCTCAAATAAAGATTGTATCAATTACATCGTTACACCAGTAAGTGGCGACAAGTGACTGTTAAAAAAATGTATTTGTCAGTAAATCATTCATTCAAGAGATTCGTTCAAAAACACTGATTCATCTAGTAGTGAAGTCTTTAGGTGTGTTTGACTTCATGGAGCGCTGCGCAGACCAATCGGCATCTGACTTGAAGCAGTGCATGCCGGTTAGAAATTCTATCCAACTTTACGTATGGCATCAAAGTACTGTAAGAGTGATTTGAGAGCATTGGCAACGATGCATTTTGTGTTTATTCTGACACCTTCAGTTCGGCTAATGCAAGACTGCAAGCGGCAAATTTCTGCGCAGTGCCGCATGAAGTTGAACACACCTTTTATGAGTGAGTCATTGAATCATTCATTCAAGAGATTTGTTCAGAAATGCTGATTCATCCTGAAACAAGTGAAGTCTTTATGAGTGAGTCATTGAATCATTAATTCAAACCAATTAAAAAAAAACAAAAAAACATTCAAATTAATTAGATATTTTTAAATAGACTGAACCAATTAAAATTTTGTCCAAACCTCTAGTAAATTACTTGTTATTTTGTATGTTATATATGCAGAGACATGAGATGCCAAATCTCTCTATGGTTATCACTATGTCAGTTATTCCAATTTTTTAACAGAATGCTAATTTAGCGGATTCACTCTTGCATTTAAATGCGAATGTCAAAACATTGCAGTGTGTATGTGAGCATTATGAAATAGTACACTAATGAAAACCATTTTAAAAGCAATAAAAAAAAAACATGGCAATATTCTAAACACCAAAACATAATAATATATTTGATACAGGTCTGCTGTCCTCACAGTTTGGTCACTCATTTCAGGCCATTATCACTACACATGCTGGAAGCTCGGCTTCTCCCATTCTGTTTATTCTGATCCATCTCGGATAATGTGCCTCCCACTACCTGCCATCTGCCAGTCTCCTCTCAGTCTGTTTGATCCACTTTTTGTCCATTAAATGCCAGTAGAACCACAGCGCTCATTAGAAAAGAAGCTTTGCAAAAGTGAGACTTCATACAGCGACTGCTACGATGCAGCACTATAACTCCTTCAGTCGCACGCTGAGGCCTTTGACAAGATCTTTCAGCAGCCTTGCCTTTGTGGCACAGCAGACTCGGAAGACAGTTTAAAGTAATTGTTCACCTCAAACATCAAAATCCTGTCATTTATTTCCAAACCTGCATGATTTTCTTTCTTTCTTTCATGAAACACAAAAGGTGAATTTTTGAACAATATTGTGGTGAAAGGATAAGGAATGGGGCTAATATAATAAAACTGAGTGAGAAATAGGGCTGTCAAGCTTCAAAAAGGATGCAGAAGCACCATAAAAATATATTAAAAGTAGTCTATATGACTAGTATACCATATTTCATATAATCTGAACTCATACAGTTTTGTTTCATTGTGTCAGTGAGAACCGGATCAGTCTGTTTTGTGAACGAATCATTCAGACTAGTTTTGTGGAATGGATCGACTGAATAATTGAAGAGTTCTGAATGAAAAGAGGACCACTTTCATGATACTTTTATGGTGATTTTTGGTCATTTGTCAGCTTGACAGCCCCAATCCTCATTCATCTTCATTAAATGAAAAAAGTGGGCAGGATATTCTTTAAGAAAGAAAGGCATGCAGGTTTAGAATGCCATGAATATTAACAAATAATTACAGTTGTTAATTTTTTTGTGTGTACTATCCCTTTAACTAATACATTTGCCTTAAGGTTTGCATCACAGATTACTAAATGGCTTGCCTGCCAAAAAATTGGCTTGTTATTTGAAGCTTGGGTCTTGATCTTTTGAAAGCTTTAATGCATTGACTCATCTGCGTTTAAACCTGTTATAATGCAATGCTTTAAGAAGGTCATGAGTCATTAATCTATTCCCATTCTAAATCTCATTATAAATACTTAAAGATAAAGCCAAAACCTGTGATATGTAAATGCACAGATAAGACTACTGCTTGAGCTGAACTGCTGTAAAATGCAAACCCCAGTGAGGCACTTTAGAGGAGATATGTAAGAAAACTGAACTGAGTCACCTCTCCAGATCTCTCCGATTGATGTGTCAAGTGCCACTCGTATCAGGTGGTAGCATTGAGGATTGTTGGCGAGGAGCTGTTTTTTAATTTTGAGGAATGCTGAGGATGGTTTCAAACCTTTTGTAGGCTTTCTGTAAGAAATAAAACTGTTGTTTGGTCATTCACTTTAAATATCTACCTCATATGACATCACAAAATGGATTGAATGTAAAAAAATAATTATTCAAATAAATAACAGGTGTATTATTACAGGTGTTACCAGGTGTTTAGTATTATTTATATACTACTATAGTACTTATAAATATTTTAATTAGCTTTTATTTTTATACTTTCAGTAATTTTGTTGTGCTTTAATTTTTATTTTTATTTTATTTTTTTACTTAGCTTTATTTTTTTTGTTTTAATTGTAATAATTTTAGCACTTCAACATTTCAGTTAGTAGCCAAGGCATTTACAATTTTGCCTTCTTTGTTTTTATGTTTAAGTTTTTCATCTAATATTTATCTTTACTTTATTTCAGCTTTGTCAATTATCAAATTTTAACAAGTTTCAGTTAACAATATCAACATTGGTAAATAATTATGCTAAAATAATAGCTTGCACAAAAATAAAATGAGGAACAAACCAAAATTTCAGTTATTAGTCACTGAAAATCAGTCACTGAAAAACCCTCGCGGAGGTCTGTGCATGCCACTGAGTCAAAATAATTTAGAATTAGAACCTACAACCTTTCAGTTGCAAGACCAGATATTTAACCATTAGGCTACACAATCCACATTTATTCATTAACTATTCATTCTACTATTCAAAAGTTTGGGGTCAGTTTTTTTGAAAAGAAATCAATACATTTATTCAGCAAGAACACAAAATTGATCAAAAGTGATGGTAAAGACATGTATACTGTTTTAAAAGATTTACATATGAAATAAATGCTGTTCTTTTTAACTTTCTATTCATCAAATAATCCTGAAAAAAATGCATTACTGTTTCCACAAAAATATAAAGTAGCACAGCTGTTTTCAACATTGATAAGAAATGCTTCTTGAGCAGCAAATCAGCATATTAGAATGATTTCTGAAGGATCATGTGACACAGAAGACTTCTAAAAAATTCAGCTTTTCATAACATTAATAAATTACATTTTATATTTTTATATATATATATATATATATATATATATAAATTAAAATAGAAAAGTTATTTTAAATTGTAATACTTCACAATATTGCTGTATTTTTGATAAAATAAATGCAGCTAAGACACACCAAGACCAACGTCAGGCCGTCATTGAGCATCAGCCTGCCCAGTTTTTGCGGTGTGCACCGTCGGCACTAGTCAGACCCCATTGGAGGCTTTATGGCCAATTGAGCATGTTGAATCTTCATCTGTTGGCGCCATTGGTCGCTAGTTCTTTTACGTTGGCTTGGTGTGTCACGGCCATAAGAGGAAATTAAAAAAAAAAAAAAAAACATTATAAAAAAATCTTACCGACCCCATACTTTTGAATTGTAGTGCATACGTACAGTACCAGCTGTCTTGTGATTTCTGATATTCTTTTACTTACAGGCTACAGGGAGCAGGCCGCCCCTCAGCAGCTCTGATTGCTGTCCTCCAAACCTAATCTTGAATGTGCACCTTTCTCCTGTGCTGTCTGGCCAACATGTATGGGAGCTTTGAGGCGGCCCCCACGAGGCCTGGGAGATCCAGGGGTTGATCACATGCAGATTTTCAGCCCAACTCCTGCTACTTCCTGTCCTGTCAGGTACTGCATTAAGGGGACCTGACTGTTGAAGGACAGCAGAAAGCATGAACATTCTGTGAATATCTCTAAAAATTGTGCAAAACGTCTATGTGCCGAAAACGTCCTAATCCTGTCAGGGAAAACCGATCTTAAGCTTACTTAACCCTGTAGTCTTAATGTATGTATTAAATTGACCAATATACACTATGAACGTTTTCAGTTTGTAAAAAAAAAAATCTATTTGTTAAAGAGCTTTGAGGTGTTCAATGAAGTAGCTGAAGGAATCTTAAAGGAACGGTTCACCCAAAATTACTCACCCTCATGTTTGTTCGTGCAAAATAAAAATAAAATACATTTTGGGTGAACTATCCCTTTAAAATTATGCTTCTCACAGAGCACTATGAATACATAATTACACTGAATATTTTTATGTCATGTGCATTACAGTGTCTACAGTATTTCTTTATAGTGTGCTGTGTTTTTATTACTTAAATTAAGCCTTATAACGCAGGAAGTGTGTATTTATCAGTTTGTTTTATAAAATATAACTTGTATTCTACACGAATACATCACCTGTTATTGTTAACCTCTATTAGTCCTAATACCTGGAGACCACCAGCCAGAAATGTAACCTTTTTCTCCAGTAATTATCTGTTGTTAAGTAAAACAGCCAAGTATTGGTGAATCACTGTATGCCAGTTTCCATAGTGACTGGCCACTTTAATCAACCAATGCGTAGGGTATGAAATAACGTAATTAAGAGTTATTTTTATGTGACCGACATAGGAGAAAGGCATGGCGCAAATTGAAATAGGCAAAACATTATGATTTAAGACTGACATTCAAAATTAACCACCAATTTCAAATGGCTGCAGCAACTGAGCAAGGAGAATTTGTGCTTTGCTGAGTGTGCGATACATTCGGAAAATTCAAGCCCTAAATACTAACTATTCTGAACTGGTTCATTGTGTTACTCGCACTGAAGAGTCTCACATTTTATTGAGTCTCTTTTTTTGGATATTATAAATATATATAAGCTGGTCTCTGGTGTGAATGTGTTGTGAATGTATTTGAGGATTTGTTGTAAATATGGACAGAAAGCGAATTAGTTCTGTAAAGTCGTGTGCTGTTGTGTTTAGTGTGGCCTTTTTAAATACAAACATTATATTCCAGTGCTAAGTCCAAAGGCCTAAATATATTACAGCCAAACATATGTTACTCAGCAGACTTACACAATGACATTGTCACATCTCTAGAAATGTCAGAGGTACCATATCTAATAAATTCTGCCTTTAAAAAGTGACATTTTGGTGTCTTGTTTCATTTTCTAATTACAAACTACTAAGAAATGCATCCAAAAGTAACTAATCTGGTGGCATGATCAAAACTTGAATCAATGTTTCTTTTTTCTGTAATGGTACTACTCAAAATCCTGCTAATTTGAGCTCAGTTAGGTGTGTGGATATTTAATCTGTTTAATGTGAGGGTTTTTATATCATCGCCATGACGTTTTTAACTACTTCTGGCCTGCCAGCATGAGAAACAGAAAGCCCATAAAAAAACATTAATGAAATTAACCAGGCTATCATCTAATGATAACAGGAACTGAAGATGTCCCTTGGTCACAACAGCTCACAAATCAGTATAGAGACATGACTTAATGGCATTTATCCAACTTACTGAAATTAACCCCATTAAAAGGAGATGAGAGACTTCCTCTCTTGGGGAAAGATGAGGATGTTTCACAAACAAATATGTACTTTGGTACCAAATCGATACTTAAACAGAAAAAAACAATTATATTAGTCTTTCTACTGTATTAGTGACAGACAGAAAGACACAAAGTTATCACGCAATTCTTCTCGCAGGATCATTTTATTTAGCAAAAAAATCTCACCATACACTGATGCATCCAGGGTCGCACTTAATCCATTATATGTCTGGTCTAAAACGCAACTGCTCTCATGGTTTGCCGCAGGACAGCAAATGCGAGTAAATTTTCTGTCATCTTTGAAGGACTGTGATATGAAGAGTGTGCAAAGTAACATTTTAGCAACTGTGTGAAAGTGAATAGCACATAACAAGTACAAACTGTCCCGATAGATATTCATGTTTATACCAGTAGCTATTGTGCCGCACAATACTGGTATAAACATGAATATCTATCGGTTCAATATGCATCACATGGCTAAACATGCGATAAGTTTTCACAGTCCACACTACAACGCGAAAACGCCGTTTTCAAATTTATCCATTTTGGAGAGCGTTTTCAAAAAGCTTCATTTTCGTTAAAGCTGCAGTCCGTAAGTTTTGCCTCTTTGTCGCCATCTCTGTTTTGCAATTGCAGTTATTTGCGGAATTATCATCTTTACATGGGTTGTGCATCGGCACGGCTCCTCAGCACGGATGAATCTAATGTTTGCTGTCAGTCACCACACCGGTGTGGATACTGTACTTCGGAATCACAGATTCTACGTCTTGGAAGTATAACCAAAATAAGAATTTTCCCCGGAAAATGTCATCTGAAGGAGTAAGTAACATGTCTGCCACTTTTGTTCTGACTTTTCTGACTTTTGCTTTTGACTGCGGGTGAATCTCCAGTTGTCACTGATGATTGTCTTTTGGACATTTCTGGATTACAATCCGCCATCAAAATAAGTTTAATTATTCCAGCTGCTGTGAGAAAAGGCTATAAATTATCAGCTACCCGCAGCATCCTCACATGCTATATAGCCTACTAGCTGGGACTCCTTCTTCATGTAAACAGACGTGACATAATGAAGCAAAGACGAACAGCTGCATGCTCGAATTTCCAGCGGAAACCCACAAGTACCGATTTTATTATAAAACATTATTACAAGCTTACCTTTGTGAATCGGGCTAAGGTAAGGAGATAGTTTTGAACACTGGCTGGTTATGTACTTGCTCAAAAATTGATTGTAACTTTTTTTGGTTAAAAATGATCCACAGACTGCAGCTTTAATAAAGACGCTGCCTCAGTGTGTACGGAAGGCCAAAACGGAGAGAAAAAGATGTGTTTTCAAACGAAAACGTATTAGTGTGGACAAAACTGACAGATGGCTTTGTATTTCTGTGCTTGGTTTGTTAGGAGTGTATTCACACTTGTTGAAAATGCTCATCTTGGCAAGGTAATGTAAACAGATGTTGGTTATGTCTTACATGATTGTAAACTGGTGGGACTTGAAATTATTTATGCATAATGGTTTTGCTACTGAAAAGCATGAGGCATAACCATCAGAACAAACTGCAATGCTTTCCTCCAATATTTGTATGCCTAGTTTCATTCCTGCTTTGTATTGGAAGTGCATATGACTGAGTGCACAATTACTTCCTAGCTTAAGGGATGGTTTTAATGATAGCTGTGAAAAACTGGGATTTAGTACGTCTGTCAGAAATGCTTTAAATGCCATCAGGTGAGCTGCTATTTTAGTTGTCTACAAGCTGCCTAAAATCCACAAACCTCAACAATTTTGTATAGAGGAAAGAAAATGAATCCTGTCTGGCTTTCCAAATGCCAAATTGTCTTACCTTAAAGGTTGCTCTTCAATACAGTAAATAGCATGGTGTTTTTATTACTTTTATGATTTC
This sequence comes from Mylopharyngodon piceus, assembly GCA_039654765.1. Lineage (NCBI taxonomy): Eukaryota > Metazoa > Chordata > Actinopteri > Cypriniformes > Xenocyprididae > Mylopharyngodon > Mylopharyngodon piceus. The sequence continues at coordinate 8,237,528 of CM077456.1, read as the reverse complement.
AGCAAATGTCAATACGGTTTTACTATAGGCAAAACAGTACACTGAAAATGAGAAGATGGCTTCATAAAACTTTTTTGAATGAACTGGGATTGTAGTTGAGCTTAACCCATCTGGACATCAGACAACCCATCAGACAAACATTCCTTTTTAACAAATATTTTTTGTCATATTTTCCAATTAAAAATAAAAACACTTAAAAAGGTATATTTACTTGAACACTGAGATATTAAGAGAAAGAATGCTTCAAAGAATGCATATTGAATATAAGTGCATTTTGTGTTACTGCACTTTAATAAATGTAAATAAATGCTGTTCACTGAACTTTCTATTCAAGAATCCTTAAAAAATGTATCACGGTTATCACAAAAATGTTAAGCAGCACAACCGTTTTCTACATTGATAATAATGTTTCTTGAGCAGCAAATCAGCATATTAGAATGATTTCTGAAGGATCATGTGACACTGAAGACTGGAGTAATGATGCGAAAAATTCAGCTTTGCCATCACAGGAATAAATTACATTTTAAAAATGTACTCAAATAGAAAACAGTTATTTTATATTGTAATAATATTTCACAATATTACTGTTTTTACTGTATTTTTTTGATCAAATAAATGCAGCCTTGGTGAGCATAAGAGACTTCTTTCAAAAACATTAAAAAATTGTAATATTTCTAAAATTTTGACAGGTACTGTATATAACTGAAAAGGTAAAAAACATTAAAAAAAAAAGGTCTCCTTTTTCACAGCGTAAAAGACATTATTTGGATATTTACAAAATGCATAATATTTAAAAAATTGCATTTGTGAGGTAAAGTACTGTCTGTGCCAAAAATATCTACCATAATTTTTGCTGCAATTTTTCCTCCCTCTTATAGTTTTTCTGGGTCTAGGGTTATCTCAGACTGTTTCCAAAGCATAATCATCTGCCTCCTTTTCCAAATAAGGCTGTTCCTCGTGCAGTTGGGCATGTATTCTATCATCGCAGGCCTTTTCCCTGCATTCCTCTAGTCTCGCTGTTTTTTCTCGTCTCTCGTGATAAAACCAACCGAAGGCACCGTGAATAGTTTCAGTAAACAATTTAATGTTATGTGTATGGCCGTGCTTGTAAAACCAAACACTTTCATGATCTACATGCCAAACAAACTGTTCTGTACCATGAAGACTCTTATGAACCATACTGGGCTGGTTTACAGCTGAGGAGAGATGGGTAAATAAAGAGATTCTGAGGTTTAAACTAGTGTACACCAAGAACATGCGCTGCACAACTGGCCTCTATTTACACAGTCATCTTTAATCACTCCCTGTCCACATCCTCCATTCCGAGAAAACCACTATGGTGCCACTGTGCCCTCCAAAAAAGCCGAAATGAGCAACCAGTTGCACTAAGACAAGGCTCATTTTAGATGTCCACCACCTCATGTAGTAGACAAGAGTGGGTAGTTATAGTCAGTGGGAGGAATACTTCTACCCAAACAATTGGGATTGAATATCACAATGCTCATTTTGTTAACACCTCATTTCCAGAAAAAAATCAAGACAACAATATAAATGAAAGTCAATAGCATAAACTACTTTCCACTCCTAGGGCCTAGCAGAAGAAGTACAACATCAGAAAAAATGTTGATTTTGGTCGAATTTGAGGTTTTCACAAAAACGAGTTTTCTGAGAGTTCACCACTCGCGCTTCCTCTCAGCAACTTCCTCATTAGTCCAAGTCTGGTATTGTTTTAAAGCGCAGCATTCCAACTTTGTGAATATTCATAGCAAATTTTTGATGGCATGAGTCTGAACCAATGAAATGTGATTTTCAAAGTAATGCTGATGTAAACAAAACGGTCTTACTCGCGCAGACTGACAGATCCGAAGCGCTCGCACAAAGACGCCTCAGACAGCGCACGATCCTGATATAGGCCTACACATAAACAGAATTACAGTACTTCAAAATATTGAAGTAAAATATTGAAAAAAAAGTTGAATATATATATGTTCCTATAGATATTTGGTTTTGACGAGATGTGTGCCAAATTAGGTTATATTAACAGGGATTTTAAGGTATGGTTGCTAGGTGATTTTGTTTTGGAACCTTCAGAAAACTAACTCGATTTTTCTCAAAATTGCTGACTCGACTTAAAAATGTGTAGCTCAGTCATTTTTTTGTCTGATTCCAACAAATCATACATCATTTTGAAGGTTTTTGTAATAGAGATTGTGAAAATAATAACTCAAAATTTGCTCATTGCGACTCATTTTGTCACGTATGATAAACAGATTGAATTTAGGCTTTTATTACTATCACTATTTGTCTGAAAGCCACTAATATGATTTTGTTAATGTACTGTTTGCGGATTTGTATTCATATCTGCACAAAATCTAAAATTTTTTGAACATGTTTAGTAAACCTATTTTTTGTCTTTTAATTGCTGTATACAATATCTTCCGAGTTGTTGAAAGAAAAGACTTTTGTTATTACTTGAAGGCCCAGCAGATGGCGCTCTTAGATTAGCACTTATTCTCCAGCTGCTCACTACATGAACAAAAATGAAAAAACTCAAAACAGCTGTAACAATATTTGATGTATAATAATGTAGGCTATTATAGTCTAAGTATAATAGTGATCAGTCTTTTCAGTTTCTTTGTATCCACAGGATACACCCACACAAATATACCAGTAACACTTTCAATCACTCATGTCATGTCCACTGAGTACCACAAAGTCAGCCAAACAAACATTTCAGTGCCAACATTTATAAACGGTTGTTTATGTATTTAATATTTTCGTATCTTTTTCGATATTAGTCTTCTGAAATAACAAATGACATCATGGAGACATCATGGTCTGGATGTTGACAGAAACTAACATCCCGACTACTGAAACCTCTCATTCTCAGACTGTCTTGGCTGGCTGCCGAGGAATGCAGGAGATGCAATTCCCACTGTATCTATGACATCACAAACATAAACAAATGGTACCTTTTCTTCAGAACATTCCACTGAAGTCCATAGGGAACTAAACTAAACATTATATAGCAACTTTTCTACACAAAGGACACAACTACACTCAGCCTATACTTAAAATGAAAAGTGAAATTGAAGTGAAAGTGACGTGTAGCCAAGTATGGTGTCCCATACTCGGAATTTGGCACACACACCCAGAGCAATGGACTGCCATTTTTGCTGCAGCACCCAGGGAGCAATTGGGGGTTAGGTGCCTTGCTCAATGGCACCTCAGTTGTGGGTAATGAGAGTGGAAGAGAGCGCTGTTCATTCACTACCCCCATCTACATTTCCTGCCTGAGACTCAAACCCGTGGCCTTCGGGTTACAAGACTGACTCTTTAACCATTAGGCCACAACTGCCCAAAATAAAAATACATTGAAGGTATAGTAAAACATCCAAATGTAACAAATTGAATCAATATACTACAATATCTATAATAAATTAGAATGATCGTACATATTTATATACTTATTGTATTACGGCCCGCTGGAATACTCACTTGTGATGGGTTAAACTTAGTTCACCCAAAAATGAAAATTCTGTCATTAATACTCACCCTCATGTCATTCCACACCCGTAAGAATTCATTTTCGGAACACAAATTAATATATTTTTGATGAAATCCGAGAGCTCTCCATAGACAGCAATTTAATTACCACTGTCAAGGCCCAGAAAGGTATAAGACATCGTTAAAATAGTCCACGTGACAACAGTGGTTCAACCTTAATTTTATGAAGCGCCGAGAATACTTTTGTGTGCAAAACAAAACAAAAATAGCGATAAATAACGATAAAATTTCTTCCCTGCACAGTGTAGCGCTTCCGTGTTTACGTCCAATTGCCGGCTCAGTATTGGCTGACGCTGTACACGTAAGCAGCACGATGCATCCGTTTTTTTTTTTTGTTTTTTTTTTGCGCACAAAAAGTATTCTCGTCGGTTTGGAACAACATGAGGGTGAGGAATTAATGACAGAATTTTCATTCTTGGGTGAACTAACCCTTTAATCGTCGTTTTCAGCTGTCAAATGTTCTGAATAATCACGGTGTTCATTCGGGCAAACGCTTTATAAATGACCGCCAATCTCACCAGTACTAGGTTCATCTTTCTCATGTCACTCTGCGGTCTTTTCATATTAACGGAAGTATGGCGCCATCTATGGGCTCAAACGGTAACTGATTGGATTAAAAATGGCTTCGGATTGTTATGGAGAACGTGATCCTTTTGGTTGATCGCTAAGAGTCCCCAAGACACCGAAAACATCGAAAGAACAAGGTACAGGTAAGACACACAGTGCTGGATGAGAGAGAAGTTATTGCTGATTATGAATAATTAATTACTATTGTGATATTGTTGTTGTAGCGTTGGTCTTATCGCCAGGCAAATTGTTTTCTACTTTCTAAGGAGCTGTTTTTTCTTAGCTGCCATACCAATCAGTAAAGTAGATATTTAATTATTTAAATCTTAATATTTATTTACTATCTGTCCGTTCGTACGTAATAATGTGTACTTGTGTGTTTGTGTCACATTCTATTGATTAGTCCAATGTGTAGAACTAATTAAAGCTCTTCATTGATTTGCCCCATGTTCTGTGTATCAATCATGATTCAGTGCAACAGGTAAATGCACATTTGATTTATAGATAAAACGCTGTATTTCAATAAATCATTTGCCTCTTAAGTTAAACCTAAAGGCCCTATCAGTTAGACAGTCTCCACTTCTTCAATGCAGAGAATAGTCGATACTCTCTCTGAATTATGACTAAAGATTTGCCAAACTTCTAGTGTCTTCTAATCTTTTTCTCTCCTGAGTTCTGCCTATTCCTCTGAGCTGCTGCTCTGAAGTTTGACTTGTATGACTACATTTATTTTTTAGCACTGTGCTTTCTGATGTCAGTCCTTTGTGGGAAGAGTACCACCATGGGTCAAGGGCTTCATACTTGAATGTTTTTGCTGTATGGTCCTTTTATTAGTATAGTTGTGTGTGTGAGGCTGGTGGGCGGTTGGCTTCCTGACTCTTGAACGTGGCCTCACTCCAAGCTCTCTGCTCCCCAGGCTAATATTTCTGAGGCTCACTGCCAGCGGTGTGAATCAGTCCAAGTATGACTAAATAAGGTAGTCCAGTTTATTCAAGAGAAGAAAATGCAAAATAAGCTGCTTAACCTCCACTATTTATGCCATCAGATAAAAATAGTTTTATTTGTGCACCCTCTGCTGCACCATAGACAAATAGCCTACATCTGATCAGGTTATGATCGGTAGATGGCAGAAATATGTACTGCAACCACTGATTGAACAACAATTTTGACTGAGTGCATACGTACAGTGAGTGTCGTCAAGAGGAAATACTGTGGGGAAAAAAGTATGCATCATTTTGAATAGGCTTTAGACCACGTCAGTACGTTAAACTAGAGAGACACTAGGTGGCAACTATTCACTTTGAGAGAAAAGAACTTGCTTTAATCATTTAGAGTTATTTCCAGCATATCAGTTTGTTTAAAAGGGGTCCTATTATGCTTTTTTACATTTTCAACTTTCTTTAGTTTCTTAAGTTGCCCCGTGTATAACAACCTTTTTTTTGAGCAATGTCGCCGGGCGATGTTGCTTGGGTACTTTCCCATTGAGAATGGGCAACAGATTTCTATCTGGATACTTTAGATCGGTCGTGGGCCCTGTGTCTCACCTGGTTGCCCGTTGATGGCAACCTTGCCCAGCAACATTGCTCAAAAAGTTGCCCTGTGTATCATCACCTTTAGAGTTTTCTTCCAGGAACGTACATGTCACAGTATTCCTCATTTAAATAATTATTGCCCAAGGCATACGCAAAAATGGTTCAAGTTGCTTTAGTAGTGTGTTGAAAGGTAAGAGATGTGACATTGTGTAGATAAGGTAAGAGGTGTGACATTTCCGAAACACGCTCAAAGCAGTTGACCAATCACAGCACACTGGTCCAGCCGACCAATCAGAGCACATTGTGCTTTTCAGAAGGAGGGGCTTCATAGACACAGAAACTAAACAGATCGTTACTGACAGAGTGGAAGGAGAGGTGCTGCAACGATATAAAATATGTGGGGAAAAAAGATGTTTTTTGAATATTCAAGCATGAAAACCTATTCTAGAAGTCCCCAAAAAAAGACTTTGAAAAAGGGCATAATAGGTCCCCTTTAAGAAGACCTTTGAGGTGTTTGTAAATCATCATATAACTTACTTTTTGGTGTTTATCTTTTTTATTCATATCAATATTGGCGCTAGAAATTTAGATTTCCGTTTGACAATCCAGGAATGATTACTTACATTGAATATGACCTTATCAGACTACATCAGTATTTATTTCCTGCAAAGGCATAAAGCTTTTCTTTATCTTGTCTAAAAATAAATCATTAAATGCTAAAATCTGTCATTTTAAATTCTACACGTGAATTTTAGAATCATAGAATAACAATGTACAATATGAAAAACAGATTTTAAAGGGATAGTTCACCCAAAAAGGAAAATTCTGTCATCATTTACTCACCCTCAAGTTGTTCCAAACCTGTATGAATTTCTTTCTTCTGCTGAACACAAACGAAGATATTTTGAAGAATATGGGTTACCAAACAGTTGTTGGACCCCATTGACTTCCATAGTATGGAAATACTATGGAAGTCAAGATTACGTTTAACTGTTATTCAGTTATTTATAAAACTTTTTAAAATCTCTATCAGCGGATAAAGAAAAGCCAAACCATATTAATTTTTTACAAGTTGTTCATTTTCTCCAGTAAAATTTTACAACCAAGCATAATTATGTAATTGCTGCATGGATATGGCAAACATACAGCAAGATAGAGATGCAAGATCCACAGGTCACAGGAGAATTTTGATGTTGTGTAAATGTTCCTTGTGTTAAACAGGCTGCAGCAAGGCCTTGACCAACATAAATGCAACAGGGTCAAATGTCACTGGTTGCAGAGATTTATTTTCTTAAAGAGACAGAGCACACTCTGAAGACGTTTGCACATTTTTTACACAGCAATGAGCTTAGCTTATATTACAGTGAACCACTACATCACCAAGATATGAGAGGTAAAGCCAAACAAACAAGAGGAAAAAAAAACAAAAAACAATGCAGCTACATTTAGTGTTCTTGTGCAAAATGTAACAAAACATAAAAATATAAATATGAGTATGCGTATGACACCACTAGAAATTCCCACAATTTTTGACACCTCACAAATATGGCATGAACATCAAGGGCAAGAAGGAGGACTTGGTCAGTTTTGTTTGTTCTCTGTAATTCAGCACCGTAAACAGCAGGGGAAGCCCTACTTCCATGTTTTAGCTTGTGTAGGGAGAAACTACATCTGCCTTTAAGATTTAGTTCAGAAAAATGCAATTTGGGGTGAATAGACCTGATTAAAGCTGCTGTAAGCATTTTTTTAATGCCATCAAATGCAAAAATCACTTTAGTTTCCAAACAAGTCACCTTTTTCTTTTATTTTACAGGTTAGGTTTTAGTTTAGTGTCACACATCTTGTGGTACACGCCGTAACAACACCATTATGATGGCAAGAAGAATGTTTCCTGTCAGCTTTTTTTAAAGTAGCCATGTATTACAATCTATTTTTCATAGCAAGTGTTTTATTATATTATTTATATTATATATATATTTTTATAAATATATATATTTTAGTGATATCTGACTGTCAGGTTGTGAAGTTTATGTGTGGTAGGCCTATTAAAAAAATCACTTACAGCAGCTATAATTTGACCCATATCATTTTTCTGACCCATTTTTAATCATGTTTAGGGAACTGTGGCCGGAGGATTTGAGAAAAGTTTCCACTCCACCTTTTGTCCTCTCTGTTCCTTATGCATTCATAAAAGGTCATTTAACAACAGCAAAATCTCGTCACAAATATATGATGGGTAAAAAAAACAGTGGGGTGACATTTGGTTTGAGACCTCTCAATAACCCTTCTGCCTTTACTGTGTGAGTGGAGTGCGTGGCGTTGACGTCCTGACCTGTAGGTCTGCCCTAGGTGTTCCTCGCCTCGGGCTAAATCAACAACGACTAATCACTGATTGCGTTTATGCTGGTGTCAGCACATGGTTTCCATACTGACCAACAAATTAGTTTTTATCTCCAGCGATATTTTGCTTTGAGCATTATCTCATTGTTTGGGGGTATGCAGGGATGGTTAATTTGCATGGCAAATAGTCATGCAAACAACAATCACCTCTCTCAAACATGATGCGCTCTGAAGAGTGGCGAGTCAACATTCAGAGGCGCTGCATCAAGCAGCGCCCTCAGGCACTTTTCAAAGGAAGAACAACATTTCTTAAGGCTCTTGTGACAATCTGCTATGTTTGAACTTGCGTGGAATGCTTGACATTTTTGGTTAACAGATGTGTAGATTAAGATCACAGTCTGTATTAATAAAAAAAATATCATAGCTCTCACAAAAGCTCTTATTTTAACCTTATTATAGTGACTCTAAGGACAGTTGGTGTTTGCAGCCCTTACAGATTTTTTTTCAAAAACAAAAAGAAGTGCAGACTGTGTGTTAACAGGGAACTTGGAAACGTACCACAAGCGGGTATTGACATCTTTTTAAACTGGAGCCACTTCCTGAGAAAAAACTTTGACACACAATTATTTTGGGCACTTGGGCATAGGGCTGGGTAAAAATATTGATTTTCCAATTAGTTGTGATCTTCATTTGAACAGTTCTGATGTAGATTCTTAATATCCCAAGATAACGATTAATCTTTTACTCTTTTACATTTGTGGCTGTTTGATAAAATATTTGTACTGCGCTTCCCGTCCTACAGATGGCACTGTATTCTGATAAAATGACTCACTCCAAATCAACTCCCTGCTGCTTGACACAGCAAAAAAAAGAAAAGAAATTTTTAATATGATAGTTGGCAATATTTCGTAGTTTGTAGTCTGTTTTGTTTCCGGTTTGAATGTGATGCAATACAAATGATGGCAAGAAATGTTTCTATTAAGTTGACAAAATTCTATTAAGTTCACAAAAATGTGACCAGTGGGCGAATCGCAAAGAAAATATTCTTTCTTTTAGCTAACCAAAAACATAGTGCGACCCGTAAGGTGCAATTTAGAGGTCTGAATTCCCATGGCACCTAACTTATGGGACTCCAGGAAAATATAAATATCTAAAAATAAAATAAAAGTTACTCAAATTTAGTTTTGTTTGAAGGTACAGAATGTTATTTATCTACTGCGCAAAATTAAAAGTTTTAAGGGACAGAGTTGGAAACTCTCAATGTTTTTTTGGTAGTTTATGACAGCTAGGCATCTTCCTTTTGGCTATAGAGGGTATGCACGTGATGCCACAGTCGACCAGAGTAACTGCGGTTATTCCCATTGAGTAGAAAAAAGGTTTGGTTTTCAGTGTGAATGCCGCGAAAACAACACACAACACATCTAAAACGGGAAAGAGCTGTGCGATTGACTTTACATATAGATTTGACAAGAAATCTGAGCTATATTTTCACAGACTGCCGAAAGCTACAGAAAAGAGAAGCAAATGGATCGCTGCAATTCACAGAAACTGGACTCCAGGCATTTGCAGTTATCATTTTGTGTCAATATGTTGAATTTTGAGGTAAAATCATACCCTGTATATTGTATTGTTATGTATTGTATTAACAACTCATCAATTAAATATTAAGCATCTTATTCAGCATAATTGGATGTTTTTAAATAAACACTGATAAAAACTATATGCGTTTTAGGGCTGGACAATATGATGATATATATAAGTGATCCACTGGATTTAGACCTACCTATATTGTATTTATATAAAGCGTTCACAGGCAAATTTGCTTTATGTATTTCCCCGGCGTCGAAATCAGGCATGTCAGGAAAACATGATTCCTGGCTGCATGTCAATATCCATGGATCACTGCATCTTTGGTAAGTTGTAAGGAACATTATATTGAGTCCAACCTTTAGTTTAAACTGATAATCGTTTGTTTTACTCGCGTTTTCGCAGTTTCCCCTATTAAATCCAGTCATGCAGCAGGCTCTTTTGCCACTCAGTCTGGCTGAGGGGGTGTGTTCCGGCGGGAAAGTGACGTCAATGCATACCCTCTATAGCAGGTGTGCTTAACCCTGTTCCTGGAGATCTACCTTCCTGCAGAGTTCAGCTCCAGCCCTGCTCAACACAGGGTTGGAGCTAAACTTTGCAGGTAGGTAGATCTCCAGGAACAGGGTTGGGCACCCCTGCTCTATAGCGACAAATGCAACAAGGTGAGGTCTGAAGCGTCTTATACGTGTGTGTGGGAATTAGAAAAAAATGGCCTATGACACCGAAGAGGGACAGAATCTTACTGGAACGGGACTGATCTCTATGTGGGGGACAAAACTTAAAATTTGTGAGCAGGAAAACTGATCCTGCGCAGACCTCTAGCCTCATTCCCAAAACGAATGACTCGAGTGGATCCATTATAATGAAACAAAAACATAGAGAGACTAGACAATATAACTGAAATGCATACCCAAATACATAAGTATCGTATTAATTCGGATTTAAGTTGAGAACTTGAATTGAGAGCTTGTGAATTGTAACTGAACTGGAAAATCTGTATCGATACCCAGCCCTACTTGGGCACAAAAATGGCGACTGAATTTAAGGAATGTCAATATGAAGAATTGAAGTATAAAAGCACAGCGCAAGACCATCCACCAAATGGGATAAATTAATTTGTTCTACTATAGGCACTCAGTATAAATGGCATATTTTAACACTACTTACATTATCTTAACAGGGTAAAAAAACTATAAAACAAATGAATATTGTTAGAATCCTACAAATATAAATATATCTCAATAAACATCTAGTGGTTGATGTGATTGTTAGGCTTTCACATTATATATATAATATTTAGATTTTTGTTTCAAATAAGAAGTGGTGCCTAGATGAGAATTAAAAAAAAAAAAAAAAAATTTCTTAATTTTTCTGCAGCATCTAAAAACAAAATATTAAGATGATCATGAGTAAAACATATCTGCAAGTGCTTTACACTTTTCCATAACACAAGCATGTTGAAAAGAACGCACATAAAGGGAGTGTGGCTTTAAGATTCACCTGTTTGTTAAAGCACTAGCTGCAAAGGTCCTATTCACACATGTTCTGAACTAAAACACTGGCATTTACACTATATATACAGCATCTACAAGTTTACAAACATACACACTCGTTTAAAGGCCATTGCGGCTGGCATTCTGTTTTAAGTTTACAGTTTTCTTTTTTGGTGAGACGGGGCGATCGGTTAGGATAGCTTTAGGGGGAACCCAGCGAGGTCTTGAACTGTAGTGAGGGCGGCCCGCCCGAGGGCAGGGAGAGAAGATCGAATCCTCTTACTCTAGTGGGGTTTAGGAGCTAGCATATGGGAAATAATGTCTATGAGGTGGTCTAGGCCGTAGAGGTAGCCGTCTTCCCTGTTACCCTCCACCCAGGTGGCCCTGTGGCTCAGCTCCTGCCCCTCCGGCAACGGTGTGGTCTTCCCAAAGTCTATCATCCACACTTTTGCCTGCTCCCGTTTGTCATGGACGAATAATAGAGAACTGCCAATCACCTGAGCACAAGAGAGGGGAAGAGTTACACATGCACTACATGGAAATGCCTTAAATGTCAGAGTTTGTTCATTGTGTGTCGCATCTTTAAATGTTTCATCACAAATATACTCGTAAACATGACACAACAGACACAAAGATCCTGTTTCCATTATATTTGTGCAGCAAACATACACTCACTTATTAAACAGATAGTTGTGCATAACTGTGCTGTGTTTTCCAGCATACAGTTTGTTTTGTTATCTATTAATGTGAATAAACAAGGCTCGGTGTTTGCATAGCCTGTTCTACCTCCTTATATTAAAACAAAGTTCTGATACTGCCGATGCATGAAGTGTATCTAGTGTATTTGTCTTCAAAGTCCTTTAGAAGAGGTTGTGTAATGCAAGGCATACAAACAAGCTGCTCTTCTGGCTTTAAGCATCCAGTGTAATCAGATATAATTACTTCAGAGCTGGTCTTTGCATAGATGCTATTGTGTATTATACATTTTCCACATTTTCACATGCTCTTATCACATGGGTGCGTAAAAGGTTGCATTTATTAATTCCTCCATGGTTGGTAGTGTAGCTAATGTGTCTTAAGATGATAAACGAAAGAGTGACTGTTTACCTCGTGCGTTTTGAAAAATGGTGAAACTTCCAAAGTGTCCCTGATCTCTTTCAGACGGTTCAGATAGGAATGCTTTGGGGGAAAAAAGACAAAGTATAAGCAACTATAAAACTATAAAAATACCCACAAATATAGTGTCACAAATACTTATTCAGTATCATATTTGATGCATGTATAAAAAAACTATAATGTAATGTGAAAATAAGCCTTTTTTATTTAAATCTGCATATAAATTTCATCATTTTATGATGTACAAGTATAGTTTATTTTGTAAAAAAAACAAAAAACAAAAACATGAATGAGACTATATAACCATATCTTGATATTTTATATATATAAAGTTATATATAAATAAGTTATATATAAATTACTATATACTGTGTGTGTGTGTGTGTGTATATATATATATATATATATATATATATATAATATAAAATAAGTATATATATATATATATATATATATAAATATTTATATATATATATATATATAATATAATTTATATATATATATAAAAGTATATATAAATATAAAATATTTAATTTATTTATATTTATATATATATTATATAATTTATATATATATATAAAATGTTTATATATATATATAAATATAAAATATTTAATTTATATATATATATAAATATTTATATATATATTATATAATTTATATATATATATATATATATATATATATAAAATAAGTTTATATATATATATATATATATATATATATATATATATATAAAAAAAAAAATAAGTATTTTTTATATAGCATTTAAATCAGAGGTTGTTAATTGAGGAAATAAAAGAAAGTTTATCTGTAAAATCTAAAGCACATTTATCAGATGAATCACAGAGCATGTAGGATGCACATCAAGTTTCAGGACACGCTGTGGACAAACATGGGGTTAAATAAATGCTCCACAGGACGCCAAGGACGAGTTCTTTGGAACTGTTTGTCTAGAAGGCTAAACTTTAAGGAAACACCCCTGTTACAACATGGGAATCCTGCCATGCAATATAATTTCTTTGTGCTACATGCAAACATTAATATTAATATTTAAACCAGTAAGATTGCATTTACAGTACTTTAATGTCACAAGAATATGTCGTGTGTCAACAGCTGCATTATGCAAAGTGCTGTGTATTTGCATGTGTGTATTTCTCTGTAATATAATCAAGTTTGTGTGCATCATAAAGAGTGGTTTTCCCTGACAGCAGGTGAGCTTTCGCTGCTTTCAAACATCTATAACTCTGAAGGGGCTGCACCACACGAAGGAAACCCTTAGGTTCACAAACCACCCTGGGGGGTAAATGAGAGAGTTTAGCTTCACCTGTCACTCGCTTCCTCTCTGTGTGCCACAGGAGACTTTAAAATTGCCAGAAGGCCCTAAAGCACATAAACACATGAGCACAGACTTACCAGGATGTTCTTGTTTCCTTTGACGAAGTCTTGGAAGGCCTCAGTCACTTGTTCCCGCGTCTTAGTCTTTTTAAAGTCCCTGTTTACTGTTCCGTCCTCATTCTGTAGAAGGGAAAGGGAAGATTAGTTCATTGTGCCGATCAAAAAAAACAAAAAAAACAAAAAAAACAAACAAACGCAAATTAGGGTTGTAACGGTATGAGATTTTCAAGGTATGATAACAGTCTCAGAATATATCACGGTTTCATGATATCACAGTATACGGTATTAAACAATCAATTTTTTTATTATATTAAGTTAAAATAACCAATAAATGAATGAAAACTGTTTTTTTTTTTTGTTTTGTTTTTTGGTTGAACAAATGCTTTTATTATAATTTTTTTATTTATTTTTATTTATTTTATATTTATTATAGCATTTGTGTGTTTTGTTTATTCAAATTTCAATAAACAAAAGCATAATCAATTAAATTTAATAACTTCTTATGGATTAGATTAACAATTTGTATTTTAAAAAACAGACTTTTATTTTGACGGGATGTAGTGAAGAGCTTTGAGTTTCAGAGTGTATTTGACAATGTTTTTCTGAAATAAAATGATGAAATGCTCATTAAGCGTTCTCTCAGGGTAGCTCTGGATATGTTTATGTGTCCATGCCCTCAGATAGTGAGACGGCAAACACTGAAAACAAAATGAGCGTTGCGCGTACTTAAAGGTCCAGTGTGTAATATTTAGGAGGATCTATTGACAGAAATGCAATATAATATGCATAACTATGTTTTCAGTGGTGTATAAAGACCTTACATAACGAACCGTTATACCTTAGAATGAGCCATTTCTATCTACATACACCACGGGTCCCCTTACATGGAAGTTGCCATTTTGCGCCACCATATTTCTACAGTAACCCTAAACGGACAAACTACTCCACAGTAAAGCCAGTTTGCTTGACAGGCTACTCTCTTCTGTCGATGACATCTTTGTCCTGTGTTGGCCACCGTAGCTTCTCTATGTGCTTCGAAAGGGAGTGGTGAGCAGTGGACTGAGGCCCTGTCCCAAATGGCACACTTCTATGCACTTTCGGTCTTGTGGACTTACAATGGCTGCCACGTGCGCGTGTCCGTTAAGTCCACGAGACCGTAGGGTGTCCCATTTGTCAATTTTAGGCTTCAGAAGGGTGCTCGCGAGCACCCCCTTTGCGGCCGATATGCGCCCTCGATGCGCACTTTTGCTGAGCCCGCACTGGTACGAGCTCCGCGGCAGACTTCTTCCCGACAGTCAAAGCGACGTTACGTCATGAAAGTGCGGACTCGTAGGAAGGCCGTGAGTGTTTAGGGTGCCATTTGGGACAGGGCCTGAGTCGTTGGTTGCAATTTGCAACCTCACCACTAGATGATGCTAAAATTTACACACTGAACCTTTATGTAGTACACGAAATGGCACCGCTCATTCACACAGAGACAAGCAAAACAAACAGATATATTTATACAACAGTCTTTTTGCGCTTTAATATTCATAGACCCTAGACCATGTCACGATTTGATCTATTGTACAGCTCTGCTTTCGTTTTATTCATCAATCCATTAAATTGCGCATTTTATGTGATATCTGCGTTATACTGTAAATTCCATTTTCATGACTGGAAACCGGGATTCCCTCTGCATTACAGAAATCATACGGCCTTGAGTTATAAACGGAACATACCTGCATCTGCTTATGTTCTCGAATAGGGATAGGCAAACATGTTCAAAATGTTTCCTCCTTTTGCAGCTACTTTGCGTCCACATATTTTTTTTTTTTTTTGCAAACTAGATATCTACCCTCAAGGACAACCTTGCGTATGTTTTTTCTATATCCAAAGTATTGTACCGTCATACCGGTATATCCTTTCAACCCTAATGCAAAGTGACTGCAACTTTTTTGTTGCAGAACAATATTTAGCTTTTTCTAAATCATGAGGTTTTCGTCATGTACAATTGTGACAAATTTCTAACCGGTAGAAATATGTCAACCGGCAGAGATTTTTTTGGACTATCATCTCTATCGTGTTTACGCTCATGTGATGTTGCTGTTCTGCATGGTCATGAAAGCTTATCGTTTACATGCATTTTTAAGCATTGTGGTTTAAAAACAAGTGATTTTTAAACCGTTGAAGTGCAATAAGCAGTGAAAGAGAATTCATTTTGCTATATGTATCGTCTGTAAGCTTCTGTGAGTTTTTTTTTTTTTCAACTTATGCTAGTATTGTTTTTTAACTATGCTAGTATTTGTAATTTTGATATAATAAAATACTTATTTAAAGCAAAAATAACTATATTGTGATATATATTGTTATCATGATATAAGATTTTGATCATATCGCCCACCCTAGAAAAGACTTTCATGTAGAGCCACCCAGGGCATCCCCCATCCACAAAAAGAGTGAAAGAGGGGGAGAACCTGCCCTTTGTGCTAATGGAAAGTGCCAAAAGAGAACCTATCCTTCCCTATTCATGCAGGACATCTGCAGAGCTCTCATTAACGAAGATTTATTTTGGAAAAATCACGACAGAGACCAAACATAAGCTTTCTAATCTCCTCTTGCTTGTCTTAATGGAATCACGGCCGCCTGGTTTGGCTTAATTAGCAGAAGGTTTTCAAACTTGTATTATGTCTTCTTGACATTTTCCATGAGGGTGTATTTACATTATTAGGACCGTGTGCTGTAGGCCGGAATTACAGAACTGAAATCATGTTGTGAGAGCTGCAGCCTGTCACTGACTGATGTTGAGCTCAAAGAACGTGCCACGAACAGGCTGCGTGTGTGACAGAAACATTCAGTCGCAATCAACCTCTTGAAAAAGGCCAATCCTGCCCCCTCATCGGAGTATGAAGTTCAGGATCTAATTAAAACGTGTGGGTTCAAGGTTACCGTGATTTCCCAGATAAAAACAGCACTGCGCTTCCAAAATCACTCATGATTGAAGTTAAGCTCAATCGACAACATTGTTGTGGCATAATGTTCGTTCTCAGAAAAAATAATTTTGTCTCGACCCAAATTTTCTTTAAAAAAGTAAAAATCAAGGTTACAGTGAGGCACTTACAATGCAAATGAATGGGGCTAATTTTGAAGGATTTAAAAGCAGCAATGGAAAGCTTATAATTTTATAAAAGGACTTATATTACAGTAATTCTTGTGTGAAAGCATGTGTATTATTTGAGCTGTAAAGGGATTATAATGTTTCTTGTCATGGCAATGAAGTAAAATTGAACACAACATTACATAGAAAAGTTTAGTAAGCGATATTCATGTGTGGAAGCTTGTGTATTATTTGAGCTGTAAAGTTGTTTTAATCATAAGTGTACAGTCATTTATGGGATTATGATGTTTTGTCATGGCAAATGAGTAAAATTTATATCATGTTTACATGCATATTATGTCCCGTGGCTACACTTGTAAAACAGTATTTTAACATTAATAAATTGGACTCATTTACTTCCATTGCAATTGCCTCACTGTAACCCAGATTTTTTGCTTCTTTTTTTTTTTAAGAAAGAGATCTCAACTTGTTTTGAAACTGGAATATTTCTTTTAACCCAAATACTTAAAATTAATAAGGCAATATTTGACACACGTGTTAAACAATAGCTACATTTACATGGACACCTTTTGTTTCAATCGGAATTAATTCATTCCAGTTGATGAATTCGAACATAGTGTTTACATGAACGCTAAATAAAGTGATCGGGTTGATGTTTGCGTTTGTCACAAGCTTCAAATCGGAATTTTTGACGTGCACACTGCATAAAAATACGGAGTTTCCTGCTGTTTGCACATAATAACCATTCTCCTACATTGCTTCTTTATTTTGAAGAGCAAACTTAATTTTTATCTATTTCAGGTCCTAATTAGGAGACGAAGAGCACATAAACCGTTGTGCCGTGCAGTAAAAACGCCCCTTCCCACGTCTAAAACAAGGCATCTGTGGATGATAGCCCAAACAAAGAACTGGTGGGACGTTGTCCTGCTCCACTTTACAGACGAGTGGAAGGAGAATTTTAGAATGACACGGCAGTCATTTATGACACTTCATTCAACAACAACAGCTCGCCAGTTACAACATTACGCCATCTCTACATCACTGCACATGCGCAGTACTTTCCAGTTTCGGTTTTCAATCCGATGAAGTGTTTACATGTCCTATCGATCGGATTAGAAAAGTTTTAAACCACCCCTTACAATCCGAATGAAATTAACCCGATTCGGCCAATTCGTTCCGATTGACGTGGTTACATGTGACTTTTTATTCCAACTGTGCTACTAGTCCAATAACAATCGGATTATTAGGGTCCATGTAAACGCATCTGCTGATTATCAGGAAATTAATACCCCCAACATGACCCATAGATGATAGTTTGCCTAGAACCCACTAGGGGTGGGAATCACAGGATACCTCACGAGCTGATACACAGCTTACGATACCAATAATATCACGATACAGCAATTCTGCGATAATCAATATATTGCTAGACAATCCTATAATGATACATCATGATATCTAACTATGAAAACAAAATGCCTGTGAAAAAAAGGTTAAGTGAAAGTTTTCCAGACTTTGGACTTAAACGTGGCTAGGGCATCTATTATTTTACTCGCACTGCTGTCCGTCATCCCGTTAAAAACCTCTTTTTCTTAGGCTAGTTAACTATAACTAGTTAATGGCTATGTTCACGTTTCCCTCATTCATGTGTTGAGCGCCACCTCGGATGCTGGGAGCAGGAAAATCTATTAAGAGCGCCTTATTTTAATAAATAAAATATCAATATTTGGCGCCAGCTTATCGATTCTCGTATCGCACGGTGAAGAACAAGGATATATTGCCCTATCGATATTTTTTTCCCACCCTTAGTACCCACTGAGAAACAACTTCATTTCAACCTTTCAGTTGAATGTGTGAAGATGAAAAAACAGTGTAGTTTCGAAATTCAGTCGAAACAACATTCAAATGAGGATGTTGACGATTTTTTTTTTATAATTTCACCTAATTTCTCTGCACACGTTTCCAGAGGATGTGTCATATGTCAAAGTTCCTTCAAAGCTTTTGTGACCGAACGTCTCACCTTGATGCCCTCAATACGGAAACCTAGCGTGGCGGTGGAGCTGATGGTTTCCCTCCACTGCATGTAGCGCGGCTTAGTGACTGCTTTCTGTTCGTTCTCCTTTGCCGTGGGGGCTTCGGGATCCACCTCGATCATCTTCTGGTACATGTCAGCTCTCAAGCTAGGCTTCTTCCTGGCTTTCGTCAACTCTTCTTCCAGATATGTCCTGCAAGAAGGGAGAAAAAAAATGATCCACTGGCTCAGTTTCTGTCATTTAACTTGTTGCTTGTGTTGCATCATCAGTTATATTCTGTTGAAATTTGCAGTGCATACTAAAGTGTAGTTTATCTTATTAGCTAAAGGCATGATAACTAAATATTTATTCTTCCTTTATAAAACACTGCCGTAGAAACTGGGAAGCGCACTGAATTTGTGTGAATCTGAAAGCATTGCATTGTTTTGTTTGGACAGGCCAGCAAGGGTTCTGTTAATATCCTGACCATCTGGTTATCTCTATATTTGTCCATGGCCGCTGCCGTGATTCGGTCAGGCTTGCAACAGCAAACAAAGCAGTCCCAGGAACAACAGAGATGAGAAAGTTGAGACATGAGAGTAGGGAAAAAAGTGATGAGCGATGGCCGATGTGTATCAAGGTCTCCCTGCACCAGCCGCAAACAAGCACAGCTATCTTTCACCAGATTAGATGACACAGAGCTGCTCCTCTGCTAAATCTCTAGGGAGTGAGGTCCTTGTTCAAGTTCTTTGGTGCTTTGAATGTATAACATCTGTACAAATAATAGGTCAATGGAACTATTAATTTTAAAATAACATACAGAATTTTCAGCAGCGGATGTGCTATTGCATAAGTGGAAGATAAGAAAAGATGAAGATTCAGTTTTTGCAGGGAGGGAAATTTTTGGTGTACTTAATTTTTATTAGTGAATTATAGATTAATTCTCTCTTTTACACGAGATAAGAAATTGTTTTTGATTTGAACTCTTTCAAAACAGCATAGAAGAACTTATAAAACATTCTAGATTAGCTTCTAAGCACAGTAAACTGTTATTTATGTACTATTATAGTATTTATTCATATTTTGAATTAGTTTTTTTTTAATGTTCAGTTCAGTTTCATTAATTATTTTATACATTTTTAGTTTGTTTTAATAATTCTTTAATTTTTTTAAAGTTAAATTTAAATATAAATATTTATGAAGTGTTTTTTTAGTCTAATTCATAATATTTTGTTTTATTTCAGCTTTATTTCAATTAACAAAAACGATTTATAATAGTTTTAGCTCTTATACAATATACTATCTAAACTAGAAAAAGTATTAATTAATTTTAAAATTAAAATTTTTGAAACTGAATTTTTAAGGTTAGACAGTCATAGAGCGTTACTGAGTGGTTGTTAAGGTGTCCTAGGTTGTTGCTAGGCGGTTAATGAGGTATTGTGGGTGGTGCTAAAGGTATTGTGAGTGGTTTCTTGGGTGTTAAATGTTTGCAGTGATGTTTTGTGTTTGTAGATTGCTATAGAGTGCTATGTTGTTGCTAGGGTATTCTGGGTCAGTTTTAGGTGGTTCTGGGTCTTTTCTAGGGTTGTAAATAGATTTTTGTAAAGTGAGGCAGTGTAGCAGCATCGTGGTCAAATCTCAGAAACTGACCTGACGCCCATCTTGCAGTCCATGACACACGGTAGGTCAAAGTCTGCCAGCAAGTCCTCCATCTGATTGTACCTCTCTCCATCCTTCTCTACATCTCCGTGGTAGGCAGGAACGTAGGGCTTTAGCACGTCTCTCATTAGCCTATCGAGACATTGCTGCTCACACTCACAGTGTTTCTTCAGGATGCGACCGTTAGCTCCAGCCTTGAAATTGCCTGAAGAGAGCAGAGAGAGACAAACGGCATAGCATTGTATTCTCAGCATTACCACAAGGGATATATAGCGAGCATTAGCATAAACTGTTTTTCTGTTTTTCAAAGCAATTCACTATGCACTGTTTTGAATGTATTAACTGGCTTTGATTCATGAAGTGGTCATCTGTGCCTCCTTTTTGAGGCCTACCTGCATGGCCAGCCAGCTGGATCCAAGGGTACTTCTTCTTGAAGGACATCACAAATGGTGACCAGTGCACCATGTTCTTGATCTTCTTCCATGATTTATGCTGTTCAATGACAAAAAGAGAGTAAGATGAGTCCCTGTTTAAAGTTACCATGAAATCAAAATTGGCAGTCCTTGTTTTTTTGCAGTATTTATTCCAAATTATTTATCCGTGCACATCATTATTTTTTAATTATGTGCCCTCTTAATCTTTAATCAAAATAACTTCCCCTCCCTCTTGCAAAGACATCTCTTCTCTGATGATGTGTTTACTGGCGCAAGGACGGGACAACCTGTCACTCACATGAGATCACACCAACAGCAAACCACAACCATCCAATCAGTTCTCGATGGACAAAATCAAGTCCCATCCTACTTTTTTTTTTTTCCTTGTTCGAGAAGCTGTTTCACTTGGATATACCTTAAAATAGCAAAGAAAAGACTATTGCAACTTCCTTTTTATGTCGACTATGTTATAAAACTAAAACAGCGATAGCAGGGTATTTTACACAGCATTTTCAAGCTCTTTTATAATTATTATTTTGCATTCTGTTTTATGGCATTGTTATTTGAGAGTGTACATGGAATATTTATACTTATTCCATGTTATTTTGAAATACATTATACATGCCTGCTGGAAGATGAGTAATTACTTATATAATGAGATTTGGCAGGTGGGGTTCATTTTCCTACAACAAAATCCAGACTAGCACAACATGCAGGAGAATAAACAAACAGGTCTTTTGCATGTATTTACATACGTTTGCTGGCACTCCTATAGTGGTCAGTGCTGATTTCAATGTTTACACAGCTTAGTAAATTGCTTTATGTGAAGGATTTATATACAAAATACATTCAGATATCGCACTTAAACGAATGAGGAATATTACGGTTGCATTTTTTTCAAGCTTGTTTTGAACCATTGAACGATTTCACCTGGAACCATCTCAAAATGTTCTTGCTCTGTTTGGAAATACTCCCTGCAGAAAACTGGCTCTGTTTTCTAGTTCGAGAGGAGCTGCTCTGTTGAGCCATTACACTGTTATTCCACTTCACTAAATGTCCTTGAGCGAGAACTCTTTAACTCTCCATGTTGGCATGGTAAACACATTCTTTATTCCGCTCTCAGTGATAGATGAGGGGTTTCCTTGGGTGACCAGGGAAGCCTCTCTCCCCCCCCCCCAGCACAATTTGAGCCAGCTCTCCCAGGAAGAGCAGTTCATTGCTGGGCATGCTATGACCACAAATCAGCCTCCTTCCAAATCTAGAGAACATGTCCGGCCAACAAACACAAGCCACAAAGTGCATTCAAAATCTGTTGAGAGGCACTTTGTCATGCATTTTATTTAATTAAAAAAAAAAAAAAGGAACTGTCAATAGATTCAAACATGAAAGAACCCTTACTGTTATAAAACACATTAAAGTCAGAATTAAATTGATTTGGCAGTTAAGAGCTGTGCTTTTTTCCTGAATTGCTATGACATCATTAAAGAAATACAATTCTGTAATTATTTATTCAGCTACATGTGGTTTCAAACCTTTGTGACGCAGAACACAAAATTCTTATATTCTGGCCTTTTTCTCCATATAATGAAAGTGAATGTAGAGGTTGTCAAGCTGTAAAATTACAAAAAAACACTTATCTTTGAAATCAAAGTTATCCTAGAAATAGTCCATGTGACTTCTGCATTATATTTTAGGTTTTCTGAAGCTACATGATAGTTTTGTGACTAAAATTTAAGCCATTTTTTCACTGAAAATCTTCCTCTAGTAAATATTGTGAGTACAGTGGTTCAACCTTAATATTATAATGCGACGAGAATACTTTTTGTGTGGCAAAAAAACAAAATAACGACTTTTCAACAATATCTAGTGATGGCCGATTTCTAAACACTGCTTCAAATCTTTTGTTTCGAATCAGCGGTTCGGAGCGCCAAAGTCACGTGATTTCAGCAGTTTGGCAGAACCGATTCGAAACAAAAGATTCGAAGCAGTGTTTTGAAATCGGCCATCACTAGATATTGTTGAAAAGTCGTTATTTTGTTTTTGTGGCGCACAAAAAGTATTCTCGTCGCTTTATAATATTAAGGTTGAACCACTGTACTTACATGAACTGTTTTAAATATGTTTTTAGTTCCTTTCTGAAAGTGTAAATTAACTTGCTGGGAATAGCTGCCTCACTGAGCCATCGAATTTCATCAAAAATATCTTAATTTGTGTTCTGAAGATGAACGAAGGTCTTACGGGTGTGGAACGACATGAGGGTGAGTAATTAATTACATTATTTTCATTTTTGGGTGAACTAACCCTTTAAGAACTGGATCAGTCTGATTTTTGAATAAAATCATTCAGATCAGTTTTGTGAAGGGAATCAAACGATTCATTGAAAAGATTTGACTAAATGAATGTTGAATGTTTGTTCACAGACTGAATGTCAATTCTTCTGTCATGCAAAGGAGAACTAGAGTGGATGTCTAGATTTTTAGTGAATAAATTTGAGTCTGTTCCACATGCAAAACAATCACATGGCTTCAGAAGATGGTGCATGAGTAATATTGGACCCCTTTTATAATACTTTAATGGTGCTTTTTTGTTTTTTTGGAGATTGATACCTTAGTCCACATTCACTTACATGTACATAGATAGCATAAGAGAATGGCCAGTTTGAAACAACATGAGGGTGAGTAAATGAAGACAGAATTTTCATTTTTGCATGAACTATTTCTGTAAGCTGGATATTTCTCCCTGTAGCGTCTATGCCGAAAAGGTCTGATTTAATTTAGTGTAGAAAGAGGCCCATAAAAGGTATGAACCATCATCTGAGAGCAGCAAGAGTTTTATCTGTCACATGAAGGTTGTCCTGTTCTGCTCCAGTGGAGGAAAACCGTTCCTCCCGTCCATAAGATGCTGTTAGAGAGGGGTCGGGAGCAGTGGCATGTCTATAAGGGCTGGTCTGTTTCATGTGTCCCCTCCATGTCCCCTACCCTCCCTCTACTAGAGTCACCCCTAGAGACAATTGTGGAAACTCTGTGATCCAGGGGTCGCCACCGTTGCTTGAGAAAGTAGAGGGCTGATGTTAATAAGATTGTAAGTGTGTGAAGGTTACCTTTTAGCCTTTTTATAAATGGCCAAAAAGCGAAAACAAGAAATCGCATGCCGAATATAGTGCTTTGTTATAAAAAAAAAATATATATAATATATTTTTTATTTTTTTTATCCATAATTAAATGTTTTAGTATTTGCTACTTTTAGATTTAAGTAACATTTAATAAAAAGTTAAGCAAGGAGACAATTCTGTAATTTAGCAGTTTGTTTTCAGTATTCTCACGTCTTTTGGTTCATTTATTTTTTGCATTCAGACAACATGCCTAAAAAGGACACCTTAAAAATTATTTTTCAAAATGTGCTTTTGTGTATGAGATTAATTTAATAATAATAATAATTATTATTATTTATTATTATTATTATTATTCTATCATAGTGTGAAAAAAAAAAAAAAATTAAACAAGCAATTTACGAAAGTTACTTAAAACACCTTTTTTCAGCAGATTAGCGAAGATTACTGTATGTTAGGGCTGGGCGGTATATCGAGTTTGTACGATATACCGATATATTTTTAATATACGATACGGAATGAGGCGATACCGTTTATATCGATATACAGTAGTTTTATACGAGCGCATCTGAAAAACAGCGGTGGATGTCGCAGAGTGCTGCTGCGGGGAAAATGCATAATACAATCTGTCCTAAACATGAGACATGCTTAATATTAAGGGCTTTAAAAATAGCGTAACTCATAAGATTAAGATATAGTTAACATGTAGGCTATAGTTTAAAGCGGCTTGCCCCGTCAGATGCTCCGAGTCTGACAGATTCATGTGCTGACAGACACTTGTGCTGTTTAATATGCGTTTGTGATGTGTTGTTTTCCTCAGAGCATAACTTACATTTCACAGGTATATTCTCCATCTGTAAATGTTAGAAAGTCATACAAATATTTCCATTTTGCTGTCAGGAGTGGACGAGCCTTCTGCTAGCGAATCTCATTCTCCTCTAAACTTCATAGACTTCCGTGAACGAGCGCCGCCGCGCGCATTCGCGCCAAACAGACGGAGCTCAATAGAATGGGATCGCCATAATTCTGACTAAAATATACATTTTGATAAAATGTTTGTTGTTGAACAATAAATGTGCCATATGTAGAATTTTAAACCTACAAGTAAGTGTATTTTTATGATAGCAGTAACTAAATGTATAAATATATATCTAATTAGTCTGTGCTTTTGTTTTTATTTTAATTTTTAGTCTACTGAATTTAACTTCTGCTTTAAAAAGCATTATTTTTATTTTTAGATTGTAATGTTACAATATTAGAATGTAAAGTAACTTTCTCTTTTTTGCACATACTGTAGGCCTATTAGTGTGCCAAACTACATGATTACATTCACTATATTTGTATTAATAGCTTTCAATATAAACTCTGTTTGTAGGACAACATCAGGCAGGATGTTAAATTAAGATTTTTAAAAAGTAAATACAGATATATATTTTTTTAAATCCAAATAGAAAAATGTAGAAAATACCGAGATATATACCGTATATCGCTATTTAGCCAAAAAATACAGAGATATGACTTTTTGGCCGTATCGCCCAGCCCTACTGTATGTGATGAGAAGAAAGGTCTGATCTGTTAAATAAAACAAAATAGCTACAGTATGCAGAGGTTCTGGTTAGTATTGAAGCATTTGATGTGAAACAGACGCTGTCGGTGTGCTGTGGTTTGGGCCACTGCAGAAAGCACTTAAAAACATAAGGATTGATGGACAGGTAGTGTTTGCCAGACATTAAGATCAGAAGACCACAGGGTCCTACCTCCCGATGACTACACAAATTAAAATTCAGTGGAAAAACAAAGTGGATCTGAGAGAAATTTCTATAGTGAGGAAAATATTCAGGATGTGGGAAAACAAAACAAGTGGAAAATTCGCAGGAAGAGATGGGAGTTGCAGACTTAATCAGAGAGCCACAGTCAGGTCAAAATGCCCACTGTATAAATCAACAGCTTTAGATCATGCAGACTTCTAAATGTGTCTGACACAGTTGTTTACTTTCACAGCTTTGTTTCCATGAAAAATTGTGAGATTTCTGGTTGTAAAAACACCCAACCAATCAGCTGGATCTCATGTGTCTTTAAGCCACTAAACAGGGTTGGGTTTTTTTTGTTTGTTTTTTAGCATTTTCTGCTGTGATGTTTGGGGTAAATATGCTAAAAAAAAAAAAAAAAAAAGTGTTAAACTGAGCTAAGAGTACTGCACTCATTTTGATAGATGAAAGCATAATCATTAGTCAAAAATATTTAATAACTGAACATGCAAAGGGCCAGAATGTGATTTTACAGTCCAGCTATGGAGAAATTAGAATCTATTACCTGCAACGCTTTGACCACCAGGATGATTGACGTGGCAAAAAAACCCAGCACGGGGACGATAAAATTCCAGATGTGCGTGATGAAAGATGACATGGTAAAAATCTGTAAAATCACGCACTAGTGTGCTGCGTGCAATCACAACGTAAGCTGGAATTTGAGTGAAGGAAAGTGCAGGGCAATGTGAATTTCTCATTTGTTTCCATACAAAGCATTCAAAAGCACAATTGGCCCATGCAAATATGCTGGTAGGCCAAGCTCAATGTGCAGAGACCACATTAAAACTCTATGGCCTGCCGGTGAGGGCCACGAGCAATGCAAATGTTTAGTGTTCTTCAAACTCGCCTGTAATTCTAAGAGTTTGGAATAGCAGAGGAACAGCTTTTATAACACCTGCACATGATTTTGGTCCAAAGATTGTATATGAAACCCTTGAAGATGAAATGTATTGCACTGTCACATTTGCACTATAAAAACTTTAAAGTTTTTAGTACTTGAAAAAAGTTTAATTATTTTAAGTCAGTGTTTTGTTGATGCTTTTGCTCTTTCTGTGACTAAATCGGTTTCATGCGTAGGTGTCTAATGGGTCTGTGGTGTGTTAGTCAAGAGGGTCAGCCATCTGAATGTTTAAATAATCTTTAAATAACTAAAGGACAGTGTCACCAGTGTTTTCAGACTGAGATGAGGTCAGCACCTTGTTTTGACATCACCAAGGTGATTTGTGAGAAACTGACTTCCTTTTCCCGAAACGTGATGATGAATGAAATATTGACTGTTGCAGACCCAAAGACGAGAAAGATTTTCAGAGTACGTCTTTCATTACAGGTATACAAGTTTACTGGAAACAACCGAAATCTATTCATAATTTTAAAGCAATAGTTCCCCCAAACATTGTCATCATTTACTCACCTCCGTGTCATTTTTAAACTTGTATAACTTTCAATCTATGGTGGAACAAAAATATATAAATCTTTTTGTGCTCCACAGAACAAACAACAGCCTACATATTTGGAATGAGTGAGTAAATGAAGACCGTTTTCAATTTTAGGTGAACTATTCCTTTAAATTTTCATATAATATGCTTTAAACAGTTTTGAAAGTCATTCATAACTCTGCAACTTAAGATTTCATCATACATAAGAGATTACATCAATCACAATGTGTTTTAGGAGCTTCATTTTACTTCTAGTGGGTAATTTTGTTTTGAAGTCATGAATAGTGTTAAGGTTTGATGCAAAATATTAATCTACGAATCTGGTAAAGAAGCCTTTCTAGCCAGGGTAGCTTGCATAGTCAGGGTCTGATATTTGCATGCAAAAACACATTTGCATGGCTTAGTTTGTGGTTGGAGAAATACTTAAAGGGTTAGTTCACCCAAAAAAAAAAAATTCTGTCATTTACTGATCCTATTCTGTCATTACAATAAATGACAACTGAAACTTTCGAACGTGAAAAAGGATGCAAAAGCACGGCAAGCATTATGAAAGTATCGTAAATGTAGTCCATATGTGTGTTACATTCAAATATTTTTTGAGTCATGTGATGGTATTAAATAAGTTATTATTCTTTCCCTTGAATCAATGAGTTAAACTCAAGAAATGAATCAGTTTGATATCTGAAAGAATCTTTCAGACCAGTTTTGTGAACCATATAACCTGATTCAGATTCAAACCAATGATTTAATCACAAATTGGACATTGCTGCTTCTCACATGAATTCTCATGACTGTGAAAAGCTAGATGTGAATAACTAATTACATTTCACATAAAGCTATCATACAATACTATCATATGGCTTCAGAAGATTTGGAATATGCTTCACATTTATATTTTTATGGTGCTTTTTATCGTTCTTCAAATCTCCTTTTTTATTCCAGAGAAGAAAAAAAGACATGAGTTTTGGGTGAACTGTTTTTGTTTCAGTAAGAATGTTAAAATCAACTCCAGATGTAATGAAATGATGTGAAATTTATAGCACTATGAGAAAAAAAAATACTACTCACTCACACATTATTTAGAGCATTACTCATTACAATATTTTTTTCCAATGAAAAGTATTTGCTGCAAGTAAACAAACAGTTGTTTGCGATTTATATCAATTTGCAGTGAACAGTTTTTGAAGCACATTCAAATTCAACTCAATTTTATATTACATTCTGAATGTATTGCAGTTCATTACCTAGATTGGCTTTGCTCATTTTATCATAAGCATGTAAAACAAAACCCTGAATATTTAAAACATCAGTTTAAAAGAATACTCTTTTAAGTTTGTGTGGTGAGAATTGACATCTTTAATGGCATTTGATGGCGTGCACAACAGGGTCAAAAGGAGAACTAAAGGTGAGCGACCTCCTCTCTGATGATAAATGCAACATCATCTCAAAACCACAAAAGTTTCCGAAGGCAATGCACCCTGGGAAACACCAAAACACCTATGAGTTCAAGTAGATGTTTGCATGCACTGCAGCACTAAAAGACTATCAAGACTTGCTTATTTTGCTGAAGACCACAAACTGTTACTCTGTAAACATCAACCCGCAATAACAATCAAAGCAAAGGAGACATAATACTACGTAATCTTACAGTGAGCCTAATAACAAGACGTAAGAGTTTTGCAGTCTTGCCTTTGGAATGACAGAAAAATAAACTGTCCCATAGTAGAGGATGTAAATGCGACCGCAGCTCTCCATTACTCATTTAGCCCCCCCTCCCATCTTAAACTCTTCTCCCTTTTGCTATTGTATAAAGCCACTATCAATAGCTCAGGGTTTCGTTAATTTCGGCAGCGGAAGCGACAGCGCCGTATCGCGAGGGGAGCACTCCATGGCGCTGGGTCGTGCCATTGTTCTGATAAGGGCAGGGTGAGCTATATCGAGCGCAAGGAAAGGGATGCCGCTCTTTACAGCATCTCCTTGACCTCATGGGTGTTGTTAAAGTTTCCACTGAGCACTGAGGGAGGAAGTGGCTTTTAACCCCTCGAGAGGAACCTCTCTACGAGACAGGAAAGTGCAGAGGGCTCTGAGACAGTATTTTCCACATCTGCAAGCAATACTCAGCAACATGGCCAAAGACTGGGTGTTATTTTCTGGAGGTTAGACGGCCACCATTAGCCCTTCAAGTACCTAAATGCATCCATGGTCAATGTAGCCAGCCTTACCACAAGCTTTGTCATGTTTTCTCTGTGGTAAGACCAAAATAAGGCAAATTATCATTTAATTATGTATATAATAATATTTAAAAAAAAAAAAAAAAATGTCCAGAAAGACTTTGTCCTCCTGTTATCTAAATATCAGCATATCTGGTTATGGCTACCAAAAATGATTCATATATAATGTAAATGAGTAAAGTATACTTTCATATTACAAGTTAAAATGAAATTAAGTTGTGACAAGATGTTAAAGAGTGGTATCATTAGCTCATTTGAACTAAATTGAACTGCAAAAAAATCTTTTTGTGTATTATATTGCATATTGTTTAATTCCATTTATATTTTTAATCAATACTCAAAAACAATATCAGAGTGGTGTAGATCAGGATATAAATATTGTGATCTTGAGTCTGACAAAGACATGAGGTTGGTTGGTTGTTTTGCTTCAGGCTAGACAAATGATCTTCAAGTGTGAATTTGTATATATTCACACATTCATTTTTAAGTGTCAAATGTCAGCTAGAGTAAATGGCACTTTAAATTCTGTAACATGCTAAAGCGTAGTGCTTTCATATGGGAAAACGTAAGACATTTAAGATCAGCATCCATAACTTGAAAATCCTGAGCTGCAAGTTTCCATTGGCAAGTCAGGTACATGTCTAAATTCCATCAGACCATGTCTGTTCAGAAAAACATGAATGAAAAAATGGGTCAAAAAATTGAGTACAGCGACACTCTAATACTGTTAGAGGATATTAGAAGGATATACAGCTCAACACTTGTCAGATAGTATTATTTAGCATGAATTCCTCTTTGACAGTTGAGAACAAGACCGTCACGTTCCTTCACACTCCTGCCCTTTCAAAGTATGTCATAGCTGTTCCTGCTTGTCTTGAAACCGGTCTTTTCCCAT
The DNA here is from genome assembly GCA_039654765.1 of Mylopharyngodon piceus. NCBI lineage: Eukaryota > Metazoa > Chordata > Actinopteri > Cypriniformes > Xenocyprididae > Mylopharyngodon > Mylopharyngodon piceus. Next base: position 8,207,247 of record CM077456.1, on the reverse strand, counting down.
CAATGACAGGAGAGCTATTTCACAGAAGACCTCCCATTAAACTGCCATTTTACTGCACCCTAATGTACACAAAGGTGTAAAGCTGCTGTAAGACACTAAGCAGAAAGTTGAATCATTTGCTCCTTGTGGGATTCATTGAAATAAAATACACCCTCTTCTTTACATATTTCCTTGTTTGAAGATGACGTAAAATGGAGTAGGGGTGGGACTGCTTTGTAAGGGAAAATGTACACAACATAATAGCTCTGCTCCAAAAAAAGCGAGCTTGCCTACAAAGGAAGCTACCTAAATAGGCTACATATGCAGCATCCACATAAATAGCAGCACAAGAGACGGAAATGTTGCTAAGCTAATATTGTGATTCTCCGATAATCATAAAAACACACATAATTTGATTAAAATAATTAATTTTTATATTGTAAAAATATAATATAAAATATTTAATATTGTAAATTTTTAATATACAATACACTATATATATATATATAATATATATATATATATATAAATATTGTGTGTGTGTGTGTATAGGCTAATCATGGTACCACCCAACGTGAATTATATGAACAATTTTAATAGCACGGCCATTCAAAACCTGAGGGTCAACCATGTTGCATAGTAAAGAGATCAACAGAATCCGATACCAATCGTGTCTAAAGTGAAAGTAAGCAGGCGGGACAAAAAAAAAAACGGATATGGTCAAAAGACCAGATCTGTGCATTAAGGCTTGCAATGTGTAAACAGCCTGAGTAGGCGGTCAGTTATTCAGTTTAGTGGCACGAAATGCCATGACTGACCATTTGGAAGTATTGCACCAAGCCATGCAATTTTAGATGTGGGTAAAAAATCAGAATTTTTTTTTGCCAGTATAAACAGCCTAAGAGAGAAGAAAAAGAACATATCAGTTCCCTGAGATTGCGTTACACTGGCACAAAAAAAAAAAAAAAAAAATTCGCAATCCATTCTGAGCCACTTCCAAATGTGGTTTTCAATCGGATGCATATTCGACATCCGACCTATGTCTAAACACATATATCCGATTCCCCTTGGAATTCCAAGCCGCCACAAGATGAGTGCAACACGTTTAAAGATAGCTTTTTAATGTTGTATTATGAAGCAGATGTTCCTGTATGAGCTTGCACTATTGAGGTGGAAAATTTAAGACATTGCACACACACAGAAACATTCAGGAGCAGTGTTACCAAGTCTGCGGTTTTCCCGCAGAATTGGGCTACGTTTACACTGTTGCCGCGGGTTGAATTGACCCAAAATAACGTGTTATTTAGTCCCCGGGATGCGAATTTTACCAGGGGAGCCCCGCCAAAAACACGAATTTTACTAGCCACTGGGCTAGTTTTGGGCTAGTTTTGAGGAGCAATTGGGCGGGTTTTGTTGTGAAAACCTGGCAACCCTGTTCAGGAGCATAGAAACGTGTTTTCAGCCTTTGCCCTGTGAATTGTATAAATAAAACAACATCGATACTGACAGCTACATTATATTTGTCATTATATTACATAGCGATGCTGTTAAGACGTAAGTAACACTCTCTCTCTCGTTAATTTATTCAAATTTATTTAAATAAACGTAATCTTACCGCGCTATAAATTTCAGTTTAGAATTCTAGATCTAAACGAACCATAGATAAAATAACAAATGAAAATGACCATTATTTACTGGTATATAACCGTCAAATTTTATATATCAGTCAAATTTTGCACCACAAGCATCCATGAATGCTTTTAACTTATCCATGCTGGCAAATCATGGTACCACCCAGTGTGAATTATATGAATAATTTTAACAGCACGGCCATTCAAAACCCGAGGGTCAACCATGTTGCATAGTAAAGAGATCAACAGAATCAGATATTGGATACCAATCGTGTCTAAAGTGAAAGTAAGCAGGCGGGACAAAAAACAGATATGGTCAAAAGATCAGATCTGTGCATTAAGACTTGCAGTGTAAACACAGCCTGAGTCGGTGGTCAGTTATTCAGTTTAGTGGCACGCATGCCATGACTGACCAATTGGAATTATTGCACCGAGCCATGCAATAAGGATAGGCACGCAGGTTTTAACAGGGGGAGGGAGTTGCAGGCCGTGGGTTACGCCTGTGCATCAAAGTCACCACTTCAAGAGAGTCTAGCGAAGTGCAGGGGGCATCAAAGAAGTAGCTCACTGCTCATTTCCAGGAGTAAACCATTACACTCATCTGTTTCTCAGAAAGGCAGTCACAATAACATTCCTTATCTCAGCCAGCTGTGCTAAGAATGGCTCATGTCATTCTGTCTCTTCTTCTTTGTGCAAAATTAGTCGAGGTTTACCAACCATGCAAAACGAAAAAAAAATTTTTTAACTCCAAAAAAAAAAAAAAAAACTACAGCTCTTTCCCTCCATATTAAGTGTAAAAAACCACACATTAGTAGTAGTAGGGTGGTTTCCCCATATAGTGTTCTACGGTGCATACAAGTGAAGCCTACCGTGTTAAAAAAAGTGGCCGGAGCAAAAAAAAAGGCCGGTGCACTTCCTGTCTGTTGCATATGAAACGGCTCCCTCCAGCAGCACTGCTGCAGCAAAGAACCCCAGCTGTTTGAACCAGGCATGCCTTGACGTCAGCTGGTCGCCAGGCAACCGTCAACCACAGGGGTGTTACATTTTCCATTGCTTGTAGCCTTCAGATCCTCCAGTGTATCATGCTACAGCACTTGTATGCTCACAGTTGGGGCGATAGAATCAACCTCACACAAAAACTGTTTGTGCTGGGTTGGCTCGCACGGCGCTGCAGGAGTGTAAGAGTTCAGAGCAAAGCCATGCTAAGACTGAACAAATACTCAGAGCTTGTTTTGTCAGTCTGTATCTGGTTGCTGAACATTTATACTTTATTCGAACAACACATTTAGTGCATTTAGTTTTTGCCTTTAAAAGTTTTTTTTTTGCACATAAAACATTCTCCTGTCCTTGTTTTATTGTTTCAACATGTCACCTTCTGGCTCAACCAGTGGTGTGAGTTTGGGGGCGGGGCTACCTGTTAGTTTGATTAATGGAAGATTGGATTCAGATTATTATTATTTTTTTTATTTTTTATTTTTTTTTAAACCCTCTGATGCTGCTCGTAATGAAATGAATGTACTATATTTTAGTTCAATAATGTTTTTTATTTAACATTTTGTATTTTTAGGGAATTTTTGGTGCTAAATTATATTTATGGAATAGTTATGATCCATTTATATTACCTGTTAACCACTTTTTGAGCATAGACCTGAAAATGAATTCCCCAACTTAAACTGTTGTAAATCTAGAATGCTTTTTGGAGCACAGACTTAAGTTTGGTCTCTAAGACACTCGGCAGATTATTGCTGAAGTGAAAAAAAGTTTAAAAAGTGAAACAAAAAAAGTTAAGGAAGTTTATTATTATGAAAAATGCACATTTTAAATTTTTTATGAAATATATATTTTCCAAAACATGTTTTACTCTAAAACATAAGTCTAAACAAGCCATAAGCCATAAATCTAAACAAGTTGTGCTCCAAATTTGAGGTTGATATCTGAAAAAATGAGCTCTCAGTAAGATTTAGTTTGTGCACAGTATGAAATGACGATGATGAAAATACCAAAAATGAAAATAATGTCATTTATTACTCACCCTCATGCTGTTCCACCCCCGTAAGACCTTCATTCATCTTCAGAACACAAATTAAGATATTTTTGTTGAAATCCGATGGCTCAGTGAGGCCTGCATAGCCAGCAATGACATTTCCTCTCTTAAGATCCATTAATGTACTAAAAACATATTTAAATCAGTTCATGTGAGTACAGTGGCTCAGTTTTAATATTATAAAGCGGCAAGAATATTTTTTGGTGCGCCAAAAAAACAAAATAACGACTTATATAGTGATGGCCGATTTCAAAACACTGCTTCATGAAGCTTCGGAGCGTTATGAATCAGCGTGTCGAATCATGATTCGGATTGCGTGTCAAACCGCCAAACTGCTGAAATCACGTGACTTTGGCGCTCCAAACCGCTGATTCGACATGCTGATTCATAATGCTCCGAAGCTTCCTGAAGCAGTGTTTTGAAATCGGCCATCACTATATAAGTCGTTATTTTGTTTTTTTTGGCGCACCAAAAATATTCTCATCGCTTTATAATATTAATACTGAGCCACTGTACTCACATGAACTGATTTAAATATGTTTTTAGTACATTAATGGCTCTTGAGAGAGGAAATGTCATTGCTGGCTATGCAGGCCTCACTGAGCCATCGGATTTCAACGAAAATATCTTAATTTGCGTTCCGAAGATTAACAAAGGTCTTATGGGTCTGGAACGGCATGAGGGTGAGTAATAAATGACATTATTTTCATTTTTGGGTGAACTAACCCTTTAACATTTTCAAATGTTGTGTTTCTGTTCACATAGCAAGTGCCAAAACATTTACCAAGTTCCGTACAATTCCGATGTAGTAAAACATTTAAAAAACCAAAACGTAAATTTTTTGAGTCAATAATTACCGAACAGCACCAGAGGGTTAAATTACTATTTTTTTTTTTTTTAATCATTTGTCTTTTTTTTTTTTCCATCCAATTAATCGATCAAAGAAATAATTGCCAGATTAATTGGTTGAATCAAAAAGATCATTCTTTGCAGCTCTAAAACCAATAACTAAATACCAACTGAGTAATAGTTTTAGCAAACTCACATTCATTCAGACTCACTTTCAGTTTATAACGCTCACTTTTCACTATCCAGTCAATTCATGATCTCTCAAATGGTGACTTATGACTAATTATATAATTTAATGCCATCTATGATACTGCTATAAGAACAACATTTCCCAACAAAGCGGCACTCATGCGAGTGTGTTCCTTCAGTTAGCACAGCATGTATGATATGAACATGTGTGCCACACACACTATCTCTAGAAAGCTGTCCGCCCACTTTCTGTTGCCTGCCGCCTACAGCGATCCACGGGCCTAGACATGTTTCATCATACCTTATTCAAATTTGCACATAAACTTTAAAACCTGTTGGGCTTACATTAGGGTTAAAACAACCATTAATATGCCAGAGCTTATTAAACTGCCAATCATTTTAATGTAACGTAACATCATTCCAATATTGACCTAATACAGTCAACATCAAGGCCTACATAAGCAGAACAAATAGAGCACTATTTTTGAGGTTTACATACCAGAGATGTGTAGTACCTAAGAATCTAAAAATATTCCTGTTTTTACAATAAATCATATATTATATTATGTGTGGGGATATATTGTTGTGTTTTTTTTTTTTGTTTGTTTGTTTTTTCCTTTTAGAAGTTGATTAATCTTATTTATTTTGCTATTCTAAATATACATTGTAGTTGCATTTTATTATTTGCATTTAACATTGTTTTTCCCCTTCTGTCCCTATTAGAACAGACCTGCTGCAACACACCAAATGAGAACCACTGCAGTGATATAAACTAACCTGAATCATGCAATATAATGCAGCTCCACGCTTTGGTAAGTAAACAAAAAGTGGCAAAGACTTGCAATGTAAATGCTCACAGCTTTGCTCACAGCAGGCTTGGTTAGGCTACACTTGCTGTTGGGTTTGCTAGAGCAAGTAACCACAAGCCTCTGTGCAGAGACAGACAGACAAACACACACATGCACAAGGGTTCTTCCCTCATCTGATTGACACAGGAAAAGGAGACACCATATCAGGGGAGTTACTGAGCATGCAGAAAAGTGAACCACACCTCTGACTTGTACCGGGATAGTGTTATCTTGTGTATCTTATCTTCCTTATTAATAGAACTTGCCGCATGAACAACAATGTGTGCAGTGCATTGCAACCGTGAGTTAAAGCAGCAGGAAGTAATAATTATTCTTAATAGTGGGGCAAACTTAAGCACAGCAAATGGTGCATTTTTACGCGCTTAAACAACCAGTCGAGGTGCATTCCCCAAAGCACATCCTGGCGATACACCTTTAACCTGGTTGCAAGGAGGAAGTGCATAGAAAATTTCATCTTGACAAACTCATCTGTGGTATAGTTTCACTTTCTGTGCTATTCGAAAACATTTGGTGATCCAAAAAATGTATGAGTTTGCAGTCTCGCTGAAGTGAAATGTGTAACAGCTGTCAAAGGAACCGTGCTTGAGGGATCCCCTCTGCTGAGCACATGGGACGTAATTAGCAGCACTAAACCACAACACACCACCATTAGCGCTTAAAAGGCAAGCCCACTGGAAACTTTTCTGGGTCGCTTGTTTGACTAAAAGCACTGATAACAAGTTTGTGGTTTTTATCACTGTTCAATTTTTCCAAAGGCCCAGTGCAGCCCACAAAACAGAAACCATGCTGCAAATGTTTGTAGAGTAAAATGAATACAGATATGTTTAGTGCTCATGAATTTCACCCCAGACCGTGTTACTGTGAGTGGTGAGAGGCTAAGCAGAACCATGAAATGTGAGATAAACCTGTTTTGGAAGAAAGAATGAGATCATTGAAAGCATCTGTCTTGCCATTTTTAGAGTGATAACCCTTTGGAAAAATTTCCTTGTGATACACTTATGATCCCTCAGAGCTTGGAAACAACCGAGTGAATAAAAACCCAAACAACCACAGAATATTTCAACAGTCTAAGAACACAGTGTGAGCCAAAGGGCTTTCCTACAAGACTGTCTAAAGAAAAGAAATGATCCTCTAAATTGATGAACACACTGGTCTGAGCCAAGCCGATTTTTTTTCTGTATATACACGAGAAACTTAACTTGAACTTAAGTCATCTAAAGGGCTTTTCACACTTGAAATAGTTAACCCTGGGTCGTTCTACCCTGGGTAAATGGAATCCTGGGTTATCTTTACTCACATTTCACACTGCTCATACTGTACACAGGGTTAAAAGTTAATCCTGGGTATTCATAAGCTGCCGTTTCACACTGCACATTTCTAAACCCTTATAAAGTCCTTATTTGCATATTTGTGATGTCAGTGTTACTGACTGGACAAATGCAGCATGTGACCTGTTTATATAAAGGCTCTAGCATTGCGTGTCTTCATATTATTATTTTTTCTTGAAGAACTTTTCGAACTATAAAGGTAAGAATGACGGTCTCTTCTTCACTCCATCGCCGTTTAACATTTTTCCTATTATACGCAGAAACAGCAGTTTATATACATTGCGCGGTGTTTCCATGACTGCCCAAAGTGCGTGAATATAAGGCACGCGATTGGTTGTCGGTTGCTAAGCATCTAGTTGTAACATTCCAACACCGCATCGTAGTAGCCCAATTCCGCGCGAAAACCACGGACTTGGCAACACTGGAGCAGGGTTTCATAACCTCGGATAAAAAGCGGCACTAATCCCGCATCTAAATTACAAGTGTGAAACGTTCCTTTACCCGGGGTTAAAAGCGGTGTTTAGAACGTTGATAACCCGGGGCTAAGTGCAGTGTGATAAGCCCTTAAAAGTGTAATTTTAGAGCAACACATGCTAACTGAAATAGACTAAGCTAGGGATGTGCTACGAAACTACATATTTATTTTGTTTACTGACTGTTTTGCCTTTATTTCAGGACAATGAAGAAGGTACATGAAAGTACAGGGAAAGAGCAGAGGAGAACAGGACAGGGACATGACCTTGGACCGAGGTGAACCCGGATCCCTCTGTGTCACGGCACCATTGACTAATCTATTGTAAGGAAACCGCCTGTATTATTGTCCTGGTTTCAAGTTCACCCGTCCCCAATCAGACACAGGGGGGAGTCCACATACGACACGTTCTTGCGCTCTAAAACGGCTAGACAAACATAATGGAATAGAGTGAGAGAAGAATCTCAAGATTTCTTTTTAAAAATAAAAACATTTTTTAACCTGACAAACCATCTTGAAAACTCAACATTGTCGGAGCCATAAGCGCATATAGCGCAGCTGTACCTCAGGCAACCCGAGTTTCGAATCCTGGCTTGTGGTCCTTTCCTGGTCCTGTTCCTTTCTCTCCTCTCCAATTGTTTCCTGTCTATCTCTATGGTCCCATAAAATAATCTAAAAATAATAGTTAACATCATTATTCAACTAGACTTTAACACTTTTTAGCAGCAGTGCTTTAATTAGCATTCTGACAGAATGCTAATCGACTAGTCAATTAGTCAACAACTGTGACCCATCCCTAATGTAAGCTAAATATAAAGCACAAATCCTTATCATGCTCCATATTAAAGGTCATAAACTTGTGCTAGTCTAGAGTACATTATTTACACAATAGGGTGGCCAAATCTGACTTGTAAAGTGAGCAATAAAAAGCTCATTTTAATTGAATGTTCCCTGAAGCTCAACCACATGCGGCTCTTATAGTAGGTCTGCCCTCCAAAACCAAAGCAATTCCATTGTAAATGCACATGTCCGGGAACAGCAAAGATTCCATCGCAGAAGTTCAAGGTTATCAAGTAATCTCGCCCTTGTGATCACTGTGAATAGTTAAACAATCTTTTATGAGTGCTATCATTCCTCCAGATGGTACAATAGGATGTTTGCTCTTCTCAACTGTGTGTTTACAAGAAATGGACGTCACATAAAAGGGACCTACGGCAGAGATCCTGTGTGGCGAGCAGAGCCACATTATTCTACAACTTAGTGTGAGGCTGGAGGACTGTGTGACATCCATGTCTAAACAATGAGCTCCTCTGTAACAGCACGCTAGCTGCAGGGTCTCTTGATGCGCCTGCAAACGCGACATGCCTAAATAGGCGGGCCCACACATTCTCATGAGGGCAAGCATGTCGCATGTCCCCCTAGAGAATGCGTCACATGTCACTTCTACAAGACATGATTGTATAAGCTAATGAGTTCTCTATATCTGCTAATGCAGTTGATTATCAGGTCTCCATGTTTCATTTACTTATAATGAATGTTTTTGCTTGAAAAGCTACTAAAAATACTTAACATACTGGTAAAGTATCTATTCCCTTATAACCACTTCATTTAATGACAAATCATGAATAAATCTGAGAGTATGAAACCGTGCTAACTTTATACACCACTGTTTGTTCCTCGCTCTGTTTTTGTACGTTGTTAAAAGGGCGGCCAACTAAAGTCAGAGAAAAAAGTCCATCTGACAGCAGGACACAGAAGTACCTTTGTATGTGAGAATGTCAACAGTTACTCTGGGTGAATACAGACGAGCACTGAGAAGGAAAGTGCAAGGACAGTGTAAATGCACTGGAGGAAGTCGAGAATACACAAGATGAATTGTAGGACTGACCAGTACGTGTATCTCTTCAAGGTAAAACCTATGCCCCTGAAATCAATTCTGCCAAACACAGAAATTGCAGAGATCTAAGAAGCATTTCTGTTTCAATCTGACCATATCAATAATGTCGCATTTCATAAGCATTCCTGTAGCTCAAACAGTAAAGCATGGCACTAGCAACACCAAGGTCATGGGTCTGATTCCCAGGGAACGCTTGAACTGATAAAATGCATATTCAAAGTCGCTTTGAATTACAGTGTCTGTTAAATGCATAAATGTGAGCTATATTTGCTTCCCCAAACTGGAAACCCATCATACCACTGTCTTACAGGATCAGAGTGCTTGTATTAAGTGTGTTGTTAGTGTGTTGCTCGAGACATATAAAGAGCTGTTGTGATCATGTGGAACTGGGTTTAAGTCCTGGTCCTGTCTGACTTCTTTTCTGACTTCCTGTACACTCCCAGGAAAAAAAAAACCTGCAAACAGCTTGTCACTGGGGAAGTACTCTTAAAGTGAGTGTACCTTATTTACCCCTAAAAGGACTATAGTAGTACTTTAAGGGTACATACTGTATTACTACTCTAAGGCACTAATATGCACCTTTTAGGGGTAGATCAGGTACAAAGTTCTCTCTTTAAGGGTACTGGGTTTGTTGAACCCTAAAAGGTTAAATTTTTGCAATTTTTTCTGACAGTGTACTTTCCTGTCAATTATCCACTATCCTGTCTACTAAAGCCAACAAATTAAATAAAAGTAAGACATAACAGGTTTACTTACCGCTTTCTGTTGTGTCTGCAGGAAAGCTGGGGACCGCTCTGGGTCGCTGGAGATGTCGTCCTCTGATTCCTCCCAGGACGAGGAGAATCCCGTTGAGGAGGCAGAAGAAGAGGACAGCTTTCTCACGGCTCTGCCAGGTTGAGGACTAACTTGGGGCTCTTTGCCCTCCCCACTGACCTCCATGCCGTGGTCCGTAATAATGACAGCAGGGATGGAGCCCAGCTCTGGACTGACCCCGTCAGACTCTGCCTGGGTTTCTGTTGGCTCAGCTCCCGGCTTTGTCAAACATGTCTCGGTCCAAGATGCTGAGCACTCTGGTGAAGTCCTGGAGTGATTGTCGGTAGGGCTGTCAGCTTCGCTCTTAATTCCTGCTGATGTGCTCTCAAGTGGGCCGCCCTCTTCTGTATTTGGGTCAGCCCTGTCCTTCTCTTCACTGCTGACCTGCAGCCCCTCCTCATTGCAGGAGAAGCGCTTTCCATTTTGCAGTTCATTGGGGATCCCTGTTGAGTGATCCTTGTTCTGTGTCGCAAGTGTTTCCTCTGTATTCAAGCAGAGGTTGCCAATTTGGACAGGGCCAAAGTTCGGGGGAGTTTTCCTGGAAATCCGAGGGCTTCGTTGAGCCTCTCGACTGTAAGCCTGAGCCGATATTTGGGCCTCAAACAGGTCCACCTTCTTGTTCACCTCCACATTCTGCAGTTCCTTGTGGCGCTCAAGTTGCTGAGCGGCACGCCGCTCTTCGTTCTCCTGTTCTTCCTCTAGGCCAGACCCACTGAGTCTGCGCACTCGACTTCCCACATGCACGCCCAGTGATTCTGGCCGTCGACATGGTGAACATGCCCTTTGACAACTGGAACTGGTACCTGTGGGGAAGACAAAGGAATTGCCTGCAGACCCAGGGCTCAGGCTGCCTGGGCTATAGGGACCTCCGCTGCCCCCCAGCACCGGGCTAAATGTAGAACGACTGGGCACTGGGAGCACAGGCCTTCCTGTCCGAGGGCTGCTCTTATTGGTCAGGTTGTTGGGGTTCATCATTATCAGGCTGTTCAGAGCATAAGCTGCCATAATGGCAGGCTGACTCTGTCCGTTTTTGCTCCCATTTAGGTCTATTCATCCAAGGTCCACTGGCCTTTGGAGCCAACCATCGTTAGGAGGGACCGAAGGAAAGCGGACACGTAGAATAAAATACAATCCCTGACTCCTTTCCTCATTCATATATTATGTCCACTACTGGTTCATCCTTAGCAGAGTGCTGAAAAGAAGCAGAAGAGATTTTTAAATAGAAAATATCAAGTGGTAATGGTTAGTGTACTGCTGGGCAAAAATACTGAACGTGCCAACTGATTTAACAAGCAAGACTGCCTGAATAATTACAATAAGTATGTAAGCTTTTCAGAAATGCAAAAGTGCCTTATGCTGATTTTTGTGGTCACCTTCTTCATATTCATTTGCATTAAACACTTCTTCTGAAATACAGATAAAAAATGTCTCATGTAAATGCTTTCTGTTATTTACAAAAGATTTTTATAATTGTGTTGGTTTTGATTGCTATCAAGACGTTTCCGTTGGCCTCTGTGGCGAGATGCTGCCATATTAAAAACCTTTTTTTTAGCAAGTTTTGCTTGTCTGAGTAATCTTTCCTAAATCACACTGCTTATTCAGTTAGGGGAGTCTACATATTATTAATATGAACCCACAGTTCTGTGTCCGATAAAATACTTCTTTCCATTTGTAGAAATATAAACAAAGCTGATCAAATACTGGAAACGTTTACTACTAAAAGAAACGGTCAACATAACCTTTTATGTCCTCGGCTGGAAAAAATAATGACTGAGGGTGTAATACAATACAGCTTCATGCAAAAATAATATTCCACATACCATAACCCTCATATCACATTTAGTTCGTCTTGCCAGTCTATAAACGAAAAGATAATGGTGCACATTAATTCTGAAATACCAAAAAAGTACCTGTGTCTTTTTACTGTACTAACAGCGATGGTTGTGAGGCCTCAACCCCGCTGATGTTAAACATCTGAGGATCTTAAGGAAAAACAGTCTGTGAGGTATAAATTAGCTGCTTCCATTTATAGCAAAAGCTACGGCATGGGGAAAAAAGTTTTGTTTAACTAGTGCATTGAAATTTAATTAACTCAACGGCTGAGACAAATGATTTCATAATGAACCAGAACAATTTCCTGCAAGTTTTCCAAGTGGGACTAATTATTTTTGCAGCTGAGGCAAATGATCCGAGAATCAACACACCCAAGAAAGAAGCAAAATATACTTGTAGAGAAACTGTTTAGTTGCAAATATGTAATTTTCCTAAACACTCTGTCAAGGTGCTCACCTTCCAACAACTATATGCGAATTAAATCATCCACCTCTTCAGTATGAATTCGTTGTTCGATTAAATAGTTATGTCTTTCACAGAGTCAAGATTAACATGACATGCTTTGACTAAGAAGTCAGGTAGGATGGACAGATTGTGCTCTGCATTTTAACTCCAGGGGAGAGGTCAAGGTTGGAATGCACCTTCTCTCTCTAAACCCAACCACCACCCTTTTAAGTGATTTTAACGGTCCATTATTACTCTGACAATTCAAATGCATCTTGAGGCATCCCACGTCACTGGTGAAACACTACCACACTGTGTTTCAAAGCAAGTGTGATGTCTAAAATCTGTCCATCATCACAGAGGATCAGAGGGCTAATATGAACTAAAATGACTCAAAAAAATTACTCTCGTGAGGCTTTAAAGCGTCTCAATAAAAGCCCTTCACTGAACAGCCCACTCTTTGGCATTCACTGAATTTGAATGAGCTGGAAAACACGTGGTGACTCTTTATGAACTCAGTAAAAGCATTTGTCGCATTCTTATTCCAAGAAAAATTATATTCCATTGGGATTTTTAACTAATTTATAAGAAGCACATGAATAATAGGAACATTAATGGGTAGTCTCTAGGATACAAATAATCACAGTTCTTGCAGAGGTGGAACACATTCGTATACATTCAAGCCTTACATTGAGTGTATTCTTTACAGTTTTCCTATATAGTTTTTAAAATGTTTTCAGAACAGCGGTGCCGATAGCATAAACTTTCTATTGTCATCACTACTGGAGCTTTCTCAGCAAACCCATATGAACTCCGAATAGAAAATGCTTACATTATTACAGTGCCATAAACTGAACTAAACAGATCTCTGCTGCTCTCTCTATACACTTCGTGAAGTCAAATAGTTAAGTCTAAGTCTCCTTCATGTAGACATTTCTAAAAAAGTGAACTTTTACAGCATGCCACACCAAAGTCGGATGCTTACCTACAAGTCTCCTTGTTGCAGACGCTGTTGTTTAAATTGTCCGAGAAGCGCGTATTCGCGAATTCGGGACAGAATAATAACTTGAGCTCCTCCGCTGCTGCTGCTACATTCCAGGAGTTCTTTCGCCAATTTAAATCAATGTAACTATGTTACTGTGTATCGCACGAGCTGTTCGACACCTCGCGTCAGAGCCGTATGTTTGTTTAATGTACAAAAGGCAGGAAGGAAGTTAAAATGACAGTGAGTCTGAACTCAACGGAACAGGCAGAGCCTCCCTGAGCTCTTTCACACATTGAGCACAAGGGGAAGAACAAGGCTTGATGTCTAAGACTTCAGCTCAGAGGAGAAGAGCTCTATTTGATTTATTGCTTTATTTATTAGGCTTCTGAACATATGGATGTATGTGTGTTTGTTTGGTTTCTTGCTTTGTTTACACATATTTTACAAATATGCCAGTCAATAGTTTTGAACCACTTGACTGAATGTATGTTTTTAACTTGAGGCTTAAGCTTTAGTGTGTGTATATATATATACATACATACGCACACACGTTATAAATATCATTGAGGGTTGTTTTTTTTTTTGTTTTTTTTTTTTTTTTTTGCAGAAAGTTATAAATGTCATATATTTATATACACACATGCTTGCTCAATGACATTTATAACTATATGCAAAAAAAAAAAAAAAAAAAACGAATAATCTCACAATATAACCAATCAAGTATTCAGAATAATAGTTGACCGTAATGGTTTTTGCAATATTTGATTCTTAATTTATTACATGTAGTCATATTCAATCCAGAATATATTTTCATCCTTGCTGTTAAGCATTATATTGTAGTTATATGTACTGATATTATTAAGTTTTATTAAGTGTTACTCAATTCTTTTGACAAGCAGACAGCTGTAGTTTGAATGACTCACCAACAAGTAGAAAAAGGGTCTTAGTAGCTCAGTGGGAATTTCTTCTCTGATGTATGGTTATGAAAACCATAAAAACAGGCCTAGACTCTGTCAAAGGTCAGAAAGGAAGATGTGAAGTAAGTTCATCAACCAGACTGACCTACCACAACAATTCCTGTTACTGCTTCCAGTGTACAATATGATAACATTGTTCTGATTTTCTTTCTTTCTCTCTTATGCACTGATGACCAGCCCCACCAAACAAAGAAAAGTGTGTCATATGCACGAGTAAAATGGATGGAAAATATAATGCTTCAGTGGCCACTCTGATTTGAATGAGACGGGCTTACTGATAGGTGGTATGAAAATTCATTTTCCATCCTCTATGATGGAGAGCATGATCATGTTCAGAAATAAGATTCTTTACTTCAAAGCATAGAGCTGTCTCTGAGATCTTTCGAAGTTTCAGGATATGTGAGCCCTCAAGCCAGCCTAATTCATTTCCACCAACATTTCCCTATCAACTGCAGCGACTATAAAGTCATGTCCGTGCAATCGTAGAGCCTACATATATGAATTTCAAATGAGTTAGGAAGAAATCAGCTACCCACATTAAACTTAATAACCATTAAGACGAATTTGAGAAGTTGCACTATGATGATCTTGCATTAAAACATGTTTGTTAAAATTACTTAGAATCTGTTAGTATTGCATTGGTTGTTGATGATTCAACCTTGCAGAAGCAGAAGTTGAGAAATTCTCTATAAAGCTTCACATACTTATTATGAATGTTGTTGCACCAATGCAAATGCTTATTCTGTTTCTCTGTTTTTGTTTTTCATAATTTGTATTCTTACTAAATGTGTCAAGTTATAGCTTACTGTATGTCAACATCATGTACAGCGTGTTTGATTACGTTTATGTTGGAGTCCAGCTTTATCCAATAAAGCAAGGCTTCTTTAACAAGCAGGCCAGACAGCCACAATATAAGCAACAGGGAACAGTAGACTAAACTACAGATATAACTCAGATGAGTTTTAACATGTTATTGTTTATAGATCAAATTGTCTTCATTCAATTAAATAAGGAAATAAACAAATTAAAGTTCATGATTATCATCTAATATTTGAGGTCACTACTCATCACAGAATCACAATATATAAGACATGTATTCCACCTAGTGGTACAACGCAAGTAATGCACCAACATTTTACAATTTCTTTGAATATAATATAATATAATGTAATATAATATAATATAATATAATATAATTAGTTATACTTGAGAGAGGACTTTTTTTTAAAATGTCCTCACAAATATAGTAGGTTATATAGTAAGGTGACCAGATTTCTGAAATGGAAACCGGGGACATTTCCTATTTGAGTGGTCAAAATATCACCAAAATCTCTTTTGTTATTATCTATTAATTAAAAAACGGGGACAATACATTTTTGAATGTTTTTGTTTTTTAATTGTTCTGGGTTCCCTATTATTAGCCTACATTAATCATTATTATGATTTAATTTATTATTAGGATTTTTGGTCTGGTTTTAATACAATTCACCAAAAAAACTATTACAGTATTAAAAGTAACCATTATAAAAGCAGTTCAAAACAATATGCCTATTATGTTATAACAAAAGTACTTTACAAAATCACATTACAAAAATAAAACAACATAAATATAAGATAAATAAAACAGCATTTAACAAATATATTTTCTTTTAACATTTATTGTTGAATTTAATATTTTCAGTTTCACAAGCTGTTTATAGCCTACTGTACAAAAATTACAACTTTTTAAACTTTTAACTAATTTTAATTATTATTTTGTATTTTAGACTCATTTTAAACACTAAGTTGCAAGTGTATTATTAGTATTTTATTCTAATTTTTTATTTATTAATATCTGAGCGCACCTTTACCACGTGATATAGTTAAGACGCGCGCGCGTGTGTGTGTGTGTGTGTGTGTGTGTGTGTGTGTGTGTGTGTGTGTGTGTGTGTGTGTGTGTGTGTGTGTGGAAATTGCTGCGTTGTGACTGGGCACGTTTAAAATTGTCCAAAACAATCCCGCACCCTGTTGAAGCCCTGTTATAAGACACATAACCGTATTACTTTAATTTAACATGAATAGTTAGTATGTTACTACCTTGAAAGTTGAAACCGATGTTTCTTTTGATAATTGATGATAATGGCGCGCGATCAAGTGTAGCAGTGTAGCTGCACAGCCCCCTCTGTTGGTGAAAATAATCACTACACGATTGCTCCGATAACCAACAGGCTGGTCGGGCTTTTTTTGCATTATATTTGCGGGTTATTTTGAACTAGCTGTGAAACGGGGACATTTCCGGAGACAGCTCCAGTCGTGGACGGAGCACCAAAAACCTGGGACGTCTGGTCACCCTATTATATAGTCCTCTGTCAGGCAATATAAAAATATAGCCTATGTATTTAATGATTCGTATACTTTTGTTCTATTCAAACGCATGCTTTACAGTTACTGTGAATTGTTTTTGGGGCAATAATCACCTCTGTTCTTACTGGTTTTGGGCCAATAGAAGATTCCTCCAGTGGATGTGGATTTTGAACCACTAGAGGGCAGTAAAGGATCAAGCATTGGCATGATGTTGTTTTGAAATCGAATTATGCGTAATTTCAGTATTACTGTTTGTTAAAAACTGCAGTAGGAATCGGTTTAATCCTTGTGATGCAACTGCTCATGAATAAATAAGTCAGACAAAATTAATTAATCAATTCTGTTCCTAAAATATTGCTATTGAAGCGCATCACGCACTATTTTAGTACTGCATAATATTGAAAAAACGATGAAAAAGAATAAAAAATGTTCTTTTTTTCCAATGAGTTTTATATCAAATGTTTGTCCTTTGTCAGCATATAAAGGGTCAACTTTCGTTGACTGAAGAAGAAAAGAACCAATAAAATCGCAGATAAAGTTTCCACGCACTGTTCTCTCACGGCGTCGCGTCTACTGAGTAACCAATAGCAGCCGACTGGAGGAGGGGCCAAACAGCTCTGACAAACACAATTGAGAAGGGTAAACAGCTCTCACCTCATGGACGCAGTTCCAGCGTACACAGAGAGCTGGACAGTGAAAACAGCGACGTATTTGCCAATTCGGGGGGTAAGTAACAATACATCCTATTTCCTAGACTGAGTAAACTTATATTAATGCATTTAAGTCTTTGAATGGAAATCTAGAATGTAAAGAGCGCAGACTGTTTTTAAGAAACGTGTACTTTAGATTGCTGTCTAACAGACGTGCAAAACACACGTGTCGTGGTACCATACTTTGATCTGAATTCGAATAGAGTTTAATTCTTGTATAATGCAATATTTCCGCATATAGATTGGGAAGGTTACACGTGCATTGTGCATGTGTTTTGATTCTGTCCACGTGGTCCAGGGAACATATAGTGCTATTTTAATATCCCCTTAACCAAAGAACTCCACGTAATATTCTATTATCTATTCATTACGCGGTTCATACTGTATGTGTGCAAAACTCTGTCAAAGCACAAGGCCTGTTTACACTACACTTTAACTCCTCTAGGATTGCTGGTGGTATTATGTGCCAGAAATCTTGCAAAACAATGAGGGTTGGCGCACACAGGTAGATTAGAGATATGGAATGCATGATATTTTTTGTTTGGAAAACGCACTACTAAAAAAAAAAAAAAAAAAAATCTTGATCAGGTTTGGCTTGTTTTCCAGTGAAGTCATCTTTAAAACAACATACATTTAATTTAAAAGCAACAGTGTATATCTTGAATTAAGTTTATTTTTCTTACCCCGTTTATAAACTTGTTTAGCATATTTGTACAGTAAAAATAAAATGCATTAAAACACTTTTCCATTGTGGTACAAAATAAACTATATGCAATAAACCTAATAAATATTTTAACATGAATGATTTGACTAAAGGGCACAATTAATGTGGCTTGTTTTGATTTTGTGTTATTGCTTCACTGCTGATGCATCAGGGTTTTTTTGGGGAAAATCGAGTGCCTTATGTATGTTTATTTACATATATAGATTTATGAAAAGTTTAAAGTCTTACACAATTTTGCTTCTCAAGTACATTTATCTAATTTTAAGAATGTTTAGATGTTTTTAAAGTAAAGCAAGACCACAACACTGACTACAATAAATTACTTTTTGCAGGCCATTTTGTGCAGTTACACACAGCAAACTCAGAGATGTGTTAATGTGTTAAGTGAGTGAAATAAAGGCAGCTGTTGTGAAGATCACCTCTTTGTAAAACCTGTAAGCCTTAAGCCAAATCTTCGTTTATAATCGTTTTTTGCAGAGCTGCTTGGATACTAAATGTCAGCATTGGCCTAGACTTGAACGTAGATGACCCGACTCAAGGGCACAATTAATATGGCTTGTTTTGATTTTGCATTATATTGGTTCATTGCAACTGATGCATGTCATTTGCCAGTTAAATCATAAAATACCATTTTTAGAAATTCAAGTGCTTTATTTATGTTTGTTTATATATTTGAATGTATTAATGCAGTATTTTATATATGCTTATTGGTGCATTTTAGTATATGGGTTAATGACGTGACGGGTCATTTTTTTTGTCCAAAGGCCTTAATAATAATAAAAAACAAAGATATGACATCCAAAGTTTGTAAGGTAGTACAACTAGATCTCTTTTATTGAATCCAAAAGGTTTTAATTATATTTTGCTACATATAAAGGTTTTTTTAAAGATTTTGAAGTGTCAAAAGGTCATTCGGTTTAACCGTCCAAAGGCCAATACAACCATTTCATTTGTGATTAAAATATCTTAAAATGTAATAAATGTATATATTTTTTTTTTCTGGCATGATTTTATAACATCATATATCAACATAGTGCAAAATGGTATTAAAATTATGTGTAGAAGTCGTTGCTTTGTTATGAGAGAGAATGTCCGGAAAAATGAATTTCATTGATGTCGTACAGAGTAACCAGTATAAAGGGACCATTTTGGATCAGGTCATGCGGTCAATATCATGTGACAGGATGTGACATCATTCAGACACCTGCAAAGGACCACATGGTTGTGAAGCAAAGTAACTAACTTTCTCTTAACAAATTCATGTTTTCACTTGCTCATACGCATGTCCCGAAACATCAGGTCATTCGGTACAACCGCTATAAAACATGGAAAATGTTGTAATATTTTAAAAACTTGTACTAAATATAAAATTTTTGATTGTCCTTTTGCTAGGTAGATAGCTAGATATCAGCCTGTTAACATTGTTTGAAAATATCGTCATTCGGTATAACCAAAAGCGTCATTCGGTAAAACTGAAATTTTGGTTAAACCGAATGACTTTTTTGGTGACGCATTTTGTCCATCTTGTAAAAAATGACAAAAGCGGTGTTAATTGATTATAAAAACCACATAATCTCATTGTTAACGCTTAATAAAACTTGCCCCATATATTAATGACCCATATATTAATGCATTATTATATTTTTAATATGATTATTGATATATTTATAGATGTAATAATGCATTTAAACGTTTATGTTTGTATAGTTACCAGCCATGATTGTCAACAATCCTTTTTAGCATATTATTAACCAAGAACCATGTGTCACAGTTTTTGTTTCAGTAACTCACAACCTGACCTCATGCAAACAGAAAGAAAAGGGTGTTTCCCCTGACTAACTCTCTGATTGGCTGTGATTGTTATATTTTGTTTGGGTTTGCTTTCTAGCGTGGCCTCTTGGTGATTTCTTGCCACAAGGCCTGTGTCTCATAGCATATTTCACAGACTGTCATCACTCAAGTTCCCTTTCTATATGACAAATCAGCTGCGATCGCCTTGCAATGCACAGTGCCTTAAGAAAGGGTGTCCTAAAATGGCTGACATTTGTTGCTTGTCATGGTTATCTGTCTGACACCTCAGTGTGTGTGATGTATTAAGAGGTCTGTCCTGTTTCGGGGAGGAGTAGCCATTGTTTTAGCTGTAAAGGAAATGAGAGTGCGTTGAAAGAGATATGAAATGGGCTATGATTGTCTGATGCTTTTTTTGAAGAACTTTATGCATAGTCATCTATGTTTGTACAAGTCTTATTTTTATTTTATTTTTTTATTCCTGCATTTTATTTTTTACTACAAAAGTGTATCAGTATGATACATTTTAACCATTGTTGTTGTCTTAAAAACATAGTAATAGCATGTTTTTGGGACTCCTTCAAAAAATGAATGACTATGTATAATATTTTTTTATTTATTTTTTTTTAGAATTGTTATCTGCTGTTATATGTACACTTTTGAAAGGAATTATTACATTTAATCAGCAAGAATGCATTAAATTAATCAAACCAAAGTGGCAGTAAAAACATTTATAATGTTACAAAAGGTTTGTTTCAAATAATGCTGTTCTTTAGAACTTTCTATTTATCAAAAAAAAATCCTAAAAAAAATAAATCCCCACAATAATATTAAGCAGTGCAACTGTTGTCAACATTGATAATAATAAGAAATGTTTCTTGAGAACCAAATCAGCATATTAGAATGATTTCTGAAGGATCATGTGACACTGAAGACTGGAATAAGGAGGCTGAAAATTCAGCTTTGCCATCACAGGAATAAATTACAGTTTTAAAAATATTAAAATAGAAAATTACTATTTTAAAATGTAATTGCAATATTTTATACTGTATTTTCAATCAAATAAATGCATCTTTGGTGAGCATAAGAGACTTGTTTCAAAAACATTAAAAAAATAAAATCTTACCGACCCCAAAACTTTTAATCAGTACTATATTTTGCTGCATATTGAATTGTGTTGCAGTTGTGCCACAGTGGGTTAAGCAACATGTTCCTCTGTTAACCAACTGAGCATTTATTGTTTGCAATAAGCATTGTCAGTTTGACATGCTAAATGTTTCAGATGAAAATATGCAGATATGTCCAGGCATGTGCGACCTCACTCAGGCGTAACAGTACAGACTCCAGTTAGAATACTGGTGTACTGCCAGACCACACCTAGTTCACTTGGATTAGGGTATGTGGATTACCACATATTTAAAGTGTGTTAATTTACGCCCAGGGCCAAAATCAGTGAGCTTGTTTGTAACTCAATGAAAATGTCACTTGGAATGCATTGGTTATCATGACTGTTGCTGTATGCTGCTATTGTTAATCATAAACGCTGCAGAAAGACTAAAGCAAACATCTGGTTAGTTGGTGTGGCGCTGCAAGCCGTCTCACTATTGAGTTATCCACGTGTTTGTAGGGTTAAGAGCCTGAAATCATGTGCATTGAAGATATCCAGACTGTCTATGAAATAAAAGCAGAATAATTCCTTCCTTGTTTCCTAGTGTCATATCTTCCTGTTTTGCTATTGAGGGATGATCATGTTGTAGAATTAAGTATGCGACTAAAACTGAATTTTTACCTATTTTCACACATGAGGTGTGTTTATATCCTGACTGGTTGCTCAAGGTCTTTTTGAGAGCGATTTCATTGTAGGCAAACCTTTACCTCAGGAAAGAAGCCAAGTTTAAGCCCTTTTATTAACAGGATAGTCAGGCTCTCATCCAACCCCTCCCCTCAGTTAAGCTTATTTGTGTCTGCGCTCTGAAGAGTTTACTGGTGCAAAACCACTTGTTTTCTAACTTGCTGTGTAAGTAAAGGGTATTTTATTGTGGCGAGCTGGCAGAATGTAGTTTTACAGTAGTGCTTGGGCTGAATCGCACATTCATAGCTGCTCAAATGCTTCTTGTGATTGACTCAGTGTCTGCAGCCACTTTGTAAGACAGTAAGTCATTGGCTAAAGGCATTGAGACTTGTGTCATCGTGAAAACGTTTAACCTTTGATAGAGCTGCCGAGAATGGTGATAACAGCTGTTTTCTTGATGCCCCATGACACTCCGGTGTTGATTTAAAGACAATTTGTTTACATATTACACTCCCCACACAAAAAGTATCTTCTGTCAACCACCTGTGTTGCTTTGGTGTCTCTGCACTAACAATAAATATATATACACTTCCATTCAAAAGTTTGGGGTTGGTAAGAGTTTTTTTTTGTGCGTGTGTGTGTTTTGGAAAGAGTCATGGAAAGAGTCAAGGCTGCATTTATTTGATAAAAAAAAAAAACAATAAAAACAGCATACTGTAAATAATAAAAAATACGTTAAAATAGTTGTTTTCTGTATTAATATTTTTAAAATATGATTTATTCCTGTGATGTCAAAGCTGAATTTTCAGCATCATTACTTCAGTCTTCAGTGTCACATGATCCTTCAGAAATCATTCTAATATGCTGATTTGCTCAAGAAACATTTCTTATTATCAATGTTTATATAATGTTTATATTAATCAATGTAATTAATGTAATCAATTAATTAATGTATTACATGAATTAAAGGGTTAGTTCAGTCAAAAATGAAAATTCTGTCATTAATTACTCACCCACGTGTCCTTCCACACCCGTAAGACCTGCGTTTGTCTTCGGAACACAAATTAAGATATTTTTGATAAAATCCGATGGCTCAGTGAGGTCTCCATTGACAGCAAGATAATTAACACTTTCAGATGCCCAGAAAGGTACTAAAGACATATTTAAAAGTTTAAAAGCGACGAAAATACTTTTTGTGCGCCAAAAAAAAATAAAAATAAAATAAATAACGACTTTATTCAACAAAATCTACTGATGGGAGATTTCAAAACTGCTACATGAAGCTTCAAAGCTTTACGAGTCTTTTGTTTCGAATCAGTGGTACGGAGCGTGTATCAAACTGCAAAAGTCACGTTAACCATTGAAACTTCGAAACGTTTCGAAATACTTATGACGTAACGAAGCCTCGTTTACTGAAATCATGTGACTTTGGCAGTTTGATACGTGCTCCGAACCACTGATTCGAAACAAAAGATTCACAAAGCTTCGAAGCTTCATTAAGCAGTGTTTTGAAATCACCCATCACTAGATATTGTTGAATAAAGTCGTTATTTTGTTTTTTTGGTGCACAAAAAGTATTCTCGTCACTTCGTAACATTAAGGTTGAACCACTGTAGTCACATAAACTGTTTTAAATACGTCTTTAGTACCTTTCTGGGCATCTGAAAGTGTTAATTATCTTGCTGGAAATGGAGGCCTCACTGAACCATCGGATTTTATCAAAAATATCTTAATTTGTGTTCCGAAGATGAACGAAGTTCTTACGGGTGTGGAACGACATGAGGGTGAGTAATTAATGACAGAATTTTCATTTTTGGGTGAACTAACCCTTGTTATTATATTGGTAACACTTTACAATAAGGTTCATTAGTTAACATTAGTTAATTACATTAGTTAACATGAACTAATAATGAACTGCACTTATACAGCATTTATTAATCTTTGTTCATGTTAATTTCAACATTTACTAATACATTCTTAAAATCTTGTTAACATTAGTTAATGCACTGTGAACTAACATGAACAAACAATGAACAACTGTATTTTCATTAACTAACGTTAACGAAGATGTATTGCTCATGGTTAGTTCATGTTAGTTAATACATTAACTAATGTTTAACTAATGAACCTTATTGTAAAGGGTTACCATTATATTTGTGTGACTTTTATTTTTCATTCCTTTTGTTATTTTGTTTTCAACTACATAAACCAAATTAGTGTGACAGATTTCCACAGTGATTGTTGGCTTAAAAACGGTTGAGACTGAGGTTGAGGCTATTGAATCACTTCCTTCTCTCTGGTATGGTAGGTGTAAAGAGGAACCATCATGGCAGGCGACATGTTGTTGCTGATGAGGGGCTTAGCCAAGCTAAGCCAGGCCGTGATCGAGACCCAGGCCAGCTCTCTTCGCATTGGAGGGGTCCAAGCTGTGAGCCACAGCATGCAAATGACGGCTGAACAGGGCATGAGCGTGGCCATGCAGAAGATCCAGGTGGGTTTCCACTATAAAAAATATTAGTTGCCATTATAAAATGGATAGTCCTAGCTATGAATTTAGATTGGATGAGCCATGTTTGATGCCTTTGTAAAATAGGCAATGTACTTGCACCTGTGACCATGCATCAGTTGCGTTCTATATTAATTATTATGCAGTTGAGGCTAGAAAGTTGCAAGTTGCTACAGATCATTGCAAATGTAAACAGTCTACTGCTTATGTTAAGTTTTTGAACAATAATAATCATAGTAGTATAAGTTATGAGCACTACCATTCAAAAGTTAGGGGTCAAGATTTTTTAAAGAAATTAATTTTATTCAGCAAGGATGCATTAAATGGTAACAGGATTTTAATAATGTATTAGTAAATGTTGAAATTAACATTAACAAAGATTAATAAATGCTGTATAAGTGCAGTTCATTATTAGTTCATGTTAACTAATGTAGTTAACTAATGTAAACTAATGAACCTTATTGTAAAGTGTTACCCATTAAATTGATCAAAAGTAACACATTTAAAGTGTTACAAAAATCTATTTCATATAAATGCTCCTCTTTTGAGCTTTTCTATGTATCAAATTATCCAGAAAAGCATGCATCAAAGTTTCCACAAAATATTAATCAGCACAACTGTTGTCATCATTAATAATAATAAGAAATGTTCCTTGAGCACAAAATCCGCATATTAGAATGACTTCTGAAGGATCATGTGACACTGAAGACTGGAGTAATGATGCTGAAAATTTTAAACTGTAAGAACATTTCACAATAGTGTTTTTACTGTATTTTGCTGTAAATGCAGCCTCGGTGAGCATAAGAAATGTCTTACCGACCCCAAAATGTTGAATGGTAGCATATATAATTTATTATAACAACGACAGTAATTACATTGATTTTTGCATTAATATCAACAATATATATTGTATAATAATAATAATTTTTTATTATTATTATTATTATTATTATTATTATTTATTTAACATTGGTAGCCTTTACCATATTGTTTTTAGAAAATAGCAGAAGCAGCAGTGAGCCACCCAAAACTGTTTTATTTTGTTTTTACCCAGGCTTTTCGTGACTTAGGGTAATAGAGATGCGTGCATCTGTTATTTCTTAATTAATCGCAGTATGGCTTTTGTGTAATTCAAAGCTCTCGATAATGGTGTTTGGTTGCACCTCTGTTGTTCTCAGGTTTATATTCTCCACAGCACATGTAGGGTATAACAACTTCAACAATATGATTATGCAAATGAAATTTAGGCCTACCTGGAGATTGGATTACTGCCTGGGTTTCCAGAGCATAGGAGTGCGGTGTGTGCTGCCAAGCTATTTGTGCTATCAAAGCCTCTGGAACTGATTGTGCATTTCAAAGTGCTTTGAAAGTTCCTTATTAGAAATGCATATCTCATCATTCATTATAAAATGTATTACATTGTGTCTAACAACACCATGACTATATTCACAATATAGCATTAATTATAGCATTAATTTATTTCAGCTGTGGGAAAGAACATGAAATAACCTAATGATCATCTACTTTATTTTTAGGAGTTCACAGGTGGCCAGCAGAGCGTTTCTGATTTCAGCGCAGACGTGGACTCCAAGTATGACTTCACAGCTTCAGAGGAGAACTTTGAGAGTGCAGCACATGAAGGTTTGGACAGTGATTCAGTTTTCAGGGACGCTAACACAGGTGCTGCGCACACACGCAGCCAGGCCTCAGGGAAGTCAAAGCTGTTTGAAGGTTACAAGGACCCTAGCAGCCAGTTTACCGGACAGACACGGTCGTATCACCAGGATCACTCTTCTGTGGGAGGCATCACGGCTGAGGACATTGAGAAAGCCAGGCAGGCAAAAAGGGACGGCTCCAAACCACATAAACAAATGGTACAGGCGACCTTTTCCAATCCCTCATCACCCATGAGTACTAGCCATTTGTTCCACCTATATATGTCATGCATTACAGAGGATAATAATAGTTGCTATGCAACTTGCTTGTTCCCCTAAAGTTAGTAGTTGGTTGCAGATATAGACACCTAGGCCAAAAAATAAATAACTTCATTGGATTTTGTTGAAGACCCCATGAAATGTATTGATTAGTGCAGTTTGCTGCAAAAAGTACAAAACAATTTGGCTGGATATATCAGTGGGCTCATCAATTTTTTCATTCCTACATTAAATCTTGCTATCAATTGCTTGATTGGGGAAAAAAAAGAAGGCTAATAAATCCACAAAACACCATTTTTTTTAAAAAAAATTTAAATTAAGAACATTAAAAATCAGGGCTCGACAATAAGGCATGAACAACGCTCGGGACAGTAGACGGAACTGTCACTTGCCCGATCGGACCAGTGCTTGCACGAAGGTTTGCCATTTGCACATTTTTAAGCCTTGCCAATGTAAATATTCAAATCCAAGAAGATGCGAAAGTGAACTCAGTACTCGAAGTGCGCACACAGTAAGCCGCATCTCAGACAGCGCGCAAAGATGTTCTCTTTTTTTATGTCTTCTTGTGATTGAATGGACATATTCTCACAGAATTACGCCAAAATGCCCATATTGGCGAGTATCCTCGTAAACAAAGTCGATTATGTCTTGAGTAAATGTAAACAGTTAAGTAAAACAGAAATAAAATGCATGTGTAACACCATGTTGGATCCGGGCATTCGCACTTAAAGTGACAGCAGCCTAATAAAACTGCTGCTGTCTGTGTTTTTAATGTTAATCAAACAACAAAGGACAAAGAAAAAAATCTCTCACTGCTCTTGACTGAAGAAATTTTGTAGGGCTGCAACAACTAATCGATAAAATCGATAAAAATCGTTAATGAAAATCATCGAAATGAATGTCATTATCAATTAGTTGCATCTGTCCACCGTGCACAAAAAACTTCCGCCAGTCACGTTAAATTACAGCACTGAACAACACATTTCTTTGGACAAAAGGCTGAAATATCTGTTGTTGGACGTTAAATTTAGGTTTAAAAGTCAACATGTAATTCAAGTATTTTATGAGAGTGGTATCTGTAAAGGGATAACAGCGTGTAACTTAGGCCTAATTGAATATAAATGTAAGATGTTTCCAAGATAAAGAAAAGACAGTAACATAGGTTACTGTCCAGAGTGAATGTGTGTCCCTGCAGGACTCTCTTATCTTTATTATTATCTTCATTTTTAATGTGGGGATTTAAACTGTCCTTTTGCTTTATAGCTCTTTTGCACATAGCATAGATATAGATATTTTCACTATAGATGTTTTCATAGCAGTTGGCACGTTTATTTGAAGGACATCATTGGGCAGGATGTGAAATAATGTGTTTTGTCAATAAGATAAAATAAAGAAAATTGGGCCTTTTTATCAGATTAATCGAAGAAATAATCGGCCAACTAATCGATTATCAAAATAATCCTTAGTTGCAGGCCTAAACTTTTGTAACTTTAGTAAGGATTAATCTATATTTAATTTATACAGTGAAGACTATGCAGTGTTATTTTACATTTGATTACTTTATTCAATTTCTGTACCAGAAAACTACTGTAAGGTCAACCTGAAAAACCTGAAAAGCACTGTTTATTTAATTTGTATGTTTGTTCTATTGTATTTATCTGTGCTATAGCTCGTAATTTGATCATTTGTTCTTATTTTAGTATTGACTGTTTACACTTTAACAGTATGTGAAATTTATATGAGTTGGGCAAGGAGTTTTTGGTGTCATAACCTTATTTATTAAGGTATCAGGGGTTAAAAAAAAACAAAAACAATAACTAGGCCTATTTTATTTTATTAATTTATTACTTATATGTGGTGGGGCTAGTGAAAATTTTCTCAAGGCAAGTAAAAAATTGAACCACTGTCCCAACCAGGCCAGTAGAAAAAAATCCTTAATGTTGTTGACCCCTGAATATTTTTGTGTCCAGTAGTTTTTAAAGGACATTTGTAATTGGAAGCACATAACACAATGATGCACTCTAAATGCCTGCTCTTTTCTGCTGTAGCTTAGTGAAAGAGCGAGAGAGCGGAAGGTACCGGTTACACGGCTGGGGAGACTAGCGAATTTTGGAGGTAAGGATATTTATAATTATGTATGCATGTTCACTACCTTTCAAAACTTTTCAATACTGTTGAAAAATGTGTTTAAAATTCTGTACATTCTCTTGAGAATGAAGTAGCCTATAAAAAGGCTGTTTTATTATACATGATTTCCTCATGTAGGCAGACATATTATGGCCAGCTGATTATTTTACACTTGGTAATTCTCCTGTTACTGGACTCTTTCCTTGGAGGAGTAAATGAAGCATGGATGACAGTAATTAGGCATTTCTACAATGCCCATGGTAACTGAAAACCTTTGCTTTTGCCTGGTGCATCCAAACCAGAGAGCGAAGACCACTTCAACTGTACTGTTTTGCACAGACACTGTGTTGCCACCAAATATATTGAATATATTTAGTGTATGTTGTCTAATGTGTCATTACTTTAGTTATTTATGGATTCTGAAGGCCATTTTTTTGGATTGGTATATTTGGTTTTTCAGGTTGCTGTCCTTTCTGGCATTGTTATTGAAAGGCCTGTTCAAATTAGCCGCTTCTGTATCCTCATACAACATGTCAGAGCCAGATTGAGGGCTCAAGGTTAATCTGCATTTTGACCAGTAATATCGTAGACTGCGGCTGCTGCTGCTTTGGATTATAGGACAGAGCTTAACCAGTCTGGGAATGTGAATCACCTGTTTAGAGCTAAGATAGAGCTTCCCATTCTGCCCTGGCAGTGTGTAACTTTACCCACTTTTGTTCTTTAAATGACAGTGTATTGGTTATTTCTCAGAGGACTAGTGCTGAATAGAGTTACAGGGAGTGAATGGCTGGATATGAACCCTGGATGAGGGTTTGGACCGAAAAGTGCTGTCACATGGGAAAATTAAACACTAGCAGTCACAGTAGCTTTCTGAGGCAGGTTCGCAGCATGCTAGTTTTCCACTGACGTACACTAATTGAGACGTTAAAACATATCTACTATCATCTGCTGTTGGTGTGTGTGCATGCTGGGTGATATGTTGGAGTGTCTGTTATCAGATTGAACTCTTATCCACCACCGTTACAAGAAAACATCTTCTGACACCTGTTTACTACAAGCCTATTTGTATATACTTGAAGTGACCTATAGGGTACTTCAACATTCTCTGAACGACCAAAGCATCATGGGATTGTGTGAATTTATAAGGGAAATGTGTTGACAAGTTTTTTTTTTTGTCCTCTATAGGGATCAAAGCTACCGAGTCTGTTCATGATGTCTTAAGATTTATGTAGCACCCAGTTTATGCTGCATGGGTGTGTTAATATTATATAGTGTATAAATAAATTCAATAGTCATAAACACTACTACATTCTGAATTATTAGTCAATATTAAACCAAATATTTTCCATTATTAATCATTTATACTTTTAAATTTTTTGTATAATTTTATTATTTTTATTAACAGTGTTTGTTTATTTATTTATTTGCATTCTGTGGTCTTATTGTGAATAAAATATTGGTGCACGTTGTTCTAAATAATAAAAAGAAAATGAACAAAACTAACCTGGAATAAAATGACCACTTATTTGGTCCTTAATAGATATTTTGTTTCACCTAAAAGCGTGTCATATTAGAAAATTAAAGTTATTTTGTTACTCTTACTGACAGTAAATCACTTTGAGGAAACATTGTTTGTGTTTGACTGTTGTGATTTGTTATATAGTTGTCACAGTTGAACTAGTTTTATGTGATGTGCGTTTGACCTCTGTCCTCACCTTGACCTCACTCCTGGACATGAGCTATCCAGTTCAACAGTTCTCTGGCTCCCTTCCTTTAGCTCTTGTTGGATAGTTAAAGATAGTGATTAATTGCATCCAAGAATAGTATCCGTCACTTTGGCAGGCTTTCGTTGTGGTTGCGTTCTTCATTTCAATTTTAGTGACACTAGATGGCCCTTAAATCAGAGCTCTAACTGTTTTTAAACAGCATGTTCATGTTGTTTACCTTGTGTTTATGTTCAGAAGCATACCTCTCTGTTTTTGTAACGTGAGACTTGGGCCCGTGTCCTTGGTCATGCTATCAGGCAATCTGAGAGCGATCTAAACCACTCTGTGCCATTGTGCAAAAGAAAGTGCTTTGACAATATGTGCAAATATTATTCTGATGTTTATTAGTTTCAATTAAGTTTCAATTAAGTAGCTATAAAAACACTACCATTCAAAAGTTTGGTGTGGGTAAGATTTATGTTTTTGAAAGAAGTCTCTTATGCTCACCGAGGCTGCATTTATTTGATCACAAAAATTCAGTGTATAAAATATTATCTTATGTAACATTATACTAGTCTTTTCTTTCACTTTTCTGAATGAAAGTATTAATTTAAAAAATAGAAAAAAAACTTAATGTCCCCAAACTTTTCTATATTTTTTTCCCTGTTCTTGTTTTTGATTGTTTTTTTTTTGTTTTGTTTTTTTTTTTCTGAATTGTGTGTAGATGTTTGGATTAGTCTGTATGTGCACAGTGGATTGCAAATGATAAAGGGTTAGTTGATGAGCGAAGGTCTTACGGGTTTGGAATGACATGGGTAATTAATGACAGAATTTTCATTTTTGGGTGAACTAACCCTTTAGGTGTCTTTAAAAAAGCAAATGCAGTACAGTGCATCAGAAGTTGCAGTTTTTGAGTACCCTGGCATGGCCCCTTGTGTTTTCTTCGAGTCTTAAACTCCTGCAGGCATGAAGAGACATAAAAACAGGAACCTGCTTAATCATCAACCTAGAACTTCCCCAGCAGGCTTGATGAAAAACTTTACCAGAATAAGAGTTGGCATCAAAACTACATGTGTTTCTGTAAGGTATGTTAAAGGGATAGATCACCTCAAAATGAAAACTTTGTCATCATTTACTCGCCCTCAAGTTGTTCCAAACCAGTATGAATGTCTTTCTTCTGCTGAACACAAAAGAAGATATTTTGAAGAATGTTGGTAACCAAACAGTTGACTTCCATAGTTTTTTTTTTCCACACTATTGAAGTCTGTAGGGCCCATCAACTGTTTGGTTACCCATATTTTTCAAAATATCATCTTTTGTGTTAAGCACAACAAAGAAATTCATACAGGTTTGGAACAACCTGAGGGCGAGTAAATGACAATTTTCATTTTTGGGTGAACTATCCCTTTAAGACTCCTGGAAAAAACAAAACAAACAAACACCAGAATGAAAACATGTCGGCACCATTTCTTGCCAGCATACACTGAGGTGTTTACTTTCACTGCTTGATTTACAACTGACTTGAGACTCCTCCTAAATTTCTCAAAAGCGGGAGGGTTACATAATCAGAAAATTACATAACTATTGAAGAAGATTGCAGCAAAACTCGTTATTGATTCTCAGCTCTACCACAGACAATGTGCTGACCACAGTGGTTTGGAAATGCTATTTTTGGTGTTTCCTTTTGTCATGTTCACATTATACAGCGTCAGTGTTGTTGTAGGTATTTTTTTTCAGAAAGCAATCCGAAAGACAGATGTAAATACAGCTCTTTTTTTTTTTTTTGTTTTCAGGGTGGAAGTGCTGTTTTGAGGTGTGAGATAATGACTGTTTCAGTATGTTTAACTTCTGTTCATTTATGGACCATTTCCTTATTTCCTTTTTTATCATTGAGAATAATTGCTTAAAGTTGGCATGAAATGGAAGTTGTGAGTCTCTTCCCTATTGTGACGTATATCTGAGTGAAACGGCTTCTTGATTAAGAACAAATGAAGGGCGGGACTTGATTTTTGTCCTTCAGGAATTGATTGGATGGTTGTGGTTTGCTATTGCTGTGATGTCATGTGAGTGACAGGTTGTCCCGCCCTCACACCAGTAAACACGTCACTGCAAGAGGGAGGGGAAGTTATTTTGATTTAAAGATTACCAAAAAAAAAAAAAAAAAAAGATGTGCACAGATAATTTATAATACTGCAATATTCCAAAAAAAACAAGAATCGTCAATTTTGATTTAATGGTGACTTTGATAATCTCTTACAGGTCTTGCTGTAGGTTTGGGAATTGGAGCTTTGGCAGAAGTGGCAAAGAAAAGCCTAAGATCAGAGGAGAAGAATGGTAAGACAATTGTATTATCTACTAGAATTGAACTTTACAGATACGTTTTGGGTCAGTACAATGTATTTCTAATTATTAATCATTAGTCCATTTTATTGAAAGTGACTTACTAATCAGTGATAAATCTCATGCAATCAAAGTTGATTGTTTGTTTTTGGACTTAAAACCATTTCATTAACAGAGAGATAGTGAGTGAGGAGACAGGAAAGAATGGGAAGGAGATTGTGGGTATTTAAACTCAAGTCACCCACATATAAACACATGTGCGCTACTCACCAGAACCCACAGCAGCCTAGATCATAACCAATGTGCATCATTTGTAGCAATAAAAAGATCTTTACTTCCTTTGTCCTTTCTTTTAGTACAAGCAGTACTTAAAATCTAGTATGCGTATGGAATTATTTACTCTTAGACAGGCGAGCACTATTAATTGCTCCTTTTGACTGTCTGTGTTTGCTTTAGCTAGACTGAATGTATAATAATATGCACATAATAACATTTATAGAGTTGCCTGTTCTAAAGTGCTCCTAAATTAGTCTGAGAGGCAGTTTTAATGTAGGGACAAGTCGATTTTGTAGCACAGACCATAAAATATTTATATGCATCTGTGTAATTTTTATGAAAAAATGCCAGTATATTATTGAAATGTATACAAAGGTAAGTTTGTCCCTCATTATTGAAATGTTTAACTTTTTTCACCACTTGTGCATGTAAATATGTGCACCCCTCCCATCATCCAGGATCTCTCAGCTCAACTTCAAATCTTCTTACGCCACAGAAAAAGATTTAGTCAGGCATACACACTGCCACTGTTGTTTTGCCATGTTTCGCAGCACGTCAACATTGTGAATTGTGAATGTGTGGAGAGTTATTAGGTTTTAATGAAAGTGTGAGCGACTTGCATTGAATTCGAGATACATATTTTATTACACTCTTGCATTGGGCCTGATTCATGAAAATTTAGTAAATATATGAGTAAATTCTGAGTAATTTGGGCATACAACGGACCTTCCCGAAAACTCTCCTTTGGATTCACAAACACTTCGTAAACATCAGATTTAATAATTAAAGGTGTGTATGTTATTGAATTCCAATCATTTGTAAATAGGGTGTGCGTGCACGCTCATTCACAATTAGCATAATCCCCGCCTATGAGTTACAACTACGCAAATTACGTGTCCAGGAACGCCGTGGAGTCTTCTGGACTCCCTTCTCAGGTTTGGCTCCAGTATATTGCATAAACGCAAAAGAGACTAATAGGCCATATGCCTAACAATAAATATTCAATTAACGTGTGTCCACCAAAGCGTTTTCAGCCAGCTGAAAAAATGCCTGGTGCTCTTCTTAAAATGGACAGCCAGTGGCACTTGAGAGCACTTTGTAGGCGCAGTGTTAAACCAGCTGAGACACTTTGGTTGCTATGTTTTGGAATATCCACAGCAATAACTAGTTACTAATATCTAATTTTGAAGAATATTACTGAATATAAAAATGCAGTAACCAGCAATATTAACTTTAATATTTTTAAATCCATTGTTGTTGAGTTGTTGTACAATTAGGATTATTGGTCGGTGTAGTGTTTGTCCCGCCCCTCCTCCACTGTGATTAAACAGCTGGGTAAAAAGTGACAGTGACGAGCGCTGTTTCACCCAAAGTTGAACAGTTTTTAACTCTCAGCTACAAAAAATAAAAAATAAAAATAAAAAAGAAAGGCAAACGAACTCGTGAAATATTATGGTACATACTGCATCAAAATGCAGTGTCATCAGTTTGCCTAAAAGAACACAGAACCTTCTAATGTTTTATGCACCATTAACATGTGGTAGGGAGCAGGTGTAAATTTCTGTCTTACCAACTAACTTTCTGAAAATATCAACATTTTCATGAATCCTAAAATTTACATCAGAACGGCTTTACGAACGATTTACACAAAAATTCGTTTTGCTCGTGTTTCATGAATGAGGCCCATTGAACGTAATAAATCAACCGTTCACGAATCAAATTATGATCTCAGAATTGCAAGGCCCTTACTCTGTTTTTATTTTATTGTATTTTTTTATTTTCTATTTTTTATTTTAATGCTTATTATTTTAGTAGTAATAAGGGTCATTTTAGATTTTATTTTGTCTTTAAATGCAGTACATTTCTTATGTTCTGAATGAACCACTGTTTACTTTGTGGTTATGTCTCATGGTTTTTTGTTTTTGTTTTTAAATATCTTTGACTTTTGCACAGTATCCACCATCGATACTGAGTTTTCAATATTTTATAATCAGTTTTCAGATTAGTAGATCAGTGCAAGTTTGATTCCTTTAGTCGTCCCCTATAATCTTGAATTTTGGGTTACAAACTTTTAAATTTTTTTTTTTTGACCAGCTTATTTAGTTTGGTATTTGGAACTACACCCTCATCTTTTGACTCCATAGGCATTAACAGCTCAAAGTGTCATCGAAAAATGCAAAAATAAATAAATCCTGCTTGCAACTATTAAAGGCTCAAAGCTTTGTTCATTACATCAAGAGAATAGATTATTGTTACAGAAGTTATTTGCAGATATTTTATGGTTTAGCTGTCTACAGAGTTGCATTATGTCAGTCTGGCTGCATATCAGAATCAGAATCAAAATCAGAATGCACTTTATTCGCCAAGTGTGCACAAGCACACAAGGAATTTGGAATGGTTTCCAGGAGCTCTAGGTACTTGCATACATATACTGTATAACACAATAGAACACAGAGAAGGAATTACATGCGTAGAATTAAAGAAAAAAATGATGTAATGTACATCTAGAAAAAATAATATATGTAGGACAAAAAGGAATATACATTTAGATGGTAAGTAGAAGGCCTATGTACATGTTAAGTACTGTATATACAACTGTATAAATGTAAATATGTATTTACATGAGACTTATTATTGCCTAATGCCTGGGCGGGATCAACACCATATGGGAACTGAGAGAATGTGCAAATGTGTTCTAAGGACAGCGGCCTGCAACTAGATCTTATCTATGTAGACACCAGCCATGCTGGATAATGATTACCTTTGACCTCATCATCACATCCAGGAATAGCTCTAATGTCCTCACAGAGATAATGAAGACCCTTATCTAACAGTTTGTGGGTTTTTGTTTACATGGACAAATGGTTCTCAGCAGCACAGATTACCTTTGATGTTTAAAATGGCACATACAGGGGTTGTCTGAGACTTTTGGACCTCTCTGTATAAAAACATGTATCCGTTTGTCCCATTAGGCATTACTGTGCTCAGTGTACTTGTTTTTTAAGTTGTATTTTCAGTCCAAAATGTTAACATACTTGTAATTTGACATAGGTGACAAGAAGGCCGTTCTGGACCATAGCCCCTTCCTTTCGGAGGCCAACGCGGAGCGTATCGTCAGGACACTGTGTAAAGTTCGTGGGGCGGCCCTCAAGCTCGGTCAGATGCTCAGTATCCAGGGTAAGAGAATGCTGTTTGTATAACAAGCCACCATGTTAGGCTAGGTCACTCCTCAAAGATTTGTTAGTCAAGGAGGACACCTTAATGGACCTGACAAGAGCTCATAACCCGCGGCTGCTTCCTGTGTCGGAGTGGTTGTAAGTCATGGCCGCTCTCAAGTTAGGCTGGTATGTGATCGAGGCTTGTCTGTTTTACAGCCTGGTGATGTGAGTGACTGTAAACCGCTTACAGAAAGGTGCAGAGAAATTGGAGATGCGATTTATTTCCTCTCTGATATGCAAATGTCTAAAGATAAAATAACCGCAAATAAACTTCCTACGTTATTTTCCACACGGTGATGGAAAATGGATGCTAACTTTTCTGTGTGCTGACAGTTCAGGGTCCTTGTACAGTACCAGTTTAGACATACTCAAATGAGTTTATATTTGTCATGATCTTAAAGATCTTTTCATCTAAAGGCTTACACTATCTTCTAACCACTTGAGACGCAACAAGATGACAGCGACACAAGTAATTTGTCTGTCCACACATGAACGTGAAAATTATTTATTTTTTGTAAATAAATTTTATTTTATTTTTAGTGAATGTTTCTTAAAGGGTTAGTTCACCCAAAAATGAAATTTCTGTCATTAAGTACTCACCCTCATGTCATTCCACACCATAAGACCTTCATTCACCTTCGGAACACAAATTAAGATATTTTTGATGAAATTCGATGCACACATCGGCATTCGGATGTAAACAAGGAAGCCTGCATTGAGTTCACTACGTATGACAACGGTTCAAATTGTTTAATAAAATCGTTATTGTTTTGTTTTTGCGCACAAAAAGTATTCTCGTCGCTTCATAACATTTAAGGTTGAACCACTGTAGTCAAGTTTACTATTTTAACCATGTTTTCAACTACCTTTCTGGACGTCAAAAGGTGCAATGATGTTGCTGCCTATGTGTGGATCAGATATCCTCGGATTTTATCAAAAATATCTTTCAAAAACAAAATTATTATTGATTCAAAACTTTTGAACAGTATGGTCAGTAGGAACTGATCCTGTATATAACAGATAAAAGACAATTTGCTTTCCATTTCATAACTCTTGAAAAGTTGCCTGTCGTTTCCTCGCGCCCTTGAATCTACTTCTGTCTGTATTGACCAGCAGCTCAAACATTTTCTAACTTCTTCTGTGACACAAATGCCCCTCTTTTCTGTGCAAATATGTTGATTATTTCTGGTAGGCATGTGAGGTCACTCTCCCCCGCTCTCTGTGCATTAACGTGTATTTGAAAGCCAGAACGAAAGCATTTGTGTCACCCACTCAAGAATGCTGCGCATAGATCAATGCAGCACGGCCTCTTTGCATGACATTTCCAAACCTCGGCCACTACTCATGCACTAGCCTCCTGCACCGTGCCATTCTCCTCAAGATAGGCAGGATTTTGGAAGCTGCAGATCGCACGACTGGCAGTGAAGGACAGCGACAGCGCTGGCATCGGCGAAGCTCAAAATAAGCCTGCAGCTATGCCAGAAACGTGACCTTTCACACTACACCTCAGGAAGTTCTGAAAGGACTGGCACACACAATTTCCCATCAAGACATGGCTAAACTGCTATGTACAGGATCTGTTTTTACAGCTGGAATGGAGAGAGACCTCTAATGTTTTTATTACTTATTAAAAATTCCCATACTACATAGTTTTGATGACTATTCTAAAACCATTCAAAAAGTTTGGAGACAAAGCGGTTTTTTTTGTTTTTGTTTTTTTTTTGAAAGAAATGTATTATTTTATTCAGCAAGAACACAATAAATTTATTAAAAGTGACAGTAAAGATTTCTATTTAAAATAAATGCTGTTCTTTTGAACTTTCTATTTCTTTAATGAATCAAAAAATGGATCACGTTTTCCGCAGAAATATTAAATGATACAACTGTTTTTAACATTGATAATAGTAAGAAATGTTTCTCAAGCAGCAAATCAGCATATTAGAATGATTTCTGAAGGATCATGTGTCACTGAAGACTGGAGTAATGATGCTGAAAATTCAGCTTTGCTATCACAGCAATAAATTACATTTTGAAATATAATGTAAAATAGTTATTTTAAACTACAATAATATGTCACAATATTGTGTACAGGATCTGTTTCTACAGCTGGAGTGGAGAGAGACCTCTAATGTTTTTATTACTCAAAAAAAGTAATGGATGTTACTGGAATATAAACCCAGACAGGGTGACCATCAAACGGTTTATTTGTGCAATAATGACCACTGGATTGTACGTTTATACTGCTTATTATAAATACCAAATAAATGAACAAATGTGCATGAGGTATTGATTTAAGGTGAAATTATTTTATTTTGTAGACAAAGCTGTATTACGAGAGGCATACACACGACTATGCAGGAATTTGCTTGCTTGAGACAAAGGTCAATTGTGCAAGTATAGTGGGCATACAAAAATACGAATGCCGCAAAGTTATCTAAAGTTTTTCTAATGTTGGTTATTGAACAGATAGGAATTACTGACGCTATGTAGCCAGCATTACTCAGCCACAGTATCAGCTCAGAAAATGTAAGGTCATTAGACTAATCTGGGTCAAACAAGTGAACCAGGATAAAAACCATGGCAACTGTAAAGCTTTTCTTTTTTTGTAAAGTTAGTTATGATGTACACATAGGCCGTTATGGAAAATCTTTCAACTCTCTCGCAGTCCTGATTTCTGAAGGAGAGGAGCTCTCTCTGGGTCGGATTGAGCGGGTTATTTAGCTCTCTCTCTCTCTCTCTCTCTCTCTCTCTCTCTCTCTCTCTCTCTCTCTCTCTCTCTCTCTCTCTCTCTCTCTCTCTCTCTCTCTCTCTCTCTCTCTCTCTCTCTCTCTCTCTCTCTCTCTCTCTCTCTCTCTCTCTCTCTCTCTCTCTCTGGCTCCTTAAGACTTGTTTACAGTGGCGTACATCTGTCACACAGTTCCTTCTCGTGAAACCATCTCTAAAATCCTGTTTACATGTATAGATTGACAGTGCACTGCAACTGAGTAAACCTATAACATGACAACAGATTTAATAAAGATTAAGAAACATGAAATGCGAGACTGTTTTGTATTATACAGTATTTGCAACTCCATTTTTATATGAATTTGAAGTTGAAAACGCAGGTGCTGTTTATATCTGGTATTGACATCTGCCTCAAGTGATCCAATCATAAGTGGGCAGCACTAAATACAGACTGATCCAATCTTGACCATATCACATTTGTTGTGTAAACATTAATGTGTCCTACAGTGTCAGCTGTATAAAGTAAGCCATTATAAGCCATTCTTTACAGTGACTATTATTCTGTTACTATTATTCTGACTATTATTCTGTGTGGGGTCAGTAAGTTTATATATCTACAGTGCTCAGCGTAAATGAGTACACCCCCTTTGAAAAGTAACATTTTAAACAATATCTCAATGAACACAAAAACAATTTCCAAAATGTTGACAAGACTAAGTTTTATATCTGTTTAACTTATAACATGAAAGTAAGGTTAATAATATAACTTAGATTACACATTTTTCAGTTTTACTCAAATTAGGGTGATGCAAAAATGAGTACACCCCACTGAAAATCTCTGGAGCAAAGCTAAATTTTAGACTACAAATGTCTAATTTAACACGAATTCAAGCACAGGTGAGTCTAATTATTCATTACACAGGTGTCCAGCAGACAGTTGACTATAAAAGGGTATTAATGCTGTCAGCATGAAATGGGAAGGGGTATACTTAATGACCCCACACAGAATAATAGTAACAGAATAATTTATTCAGGAAGGAAACATTAAATTGATCAAAAATAGCAGTAAAGTCTGTTACATTGTTACAAAAATTTAATAAATGCTGTTCTTTTGAACTTTCTATTCATCGGAGAATCCTGAAAAACAATATCACGGTTTTGACAAAAATGTTGCGCAGGACTATGTTTTCAAAATTGATAATAATAATAAATGTACTAAATGACCATATTAAAATTTATTTCTGAAGGATCATGTGACACTGAAAACTTGAGTAATGATGCTGAAAATTCAGCTTTGCATCACAGGAATAAATTACTTTTTTAAAATGTATTAAAATAGATAATTTATGGAAGTTATAGTGGTGAACATAAACTTCTTTCAAAAACCTTAAAAAAAATCTTACCAACCTTTGAAGGATAGTACGCTAATACGTCTGTACGCTGTTTACAGTTGACAATCATTTAATAGTAATTAGCATTTAGTCACAGGAAACACATTTGATATTAGTAATACATGTAAGTGGTACTCTTGTCTCTGCTGAGCATTTTTGATCGGATCACCCAGGAAGGATGTTAATACCAGCTATAAACAGGACCATTGTTTTCATTTGGCATTTGTTGAAGAATAGCATTTATACAGTACTATACTAACATTGTATGTGTGTTTAATAATGTTTCAGATGATGCATTCATCAACCCACAGCTGGCCAAGATCTTTGAACGTGTGCGTCAGAGTGCTGACTTCATGCCCATCAAACAGATGACGGTACCATCTACTTAAACTACAAAATATTTGAATGTTTCACATCAGAAAAATTCAGTATTAAAAAACTGCTCGTCTGTTGCTGGTTGATCTGTGCAGAAAGCCCTGAGCAATGACCTGGGCCTGAACTGGAGGGATAAACTGGAGTTGTTTGAGGACAGACCCTTTGCTGCTGCTTCCATTGGTCAGGTCCATCTGGCCAAGATGAAAGACGGTCGAGAGGTCGCCATGAAAATCCAGGTTGGTTGTAGGCAGAAAATACTATTTTAAACTCGTTGCCGATCAATAATGCTTTAAGGTCTTTAAAGGTGAGTTTACAGTTCATTTTCAATGGGACACCACACAAGATGATAAGATTTAATCTTTTTGCAGCTGCTCTTAGTCAGTGACCAATCAGAGTTGATTTTTCTATTAACAACCCATTTGTAGGTTTGTTTTATATCGATTTTTTTGGTAACACTTTATTTTAGGGTTTTTTAACTAGTTGCTTATTAGCATGCATATTACTAGAATATTGACTATTTATTAGTACTTAAGCACATATTAATGCCTTATTCTACATTCTTAATCCTACCAATACCGAAACTTAAAAACTACCTTACTAACTATTAATATGCAGTAAATTAGGAGTTTATTGGGGGAAAAGTTGTAGTTAATAGTTTATATGTGTTCCCTATAGTAAAGTGTTACCTTTTTTTTTTTTTTTTACAGAAATAAAGCACATTATATTAATTAGATTTGTTCATTTTAGTAGCCATCACTTAAAAGCAACATACAAATATTTATATTAATAGAATCATTTAGATGTTTTCTTTGTTAGCATTAAGCTGAAGTAGTAGTTTTCTTTGTTAGCATTAAGCTGAAGCAGTAGTAGGATATTGTTGCGCTTGCATTAGTGCATTCCACACCAAAATCACAAACAAAGCGTTTTGCCCTTTAATGGTGCAATAAAAGTCTCCAAACAGGTTAATTTAGAGCAACAACTGCTTGAAGTCCAAAGAGCAATTACCACTACCTGCTTTTGCAAACAGTTGCGACCTGAATGTTTATGTTTAGATAACCTAAATCTGAATGTGTCGTCTCAACTTTTTTTAGTAAAACAAACAGTTTTGAAATGTTACAAAATAAGCTAGCTGCCAAAAAAT
The DNA here is from genome assembly GCA_039654765.1 of Mylopharyngodon piceus. Lineage (NCBI taxonomy): Eukaryota > Metazoa > Chordata > Actinopteri > Cypriniformes > Xenocyprididae > Mylopharyngodon > Mylopharyngodon piceus. The sequence continues at coordinate 8,165,842 of CM077456.1, read as the reverse complement.
GTTTGCAACAAGGTCAGGGCTTGTTTTGTTGGAGGCCACTTGTGTTTTCACCAGCACATGTGTTCTTTTTCCCTGGATGCTTTTATGGTTTTAACATGTTTTGGTTTACGAAATGAACTGTTTCTGCGTAATGTTTTCTGAGCCCCATGTAACATACTTTTGGTTTCTGCAGTACCCCGGAGTCGCACAGAGCATCAACAGCGACGTGAATAACCTGATGACGGTCCTGAGCATGAGCAACGCCCTTCCTGAAGGTGATGACCTCATCACTCATGTTTTATAACTTTAGTACACATACATTTGATTTTTAGAATTTTAGGTAAATAAATTGCTGGAGATGTATCCTGGCGGTTAGTGCACATGCGTTGACACGTTACAGTTACAAATTACTTCATAAAAAAAGTATTTGGTAACGTAATCCAAGTACCACAATATGAAAGTAATGTAATCTGATTACTTTTGGATTACTTCAAGGTCACATATATATTATATATATATATATATACACACACACATCTCAACTTTACTATAAATAAATTGCACTTTTAAATTTAATTTTAATTATTTCTTCTCAATTTCTGCAAGTTTTTAAATGTTACACGTTCCATACTTTTGAATGGGTCTCAACAATAAAAATATTTTTCAAATCTGATAATTTATCTATTGCAATATTATTATCGTTGTTGTTGTTTAGAGCTTAAAAATATAAAAGTCACATCAGATCATAACCAAACTGAACAAGCTTGGATCAGACATTTCTGTTTAAGTTTGTTCTGCTTTAATTTTAATGTTTAGCATTTTGGTTACTTTTAAAACCTATTAAAACTAAGCAATCATGTCTCAACTTGGGAATACACAGCCCTGAATATATATATGTAAAGGGCTATTCAGACAGCTAGTGGCTACAGTATGGTATTACAGATTATTTTTTTAGTCCTTTGATAAAGAAAGTGTTTTCGTAGCTGGAAGGCAGAGTTTGCACTGTACAACCATGTTTGCATTTTCTTCTTTGAAAACAAAATGGCAGCGAAATTTCCATGAATTGAAAGCGTTTTTCCCCGCCGGCAGCATCGTTTCAACTAGCAGCAGTGATTCAATCTGCGTCTGAGATTGTAGATGGGTGTTATTTGCGCATGCACCAGCGGGTGGCTCACGTGAGTCATCACTGGCAACAGAACCAGGAAATACCGTATAATCAAGCAGCGCTTAATATGTGTTATTATGGCAAAATAATGATTTATTTAGTTTTAAATGAAACGATTGTAATCCTGATAGTATCCCCCCTTTTTTCAAAATGTAACTGTAATCTGATTACTACGTTTTTTTTGACGTAACTGTAACGAATTACAGTTACTGTATTTTTGTATCCTGATTACGTAACGCCGTTACATGTATTCCGTTACTCCCCAACCCTGCCTATAACTAAAAACATAAAAGTTAGGGGTCGGTAAGAAATTATTTTTTTTTTTGTGTGTGTGAAAGATGTCTCTTGCTCTCATCAAGGCTGCATTTATTTGATCAGAAATACAGTAAAAACAGCAATATTGTGAAATAATAATTTAATTTAATTTTCTTTTCTATTTCAATATTTTCTTTATAAAATAAATTTAATAAATTGTCAATTGATCCTTCAGAAATCATTCTAATGTTGAGTTGGTGCGCAAAAAACATTTCTTATTATCTTATTATCTCAATGAAATTATTATCTTCAATGAAAATGTATATATTGACCCCTAGTTCTAAAATATTTTGGCTAGGTGTATTTTAAGCTGAAATAATAAACTGATGAAATTGTACTGATTTTGAAACTCTTTCATTGACCCCATTCTTTCCAAGAACTTGGTGTCAGTGCACTCAGATCTATATTTAGTGTGTTTCAAACTGAGAACTGAGAGCTCAAGGCCTGTTGGGTCTTAGTGGGCTGATAGATCTCAGACTGCATGACTGACCAATGAGAGCCCATGAGCTGCATCATCGTTACAACAGCGTCCACTGCTGCGTGATCAATGCTGGTTAAATATTCAGCTGTCAGAGAAGCCTAATCCTCCAAATATAGTCTGAACTTTCATTTAAGCTCGTAAATACCACCACAGCATTGCCGGTCCTTCTTTTTGCCAGAAGAAAGACATAACACAAAGCAGATACCCAAAATATGTTTCATGTCATGCCAACCCTTGTGAAAAAGAAGTACACTTTAGCATACTTTTAAGAAGAGTACTTATTATGGAAATAATATACTTGAAGGTGCTGTATGTGAATTTTTTTTTTTTTTTTTTGGACTGTACTGAAGCATAATACCATACTATGTTTGCAGATATTTAGGAAGTTCACATACTTGTTTCTTTGAAAATTAATGCTACAGCCAGTTTATTCTACTTGTCGGAATTCCCTGTCGGAATGTCTGTTTTTGTTTTGGTCTGTGTGATCCCGCCTGCTGCCAATTTACCCAATGGTATTTCGACACCCCGGGTTGCCAGTTGGCAAAAAACACACCCTATTGCAGCCATGGAAGCCAGCAAACAAACTGGGTCGGAGGTCGCAGATTCTGCCCGACCTAAAAAGCCTTGTTGTCCATCTAAAAAGCTCTGTGACCAGAGGCATATTAAAACACAGATAAATGAACTCATCAACTTGCAGTGTACGGCTTGTCGCCTTCCTGTTGCTTCGTTCCTGTTGCATGTCCTTAATCTGGCAACCCGTGTGAGCATCAAGTCTGAGGAGGAGGGATGGGGAAACAACTCTCTCCAATATTTAGAATTTGGACTGCAATACCAAGTTCAGCCACTAGCTGTCAATATTACGTACTGCAATTTTAAGTGTGAACTGAATGTAATGTTTTCTAACACTTAATTGCAATTAAATAAAAATGTATTCGTTCAAATTTATATGAAATGCAATTAGTTGAATGTAAGAGTGCTTTTTTGCCCCAGGTAAAGGGATAGTTCACCCAAAAATGAAAATTATCCCATGATTTACTCACTCTCAAGCCATCCTAGGTGTATATGACTTTCTTCTTTCAGACGAATACAATCCGATGTACGATGTAGGATGTAGGAGTATCGTAAGCTTAGACGCCTCTCGCAGTTCAAACAAATAGGGCTGGGCAACAAACTCAAGCTCCTCTTCTCTTATATCGAAATCCTCCAACATTTCTCTTTTTTTTTTTTTTTTTTTTTTTTTAATTTTAGACTTCTACTTTGTGACCAGTGTTTTGTTTGTCCTCTGTGCTTCCGCATTTGTCAATACATCATGCGTCGGGTCAAAGCTTACTCTTCTATCGTAACTCGTCTTGCGTAGAATGTGTACGGCTGTTTTGCCAGAAGCTAGTTTAAAAAGTTTATAAAGTTTTAAATATGGATATTTTTCTTACAAAAATCCATCGCTTCACTTCAGAAGGCCTTTATTAACCTCCTGGAGTCATGTGGATTATTTTTATGATGGATGGATGCACTTTTTTGGGCTTCAAAATACAGCGCCCCCATTCACTACCATTATAAAGCTTGGAAGAGCCAGAATATTTTTTTAATATAACTCTGATTGTGTTCGTCTGAAAGAAGATCGTCAAATATCGTAAGTCATCATATACACCTAGGATGCCTTGAGGGTGAGTAAATCATGGGATATTTTTGGGTGAACTGTCCCTTTAAGTATATCTTTATTTATAATTTCATAATTACTTGTATTGTCTTTGAAATATGGTTAAAGTGTACTGCCAAATATACTGACAAGCATTTATTGTAAACTAAAATATACTTTAAAATATATAATTATTTAATATACTACTATACTTTAATGTCATTTCTATTGAAACGTATGTCATGTATTTGTAAATACTTGTAATTAGCTTCTTTAAAGTACAACAAATGATTTAAAATGTACTGTAAAGTAAAACTTTTAAATTTGACAGTATTACAAAACTACTTAAGTGTGTTAAGAAAAAGTCATGAATGTGTGCTCTATTTAAGTATACTTAAGTGGCCTTTTATTTCATTAATATTTTATCTGCAAGTACATTTTTTTTAAAATGTACATTTAAGATTTGGAGTACACTACAAGTGCACACTCAATACAATTAAGTGCACTTTTTTTACAACGAAAGTATACACACCCAAATTCCAAGAATTGTGAGTGTAACCTCTTGGTGAATCTTTGTGAATTTTTTTTCTAAATAAACACTCACCTACTGACTCATCTCTGACTGTGTCTCCGAACATGTAGGTCTGTTTCCAGAGCATTTGATAGATGTGATGCGACGTGAGCTGGCGCTGGAGTGCGATTACATAAGGGAAGCCAAGTGTGCTCGGAAATTCAAGTGAGTGAACAAAAACAAGCAGGAGACATTTTTCTCACTGCTAATTCAGAGCATCCAATCACTGTATCCGTTAATCTACCACTCTATAAAATCACGGGCGGTCTGAGGGCTCACAGGCGGCCTGCTGGCTCTTACAAGACATTTCAGGCAGCTATGTAACTGATATTTGAGCTAAATCTATCCTGTGCCATAACACCCTTTGAAAGGAAGGTTTTTGCACACTAAAATAAACATTACAACTGCTCAGAATGATTGTGCACTTCTGTATCCTCATATAACAGCTTCTCTGGAGCATTGTGGCCTCAACACCGGGCTAAAAATAATCGCTTGTCATTTTCAGACTAGCTTGTAGGCCAGGGTTTGAATGATTTGATTTTAAGGAACAGTTTGCACAGTAACATATTTTAAATATAGCACAAATGTAATAATAACCATTGATAATAAGCCCATACTCTGCGTCCTGTCCTCTTCTGGGGACCCTGACTTCGCAGAGAGGGTGAAGAATGAAACATTCCGAGAGAGATAGTTGCGTACGTATAGTTACGTACATACTTTCAGGATGGGATGTGTGTCTTTTACCTTTGAGCAAATCAATGAGAGTATCAGTGTTCAGTAGATTAGCTCATTTTAAAATAATGTAACGTTTGCTTCCTGCAAGTATTAACGTAGTGTAAACAAACATTGCACACACAGCCTTACATCTGAAAGAGCTGAGGAAATAATCTAACACATTCTTCTAGAATATCTTCTCTTTGTCAGGTAGTCTAATTGATTTTATTGAATTGGTTCATTTGGACAATTAACCTTTTCACCTCTGTTGTCACTGTTGCAAATTTTACAGAATATATATTTCTCATGTATTTGAATAATTTCTGTTAAATAGCGTTTAAATCTATCCAACTCACAAGTCCTCCATAGATTTACATTAGAAAAGAGCAAAAGCTTCTCTTACAACAGTTGCTTATTGGTCAGTGTGTTTTTAGGTTAGTAAAGCTTTATTTAAAGCTTTATTAAAACAGTGTAGCTTTACAGAAAACATGAATGTTTTGGAATAATATGAACAGTAAAAATAACTCTGGACTTAGTTGAATCAGTTCGATTCACAGATTCATTTTCAGTCATCACTCAGTACACACTGCAAAATTAACTTATTCAATATTTTAGTCTTGTTTTCTAGTACAAACATCAAGATACGTTTACTTGAGATGCAGAATGGCATGTTAAGTTTTTTTAAGAGAAATTTGTGTGTGGTTTATGCTTAAAGGGTTAGTTCACCCAAAAATGAAATTTCTGTCATTAAATACTCACCCTCTTGTCGTCCCAAACCCATAAGACCTTTGTTCATCTTCGGAACACAAATTAAGATATTTTGGTGAAATCCGAGGGTATCTGATCCACACATAGGCAGCAACGACATTGCACCTTTTGAGGTCCAGAAAGGTACTAAAGACATCATTAAAACCGTCGACGTGACTACAGTGGTTCAACCGACGAGAACACTTTTTGTGCAAAAAAAAACCAAAACAAAAATAACGACTTTATTCAACAAATTCATCTGTCCCCTGTCATACTGCTACACTGTTTTCAGTGCAGAGCTTTAGTGTATATGTCTGAACGGCGACTCACTATTGGCCGGCTCTGGTCACGTGAGCAGCACGACACATGCGTGAGCCCGCGTTCAAACATAAACACTGAAGCTCTGCAACGACTATAGCGTAGCAGTATGACGGGACAGACGAATTTGTTGAATAAAGCCGTTATTTTTGTTTTGTTTTTGCACACAAAATTATTCTCGTTGCTTCATGATATTAATGTTGAACCACTGTAGTCACGGGGTCTTTAGTACCTTTCTGGATGTCATTGCTGCCTATGTGTGGATCAGATACCCTCGGGCTCGGATTTCATCAAAAATATCTTAATTTGTGTTCCGCAGACAAATGAAGGTCTTACGGGTTTGGGATGACATGAGGGTGAGTAATTAATGACAGAAATTTCATTTTTGGGTGAACTAACCCTTTAAAACAAGAAAAAATACCTGCCAGTAGAGTAAAAAAAAAAAACTTTTTTTCCCCCCTTTGAATTAAGTTTAATTTTCTTATCCTTTTTTCTTTTCAAAAAAAAAAAAAAAAAACTTTCATTTTACATCTCAAGTAAATATACTATTGATTTAAGAATGTTCTGGAAAACAATTCAAAAATACTGAGGAAGAAAATTACTTTTTGAAGTGCATAAGTGTCTATGTGGCAGCATTTTTTTTGTTGTTGTTTATAATTATGTATTAATTTACTTCCTTTTGATTCATTTGCATGTTTTCAAAGAATCTGTTGTCAAAATTTACAACAACAGTTTATTTGCAGCTAAATATGTCTCTGATTTTTTTAAAAACAGTATCATCTGATACTTATATATTACATTGTTAAAAAGCCTCAGTATAGTTAGTATAGCTATTTCTAACATTACCTTTGTAATGTTAGAAAGCTAGATACGTTTTCAAATTGCTAGCTTGACTCATCATCTAGTGCTATAAACTTTAATTCAAAGCTGACTTACCCATTATTACTTAGCAAGCTGTAATTTCAAGCTGACGTATTACATTTTAGGCTCCATTTGGGAACTCCTCACGCCCAGAGAATAGCATCACAGCTTTTCCCACATCCCTCAGAACCAGACGTGTGCGTGTGTTCATCAGCACGTCCTGTCTGTGGTGCACGTGCGGGGTGGCATGCTTTTACGGGGTGGCTTGCTTGTGCTCAGTGACTCAGAATCTTTGTGGTTTTTGGCAGGGAGCTTCTGAAAGATCACCCCTTCTTCTATGTGCCTGAGGTAATCGACGAACTCAGCGGCCAGCACGTCCTCACCACCGAACTGGTGCCTGGGTTTCCTTTGGATCAGGCTGAAGGACTGTCACAAGAGCTGAAAAATGAGGTATTCACTGGTGCTGTTAAACCAGTAACCCTGTAAAGACTGACATATGAAGTAATAGCCAGAAAATCACATTTTTAAAAAAGTTTATTGAACCTTTAGACAAAATATATATTAGGGCTGTCGATTTAACGCGTTAATTAGATTAATTAGTTACAGTGAAAAATAACGCGTTAAAATGATTAATTATAATTAACGCGCCCGCCCCGCCCCTGACCTACGTAAGTCATCTGACTGATGACGAATATAAAGCATGTAAACAACTCGCTGCGTGATGGTGAATGATCCTAAAATTAAAGATATTTGGTCAAAAATGCCCCTGTGAGTTGTCGTCTCATATTTATGTCATATAGTTAAGCAATATCACACCAGTAACGAGCGCAATATCACACGAGTGCTGTTTTTTGTCCCGAATAGCACGAGTGCAAATGTGATATTCAATAAATCAGAAGTTAACATTGTGTTATATTTTAGACATAATATTGTCTGCTTTTTCTCAATTTTGCCAATGAAAATATTACCTATAAAGCCAGAGCAGAACGGTTGTGCCGTGCGTCTCCGAGCAAAACACAGCCGTTTCGTTTCTGAATGAATCCGCGTTTTGAGCGAATCAATCGGGTGAATCAATGATTCACTGGCCCATTGATAAAGAGCGTCATTTACTTGATTCCTGAATGAATCAGCCGTTTGAACGAATCGAATGAATGAATGACTTAATGACTCACTCATTAAGACATTTACCGCCACCTACTGGCAGTTTTAGATTATTTTTTAGAGTATCGCTTCATATAAAAATCATATTTCCATATAAATAATAATAATAAAAAAACATTAAACGGATAGTTTACCCAAAAATGAAAATTATGTCATCATTTACTCACCCTCATGTTGAATCAAAGAAAATATTTCTTTCTAAAGCTACTTTTTGTAATGTCTCTTTGATGATGATGTCTTTTTGTAATGTCTCTTTTTCTTTTGGGTTTCTCAGCCAAATTTGACGTGCAATTAATTAGATTAAACATTTCAAACGTTTGACAGCCCTAATTTATATATATATAAAAACGAGTTTGTTTTTTGTTATCATATTTGACACTTCAGACTTTAATGGCTCATATAGTATGATATAGGAGAATATGGATCTCATACTTGAGGAAAAAACACTTAAGTTTCATTCAGAGGCCCAAACTGAGCAAAATACGAAATTTGGTGCATTTGCTGATATTTATATGGCCAGAATGTAATGTAAATCAATGAGATCTTTATAAAAATATAGCACACTATTACATAAATGCAGATAAATATCAGTTTTCACTTTATGTCTCCCAATAATGTGTCTTAGTAAGATATTTAAATGGTTAGTTTTATGATCAAATCTCTGCAGTTTTTATTGTGGGGGCAAAACATATAATTCAGATCAAACAATTATGATTGAGAGATGTACAAATGAACTTTCCTCAAAAGCCTGATGTCATATTTGATACATTTTTAAAATGATTTTTCTAAAAAAAAGTATGAATGGATAATCAAGTAAACCTAAGTTGCTTCAGTCCAGTAAGTGTTATATTATAAAATAAAAAAAAATATTACTAACAATATCGGATTATGAATTGGCTGCTACCCTATTGGGCTGGAAAACATGTTTTCATTTTAATTTCTAGTACTTTCAGTTCTCCTTCTGTGATCTACAGTAACTTGCATATATCATACTGTTTAGTAAGTTATATAAGTAAAGCCACATTACAATTTGGTGTGGTATCAGGCCACATTATATTCTATGACGTGTGAGTCATGTGGTCTCAAATGTGCCCAGTATGAAAGCCAGTGAGCTTCCTGGAATATTATCACCACCTGGTGGTGGAAGTGTTTTGTTGCATTAGTAGGGCAAAGTTGAAACAAGGTCATGTCCATACCAAAAAATTTAAGGAATGAAGTTTAAAATAAATAAATTGTGTTGACCAAACCCTGAATAGAGAAAATGGTGTACTTTAACATAAATGAAGGCAATAAATGTGATTGAATATTTTAAACAGACCATACAAGTATGATTTAGCCTGCATCCGTTATATAGTTTGTAAACAGTGGGAAATTTGTTTTGAGTTAGAACTGATCTATTACTTTATACTAAGTACTGCATATGCTTTAATGCATTAATACTGTGAATTTAAAGCAGTCCAGTGCAGGTGTCATAACACTTTTTATTGATGCTCAGATCTGCGAGAACATCCTGACCCTGTGTCTGAGGGAGCTCTTCGAGTTCAGATACATGCAGACAGATCCCAACTGGTCCAATTTCTTTTATGATCCACAAACTCACAGGGTAAGTAAGAGTGTCATGATCATTCATTGATCTTTCCTAGTTGCTTTCCTAGTTGCAACCAGTCAAAATTGTAGACACAATTTGTATAAACTGAAATATGAGATAGTTTAGATTTATTAAATATTAGTTTTGTTCACCATGTTATTCCTATACTTTTATTTATTTCATAGGTTTTATGACTACTATTTTATATATATTCCTATTTTTTTTACATACATTACTCCAAACTTTAGTGCCACATGATCTTTCAGAAATCATTCTAATATGCTGATTTGGTTCTCAAGAAACGTTCATTATTATCAGTGTTGATAACAGTTTTGCTGCTTAATATTTTTGTGGAAACAGTGATGCATTTTTTCAGGATTCTTTGTTAAATAAGAAAGTTCAAAAGAACAGCAATTATTTAAAATACTATTTTTTTTTTTTTTTTTTTTTTAATAATGAATTTATTATAAATTATATATTATTACATTTATTTCAACTGAGCATTTTGTTCAGTAAATCAAAAGTATTTAAGTTGTTTTGACTTCTTTTTTTCTGAATAATAATTTTTGAATAATCAAGCTGTTCTTCAATCCACAGGTTGCTTTGCTGGACTTTGGTGCAACGAGAGGGTTTGATGAGAGTTTCACTGATCTTTATATCGAGGTAAACATACAGTTTAAAGTCCCCTGTAATCAAAATTTAACTTTTAGTATGAATATGTTAGCCTTAATGTTATGAGTAAGCTGGTGTGTTCCAAAACAATGACAAAATTCGTATTTAGGAGATATAAGCATTCAAAACTTTATCTTTTCCGCTAAAATGGATCACGGATTTTAATGACATCACAGCGGACTTCAGCTTCTCATCAGATCTTCTGTATAATCAAATGTTCTCTAGAATCTAAAGCGTCCCACCCCCTACATTATAAATAGACGTTGAACAAATTGGTCATTTGTTCACACATTTTTCTATTTTTTACATGGTGAATGGCACATAGTGCACTATAAAGGGGATAGGAAACGATTCAGACAGTGTAAATATGCTTTCCATTGGGGCGAATGAAGTCTGGTGTCACTTTAATGTCACGCGAACCGCAGCGCACACGGTCTGCTCCGGTCCAGAGACACGATAGCGCAGATCAGATCATATCCGCGAGTTGGCGCAGACCACAAAACGTATCAGACACATCTGAATTCTGCACTGAATGCTATATTTAAAGCGATATGGAGAAGATTAGGAGGAGAAACGGTTAGAGATTAGAAGGAAACTGAGGTTTTACCAAGCTCAACAGCTCTGGCCGAGCTGTGATATAAACAAAACGCTATTTCAAAAAAGGGGAGAAGCTGTTCGATATGTCCCACCATGTCTTCCTGTTTCAGTTTAAATTACGTCAACACATTGAATAATGCTGTGCGTTCCAAGGCACTTCAGGGGGCCTGTAAAAGTGAAAGTAAACAATTGTATAATATTTCCTTTCTTAAACTACCTTGCTCTTTTAAAACAGATCATCAAGGCTGCAGCAGATGGTGATCGAGAAGGAGTGCTGAAGCAATCCATAGAAATGAAGTTCTTGACTGGTTATGAGACTAAGGTAGGAAAATACAACCCTGATATTTAGTGTTTGGAGCTTCACATTACAACAGTCATGTCAACACAACCTCTTCTCCTCATCCAGGTCATGGTGAACGCCCACGTGGATGCGGTGATGATCCTGGGCGAGGCTTTTGCCTCTGTGGAGCCCTTTGACTTCGGGGCACAGAGCACCACAGAGCGCATCCACAACCTCATCCCTGTCATGCTGAAACAGCGGCTCATCCCTCCACCAGAAGAAACCTATTCCCTGCACCGCAAAATGGGCGGCTCCTTCCTCATCTGCTCCCGTCTGAATGCGAAGCTCTGCTGCAAGAACATGTTCGACAAGGCCTACAACAACTACTGGAGTAATAAAAAGAAAGGACCAAGCCAGTGACAGGGCAAACAAAAACTTTGATAAGCACAAAATGCTCTGGCCAATCACTCGAATGTAAACAAATGGCACTTTTGTCTCGACTGACCCAACCATACCATCATACATGTTTGTTTTTGGATTTTGTTTTTCCTTCTGAGTGTGTTAATGGGAGATAATATCCATGATTAATCATGGTCATGTGGTACAAAGATTGCTATTCAGACGGATGTATCTATGTGCCTACGGAAATTCCTATAACCTGGAAAAGTTCGTTAATCATCAGGCATGGCGATTGGCTATAGAACATTTCATAACCAAGCCAACAGTTTTTTCCGGGTTGCTGGACTAAGTTTGTGAGGACCGTCTCCCTAAATCAGTATATTAACTCCAATGCATATATTGTTTGAGAAAGCATTACAATGTTTATTTTTCTTTTTTCGGTTTGTGATGTGAATGATGCGCACAATATAGGCCAAAGTATGATAAAGGGAAGTTCCTGAAGGAAAGGATCAGAAATCAGTGCAGGTTTTGATGCGCCTGCTTACGGTCACGTGTTATCTATGTAGGTTGGCTACAAGCTTGCTTGTTTTAGCCTGTAAAAACATGCAACTTCTCATAATGCATTTTAAAAAGCCAGGATATTAATCATGATGGTGTGAGGTATCACTTCTTTGATGTGTGAGATGTACATGAATTTAAATGTGCCTCCAAGAGGGTGAGAACAAGAAAAAAGCGTTATGGCATGATATCAGAGCATTGGTGGAAAAGGCTTTTTTCTAATCTTCCTGCTATTGGCGTTCTTACTAAAAAATTGTGATGAAATTGTCTGAATATATTAAATTTTTTGAATCAACAAACCAGTCATAAATGTTTATTAGTAGACTTGTTGTTTTTGTCCATTCATATAACCATATAACAGACATGTATTGAATCAAAATTTGTAATGATTAGCAGCTTAATGTCGCGAGGCGTGATCGTTTACTTGTACCGGTATAAGACAGACTGAAGTTTGGTAATTGCATGTTCATTTGCTGCACACCTCAGAAGACCCTGTTGTGAGTCATGGAAGAGCACGTTAACATGTTCCACAATATTCGCTTGAGAAGATGTTATATTATAGCTGGGACACACATAGTTAGGGCTGAAGGTATGGTACATCGTCACCAGGACTGCTGGTTTATCAGCTGTGAAGATAAAATGAGAATGATTTAACATTAGAATTGTATTTTAAATTGAGCAAGATGAAGCAAGAAGACTTTGTAACAAAATGTCTTTGAAGGACTGACACTATGATATTAGTGTTTATAGACTAGTTCTCTAACCATTAAAATGCGGTGCTTTCAAGATAAACTGTACTGTACATTATACATCCAAGAAACCAAAGTCAGAATTGAAGTTATTAGTTTATAACTTTCAATTGTGAGATACAAAAAAAAGTCAGAATTGTGACATAGAAGGTTGCAATTACATTTTTTTTTTTTTACTTTTTTTATTCTGTGGTGGAAACAAGCTTTAATACAGATGTGATGTGAAAACTAGTTAAACATTGTAATGAATAATTACCTGGAATTTTCCTCAGTGCTTCTTCAATGTCAGTTCCAGATCGTGATACTACGGGACAGAAGACCAGTATCAACTGACAGTCCCACAATTCACTATCTGTAACTCCCTTGAGCTGTTTTAGAATTTGCATGTCAACTCCCAAGGTTCGGCCACATGTAAATGGATGCACTCTGACTGAAGGCTCTGCAAAAGAGAAAGAAATATATTAGGAGGGTGGGATGAAAAGTGGGCTCCAGAAGTTTTACTTTTTAATTTTATATATAGAGAGAGATGTACAGTGCTCAGCGTAAATGAGTACACCCCCTTAGAAAAGTAACAATATCTCAATGAACACAAAAACAATTTCCAAAATGTTGACAAGTCTAAGTTTTATATAACATCTGTTTAACTTATAACATGAAAGTAAGGTTAATAATATAACTTCAGGATCAAAATTTTCAGTTTTACTCAAATTAGGGTGATGCAAAAATGAGTACACCCCACTGAAAGTCTCTGGAGCAAAGCTAAATTTTGGACTACAAATGTCTAATTTACCAAGAATTCAACCACAGGTGAGTCTAATTATTCATTACACAGGTGTCCAGCAGACAGTTGACTATAAAAGGGTGTTAAAACCCCTTCCCATTTCATGTTGTCAGCAATGGCACCACATGGAAGAGAAATGTCACAAGACCTGAGAAAGAAAATAATTTCTTTACACCAGAAAGGTGAAGGCTACAAGAAGATTAGCAAAGCTTTACTTATCAGTCAGAATACTGTAGCAAAAGTGGTACAAAAATTTAAAAAAGATGGAACTGCAACCATCTCACAGAGACGTCCAGGTCATCCACGGAAGTTAACACCTCAACAGGAGTGTCTTCTGATGAGAAGGGTTGAAGAAAATCGGCATGCAAGTTCACTGCAGTTATCTAAAGAAGTAGAAAGCCAAACTGGGGTGACTATTTCCCGTGACACAATACGGCGTACACTGCAGAGGAATGGCATGCATGGGTGCCGTCCACGAAAGAAGCCTCTCCTAAAGCCCAGGCACAAAAAAGCCCGCCTAGAGTTTGCCAGGGCCCATGCTGACAAAGATGAAGACTACTGGGACACTATACACTGGAGTGATGTGACCAAGATAAATGTTTTTGGAACCGATGGCTTCAAAACTGTATGGCGTCGCAAAGGTGAGGAATACAAAGAAAAATGCATGGTGCCTACAGTGAAACATGGTGGTGGCAGTGTCCTTATGTGGGGCTGCATGAGTGCTGCTGGTGTCGGGGAGCTGCATTTCATTGATGGCATCATGAATTCACAGATGTACTGCTCTATACTGAAAGAGAAGATGCTACCATCACTCCGTGCCCTTGGTTGTCGTGCACTTTTCCAACATGACAATGATCCTAAACACACATCTAAGGCCACTGTTGGATTTCTGAAGAAGAACAGGGTGAAAGTGATTCAGTGGCTCCTGATCTGAACCCAATCGAACACCTATGGGGAATTCTGAAGAGACAAGTTGAGCATCACTCCCCATCCAGCATCCAGTCTCTAAAAGAGGTCATTCTTGAAGAATGGAAAAAGATAGATGTTGCAAAATGTCGCCAACTTGTTCATTCCATGCCTAGAAGACTTGGTGCTGTCATTAAAAATCATGGAGGCCATACAAAGTACTAGATGTAGCAGTTTTTGTTGTGGGGTGTACTCATTTTTGCATCACCCTAATTTGAGTAAAACTGAAAAATGTGTAATCTAAGTTATATTATTAACCTTACTTTCATGTTATAAGTTAAACAGATATAAAACTTAGTCTTGTCAACATTTTGGAAATTGTTTTTGTGTTCATTGAGATATTGTTTAAAATGTTACTTTTCAAAGGGGGTGTACTCATTTATGCTGAGCACTGTGTGTATATATGTGTATATTTTATATATAATATATATATATATATATATATATATATATATATATAATATAATATAATATAATATATAGAGAGAGAGAGCTATTATGCCCCTTTTCACAAGATGTAATATCAGTCTCTGGTGTCCCCAGAATGTGTCTGTGAAGTTTCAGCTCAAAATACCCCACAGATCATTTATTATAGCTTGTCAAATTTGCCCCTATTTGGGTGTGACCAAAAACATGCCGCTTTTGTGTGTGTCCCTTTAAATGCAAATGAGCTGCTGCTCCCAGCCCCCTTTTCTAGAAGAAGGCGGAGCTTTAACAGCTCAAGCTTCAGTTGCTCAACAACAACAAAGCTGGAGAATCTCACGCAGCCAAAATGACGATTGTGGAGTTGCTGTGGAGTTGATTCAACCCAGTGACTACCATGTGCCTTCATGTTAACCTTTTGTACAAATCCAGTATTTAACTGACCCTCGTTTGTGAAGAAGTCCGGCGTAAAATGACGGCATGGCAACAACACTCTACTACAACAACTCTTCCAAGAGACTGAATTTTTACCGTTACTCACCAAAATGAGTTGTTAAGGTTGGAGATATCAAATCTGTTTGGGATGGGCTTGGAAATTTTCCCCTGCTTGAAGTTCCTTCTGTATCCCAGTGCTCTTTTCTAGCTGATGCCTCAGTGAGACTGTTCAAGACCTCAATGTATGGTTTCAAAGATGCCTGTGTTGCTTTTAGCTGCTCCTCCATTTCTCTAAAAGCTCGAAGAGACTCCTTCAAAACATCCTGAACAGCAGCATCATCTGGGACAAAGTTGTAAGACCACTATGAAACATCTCTTTTACAAAGAAAAGTCCAATGGTTCTCTGCTACAACTTAAAAAAAAAAATTGTGGGGGTTATAAGTTACTCACTGCTGTTGTTTTTGTGCATTAAATGCTTCAGCGCTCCGGCAAATGTTTCTGGGCCAGATCGAAGTGAATCCTTGGAGGAATCAAAAAAATCAATAATCACAGATGAATACTATTATATGAACAAATACAGTGATCTTGCTGAACTATTTGACTTAAGACCATTGATTTAGCATGGCTAAAATACACCGATCAGGCATAACATTAGGACCACTGACAGGTGAAGTGAATAACACTGATTATCTCTTCATCACAGCACCTGTTAGTGGGTGGGATATATTAGGCAGCAAGTGAACATTTTGTCTTCAAAGTTGGTGTGTTATGCTGCATTCACACCACTGCGTAATTACCGTAATATTGAGATGACAACACGTGACGTTAAATTCGGAGCTGTTCACGTCCTCGGACTGGGAATTATGCATTTCTATGGCACCACTATCAACGCCCAAATGAATCTACAGCTGTCAGGTGGTACAGCGGCCACATGGGAGCTTTCAGAAAACTCCCAGCTTACAAACTGTAATTATGAACTCTTCGAGGATGTGAACGCTTTTTACGAGCCAGAATCTTGTAGTTACTGTAATTAAGATATGGCGTGAACGCACCTTTAGAAGCAGGAAAAATGGGCAAGCGTAAGGATTTGAGTGAGTTTGACAAGGGCCAAATTGTGATGGCTGGGTCAGAGCATCTCCAAAACTGCAGCTCTTGTGGGGTGTTCCCGGTCTGCAGTGGTCAGTATCTATCAAAAGTGGTCCAAGGAAGGAACAGTGTTGAACCAGCCACAGGGTCATGGGCGGCCAAGGCTCACTGATGCACGTGGGGAGCGAAGGCTGGCCTGTGTGGTCCGATCCAACAGACGAGCTACTAGAGCTCAAATTGCTCAAGAAGTTAATGCTGGTTTTGATAGAAAGGTGTCAGAATACACAGTTTGTTGCGTATGGGGCTGCATAGCCGCAGACCAGTCAGGGAGCCCATGCTGACCCCTGTCCACCGCCGAAAGCACCAACAGTGGGCACGTGAGCATCAGAACTGGACCACGGAGCAATGAAAGAAGGTGGCCTGGTCTGATGAATCACGTTTTCTTTTACATCACGTGGATGGCCGGGTGCGTGTACGTCGCTTACCTGGGGAACACATGACACCAGGATGCACTATGGGAAGAAGGCAAGCCGGTGAGGTAGTGTGATGCTTTGGGCAATGTTCTGCTGGGAAATGGAATGGTTTGAGGAGCACAACAACGAGTTTGAGGCGTTGACTTGGCCTCCAAATTCCCCAGATCTCAATCCAATCGAGCATCCGTGGGATGTGCAGAACATAGTCCGATCCATGGAGGCCCCACCTCACAACTTACAGGACTTAAAGGATCTGCTGCTAACATCTTGGTGCCAGATACCACAGCACACCTTCAGGGGTCTAGTGGAGTCCATGCCTCGATGGGTCAGGGCTGTTTTGGCAGCAAAAGTGGGACCGACACAATATTAGGAAGGTGGTCATAATGTTATGCCTGATCGGTGTATATGGAACATATATATATATATATATATATATATATATATATATATATATATTATCTTTGTGCATTTTACTCCGTTTACATTGCACGTTTGTGCAGTTTCAATGCTATTTATGCTATGCAGGTTGTCAAACATGTTCCTAATTAATGTAATGAACCGCACCTGTGGTTACTCTGCAAAGACACCTGTGTGAACTTCAGTTTAGAGCAAGTGGCCTCAAACATCCATCCAAAATAGACTTTGGTAGTGGTTGGTTAAAAGTCATTGTGAAAAAGACTTGTTCTGAGAAAAGGTCTAGCATAATTTGTTTGCATATGTCTCTAAGTTTGATATAGTGTAAATTCCTACACTTAGGAGTGTCCAAATATATTTGGGGGCCACTGAAGCTCAATACCAGCTTCTTGACCGAAGACATTACCTTCACTGTGTCTGTGATAAGCGACATAATCGTCCTTCGGAGCTGAAAGTTGCTGATACCTGGAAAAAGCTCATTCAGATCCTCTCTTGTCAAAGTAAGGACTTGAGCATCATCAATGCCTGCTTCTAGAAACAGGTGGAAATAATGTAGCATGTCACACTGCAGGAGCTTCGGTTTAATACATTTATTTTTACATTTGTCTTGGGGTGTGATAAAATAAATGTCATTAGAAACATTACTATCAGGTGAGACATACCATCTAGGACAGAAGACCCAGATATTGCCTTGATTTGTTCTCGGAGAGCTCTGCCCTTCTTAAACATATGAAAATAAAGACTATAGTTAAATACTAACCCTGACAAAAGCACCATTTTATATACAGTTCCTTACTAGCACCTAACAACAGCGTATTTTGGATTATTAATATTAGTAGTACATGAAAGATTGTAAATGTTAGTTTATTGTACCTTTTCTTTGGTGAACCCAAAGAATGTGTTTAATCCACTGGAAAGCCAAGAAGACCCTGCGGTGCTCATTTCTGCTGTATTGAAACCGAAAGTTGATGTTGATAAAACTGTATTACATAAATTCTGTATACAGACTGACACCGATTCAGTCAAGCCGTATCAGCCGCAGAAAAGTGTTACAACACAGGCGTGTCAAAATCTGATCTGGGACCTGTAGTCTCTAGCGATAGGTTGTTTGGCGTGAGACCCGCCTCTTTTGGTGTGTGTTTGGGAAGGGCGCGTTCTCATTGGCTGGTGAGATAAGGAGGCGTGTCGTGCATGAAGTGATCTCGCCGAGAGGACGGTAATGCTATAGCTACTCTTGGTTGTTTTCTGAACATTGAGTGTAGGATATGTCCTTTTAAATTGAAAGTTTATTGTATATCGATGTCATATGAATTGTTTGACGGTCGGATGCATCAGCGGAGGGTTTATTTGACGCAGCGCCGTCATGCGTCCTTTTTTGGCTGGAAATATTGGTGGGCAGTGATGGTGGCAGTGGTCTTGAAGACTACAGTTATGCTCTGCAATAAAGGTGCATAGGGAGCATGCAGCATCTGTGTTGAAATGCAGGGTTAGTTCATGCATTCAAATGTGTTTTATTTTCAGATACTCAGTACAACCAGTATCTGCTTGCCTTTTTGGGGGACATTGGATTAATGAAATAATGAAATTCCACACAGGAGCTTACCTATATGTGACTTACTTATTTGTTTTTGATAATGATAAAATAATCATGTAATATAGATAGTAGTAGATCCCTATCCATGCCTCTGTATCTGTCACTCATTTGTCTGTAATAGGATGGATCAGACCCAAGGTGACATGTCTGCCATATGTGTATCTAGCAAGAGGAAAATGCCAAGACCGAAACTAAACCCCCAAACACCAGGTAATTCTCCATTAATTTATTAAATACTAAACTTTGTAAACCCTATATGGCTTAGTCTGAAGTGATTGCATACCCAGATCATAATTATGTGAATTATCGCGTCTGTTCGCGTCTGAATTATTAAGTCTGTTCTAATTAGATAAATTTACATTTATGCTTTTGGTAGACACTTTTATCCAAAGTGACTTACATTGCATTCCAAGTACACATTTTAATCAGTTCTTGCTTTTCCTGGGAATTTTTCTATAATTTAATTAGTTATTTCTCATGTAATTGCAATAAAGGTAGGGTAGGCAATGTTTTTCATAAACATTTTTTGTTATACTTATTGAAACTCTCTTCACTTCCTGATAGCAATCAATAATATAAGTGGTCTAAATATTAAAAAATGTTCATGTATCATCTGTGGAAGTGTCAGACCAAAAATTTTTTGTCCAATCACTGCATTTGGACCGAGTGCTACCCACTGAGCCACCGTGTCACCCCTGAAATGGCCTACCCTACCTATAAATTTTGTGTAGACTATAGAACAATTCTATATAAAACAATTGTGGATTTAACATCAAAATTTAACATCTGATGTTAAAATGTATGTTTTTAATGTAACCTCTCTTTAAATACTTTGGTCAGTTCAAGAATAATTTATGCAATTTTATATTATGTGTTTAAAAGAATTAAATGAGCGTTTCATGGGAATCCATGTATTGTTCAACAGGTCGAGGTTGATATGAGATTTAGAAAGTAATTAGTATTATGTAATGCACTAATTTTTAAAAAGAGTAAATAGTACAGTAATCTAATTACACTGTTGAAGATGTAATTAGTAGCTAGTAATTAATTACCTTTTTAGAGTAACTTACCCGACACTGAATCGATTCAACACAATTGGTTGTGCTTTCAACAGATGTCATAAAGGATTTGGGAAAAGAGGCTGAAGGTAGTGGAATGAAACCATCCAAAGTAAGACCAAGCATCCTCACCTTGAGTTATGCATCAATATGCCAGTGTATATATAGTATGACCCAGTTGTTAGGTTACCCTATTGGAATTGCTCCATTTATTACTGTGTCATAACAACAACTGAGTCATAACATTAGGTAATTAATAAAATGAAACCATGAGAACTAATTTTATTGTTGCATTTGTGTGCATTTCAGAATGAGGAAACAAGCTCTCAGAAAATAAAGAGAACTTACTCCAGAAAAAAGTGAGTTTCTTCTGTTCATTTGGGTGTTCATGCATGAAATTTAGTAGTAAATTTCATGTATAATACATATGGATATGGATTAATAATGGTGTCAAAACTTCATGCCCTAAGGTATCATGATCTCCAGCCTGTGATAATGAGACCTACAGAGGATTCAGGCCATGAGTCATCTTGCAGTTCAGTTATTACATCCAGTCTGATCAATGGTTTGGAAAGCCAACCTATGCACACTGACCACACCAGCAGAATGATGGGGGAAACTGATGGATCCAGTTCAGATACTTTAATAGAAACAGGTTAGTACAGACTTTTGCATATTTAAGTAGAATAAACGGATATATGAAGGTCTAGATAATTTCCGAAAGTTGTACAAGTAGTATTTATACCACAGATTTTAAATCGAAGAAGCAGAAGATGGAAGAAGCTCACCAGCCCTCCTTAAAAAAGTACATTGAGGAAGTAAAGCAAACAGGTATGACATTCTTCTCTGTTTTTCCTCAATAATCCGCATGATAAACTGTGTAAAGTGCAGACTGTATCTTTTTTCTTTAACAGTACCTGTTATAGTTCCTGTTGCTCAGTTCACTCACAAGAATCAGATAACTGACAGCACACAGGAGCAGAAATCATCTCAGTGCACCAAAAAAGAGTCACCTGTTTATCCGCCAGGTAAATGAGGCAGTTGTTCAGGCTAAATGAAAATGGCACAAACCTATTTCTTTAAACACCTTTGTTTACAGGAAGTCAGGAGGAGAAATGGCAGCTGCAGATTTTGGCAAAGGGTAGAGTGACCTGCCCAAAATGCAAAAGTGTTGGAAGAAAGACAGTGGATGGGTTAAAGAAGCACCTGGAAACCTGCAAACTGGTGCGTGTGTATATTGTAACAATGTTTATAAAAATATCATTGAAATGATTTTTTAGCACTTGTTTGAGCTCTGAACCTGATTTTTTAGAATCCTTTTACATGTCCACACTGTGGGAAACAACTGAAAACTTCAACTGGAATGAAGTACCACCTCATGGCTGACCACAACAACTTGGTTAGTTAGTTTTGTTTTGTTTTGTTTTTTTTAATATATAGCAACATTGACAATGAAGAGGTGATTGTGTTGACTCAAAGATTATTTTCTTGTTGGTTTTTTAGCCCATTCCAGATACTGGGAATGACCTAGTTGACCAAGCAGTGAAGGAGAAACTACGGAAAGTACTAAAGAGGATGGGAAAATTAAAATGTTCAAAAGAGGTGTGGTCATATTTTACAATTAAAATTACTTTACAAAAAATTATTAATTATCTAGTTCACGTTATAAAATAAATTGATACTTATACAGTGCTGCATGAAACTTGTGGAGATTTAATTGTGCGATAGCATTAGTAAAATCAATTTTTATTTGTATAGTATATATACAGCGTAAAATAATACCTGTACAGCGACCTTGAGCTTGGGAAAGGCACTTTATAAATAAATAAATATTATTATTATTATTATTATTATTACCGTTTAAAGTACGTCACAGGTCAGCATATAAAAAATGGAAAGGTATTAGTAATAAACAAGAAATGAAAATAAAGTACACTACTGTTCAAAAGTGGAGTCAGTAAGATTTTTTTTTAATAAAAAATTAATACTTTTATTCAACAAGAACGCATTAAATTAATCAAAAGTGACAGTAAAGACATTTATAATGTTACAAAACATGTCTATTTCAAATAAATGCTGTTCTTTTGAACATTCTATTCATCTAATAATCCTGAAAAAAAATTAATCATGGTTTCCACAAAAATATTAAGCAGCAAAACTGTTTTCAACATTGATAACCAAATCAGCATATTAGAATGATTTCTAAAGGATCATGTGACCAGTGTTGCCAAGTCCGCGGTTTTCCCGCTACTTTAACCTGGAATGCGAATTTTACCAAGGGAACCCTGCCAAAAACGCGGATTTTACCCCCCGAAACGTGATTGGGCTAGTTTTCGGCTGGCTTTGAGTAGAAATTGGGCGGGTTTTGTTGTGAAAACCTGGCAACCCTGCATGTGACACTGAAGACTGGAGTAATGATGCTGAAAATTCAGCTTTGCCATCACAGGAATAAATTACTTTTTAAAATATATTAAAATAGAATAGAGCTATTTTAATTTGTAATAACATTCACAATATTACTCTCTTTACTGTATTTTTGATTAAATAAATGCAGCCTTGCTAAGCACAAGAGAATTCTTACAAAAACATTCAAAATCTTGTCGACTCCAAACTTTTGAACAGTAGTGTAAAAATGAAAAATATAAAAAAGGAAGATAATATGAGAAAAAAATAAATAATAATAATCAAATTTTAAATAATGACTATATAGCATTGTGGATGTTTAGAATTATTGCTGTTGTACTGTTCTTACTCTTAAATACCTTAAAAGAAACTGAATGTTTTTTTGTTTTTTTTAGGGTTGCACAGGAAGTTTTACTAGTATAATGGGTTACGTGTACCATATGAAGAAATGTGGCAAAGAGGCGTCAGAACTAGAGAAACTCTTAATGAACTGTAAACACTGTGGAAAAGCGTATCGTTCTAGAGCGGGTCTGGAGTACCACCTCAAGAACGAACACAGTCCGGTAAGTCTTCCTAACTATTATTCAGCATCATGTATCAATAAACTATTCTGACATGATTGGTTCTCATTCAGGCTGTTGAAGTTTCTGCAAATAAACTGACACAATTATCCGTTGCAGATGGCACAAGAAATTGAAGTAGAGGAGGTAAAGACACAGAAAGAGCCCATCCCAGAGCGTACACCGAGCGGACGGGCCAAACGCTTGTCGGCGCAGGTGGCCGTGTTCCACCTGAGGGAGATTGCCAGTGAGGAGCTGCTGAAGGAATGGCCCAAAAGGAAAGTCCAGCGTGACCTGGTACCAGACGACAGGAAGGTGCTGCTAAACCTATATATGTCAAACATGTTGTAATTGCAGGGCTGTGAAGAAGTCAGAACCTGTGTGAAGCTCTTTTTGGTAAGGCTGCATCACCTTTCGCATACTAAAAGGTTTTAGTTTCTCTGTCACAGAATGAATATCAATTGTGAATGAAGAATTGACATTTCATTCATTTTTAAAGGCATTTATGGTATTTTTGTGTTCATGTAGCTGAAGTATTCTCGTCCAGGGTTGCCGGCCTTCAGCCAGGAGACTCTGCGGAAGTGGAAGAATGAAGTCAAACTGCATAAAAAAGTGCAGTGTCCCAACAAGGTGTGAACATCGTGCATAAACTGTTATTTCACCATTATGTTTAAACTTAAAGGTGCATTCATTAAACCTTTGCATTTGTGGCATGAATGTATGATTATGTAAAAGGAAAGATTTTCAGTGAATGAATGGTTTGCTGAACCAAATGTGAAATGATCATCTGTGTTTTCATCATATTAGGGATGTGATTGCTTCTATACCAGCGTATCTGGTCTAAAGGCTCATCTTGGGTTATGTACCTTGGTAAGGAATGACTTGCTATTCTTTTTAATACATTATACATAATGCTTACATTACAGGATATTTGGTATATTAGATGGAATAAATTCTTATATACTGCCGCAATACTATACACTGCTGTTCAAAAATTTGGTGTCAGTAATTTTTTGTTGTTGTTGTTGTTGTTGTTGTTGTTTTTAAGGCTCACCAAGCCTGTTTTTATTTGATCAAAAATACAGCAAAAACAGTAATATTGTGAAATATTACAAATTAAAATAAAAATTTTTTTTTATTAATATATTTTAAAATGCAATTTATTCTTGTGATGGCAAAGCTGAATTTTCAGCATCATTACTCCAGTCTTCAGTGTCACATGATCCTTCAGAAATCATGGATATTTATATAATTATAGGTATTCATGATACTTTTTTTTTAACTGAAACTAAATAACGATTGCCTTTTTATTTATTTCCTGAATCAATAAGTTTCTGTGGTTCTCTTATAATTATTTTTCTTGTTCATAATTGGATTTTCTCTGAAGCTTTTTTTTTTTTTTCTCTGCAGGGTGAATTTGAGACTGGGAAGTATAAATGCTTGATATGTAAGAAAGAATTCAACTCTGAAAGCGGAGTCAAGTACCACATCAATTCCATTCATTCTCAGGTAACAAAATTGCTAAAAAATTACACTAAAAACTGAAAATAAAAAAATAAAAGCAATTCAAAATATGAAATAAAAACTCTAATAATAAATAAACACAATGCTTTGTATTTTATGCTCCTTTATATCATAAAAATGTACATTTTATACCAAATATTTTCACTGTTATTATTTTACACAGGACTGGTTTGTTGTTCGGTCCAAGTCTAAGAGTTCAAAGTTAGATAAACTGCATAAGACTCAGCCAAAGGAAGATTCCATGAAGCCTCCAGACCTTCCCTCACCAAATCCAGCCCTCAGTTTTCCCCAAGTATCCAGCACCTGGAAGGATAGACAGACGTCAATGGCGCCCATGTCAAGTGGAACAGCAACACCTGGAAAAGTGGAAATAAAGAGGAAGGAGGGGCGAAACAGACGGAAAGAGAAAGAAAGCAGACAGGAGAAAGACTGCTATGAGTTCAGCGGCAGTGACAGTCCGAGCAGTAGCAGCAGTAGCTCCAGCTCCAGCAGCGAGTCGGAGGCAGAGGACGAATGGGCCCTCAGAAGGCCCCTCACAAAGCCTGTGTCCAGCCAGCAACCTGGAAGTCATTCATAAATCATTCCTGCTCCTTTTCCAAAATGGAATTTTTCTGTTTACATCCAAAGATTAAAAAGATAAACTACTGTTCAAAAGTTTGGGGTCAGTAAGATTTTATTATGAATTTGCTCACCAAGCCTGTATTTATTTCATCAAAAATACATTTAAAAAAAATGATATTGTGAAATATAATTGCATTTTAAATAACTGTTTTGTATTTTAAAATGTAATTTGATGGCAAATCTGAAATCAGCATCATTACTCCAGTCTTCAGTGTCATATGATTCTTCAGAAATCATTCTAATATGCTGATTTGCTGCTTAAGAAATATTTCTTATTATTATCAACTTTGAAAACAGTTGTACTGCTCAATAGTTTTGTGGAAAGCATGCTTTTTTTCAGGATTCTTTGATGAATGGAAAGCTCAAAAGATCAGCACATTGTAAATGCCTTTACTGTCACTTTTGATCAATTTAAAGGATTAGTCCACTTTCAAATAAAAATTTCCTGATAATTTACTCACCTCCATGTCATCCAAGATGTCCATGTCCTTCTTTCTTCAGTCGAAAAGAAATTAAGGTTTTTGATAAAAACATTCCAGGATTATTCTCCATATAGTGGACCTCAATTGGCCCCAAACAGTTGAAGGTCAAAATTACAGTTTCAGTGCAGCTTCAAAGCGTTCTACACGATCCCAGACGAGGAATAAGGGTCTTATCTAGAGAAACCATCGCTCATTTTCTAAAAAAAAATTATATACGTTTTAACCATAAATGCTTATCTTAAACTAGCTCTCTTCTTCTTCTTCTCTATTAGAATTCCAGTAGTGTAGACGCTGCTAAGTGTATGAGCTAAGAAAATGAGTGATGGTTTCTCTAGATAAGACCCTTATTTCTCGTCTGGGATCGCGTAGAACGCTTTGAAGCTGCACTGAAACTGTTATTTTAACCTTCAACCGTTTGGGGCCAATTAAAGTCCACTATATGGAGAATAATCCTGGACTGTTTTTATCAAAAACGTTAATTTCTTTTCGACTGAAGAAAGAAGGACATGGACATCTTGGATGACATGGGGGTGAGTAAATTATCAGGAAAATTTTATTTGAAAGTGAACTAATCCTTTAATGCATCCTTGCTGAATAAAAGTATTCTTTTCTTTTCTTTTTAAACTTACTAACTCCATCAAATATAAACAGTAGTGTTTGTATTTGTAGGATGTAGAATTGTGTTTCCCTTTTTACTGACAGGAAGAGCTGCATATATTGAAAGGCCACAGCAAACATTTTAAAACTTCTCTGAAAATAATATCACAATTTGACCTTACTATTTATTTAATTTTTGGAATGAAATATTTTATATTTTAACAAGTATATCTATGTATATTGAATGTAGTAGACCATTATGTTTGTCTGCCTCATGCGCTGCACCTCTAATAAGTTTTACAGTAGACCAGTGACCGACTTACTGAAACAGTTGCATGTTACAATGTTCATGAATGCTGCTGTTTTTTGTGATATATTAAGTGATATTCTGTCACCACTGACATGATAATCTGTAATAGTTGGATTTGTGACAGTGATCTATGCTGCGTTAGCCTTTTAGTATGAAGGTACATTGTGCTTAAAGGAAGTGTTCCTGGATGCAAGGGGAAGAAAATGAGTTTGTTGAAAACATTCAAAACAAAAGCTGTTGTGTTGATTAAAATTACACAAAATAAGTTTGTCTACTGAGATGCATCATTATTTTTTGTAAGACACAAATCTCTTTAACGTTTTAGAAAACTTCACATCTGTCTTTATGAAAACAGATACTTTTAAATATACATGCACACATATGCACAAAGTAAAAAATGGCTTACAAATGTAAAATAGGTAGTCCTCCTTAGGTGTAAATGTATTTAACATTTCAATAAGTCAAAAAATGTTTGTACGTTAGCTTGTGACTATTTTTTTCTGTGTTCAGGAATGGCATATTAATACTGAATATTAAATGTACTATTAATAATATTAAATTAACAATTTTGTGTGTGTGTGTGTGTGTGTGTGTGTGTGTGTGTTCTTGTATATGGTTTATGAGGACACAAATGTGTATAATGACATGGGTATTACAACATAAACATGGTTTCCTCTTCCTGTGTCCTCGTAAACCAAATGGCTTTAAAAAAAAAAAAAAAATACAGTTTTTTTAAACACTTCCAACATATCCAGCAAAACCTACTATAAAATGTAAAATAAATACAACTAAAACACTAAGGAATTTTGCACAGGAGGTTTAATTATCTAAATACACCTCCAAAAGATTACACAGCTTTTTTATTATGCATACATTTTAAGATTTGAAGAAACCCACCAATTACTTCTGTAAATAGCAGAGGATAAGAGGAAGGGGTGTAGGCCTATATTGTTTTTGTAAATGAGTGCACTTGTACATATGGAAATAAAATACTCTACTCTGCTTGACTACATTGATACCACCTCGTGGTCAGGCGGGATCACGCACATATTTAAAACCCCTCTGGTGTCAGTGTTGGATAGGGGGCGGTAATGAGCAAACGAGGTCATGGGCGAACCTTAAAACATGGCGGCGACGGCAAGCTGATGTGTCAAAAATGCTTTAGCCGAAGAGTTTCACAGAAATGCAGCTTATTTCTGTACAGCACAACTGAATAATAGTGTTTTAATTTAAATCGGGATCGGGCACATCGTACCCAGCGGGCGTCTGACGGCGGTGAGTCTTTCATTGTGTCAAGTGAGTTGGATTCGAACCCGCGTGAATCGAAGACCTTGTGGTTGAAGGAAAGAGTGGACGATCAGCCTGAGCCACTGTTAAAAGCCGCCAGTGTAGAGAAAAAGCCCATGTCTTTCCTGAGCTTTATGGGAGCAAGTCTTTCAACGTTTCTTATTATAAAGTTATTTTTTAGAAGATAATGGACTTCTGAAGGAGAAGCAACATCTATCAACTCAAGGCAGTATATACACTTATTTTAAAAGCCGTTTTGAGCTTTTTACAACGTAATATCAAATGTATATATTTATTTATTTTGCTGTATGAGATTTAAATTACTTGAGTGATTATTGTTTGGCATAACTGAGTAAGCTCAATGTAGTGTAAGCAAGTAGCGCTTCATCTTGATTTTGCGCATGCGTGGATTATTATAACTGAACAATTTTAATGTCACACTAACAAAAAAGTACCAGAAAAGTGTGTCATGACAATACCAAGGATTTTTGGATACGTATTTTTTGTAATATCAGGGTAATTGATGAATTGTTGCTTAAACATGCTTTTATTGCTATTCTATTTTGTACACATTTGATTTGAATCCATTGAATATAAAATTAACACATTTCTTTACTTCTAGACTGTGCTGGGAGCAGTTCTGTAAAAGAACAGGTATTAATGGCAGCAGCTGCCCTGAAGTCGGCCGAGCAGAAAGGCGAAAAAATGGGTCTGCCGTGTGAAAAAAACACAGATGACCAGATAAACCATGAGAGTAAAGGAGCGACTCAGGATTCAGAGCCGCAAAAGATGGAGTCAGAGATGCAAATGTCTGGTAAGTGGCCAAAGAACAACTCAGGTAGTTTTATTTTAGTTTCATCAAATGTGTTTTTAGTATTTTATTTCAGTGTTCAATGTTTATTTTATTTCAAGATACAATTTTTTTATGCTCTTATATAAATAGTTTGTCATTAGACAAAAGCCAAGTACTGCCAAAAGGCATGTTTGACCTTCATGATGTGATTTAAATTGCTTTTCTTCTTTATGCCTTATAAATGGACAAATAATAATGAAGAGATAATCAGAAATGGATCTAATTTCCACTGCGTTCATGAATCTTTTATTGTGACTGTCTTTCCTAGGACAGACACCTGCCTCCCAGGTTCCCCCAGCTGTGGACCAGGAAAGCCAAGTTAATGCCAAGGGAACCCAAAAGAAACAAGGATCTAAGACCCCTGCCAAAAGGAGGAGAAAGGAGACCATTCCACAGACTCCACAACAGCATGACAATTCAGCAGTCTCTGATACTTCTGAACTCACTTCTAGTGGTCGGCCCAAGAGGAGAGCTGCTAAAGTGTATGCTCTACATTTTTATGCAGTTTCCCCAAATCTATACAGCATGTATAGATTATATAAATGTATAGTATAGTATATATTGCAGGATTAAATATATCTTACTCTAGAAAAATCAATGCTGTTCTGATCAGGACTTGAACTTGGTTATTCCACATTGGAAAACCAACATGCTTACCATTGAGCTACTCACAAAATGTCTTACATTTTGCCGAAGCAAAAACACAGATGGAAATAGATTGAAGGAAATGTGGCAAAGTACAAAACTCAAATTCACACAGTTTTTCTGCACAAAAACCTGCTTCTTGCTTGCTAACTATCCACAGTCCAGTTAAACCTGACACTCATTATTGTGTGAAAATATTGTGCCTTTAGTATTTAAATCATGTTGTCATTTTCCTTGATGTATTTTCTTTAGGATCTGATTTGTTCTGATAGGCTCCTAATTTTGTAATAGTGGTCTTGTTAATTCATCTCATTTTTTTTTCATCTTGATTAGTGCTTTAGATTATCTTCACAACCTGACCAAGGATCTCGGTACTCCATCTACAAAAGATAGGCCCAAATCTGGTGAATTGGACAGCACCTCCCAGAAAAAGAATGCAGCAAAGGGAAGGGGGACGAAAAGGAAAACTCCAGATTATGATAGTGACTTGGAAGATGATGAGGATTTTTCCCCAGGAAAGGATGAAGAGGCAGAGAGTGAAGATGAAGAAGATTCAGAGCCAGACTTTAGTTTGAAGGTGGAGCGCAGAAGCAAACCATCCAGACGAAATTATGTGAGTTTATAGTCAGATACTTATTAACCTCTTTTGCACTTTTTCCTGACATTGATTTCCATATCTCTGTGGTCTAATTTTTGATTTGTGCTCTGCTCAACAGCATTGTCTGCTTCCAAACGGCTTGGCTAACAATGTCATGGAGCCTATCTGGAACTGTTTTAGTAGGACCAAAACTTTGTAAGCTATTCACTTTCTACAAGATTATGTAAGAATAACCATCTTAGCAATTCATATTATCTGTATCACTTGTATCTTGATATTACTTGTCCTTCTTTCACTAAATGCTAGCCGGGATGAAAACTTCTCTCCCTGGGTATTTCCTGAGTGGATTCCTTCTGCCAAAGATTGGCATTTCCTGTCTAACAGGTATTAGTGTAGCTAAATACCACATAATATCCATGGAAACAAAGAAATTGTTATTTTAACAGGTGTTTGTTTTGATTAACAGTGAGGCTGAAAAATATTTACCCCAAGAGAAAGAATCTGCCTCTTTTACCTTTACGCGGGAAAGAATCAAGGGAGAGATCAAACTGCAAACAGTGAGAAGGTAAGACATCATTTGTAAGTTTCCACTAATTCACTTTGGTTCTTTAAAATGGCATTCACAGTAGTTATTTTTCCATTAGGGGTGGGCGATATATCAGTAGACACAATTAACCGGTAGAAATTTGGTAGAGATTTTGGACTATTGTTTTTATTGTTAAGCTCACGTGACGTTGCTGTGCTACGCAGTCTTGAAAGCTTATCGTTTGCATACGTTTTTAAGAATTGTGGTTTAAAAACAAGTAATTTTAAATCGTTGAAGCGCAGTAAGCAGCAAACGACAACTCATTTCGCTATGTGCGCGTGCTGTCAGAGAGACTTTTTCTCAGCAAAACTTGTGCACTCAGTTGAGGCGTATACATTTGTTAATAAATCCCGAATAAATCCCTTGATGGGTAACAGAAAACTCATGTGACTTTGCCTCAACAGAGGATGTGATTGGATAACTTAATTTCACTGTTGGTTTGATCATTCTGAAATGTCTGAGCCAATAGTCTGTCATCAAGATGATTTGATAATGCATTTTTCCAGGAAGTGATGATTTTGTTCTCTTGAACACATGGGATGGAAATGGTGCATTATTCTCAAATGTTTTATGCAATATTCCTATTTTGTGCATAAGTACAATTTGCAACTTTGGATGGAAAAATAGTTACTGACAGTGATTAAATCATCCCAAATGAATGACTCTGACAATTGCTGTCATTGTCTCTTCCATACAAACATTTTTTACATTATGTGATTGTTGCCATTATTAATATATGAGATATGTTACAATTAATTTCATCTAGTACAGGAATTCCCAAACTTTTTTTTGTTGGTCAATCCCCTTTGACCTAAAATATGTATTGAAGTATCCGTTGAGAGTTAACATTTAAATAACTACACATTCACATGTTCACGTTTCTCTGATGTTGGTTATTTTTTTGGTTAATTAAACAAATCAAATATTTAATATTTTTTAGTAAGTGTTTTATTTTTGATACGTTTTATTTTTAAATTATTTTAATTATTAGTACACTACCGTTCAAAAGTTTGGGGTCGGCAAGGTTTTTAATGTTTTTAAAAGAACTCGCTTATGCTCACCAAGGTTATTATTATAACTTATTATACAATTATTTAAAAAGAAATAAAGTAAAAATGTTATTCCTGTGATGGCAAAGCTGAATTTTCAGCATTGTTACTCCATTCTTCAATGTCACATGATCCTTCAGAAATCATTCTAACATGCTGATTTGGTGCTCAAGTAACATTTCTTATCATAAATGTTTGAAACAGTCATGCTGTTTTTATGTGGAAACTGTGATTTTTTTTTTTTTTTTCAGTGTTCGTTGATGAATAGAAAGTTTGAACGGTAGTCTATATCTACTCTCATGTAAAATGTCTGCTGATCTGCAGGTTTGAATCATTGCCACATCATTCTGAGCGCTGGGACGCTATGTTCTTTGTTGGGGGTCCTGTGCGGTCCATGGAGTGGTGCCCATGTCCTGACGGGGCAGCAAAAAGACAGTATGCCGCCATCTACTGCCACAAAGGCATGGACGACAAACACAAAATCAACCAGCTGTACTCAGGTCCTGTCTTACTGCAGCTGTGGGACATCGGAGACCTTCAGTGTAAAAGCAGGTGACCAATATAAGACACTTGCAGATTGGTTTTAAGAGAAAATATGTACTCTGTGTTGGGCTTTAGAATAAAATAGTAATTTCTGATTATTTTTTTTTTCTCCACTTCAGGCCCTCAACTGCTGCTCATCTAGCATACGCTCTGGCAATAGATGACGGATGCATCTGGAATATAAGGTGGTGTCCTGCAGGAGTGTGGGAGCTGCCCTCCACCAGCAGAAAGGTAAGAAATGACATTAGACCCAAAAAGTCTTCAGAAAATTTAAAGGTACATTATGTAACTTTTTTTAATCCTTCTTCCAAAATGTGTTTTTGTCTTACCCTGATTCACTATAATATTGTTTATATTTATATTTATTGTTTATATTTTAGACCTGTCGGGATGGTTTTCATGGGAAATTGCATACATACATTACTCGCCCGTGAGTGTCTCATCATATCCGTAAATAGAGAAAAGACACTCCGGCTACTTTGACATGTGTATGGTGTGGGAGTGGCATAGGTTAGTTGTCACAATAAGCGAGAAAGGTTGACATGGAGCATGCTAAATCCTGAACTTCCGGGGAATTAACTGTTTTAAACAAACAGCAAACAGAGGAGAATCTGCTGGCAAAAAGAGAAAGCCACAGAGCTTGTAATAAAATGAGAATCACCATTGGCTTGGCTTTTTGGAGATGGCGAGAACTGAGGGATTTGAAATATTGTAAAAGTGACACAGAGATGGTGTTTTTAATTACGCAAGTAAGGTATTTTATTGAAGTTGAACAGATAAATTGCCATATGTTGCTCTCTAACAGAGTTCATTATGAAGGGTCATATTCATCCGCACAGTCACACAGAGCCAAAGCACAACCAAAACAATGTTCTTCCACAAAATGCATTCAGTTTTGTTTTTAAACCACTAGAGGGCCAAAAGTTACATAGTGTACCTTTAAAAAAAAAAAAAAAGAAAAAAGAAAAAAATGGTACATTTGTACTGAACAAAAATGTATTTAAATTATGGTTTCAAATTAATTGTTTGCGAAAACATTTTTCTTAATACTTTTTCCGATCTCTTTTTTTTTTTTTTTTATATAAGTTGTGATTGTGGTGTACATAAATGTAAATGACTGTGTTTTCATTTTTGTCAGGCTCCACAAATGCCTAGGTTAGGTCTTCTAGCAGCAGCTTTTTCTAATGGAACCATCAGTGTCTACAGTCTTCCACACCCAGAAGCCCTTGCAGCACACCATCAAAGTAAAGGTGAGAGAATAGTGAAATGCATTCATTTGCTTGTTCTTCTTATTTCTTTAATGGGGTCGTATCAGTTCTGCGTAAAATACTTGTGCCAAGGACAATCAAAGTCTAGTTTGTCATGACTATTTGAACTCTCTCTGTGACACTTAGCTGTTTTTTAGAACAGGGGTGTCCAATCCTTCTCCTGGAGGGCCAACTTCCTGCAGAGTTTAGCTCCAACACACCTGCCTCAAAGGTTTTAGTGATCCTAAAGACCTTGATTAGCTTCTTCAGATGTTTAATTCGGGTTGAGGCTAGACTCTCACGGAAGGTGGCCACTCCTGATTGGAATTAGAAACACTCAGTGAATTCATGTGCAATGTGTTGTTCCTTCCAGAAGAGGGCAGCACATGACAGAACAGTCCCAAGCCAAGTGTTATAATGCATTTTTCTCATTAGCACTAAACAAACACTAATCTATCTCGCATGATGTCTTTGCTTAATTTTTTACAAACACTGGAAAACATAGTTTAAGACAGAACAAACTGAATTTCCTGAAACTGTTTGGAAGGTGAATTTAATTGATTTATTTGGTTGATTTATTGATGGATGGATTGATTGTTGTTATAATTGTATGATTTCATTCATCCATTAATTCATATAATAATAATAATAATTTTTATTATGATCATTTTACCCTGTAAGTCTAATTACAATTTTAGTCAAAGTGTATTTTACAACAGGCTTTCAAACTGTTTTTTTAAAGCTATTCAGGCTCTTAAATGTGGATCAGGGGATTTTATTATATTTCATTGCGCATCTTAAGGGCACATGCACTGATAAAATGGCCAGCATAGGCTGGTTGTCCCATGGGAGCTCATAATGCCCTTTCCTCAGGGAGTGCTCGGAACAGACTGATGACCTGCCATCAACTGCATCATTCCCTATTTTCCTCTTTTCTTTTATTCTCTTAAACACACATTATCTGTACTGTTTGTGTGTGTTTGCAAAAGATTACGACCCAGGGCTTCTCATTCATCACAGTCACAGTGAGAGAGCTAGAAAAAAGGAGGGAGGGTCTAGTGCCTATATGACTTTCACTGCCTTCAGCCGTTTGATTAGAGGCCCCCCTTTTCACAGCAGTGAAACGTTGCTTATCTACGGTTATACTTATCGCTCCTGTTTTATGAGCTATTGACCATTCTGCAAGCAAAAACCATATTTTTCCAATGACCATTCAAGCATATCAGTGTTTCTGACTAAATGAAATTATTTGCAAGAAACATGTATAGCAAGCATGTTATTATATTATGCTGTTTTTCTATGTCACAGAATTCAAATTGCGTACATTGAATGGGATTGCTAACGGATAGCTTTCTACAGGTATTATATACAGCCTTGGTTGAATTATAAAACTCATGAATGATGCCAACGAATAACAAGAAACTGTGTGTGTGTGTGTGTGTGTGTGTGTGTGTGATCTCCCTCTAGCACTGATCTGCTGGTACTGTGTTTACTCACTGTATCCAGATGCCAGCCATGGGTTAACATAATGAATGCATATCATATTTTAATTGATTGTGCATACAGCCAACAATCCATCATATCTCAAGAGCAGATAATATATTTATACTAGGGATGCACCGATACCAAGCTCATGTACTTGTACCCCCCGATACCAAAGACCGATACCTCACGTGACGTAACTGACAGAATTTTCCGTGCACAGAGACACCGGCGGCAGCAGCAGCAGAAACAATGTCAGCCTCAGGGGTGTGGAAATACTTCAAAATTAAAGATGACAACCCACACATTGCGAACTGCATGCTTTCAATCACAATTCGTTATCGATTAGTGAAGGCGGGATAGGCGGAATCGCGCTGAATGACAGACCAGAAGCGCTTCCTCTCGCGCGCTCTCTCTCTCTCTTTCTTGCGCGCGATCTCAGTTCTCTCAGCGCGCGATCAGTTCTCCTCGTGCCTGAATGGTCAAATGCACACATAGTTGTCAAAATGTCCATCGTGTGGAGTATCTCACGTAAATATAGTCGGTTATGGCTTAAGTGGACGTAAACATTTGGGTGAAAACAGGATGTGTGTCAGTATCCATGGATTCGGTCTTAAAGGGACCGTAGCCTATATTTGTCATTAATGTTAATAAAACAACAAAATATGTTAAATAAATATATACATGGTAAATAAACCTACTGTATCTGAAAAACAAGTTTATTTAATTTTTATCTCTATAGTATTTGTTGTATTGTTTGTAATTTGTTTGTAAATTTCTTTTTATATAACAACAATTATATATATTGGTAATTATGCCATTTGAAGGTTATTGGACAGTGAAATTTTTGTTCATGTTTGTGACAAGCACATAAAAATTATTACTTTTTTCATTAGAGTAATAATAAAGAAGCTGTCCTACATTCATTAGTCTCACTGTGTTGTGCTTGGACAACTGCAACATCAAAAAAAAAAAAGAGAGAGAGAGAGAGAAATTAATAAATGTATAGGCATCGGTATCGGCGAGTACTAGAAAAAAAGTATTGGTACTCGTACTAAGTCCTTAAAAAATGGTATCGGTGCATCCCTAATTTATACTGAGTTATGTAGTGTACTTGTTAAAGATCGAGGCTGCTAATTGAAAGGTTGCAGGTTTAACCCGGTAAGATGCAAAGCATTAACTGTTTCCATACCACTGAGATTTAATTTGTAACTTAACATGGTAGAGTTCTGTAGCAGTCTTGTTTGACATCATGGAAACATTTCTGCTTTGTGGTGTGCCTGACAGTACCCTGTACCGGCAGTGAAATCTTTCTCTCGCAGCTTATTGTTCTGACTTGCACCATTTTACGATACAGTAATACAAAATTGTTTGCTATGATCTTTATTGATTTGTTAATAATGTTATATTCTAATTAATATATGAATAAATATTAATTTAAATATATAAAATTAGAAATTTTGAATAAAATAAAAAGTACATTTGAA
Organism: Mylopharyngodon piceus; assembly: GCA_039654765.1. Lineage (NCBI taxonomy): Eukaryota > Metazoa > Chordata > Actinopteri > Cypriniformes > Xenocyprididae > Mylopharyngodon > Mylopharyngodon piceus. The sequence continues at coordinate 8,129,547 of CM077456.1, read as the reverse complement.
TAGCATTGAATAATTATTGAATGACATGTAATTTAATAAAAAATGATCTTATTTAATATACACTTATCATTCAAAAGGTTGAGTCAGTATGAATTTTTTTTTTTTTTTTAAGAAATTAATGCTTTTCAGCAAGGACACATTAAATTGATCAACAGTAAGAGTAAAGTATAATGTTCCAAATTTATTAATATTTCAAATAAATGGTGTTCTTTTGAACTTTCTATTCATAAAAGAATCCAGAAAAAAATGTAACACAGTTTCCACAAAAATATTAAGCAGCACAATTGTTTTCAACACTGATAATGAGAATTCTTTTATTTATTTATTTATTTCTGAAGGATCATGTGACACTGAAGACTGGAGTAATGATGCTTAAAAATTCAGCTTAGCCATCACAGGAATAAATTACATTTTGAAATATATTAAAAATTTTTAAATTGTAATAATATTTTATAATATTGCCATTTTTACTGTATTTTTTGATCAAATAAATACAGCCTTGGAGAGGTAAGAGACTAATTTCAAAAAAATTTTCAGACCCCCAAATTTTGAAAAGTGTTGTATATAATTTTAAAAAATAAAAATGAATATTTGGAATAAAATTGAATCATAAAAATAATCTTATTTAATGCTTTTATCAAGAAAAACAATATTCATATAGGTTTCTCATGGCCATTGAAATCCTGGAAATATAATGGAATTTTAAATTGTGTGTGTGTGTGTTCTTGTATACATGGTTTATGAGGACACAAATGTGTATAATAACATGGGTATTACAACGTAAACATGGTTTCTGAGGACACTTCCTGTGTCCTCGTAAACCAAATGGCTTAAAAAACATACTAAACTGTGTTTTTTTGAAATTCAAAAAATGCAGACAGTTTCCTGTGATGAGTAGGTTTAGGGGTAGGGGTAGTGTAGGGGGATAGAACAGTTTGTACAGTATAAAAACCATTACGTCTATGGAGAGTCCCCGTAAACCACATATACAAGTGTGTGTGTGTGTGTGTGTGTGTTTGTTTCCAGATCTGGGCAATTAAAATACTTTTAAATAGATGTTATGCACATCCTCAATCTTATACCACAGAATGAGTAATAAACTGTCCACTTACTTTAATACACTAGTAAATAGGGGCCATTTCATGGCCATCCTCACTATTTATCATTCAGACATTCAGCTTTTGTACTAGGTTTCTCTAGTTATTGAGTAGTGGTATGGTCCATTCTTCTGGTCCCTCAGGGGCCCTCTGTGTGGTAGACTCGGGCCCTGCTCCAGTAGAGATAAGAAGCCAACTGCCCATGTTCATTAATGAACCGTCTCTGTTTCTTCAGTGTTGCCAGTGTCTTATTCTCCCTGTTTGCAAACTTCTAATTCATTGATCCTACTCTAAGTTTTAATGCTTTCTTAATTACACTTTCCTGAGGCCAGAAGAACTGTTTGGATGTAACAAATGCTTTCTTTAAAGACCTCTTTCTCTCAAAGGACTGAAGCTGTTAGTGAGCATCAATTCTAAGTGGAGTCTTGAATTTAAAAGGGAATTTGAGAAAAAGAAATCCTGGTTGAATGTGAATTTGTTTTTAAATAAGATATTCACTGAGATCTGGACTGAAATGGGCAAGGACTGTACCACTCGCATTTTATTTCTTCTTCTTCTTTATCTATCTATCTGTGTTGTGAATTCTGAAGGAATGGCTGGATATTGTTCGACTAAAAAAGTGCTGTATGACCTTTACAAAGCTATTCCTTTTCTTGCTGCTCTTTGTTTTTTATGGATATTACTACAGAAATTGCTTCTCACACTCCACCAGTTTAACATCTCCACACTGGTTTTGGGATGGGTTTGGTTTTCTGTTGACAGGCTGTTCATGGCTCTGTTTGTGGTTCTTACTGGACTCACTCTCCAGGAGTCTTTGGTCAGTGACCCGGCAATGAGCTCTGGCCAAGAACTCTTTGCACCCTCAGGGAATTAACCTTCATTACTGAACGTGCAATCCTTCGAAAAGACCTCAGACCTGCTCTTTGGCTTTTATTGTGTGTGTGTGTGTGTCTGTGAGTATGTTGGGGAGAAATATATATATATATATATATATATGAAAATCAAAATGTTTTGTTTTTAATTTTTGTTTTGTTTTTATATTTTATTGGTTTTTATTTAGTTTTTATCTTTTTTGCTTCCTTTTGTTTTTTTTAATTTGTTTTTTTAGTTTTTGATGTCTTCCTTTTTTTAGGTAATTTATTAATATTTTGTTTATTTATTGTGCATATAAATATTAAGGGAAGTTATTTTTTTTATTTTGTATTTTTTTTTTAATGGTTTTATCTTTTTATTGTTTTGTTTTTTAATTTTTATATTTTGTTCTAGTTGTTTTATTGTCATTTTATTTAAAAAAAAACAACTTTTTTTATTTATTTTTTGTTTTATATTGTCATTTTTTTTTTTTTTTTAGGTTTTTATTAATATTTTGTTCATATTGTGCAAGTCAACAACAATTTATTTTTTTAATATTATGTTTATATTTTATATTAATTTTGGTTTTTATTGCTTTTCATTTGTTTTTGTATTTCTTTTTTTTTCTTCGGTTTTTGTTTATTAAACATTTTGTTCGAATTTCATGCAGTTCATTTTATTATATAGATCACATGAACATTCATTTGACCATTTTTGTACTGTAGATTGATTATTGGATTGTCTATTGATTTGAAAAGGACTCAGAGTAGCAATTATAGACGTTTCAAAAAGCTAGTGATAAAACAGTTATCCACATTCCCACTTTCCATTATGTCCTCGGGTTCGGAAGGTTTATGGTAGATAATTATAAATAGGTTTTCTCTGGAGTGAAAGGGTGTCCCGTAAAAGGTGACGAGAGACGCTGACTCCTCCCTTCTCAATGGAGATAATTTACTGGCTTGTTTTCATCAGACAAGGATCTATAATTGAAATGACAAAAAAGATGCATCGCTACACAGTTGTTAGTGTTTGAGGCCATGAATTTCAGCCCAATACCTGACACCCGTATCCTCCTGGCCTGTCAATCAAAAAGACCTTAGTCAGCCTGGAGAAAGGGCCCCTGGTCAGGGCTGTCTGCCACGCTGCCAGAATGAGTGGATCAGAGGTGCGATGCTTTATCGACCTGATCGACCCGTCACCGCTCTGTACGGTTCTGACCTGAAGTCATGTGGCTGTATATCACTTCTGCACTCTACTCCCATACACACACTCTGTCTCCATGTACACAGAGTCTGTCCATAGACACACACAGTTTCATACATGTGACTCCATTCAACACCTCTAGCACTTCTCTTTTGTTTTATATTCTCTGCTTAATGAGAATATGAATGACTGTTTACATTTTTTTTGTTCAAGAAACACTGATTGCACCAAGTTTTTAGTAGATTAGTAAATTTGCTAGTAGATTTAGTAGATTTTTACCACTGGCTAGTTTGCAGAGTAGAGATGGGTCTGTTTGTATTTAAGTATTTTAATTAAGTATTTATTTATTTATTTATTTATTTTAGGGGTGTTGCTTTACGTTGCAGAGTGCTGCAAGCAGTTTCACTGTAAAATCCTCTCCTAAGGGATATTTTAAAATGTATTTATGTAAATTCATCCCCTTAAAAGCACAACCACTACATTAATACAGATATAGACAGACATCTGATTCAAATTTTCAGGTTTTTCAGTGTTTGTTTGTAGTACTGATTGTGTTAAAATGGTTTTGGTTTATTTTCAGTCATACAATGACAACCAATTTGCCCAGTAAAGCGCTGTTACTCATTTCACTGGTGAAGAGAGCATTTTATGCAGGAGTCTTAAAGGTATAGTAGCAAAAACAGCCCATTTGATTCTAATGGTCCAAGAGAGCAGTGGAAAATGGTGATGATAAACTAAATTATGACTGTTTTTAAAGGGTTAGTTCACCCAGAAATGAAATTTCTGTCATTAAGTACTCACCCTCATGTTGTCCAAAACCCGTAAGACGTTTGTTCATCTTCGAAACACAAATTAAGATATTTTTGATGTAATCCGAGGGCTTCTGAACCACACATAGGCAGCAACGACATTGCACCTTTTGAGGTCCAGAAAGGTATTAAAGACATTGTTAAAAGAGTTCATGTGACTACAGTGGTTTAACCTTAATGTTATGAGAGAGAAGAAATTGTTGAATAAAGTCGTTATTTTTGTTTTGTTTTTGCACACAAAAAGTATTCTCTTCGCTTCATAACATTAAGGTTGAACCACTGTAGTCATGTTGACTATTTTAATGATGTCTTTACTGCTTTTCTGGACCTTGAATGATGGTAATTACGTTGCTTTCTATGGGGGATGAAAAAAACCTCTTGGATTTCATTAAAAATATCTTAATTTGTGTTCCGGAGATGAACGAAGGTCTTACTTCAGGTATAAGATAAAATGCACTGTATTTGACCCCTTTAAATGATGACATTGTTAAATTGCTGCTTGTTTATACTTTACATTATTCAGTTAAGCACATGTCATTTGATCCTTGTTCCTTTGATTGTTTTTCTTGATAAATGCAGTCATGTGTTGAGTAGTAATGCTCCTATCTATAAGTGCACAGCATTGAACACATTTATGTGTTTTCCAATAGGAGAAACCAGCCAAGCACCGCTGATATGCCGGGTAGGTCAATATCCACTCTGCCAGCATGCTTCTTATTTTTACAGATAAGACCTCAGTCTTTGTTTCATTCCACACATTAAGTGACATATTACACATTCATTGCAACTAACGTAATGGTAGAATGGCAAGAGATCATTGGAATGTTTGCTTGAATCTGACGTGTCATTTCGCTGTAGCTCAATTTCACAGTTGAAGTGGCTTTTCACTAAAACTGTTCTGGGTATGGCTCCTCTGGGCCATTTTATGGGCTGTCTACGTAACATTTTCAAGCATCCAAGAGATGATCCTCTGGAAATTAGCTGTCATGGTAGAAAGACCTCCTCAAACAAAATGGAGGATTAATCCAGACTTTTTTGGAAATAGCTTTATAGAAATATTGACTACTGAGCAAATTTTAAACTGTTGTGATTAACAGGTAAACCATGGAATTTAAAAATGTGATGTAATAACATATACTGTATATTGTGTAAATATCAAATAATAATATTTTCATAAATATGGTTCTATAATTTCTATAGTGGGTTGTTTCTATACTTTTTTTTATATTTTATGTAAATGGGAATTTCTGTAGTACAATTTTTAACTGCTCTAAAATATTAGTCTTTTTAGAAATAAATTCTTTATAAAAATACATAATTTCTAGCAATTTTTGCTGTAATATTTTGCATTGTCATAAAACATTGAAATTAAAATAGTGCATATACATTTTTAGGGTGTGCTCTGCTCTAAAATGGTTCAAAAACAGAGTAGAGTAGTCTTTATAAAAAAAGAATTAAAAAAAATGTAGCAAATTCATATGTGGTAATCATGGAAAAGTCATGGAAATTCATTGGTCAAAAGCTGTGGGAACCCTGAATTATGTATACCATTAATTTTGAATTAAAAGTGTTAGATCAGTGTTATATGACCTGTTTTATGGTTGTGTGTTTGCAGGTGAAGAAGGTTCTTTCTTTGAAGATGGGCTCCAACCAGGCAGATCATGAAGGTCAAAGTGGCCTGTGCTTTGCTATGGATTGGCTCCATGTCAAACCACATAACCTCTTGGCAGCTGGCTTCTATGATGGTGATTTCATATGTTTTGTCTTTAGGTCTATTTGTTCTTCTAGAGAGAACTGCAAAATGTAAATATCTTGGTATGTTGCAATATTTTACGTTTGTGATGTTTCACTTCACTTTCTCTTTTCCAGGTCTGGTTGGTTTGTGGGATCTTGCTAGTAAGTCTACGCTACTGAGAGTCAGGTCTCCAGATGGAGTTATGTCTCTCTACCCTTACCACTGTTTTCACGCCCATGACGAGAACATCCGAACCCTGAGCTGGTGTAAAGCCTCTAGGTGAGACATTACATTACATTACATTGCATTACATACAGACCCCAAACTTTTGAACTGTAGTGTCTGTTTAAAAAAGGATATTCTTGACCTTACCAGACTATAAACTGTGAAATTTTTTGTTATGCTAACCCAGTGCCTCATATATGACATCTAATATCATCCGTTTCATTGGTATTCGTGGTGTATTTAAATATTTATGTATGCCATTAGTTGTATGGTATTCATGCTATCAAACAGCCCGCCCATGGAGTTTTCTCATTTAGCAACAGAGAAGCAGTCTAGGTCAAATATATTTCAGCATCAAACATTGTTTCAGCATCAGTGGTTTCAACAGCCTGTTCTTAGCATTTAGATTTAAAGCACTGTGACCTTATAAGAGACTGCTGTAAGCGGTATTAGAGAAGTTAATTTGAAAATTACACCCTATCCCACTGCCCCACAGGGGGCTAGTGAAATCAAGTGGAGATTTCTTATGTTGATTTTTTCTTCTTCTTCTTCTTCTTCTTCTTCTTCTTCTTCTTCTTCTTCTTCTTCTTCTTCTTCTTCTTCTTCTTCTTCTTCTTCTTCTTCTTCTTCTTCTTCTTCTTCTTCTTCTTCTTCTTCTTCTTGTGCTTTAGGCTCTTTAAATGTGACTGCTCATGTAGAATTCAGATATACCTAAACCTCAGAAAATTCTTTGATCCATGCATTAGCTCTTAAAGTGACAGCAGCATAATATACCTGCTGCAGTCTGTCATTAAACAATAAATGACAAAGGAAAATCACTCTCTGATCTTGACTGAATAACTTAAGTAGTTTTAATAAGGATTAATCTATAAATAATGTGTACAGTAAGACTATGCAGTGTTATTTTACATTTAATTATTCAGTTTTTTTGTTGAAGGCTATTACTTATCTGAATAACACTTTACATCATCCTGAAAAACTTAAAACACTATTTAATTTGTATCTTCGTTCTGTTGTATTTACTTGGCCGTTTTGTTTGTAATTAGTTTCTTTGTTCTTACTGTATTGCTGATTGTTTACTTGTCTTATGTAATTATTTTGAGGACCTTTTTCTCATATAGTGAAATTTCAATATTGACCAATAATCAAGCAGCCCTAGCATGCATTCAAGCAAGAGGGTTTGAGGGGGGATCAGCTGTCTCTTCTGCCCTTTTACTGTCCAGATGCTCCGAGGAGAGCATCTGGGGTCAGTGGGGTTTAGGATTTGACAGTAAAGACTTTTATAATGTTACAAAAGATGTCTATTTCAAATAAATGCTGTTTTTTTGTTTTTTTTTTTAAACTTTCTATTCATCAAAGAATCCTGAAACAAATGTAACACACTTTCCACAAAAATATGAAGCAGCACAACTGTTTTCAACATTGATAATAATAAGAAATGTTTCTTTAGCACCAAATCGACATATTAGAATGATTTCTGAAGGATCATGCGACACTGAAGACTGGAGTAATGATGCTGAAAATTCAGCTTTGCTATCACTGGAATAAATTATATTTTAACATATATTAAAATAGAAAACTCTTATTTTAATTTGTAAAAATATTTCACAATATTTACTTTTGAACGGTGGTGTACCTGTAGAGCATGTCGGTAGCAAGATTACTGTGAATATTGTTAAAAATATTGATCTGTTTGTAATTGAGATGAAGAATTACATAAAGCAAGAATTACATAATTTTTTTTTATCTACTGTTCTTGGGCAGTAACTTGTTGGTGACGGTCGGAGATGATCGCATGGCTAAAATGTGGGACGTGAGGAAAACCTACGTGCCTCTTTTGGCAGTAAAGCGCTGCCTGACCCCTGAAGTGTACTGGCCCCTCTTTTGGAGTGGCATCCTGATGGCTCAAGAGTGTTGCTTTGCCACGTGAGTCCACAACATTTTGCTCTTCTGAATACATGATATTAAGTTTTAAGTCAGGCATAGTATTTATAATTTTATTAAATCATCTTTTTTTTTTTTTTTTTTTTTTTTGCTTTGTGTAGGTTTGGGCAACATGGAGTCCATTATTTTGATTCAGGTTACATTGGAATCAAGCCTTACTTTGTGTGTCCTAGAAAAGCCACTATTTGGGTAGGTGGAAGTTTCACAAGAGTGTCTCTACATGGTTTAATATAGTCAAAATGATCTAATAATGACAAAACAACTCTCTTTCAGAGCCTTTCTATGTCTGATTGGATAAATACTTTTGCCATTGCGGACAATGGAGGGGATTGTTTATTTACTATGCTTCCTCGAATGGATATTGACCCCAACAATATCAGACGACGGAGATTTGTATGTTTCTTTATCATTAATTGAATTCCCACATATTAAAGCCTTTAATTAACATTGACCATTTTGCTTAATCCCCAAAGTCAGTGTACAGGACTGACATGGTCCAGTTTGAACCCGGTCAGAGGCCTGAAGATGAAGAACAGGAGGAGGAGGAGGAAATGGAAAACGCTAATCCTGGGAAGGAGCCATTGACCTACAAAGGAGCAGTCAAAAAGTACTATCTCCATTTTCACGACTTGGACCTGGTGAGAAACTCAAAAAGATTATTTTTTTGTGCAATCATTGTTTCATTTCATCATCATTGAGCAGTTTTATTCATGACACATCTCTGTGCGTGGGAAATGATGTAGGAAATCAGATTTTGAGAGTATTGATCTTTTGTTGCCACATAAGCTAATTTCTTTCACTTTCACCAGAGCTCTGCACCCACAAAATATTTTTTGGGAAAAGTAGAGGGGTGCACTGTAAACCTTATTGTCTTGGCTCATGAATATTAATTAGGTGATATATTGTTAATATCCATAACTGATTTGCTGAAAAGCAGGTGGGCGCTAGCCATATTAGGGTTGGCTGATGCTGTCGTTTTATTGGGCGGCTACATTTTTGTCTTTGCATTTCGACCAAACAAAATGAAGCTCTTAAAATTTAGTAATATTTGCCCAAAAAAGTTGGGTAAATTCCTGGAAGTGGGAGGGACATGTCCACCCCAGTTTTAATTAGGGCTGGGACAATAAATCAATGCATCGTGAATCGAGAAATGATTCTGGATTGATTCTGAGCTTAGTTTATAACAGCAGATGGCACTGCGTGCTTTAGAAACAGCCGTACTCTTCTTGCTTCCAGTTCCTTACACAAACCACTTGAACCTTCTATAAAATAATCATTCATAAAGTTTGAAAAGATTGAAGCAAATTACAAGGGTATTTACAATGGGCTGTTTACATTAATCTCGCGTCATAAAAGCATTCTGATATGCAATTAAATTCTCAGACTTGGCCGAATGCACGAGCGCTCTTCTTCATGAGCATTTGAGCATGCGGCTAAAAACTAGCCTAGAGCGCCATCTGCTGTTAAAAACTAAGCTCAGAATTTATTCGAGAGAGAATCGCGATGCAATCTGAAAATCTTGGAATTGATCCACGAATCGAGATGAATCGATTTATTGTCCCAGCCCCAGTTTTAATAATAGATATGCACCTGATTTTCTGTATGTTTTTCTGTGTATGAACGAAGTTGACTAGTAAGTATGGGTTTGCAAGACCATGTGAAAATCCATTAGTGGCCTCACTAATGTGTGTGTATATGATAGTGGCAGTGTGTGTATGATCTGTGTGTGATAGCTACTGTGTACTGCAGCCAATTCCACAGATCATTACATGCGGACTGTGCAGGGGCCGTGGCCGGACTGGATTTATTGGCTTATTTATTTTCCCAGCACACCTGAGCAAGTGCAGGAGACACAGTCGAGAGCCCAGGAGTGCTGTCTGCGTGTTTAGCGTAGTGGCACCCCTTTCTCTCGTATCCCTCTGAGACTTAACCCGCATCTCATGGGTTATATGTTGATTAAGTTCTGCACCCTTCATTAATTTAAAGTCATAGCCGCCTGGAGGCCTACCCCCATCACAGAGATGCTCCATCTGTTCTGCCGTCTCACGCTCCAGCGCTCCACCCCCATCCGTCCATCCATCCATGGCGCGCTGCACATGTCCGCTTTCAGGCCACGGTCTGGAGTAGGCAAGAGCTGTTTGAATTGGGATAATTGAACTCTCCTCAGTCATCCTTGCACGTACACACACATTCAGGCAGCAAAAAAACAAAGGTCTGTGCTCTGTGAGCACTGTTGGATCAACTGCAGTAGTTGGGAAGGAAATTTTATTTTTAATGCATTAATAGTAGAGCAGAATGCTAGTAACACAAAGGCCATAGGTTTGATTCCCAGGGAATGCATAAATTGATCAAATGCATCCAACTTACTTTTCGAACGCGGAAGTAAGGTGTTTTGTGAGTGTGACAACCTTTTTCTGCTGCTCTGTGAACATAGTCAATGATGCACTGGACGGTACACAAGTAATTCAAACTGTGAGACAGATCATTGAAACTAGATTTTCAGTCGCGATCTTATTATGATATTGTGAGGTTTTGAACGTGACATGGATTGTAATGTGAAGTAGTTGCTGATACCCGTTATAGTAAGTGGTGGTAACTGTACATTCTATCTAGTGCGTAGTCTCTTAACTTGAGTTGGTGTTCACACCTTGTTTTTTTTTTTCTATCTCTCAGGGGACCTTTGCTAAGTGTGAAAATCGGCCCATGATGAAGCACCTGCATCAAAATGAGGTCAAAGGTGTCGCTAAAGTGGACCAGATGCCATTGAGCGCACTCTACAAGGTGAGATCACATTTATCTATACAACAGCAAACAAGCCCAGCTGAGGCCCTCACTGACACCTATTAGTGTAGAGCTGTGAAATATCCTGAAAAACTGGATGCCAGCTGCACCTGATGCTTGTTTTATGCCAGGATAACCATGCTAAATCCCATCAGAATTTTTAGTAGGAGTTGACCAGCTACAAGACCACAGGTGGGGCTGCTGTAGACCAATCAAAGTCAAGTATTTGAGAGAGCTGTGTAAAAAAAAAAAAAAAAAGTGATGTACACATTCTAATATCTAAATACTCACAATGTGATATAAGATTGTGACCCTAAATATGTTCCCCATAAGGTGATCCATCAGCAGTCACCTTGTGGAGACTAAACCTGCATTAGCTGTATTGTTACTCGCTTTGGGCAAGCTATAGTTGTATGTAGCAGTGTCAGTGCACTGCTGTCTGGAGTATTTGCACTGGCCAGTGAAAGAGAGAGAGCGGGTGGTTTGCTGAGAGTTAAGCAAGAAGATGGACAGAAGCTAATGGCCTGTAAAATTAGGAAAATGTCACTCTGGATATAGAGTGGATGATGGGAGGAGAGCAGGAAAGCAGCCTGTGTAGATTGAGATTGTGGGTTTTTCTGAATAACACACTGCACAATGAAACATTTGATCATTTATGGTTAAAAAGATTGTAAGAAATGCCCAGTTGCAGTTTACTGATGTAATGATTGCTCTATATAGTGTAAATTTGTAAGAAAATTCTACTAAGAAATTCAGTTTTGATTAGATTAGACACTCATAATGTTATACTGATATTATAATTTGTAAAATTTGAAAAATAAAATATAATATAAAGTTGAAGAAATTTCATATAATAAAATATATATTAAATAAATTAATACATTTAATAAACAAATTGAATGCATTTTTATACATATATACATACATAATATATATTTAATATAAATTTATATATACATTTTGACTTTAATAATGTATTAGTAAATGTTAAAATGACCATTAACTAAGATTAATAAATACTTTAGAAGTATTTTTCATTCATTAACTAACGCAGTTATTCGATATTAACAATGGAACCTTAAAGTGTTACCAGAATTTTATTGATGGGTATAGATGGATAGATGTATAGATAGATAGATATATGTATAGATAGATAGACAGACAAAAAGACAAACAGATATTTTGTTGTGAACTGTAGTGTAAAATAAATATAAAAGTTTGCATATACTCCCTTTAATCCCAAACACCTTTTTGGAAATAAAAACTGTCCAAGGAGGAAGTTACAGGCAGAACTGGCTGTCTTCCAGCAGGAGAAGTGTTTATTGTTCAGCAGAGCCACATGCACAGAGCGATTAGAGCTGTGCTAAAATGCTTTATTGCTGGCAGTATAGAGCAGTGACCCACAGAGGACATGCAGGAACAGAAGGTTAAACAGACCTTTGTAATTACTAATTAATCTGAGTAGAGATTCAGACCATAAATATACATACACAGGGGCCAAAATGTACACTAACCAAGTGCCAAATGCAAGCTACTCGCCACTTAAGTGATGTAAATTATTCAAATCAATGACATGCAAACTGTCTACTTAAGAAATTTAGTGTTTTTACTCTCTCTCTCTCTCTGTCTCTCTCTCAGGTCCGTTTTAACCCAAACATGGATGCATACAACTGGATGTTGTCGGGCGGTCAGTCGGGTTTGGTGCGTGTGCACTGTGCACGTGGACTGAGCTGCTCTGTAATGTTCAAGCAGTTGCGTGAGGCTCAAGCCCAGTTCAGCGCCATGTTCCAGTCTCAGGAGTCTGATGACTCTGCCACAGCTGTTCGTCACAGCACAGCGGATACAGTACAAGTGCACTAGTCTCAGCTCTATCTTAAAATGGATTGTGACGTCATAATAGGCTGAGACTTTGGGACTTTTATTTTTAAATGACTGATGATACGCCCACTTTTACTTAACTTATAATGAAAGAAGCAAAACCTATTTTGATACAAGCCACTGTATATATTTCCGTTTTTATATTTTGTGCGTTTCATTTTTAGCGCTGTACAAAGCTATAAAAGCTGTACTTTTGAACTTCTTTGCACTGGTTTGAAGCTCAGACAGGAAGTTTGTAATGTTTTTAGGTTAGTATCATTATCTCAAAGTGTTGTCCTTTTCAAAGTATGTGTGGACAATGAAATCGTCAGCACTTATACCCATTTCGTTTATGAGGAGCTATATGCTCCGTTTCCTTCCTGTTCCAGTTCAGTGTTATATTGTGATCAAACATAGGAGTATTGATATTTAGTCCGAAAACACTGGACTGGATCTTTGCTTTTTGCTAGCCTGTTCTCTTATCTATCATATCACAATCTGTTGTTTTTACTTTTAGCATTTCTTTTCCTGAATCTCAATTTTAAAGAAATAGTTAACCCAAAAATTTAACGTCATCATCATGTCCTTCCAAACCTGTATGACTTTATTTCTTCCATGAAACAGAAATTTTGAAGAATGTATTTGCATATTTTTCCATTTAATGAAAATGTAAGGGCATCCAAGCTCCAAAATGACACAAAAGCACCGAAATGTTTATATTCATAATTCTTCAGAAACCACACATTAATTTTATGTGATGAGCAAACCAAAAAATCTTGCCATTCACTGTCCACATCTACATATATTCAAATATGCAGTCTTAGATACAATATGTTAGTTCTGACGTCAATGCAAGGTGACCAATCATTGACGATTACTTGTCCAATCACAGTGCAGCATTGTAAATGAGACAAGAGCTACAGTGTAGGACAAAATTAAATGTAAATAACTTAAATTTGGATCTGTTTTTGTTCTTATAGAAAAACTATTGAAGTATTTGAGTTGTATGGACTTTTTTTTTTTTCTTCTGTAACTTTTTTTGATCCCCATTCACTTTCATTATATGGAAAAGATTACATTAGTGAACATTTCTCCTTTTGTGTTCCACAGAAGGAATAAAGTCATCCAGGTTTGAAATGATATGAGGGTCAGTAGATTGTCAAAATGTTCATTTTTGGCAGAACTATTGCTTTAATGCTACATCTTGATCTTTCTTGTCCTTTGTTATTGTTGTTATTATTTCCTCACCCCCATTTAAAGTCTTTATTACCTCTTTTCTGGCTTGTGCATTCTTCTTACTCAGGTCTAGCCAGAGTTGTAACGGGCATCATGGAGTCTGTTGATAGTCTGCATGTGAGTTAATGTTGTCCCTGAACCAATAGCACTCATTCGTGAGTCATTAAGATCAGATGCACCTTGATATCCGCCTCATAATTCATGACCTCAATTACGTGTGAGTGAATATAATTGACTCCAGTGATGGGAATCTGGAGAGGTGCCAGTCAGATTAATGCTGCTGTGGTCACTGTGATGAGATTAAATAAGGAAGCTTATTATAACGGTGCTGTTTATGTCTGTAGTGGATTTCAATTTAGTGTTTTGATTTAAATATCTCAGTCTCACTGTGAGGCTCTGGATATGGTTAGTAGATTTGGGATGTTTTATCTGTGAATATTCATACTTTGTAAATTTATATTTCTTTTGTTCTGTTTACTGAATTGTTTACAGCTACCAAAAAGTGTAATTTTATTGTTTCATCATCATTTTAGATAAAATTGCTTTGCATATTTACAGTACCACTAATTATCAACTTGTGATGTAATTATTAATGAGGGAGACAGTGCAAGTTTCTTTGATTTACATGATTTTATTACAGCTTACAAAAATCATACACGTTATGTGACACATATAAAATTAAAAGCATGTAAAAATTAAATATCCATCATTAATTTCTGTTTATATAGTGGTTTTATGTGGTCACATACAGGATAACTGTAAAACATTTACACACAGTACTTCTATAGACGGATAACTTTATACAAGAAGCAAGTTTATATACACATCCACAAATATGAGGCACGACAAAAATAATCATGTAGATTATTTACAGTTTCCACAGAACAACATTAATGTCTTTCAGTTCACGACACAAAATGCAGAACATGTCAAAAACATGACCAATGATGTACCATCTCATGCTCTGCTATCAATTTCGAAGCTTTCGTTAGGTTGAGTGCACCTGCATCTGAAATTGATTTTGGATTCATCGTGTTCATCTCATCTTTTGAGTTGTGATGCTACGTGTGCAATATTCAAACTAGCCTATTGGACTTTTCCCAATTCTAGAAAATAATACCAGGAGGGTGTTTTCCACTCCTTTGTTATGTGACTATGACATCCTATAAGATGTGTTTTACTTTAAGAATATCTGATCATTGATTGTTTCTCAGAGATGTGAGGTTGCATCAACCTTAGATGCCTAAATACAGTTTAAAGTGATAATTCACCCAAAAATCAAAATGATCCCATGATTTACTCACCCTCAAGCCATCTTGGGTGTATATGACTATCTTCTTTCAGATGAACACAATTGGAGTTATATTAAAAAATATCCTGGATCTTCCAAGCTTTATAATGGTAGTGAATGGGGCTTGAGATTTTGAAGCCCAAAAAAGTGCATCCATCCATCATAAAAGTAATCCATACAGTTCCAGGGGTTAATAAAGGCCTTCTGAAGCGAAGCAATGGCTTTTTGTAAGAATAATATCCATATTTAAAACTTTATAAACTATAATAACTGGCTTCCGGCAATAGCCACACGCTAGTCTAGTTCCAGAGGATAAGTGACCTCTGATCCGATGTATGACGCAGGATGTAGTAGTAGCGTAAGTTTAGGTGAGAGTAGACGCCTCTCTCGCGGTTCAAACAAATAGGGCTGGGCAACAAACTCAAGCTACTCTTCTTTTATATTGAAATCCTCCAACATTTCTGTTTAAGAATTCTCGTTTTAGACTTCTAATTCGTGACTGGTGTTTTGTTTTGCTCTCTCCTCTGCTCTTCCACATTCGTCAATACGTCGAGTCAAAGTTCACTCTTCTGCCGGAACTAGACTCGCGTACGGCCGTTGCCGGAAGCCAGTTATTATAGTTTATAAAGTTGTAAATATGGATATTTTTCTTACAAAAATACATCGCTTTGCTTCAGAAGGCCTTTATTAACCCCTGGAACCATATGGATTACTTTTATGATTGATGTAGGCACTTTTTTTGGGCTTCAAAATCTTGAGCCCCATTCACTACCAATATTAAGCTTGGAAGAGCCAGGATATTTTTAAATATAACTCTGATTGTGTTTGTCTGAAAGAAGATGGCTTGAGGGTGAGTAAATCATGGGATAATTTTCATTTTTCGGTGAACAATAGGGTTACATGTCTACTGTAAATGTGGCTAGAGCATATTTCTGAAAGCCTGCTAAACCCTTTAATAGAAATAGCTTCGCATAACAGGAATAACCGACTTTCTAATCACAGTAAATAGTCTTTTACTTCACTGTAGATCACTGTGATTGCTCTAAATCAGGGGTGGGCAAACTCAGTCCTGGAGTGCCGCTGTCCCTGCAGAGTTTTGCTCCAACCCTAATCAAACACACCTGAACCAGCTAATCAAGGTCTTCAGGATTGCACGCAGGTGAGTTTTATCAGGGTTGCAGCTAAACTCTGCAAGGACAGCGGCACTCCAGGACCGAGTTTGCCCACCCCTGCTCTAAATGTTCAATTTTATAATGTAGAACTTTGGCACACCAACCCACCAACATTATCAAAAATATACTGCTTATGCATTGGTCCTTTCATATTATAATTTGTTCACACTCTCTTATAAATGACTGTGATATTCAATTTTAAAATATATATTCATTTTATCAAAACAAATAGACAAAATATAGAATTTAATGAAGGTCTTTCAGTGAGATTGCGAGGTCCTTGGGTTGATCAGTTATAATTACTGGCCATCTAAATCGCAGACACGTAAAAAACAAACAAAGCAACCATGCAAGCAAACCCTTAAAACTCTTTCACAACACCACAACAGATCACAATGGCTACATTTTATCAGTACACGCAAGCTTTAAAACACAATAATTATCTGTCAAGTGTGTCTTATATTAGTCTCAAATCATTCAGTGTTATATTTATATAAAATCTTCACATATAATGTAAATGAACATTAGTGCACATTTAGGGGCTCTGAAAATTGTTACCAAAATAATAATTTTTAAAAAACATTTAAATGAAAACTGCAGTGAAAATGGAAACCATGTGCTTTGTTATTGTATGTTACAGCCATGACCTCCGTGTTGAACTGCAGAGACATGAGAAACGTGTTGCACCACTTGCTGGAATGTCTTAGAGTCATTGCGGCAGTGTGGCGGCACCGAGATCAGAGATGGAAATCCTGTGCAAAAAGTGTGTGTATCTATACTAGAGGCTATTCTGTTTCCCTATACCTCAGTACAGACCACAGCTGGACAGAGCCTGAAGACATGAGCGTATGGAGGATGTATAGACTGTAGCATGAATGACTTTGACAAACCAGAGTGACCCACAACAGCATCCTTGCAAGGTGAAGTGTGTAAATTCTGTCCCACTCTTAGCGCCACGTCGCCACCCAATGCAACTGCAAAATTAATGATTGATTTCCAACAGGTTTCCCCTTCCTTATCTATCATTGTTCAAACAAATTAGTCACTGGCTATCTTTGGAATAGCAGCTTATTGAATACTGTGCAGTGTGTGCTGAATATACTACTGGTTTATGGCGTTATTTTACTGACAAATGTCGAGAGCACATTATTGTGAAACGAGAGCACATACACGTAATGCGCGAGTGCGAATCTCTCCGCTTGCGCGCGGATTTCCTTTGCTCTCGCACAAAACTGGATGCGCACTCTCTAATATACAGTGATCTCTTATGAACTGTCTCTCCTCTCGCTTAGACTATGGGAAGCCAAACACATCAAAAGTGGGACAAGGCAGCGGGGTGTTACAGAGCCGCGCGACCAATTCGTCAGTGCAGCGCAGACGTACTTGCTAGCGCCACTGAACGGACAGCGCGGTGTGCCGCGCGAATCACATTACTGCTCTGCAGAAGTTCAGCTGTTTTTCCCTTTAGATAATGAAGATAAAGAGAATGAAATGATACATGTCTTTTGCTTATTATCTTTCATATTAGTAGTAGACTACATGTAAACAGACTGTATTGTTTAGGCTACGATTGCATGCTTAAATAAGCCTATATACACCATGCATATACACACACTTACGTTCTAGTTTAAGATCGGTAAGATTTTTTAAAATGTTTTTGAATGAAGTCTCTTCTGCTCACCAAGGCTGCATTTATTTGATCCAAAATACAGCAAAAACAGTAATATTGTGAAATATTTTTCATTTTAAAATAACTGTTTTCTATATGCTTAGCCTGACCTATATCTATGCGTTTTCAGGATTCTTTGATGAATAGAAAGTTCAAAAGAACAGCATTCATCTGAAAAAGAAAACTTTTGTAACATTATAGGCTACCGTTCAAAAGTTTCGGGGCAGTAAGAATTTTTGGGGAGGGGTTGGGGGAAAAATTAAAGAATACTTTTATTCAGCAAGGATGCATTAAATTGTTCAAGTTACAGCAGACATTTATAATGTTACAAAAGCTATGCTGTTCTTTTGAACTTTCTATTCATCAAAGAATCCTGAAAAAAAAATTGCACAAATCTGTTTTCAAAATTAATAAAAAATATTTCTTGAGCAGCAAATCAGTATATTAGAATGATTTCTGAAGGATCGTGTGACACTGAAGACTGGAGTAATGATGCTGAAAATTCAGCTTTGATCACAATTAATATTTTAAAATATACTCAAAACAGTTAGGCCTATTTTAAAATGTAAAAATGCTGTATATTGTTGTGGTAATTCTATAGTTGCTGTGGTAACATAACAAGTATAGTTATATAAACAAATTACCCAATTCTGTACAATTTTTTCTACAACTATAGGGTATATTGTACTATAATATACACTACAGTTTACTGTAGTAAAAACTAAAGTATACTACAGTATTTATTACAGTTTATCAGTTCACTATAGTTAATACTACAGTAGCCTATGCTGTAACATTCATTAACAGTGTTGTAAATAATACTATAATATATACAGTAGCCTACTACAATTTACTATTTACTATAGTATGGTTCAAAAACACTATAGTATTTACTATAGTATTTTTTCACCATATAGGCTTATTTAACCATACATGTAAAGGGAAAAACAGTTGAACTTCTGCAGAGCAGTAATGTGATTCGCGCTGCGCTGATTTAATTGGTCAGCACCGCGCTGTCCGTTCAGTGGCGCTAGCAAGTACGTCCGCGCTGCGCTGATGAGTTGGTCACGCGAACCGCGCAGATGACATGTCAGCGCGGCGCGAGCTCTGTAACACCCCGCTGCCTCGTACCACTTTTGGTGTGTTTGGCTTCCCATAGTCTAAGCGAGAGGAGAGACAGTTCATAAGAGATCACTGTATATTTGAGAGCGTGCATCCAGTTTTGTGCGAGAGCAAAGGAAATCCGCGCGCGAGCGGAGAGATTCGCGCTCGCGCATTACTTGTATGTGCTCTCGACATTTGTCAGTAAAATAACGCCATACTGGTTTTCCTTTTTTAATCATTTTGTGTGTAAATGTCTTCTTTTGGCAGTTTGTTCAAATAATGAGTCAAGAATGAAATATAATTGTATATTCTATAAATACATAAATGTATTAGTATAGTTAGTATGTTAGTACTAATTACATTGCATGTATAAATCAGCAAGTGGCGTCCAGTTATCATCTAAATACAATTTTAAATTGCATTTTAAATCACTTTTGACAGACTGATCAAATAATAAGTCATGAAAATGATATACAGTAGGCTACCCAACACAATTTCCTCTGTGATATAATGCACATTTCGTCAATTATACTGTACACACAGATATTTGCATACTGTGTATAGCAGTTCAAACACTACCGTTCAAAGTTTGGGGTCGGTAGGATTTTTTAAATGTTTTTGAAAGGCCCGTTCACACCAAGAACGATAACTATAAAGATAACGATATAGGTCTAAAAATTGTTCTAAATATAAAAGAATGGCACTGTCCACACCACAGCTATAACGATATAGAGAAACGATATCGCTGGGATCACTTTCAGAACGATTTTTTTTCCAGCTGTTGAACAATAAAACACTGACAGCCAATCAGAATCCATTCTAATTTAAGAGCTCGCGCATTTAAAATGGCAGACGACATTGCGGAGAAGTTAATCGCCGAGGTCCAGAAAAAGCCACCAATGTTTGACAAGTCAAACACCCTTTTCAAGGATACTTTAAAGAAAATGGATATATGGAAAACAATCGGTCATACCCTCTGAATAAATGGTGAGAAGTATTAACGAAATATGCCAGGCTAGTAAACAGTGTAAAATAAAATTACCTCAGGTATCCAGTGCTAGTTTCGACAACATTGTCTTGCTTCCTTTGAAGTTGCAGTGAAAAAGACTAGGCGTTGTTTTTATTCAATTAAATTGACTTCAAGTAAATTCACTGTTAGTTTAGATCGATTACACTAGCTATTCACTCAAAACATAGCACGCTGAGGACATCTGCTGGTTAAAGCCGTGTAAATGCAACAAGAACAACAAAAACAAGTTGTACACACTTTGAAACCGCAGCGCTTGAGCTTAGAATAAACAGACCGTTATCGTTTGTTGGTGTGAACGCAAATAGTTATCGTTATAATTATCGTTCTTGGTGTGAACGGGCCTTTACAGTATGCTCACCAACACTGCATTTATTTGATCAAAAATACAGTAAAAACAGTAATATTGTGCAATATTATTACAATTTAAAATAACTGTTTTCTGTTTAAATATATTTTAAAATGAAATTTATTCCTGCGATGGCAAAGCTGAAAAAGAAAAAATTACTAACCCCAAACTTTGAACGGTAGTGCACACAATATATTAATTGTAGCAAAGTAGTAATAGTATGCTAATCCAAACATAGCCAAATCCCTGCTAAACAGCTTATCACAGATAGTCCCGCCCCAAAGTCACACCATTGGTTGATTCAGAAGACCACTCAAAAGAATTTGTTGGTATATTAACCTCTAAATGTTTTACTTGTTCTGGTCTCTGCTCATGAAATTTGGATAAAGTATTTAAATTTACACACTTCACTCTTAGTTCATTCATGTGTCATTTGGTTTCCACTGTTCTTTCAAAAGTCGCACGAAGCCAAGCTTAAAAACCACAACTGGTCCTTAACTATCGCAGCCAGTGAGGAAGAACAGAGTTAATCACCCACTTGCTTTTGCAAATAGCATTGTACCATGAGACAAGACATTAGTGAGAGATCTCCGAAAAAATCCATAATTACACTTGAGCAGAATCTCTTTTTAAGCCCTGCAACACCATGCCGCAGGTTGGCGGACATTCACATTGATTACAGAACCGTGCTGACAGCGGACATAAGGCTGGCTGGGGCATAATAAACCCCATTCTAATTGTTTTTAAGAAAGTCACGTCAATACCCATCTTTTACCTTCCCAAGACCACGGACAGGCAATTACAGTACACTCCTGCAATAATGTACGATGCCAGCCATCCAAGCAAAGCCTTGCAAAGTCACAATAAAAAGGCTCACAGTGATGCCTCCAGGCCTCATATTTATGTTCTGCCGCTCGGTTCACTTTATCTTTGCATACAGTATGTGAAGCTAAACCACACCACTTCATTTTAAAGCTATTCCTCCCATAA
Source organism: Mylopharyngodon piceus (assembly GCA_039654765.1). NCBI lineage: Eukaryota > Metazoa > Chordata > Actinopteri > Cypriniformes > Xenocyprididae > Mylopharyngodon > Mylopharyngodon piceus. The sequence goes on along the minus strand of CM077456.1, from coordinate 8,108,206 downwards.
ACTGATGCACTTTTAAGATGGCACAGTGTGAAATCTCTTTTTTGTTTCCTTGGTAGTTGATAGAAATGCATTTGGCATGTACATATTCGTAATGATATGTAGATGATACATTTGCACAGTGTTTCCATTTCTGGCTTGGACCCTCAATGAAGCTTAATATGTGTGCATACATTTTAAACAGGCAGCCTCCCCTCACCGGTGCACTTGGACAACTTAGTCCATAGGGTCCTGGCACTGGGCACAGTGGATCATGTCCTCGCAATAAGGCTCCACTTGAATGGTTGTGCTGTAAAAGCCAAATTTGGTCTGAAGGAGTTCAGTTGCTTCCTTTAAGACACTCTGAGGGTCAGCATTCTCCTCTAAAATGAAGAAAAAACAGGTTCGTTTAGCCTAAATAGGCTATTCTGTGCTTGAATGTTCACCTGACATGTTTGAAATGAATTAAAGGACGAAATGCGGAAGGATTTATTATCATTCTTAGATGCCATTTGTGCCTAGAAATTTTGATAAGTTGGGAATTCAGATACATATATCAACTAATTTCTGTGTTTTTGAACTAATGTACCCTATGGTCAAAAAGACTTTTCATAATTTGTATTATAAATAAATATGACTGTAAAAGCTTGATATTTTTATAACATCAAGCTTTTACAAAAAATGTAGATAAAATTCTAATTGATAGCTAAATGGCTACATGCAAATTGATATTTGACTGATATATCATTTAAAGTCCCCCTGTGGTGAAAATCAGGTTTTTAATGTTGTTTATATGTCTATGTGGTGTTTTTAATATGCTTAAAGACAAACCATGTGCAAATTCATAAGTCAACACCATTGCTGAGTATATTCTCTTTAAGGGGCTGTTTACAAGACACCGTTTTCAACTAAAACTTTTTATGCGTTTTGGTGGTCTGAAAAAACTAACTTTTGAAAACGGGTTTCAAAAGGCAAGTTTTTATAAGTCTCCGTGTAAACAACAAAAACGCGAATCTGTGAAAACGATGACGTCATGCACATACGCATTACACGTTCAGTCTATAGTGTTTCATCGCCATCTAATGGCCTGCCAGCAGAATACAGCGTTTTTAGTCATTTTTACGGATTCGTATGAATGACAATGGTGTCATCTGTACGCGAAAAACTCAAAGGAAAAACTTATCCGTTTTAAGCATATCGTTGTTGTGTAAACGTACCCTAAAACTGCAGTGATCTAAAGACAGTTTCAAAAACGCGGTTTGAAATCACCGGTGTTTCATACGTCACAAACTACCTTTTAACCAATCACGTCAACGTGACGGCGGGCTTTAGCATATAATTAACAGCGAACTAGCAGGGGAGTATCAAGAGAAGTCAGGTTATCCAGGTATATTTTTCTGTTGATATGAAAAATTAGCAATATAGCAGGTGTATGATGTAAATTATGATGTTAATTATATGCCTTTCTCCGCTGACGTTCTGAGTTGTTCAAAGCGTTTGTAAGAATACTGATTTATTTTTAGAAGGCAGCTGTCTGACTCTGAGATGACGAACGGGAACATGGTTTGTGTAACATTAGCAGCAATTAGCTGTTTGATAAAGTAGTCAAGCAAAAGGCTAATCATATTAATTACCGTTATGTGTCCAACGTTGTAAAGAGCGATACCATTGTGCAGCGTTTACCGAATGGATCTCTGATCTCGTGCAAGTGAGTGGAGGCGGGGCTAATAAGCATATTCGTAGATCCGCTTAAACTAGGCTAAATGAAGCAAAGGTGTAGCATTACATTCAAGCTATTTTAAGGCATGAAGAATTTTTTTGACAGGAAAAAACGTTTAAATATATAATTTTGGTGAACAAAGAGGAGTTTTAAGGGATAAAATTATTGATTAAAGGGGGACTTTAAAATTAAAAAAAATATATTTTATTTTAAAATACTGTTGCATTTCGCACTAAAATAAAATAAAATAATTGATGTATCAATGTTCAATAGATTTAGATAAACAATATGAATAATTTGCATAAGCAACAAGACAATTGAACATTAAAATAATAACAATATAATTGAGCTGTGAAGCAAGTGTTATTTAATGAACTTACCAATAGCTATGTGAACAGACAGCAGACTCTGGCCTATGGTGAGAGCCCACAGGTGTAGGCTATGCATGGCCTTCACTGCCTTCAGAGACAGCAGCACCTCCTTCACTGAATTAAACTCTATTCCTTTGGGTGCCCCTGAACACAGACACATGACACTGAGTTTACAAGGATAGAGGGGATTCATAGTTTGCATTTAAAGATGATGTGTGCATTTTATTTATTTATTTATTTATTTTGACTTTTGTGGGACTGGATTGTGTTTGGGAAATTTGTTTGGAAACAGTCATTATTTCTGCAATTCATGTCATTAGGGGTGTAGACATTACACACTTCACCTTTAAATAGAGAATATTACACCATGTGTATTATCACTGTGCAACTAAAAAATACACTGACATTGCATGCATATTTTAAGTCATTGAGAATAATGCAACTGTAATTGTACTATAATTTAGTAAATTAATTAATCTGAAAATTACCCTCCATGAGAATGCGGAAGACATCTCTTAGAATGGTAATGGTGGTGCCCAGGACGAACACAGAGAAGAGGAAAGTGCAAATGGGATCAGCTATTTTGTATTCTGGCTGTGTTAGAAGTTGGATAGAGAACAGGAGGTACTGATGCATTAAAGAACAAAATCAGATGGTTCTTAGTCTTCAAATTAAATTAGACTACAGATGTCAGAAGAAACATTCTCCATTGAAGTGCTTTCAAGAGTCGGGGAAAGAAATCAGTGTCCAATTCCTTATCGTGGTGATTTGATTTTTTCCATGTTTTTGAAAAAAGTATCTTATGAAAAAAAGTTTCTTACATGATAAAAAAACTGTAATATTGTGAAATATTATAACAATTTACAATAACTATTTTGTATTTTAATATATTTTAAAATGTAATTTATTCCTCTGATGTCAAAGCTGAATTTTCAGCATCATTACTCCAGTCTTCAGTGTCACATGATCCTTCAGAAATCATTATATGCTGATTTGCTGCTTAAGGAACATTTCTTATTATTATTATTATTATCAATGTTGAAAACAATTCTGCTAAATATTTTTGAGGAAACCATGATACATTTTTATTAGGATTCTTTGATGAATAAAAAGTTCAAATGTACAGCATATAAATATTTTAAATAGAAATCTTTTGTAATATATCTATATTATTTGTTCAATTTAATGCATCCTTGCTGAATAAAAAGTCTCCTATTAATATCTTTCATAAAAAAATCTTTCTGACCCCAAACTTTTGAACGGTATTGTAAATAATTATAACGCATAAATATAAACATTCATGTCGTTCAATAACCTTTTGTTATGCCATTAAATAAGACAAAATATTTAAAGACAATATAATTGAACCTTTTTGCTTATATAAATGCCTCTAAAGGGAACAACTTTCAAGTCCATTATTTACACAAAATATTCTGATTAATTGGCAAATGGAAGTTAATTGCACTGTAAATGCCATTTTATAGTGTCTTTAAGGACTGGACAAAGGTAAGATATTTTTAAGGTGATTCTTTATGTTAGTGTTCATTTACCCTGAAGTAGATGATAATGGCGGCCACCATCACTCCAAAGCTCTGTAAGAGATCCCCCAAAACATGAATAAATGCTGCTCTGACACTGGTGTTCCCATGATTACCCAGGAGGCTGTGGGAGTGGCCATGGCCCACAGGGCTCATCCCATTCTCATCAATCTTGTGGTAGCCTGAACCGTGACTGTGGAAGGTCGTGGAATGGTGTAGAATATAGGCCATTCTGGAATATAAACAATAATGCAAACAAAAGCATATCAATTTATCGAAATTCTAGTCCTTACTGTTTAATTTAAAAAAAAAAAAAAAAAAGCTGTAGCCTATAGTCTTCAACAGAATAGAAAATAAGATCTTACTGTACAGTATCGGTATGTTCCTTAATAAAGCTCTGAATTCTGCCTTTATTTCTAAAAATTGAGATTTTATATCAAAATTATGCCTGAAAAACTAAGTATTACTACTTTAGCTTCTCGTTATTCCAATGTTAAAGTCACCATGAAATCAAAATTGACAATTCTTATTTTTTATTGAATATTGCAGAATTTATTAGAAATTATTTATCCGTGCACATCATTATTTTTTTCAATTCATGTGCCCTTGTAATCTTTAATAAAAATAAGTTCTCCTCCCTCTTCCAGCGACATCTCTTCTCTGATGATGTGTTTACTGGCGTGAGGGTGGGACAACCTGTCACTCACATGACATCACAGCAATAGCAAACCACAACCATCCAATCAATTCCCGATGGACAAAATCAAGTCCCGCCCTACATTTTTTCTTGTTCGAGAAGCCGTTTCACTTGGATATACGTCACAATAGGGAAGAAAAGACTATCTCAACTTTGTTTCATGCCAAATTTAACTCATTCATGTCTGTCTACTCACATGATGTTGACCACGACTGCACAACCTGAGGTGATGAGCATCACATGGCCTTCGATTTCATAATCATTTTTTACTATCCTCTCAATGGCAAGGTACACCAACACTCCAGTCACGATCCAGATGGACATTACAGATACCAGGGCTCCCAGAATCTCTGTGAGATGTTTTGAAACAAATATGGTTTGATATTATATGGATATTGCAAAGTCTTAAAATCTGCTTTAAAGGAATAGTTCACACAAAAATAATGACTTAAATTTTAGCCTCCTTCTCATTTGAAGCTATTACTTCAGAAGATGAAGAATATATATAGCACATAAATTGTATGGATTTCTTTTGTGATATTTTTGTTGGTTTTAGAGCTTGACAGCCAGATGTGGTCACTATGAACTAATGTTGAATGGAAAAAGTTCTTTAACATTTCTCCTTAGTTACATACATGGGTTTGGAACAACATGAAGGTGAGTAAAATTGTCTGAATTTTTATTTTTGGGTGAAATGTTTCTTTTATTTATAGGCATGATTTAGATTTAACATTTTCAGCATCAACAATGTATGTAAAATTCATTTGACAGGATTGAGATGGGATGGACTCACCTGATCTGTGCCAGCCAAAGTTCATTCTCTTGGTGGGTGGTCTTGAAGAGATCCACAAAGAGAAAAGACTGACCATCATACTGCCAAAATCCGTCAGAAGGTGAGCTGCATCAGTCATAATGGCCAGACTGTGTGCTAGATAACCACCTGCAAGAACAGCAGAGAATAAGAATTGAGTAAGAGATGTATACTATTAAAATTAATGGTTCCAAAAGGGTTTTTTTGCAGCGATGCCATAGAACAGGGGTCACCAAACCCGGTCCTGGAGGGCTGCTGTCCTGCAGAGTTTAGCTCCAGCCAGCTCCAAAACCCCTGCCTGGACGTTTCTAGTATGCCAAGTTACAGTATTTCACATTGTCTACTCTAAAGTATATCCAATTTTCATTTCTATAGTATTGTCCCTTGAGAACATAAATGGTTGCTGAAATGTGAGGGGTGTACTCACTTTTGTGAGATACTGTAAATCTTGATTAGCTGGTTCAGGTGTGTTTAATTGGGGTTGGAGCTAAACTCTGCCGGACAGCGGCCCTCCAGGACTGAGTTTGGACATCCCTGCCATAGAGGAACCGTTTTTGTTTCTCCATAGAACCTTTTGGTTCCTAAAATAACCTTTTTCTTAGTGTGAAGAACATTTTAAAATCTAAAGAACCTTTTTCCATTATAAAGAACCTTTTGTGCAATGGAAAGGTTCCATGGATGTTAAAGGTTCTTCATAATCCACCATAGAGCATTCACTATAAATGTTATTCATTCTATCATCTCTTAATGTATTTTATTATACTCTGAAAACATTACAGAACACTTTGCAAAGTGATTAAGGTGCAAATAGTTTTCTTGAGAAAGCTTACACAGCATAAATTTTTTGTTGTTTAAAAGAAAGAATGAGTCATACATATTTTAAAGTATTGCACTTTTGAATGCTGACAAAAAAAAGTGCTGTACAGGCTGAACAAAGCACAGAAAAGCCTGCTTATCACATTTTATAGATGAGTCAAGGATTGGTTGTGTCATGTAATTTTGTGCTACAATGACAAATTGCTTAATCCATCATTTACTTAGTTGTGAAATGCAGTCAGAGCATTTATTGTGCAGAACAACTTTGCACTCAATGACAAAGCAAAATAAATGGCTGTTTTTATATACACAAGTTAAACTCAGTGTAAGACATTGCCACAACTTAAAAAGTGATTTACTGTAGCCTATATAAAAGTAATGTTATATTTATGCCAATTCTTAAAAAAAATCTGGCTTCATTATTTAATAAAACCCATACTTTTTCTAAAAAGACCCAGTGTTCTTACCTATAACTTCTCCAATCATGAAAACCAGACAGACTATGGAGGCGATGTACAGTTTCTTCTTTGCTATGAGTTTCTCATGGCTCTCATCGCAGGCTGCTTTTTTTCCATGGCAATGAGTTCCAACAGGCCTCTTCAGCTCAATGGCACCAGCCATTTCACCATTTCCCAAAGGCAGGTCTGGACAACTTTCTTTGGAGCCTGAGAATTCACTATAAGAACAAAGCATGATGTACAGTGACACCATTTCAATTACTTTTAAAACTCTTATATGTAAATCAGCCTTCACACACATACTGTAATAACCCTTCCTGGTTGCCAGCCTATCAGGGAGTTATGCAAGGAATAAAGGATGCAAATTTTCATATCATGTAAATCGCCTGTGGCCTGAGACACTGGGATAAGCTCTAGCATCCCTGTACAACCCTACAGAGGATAAGCAGTTTGGAGCTGGATGGATGGCTATCAAAACAAAACCATAATAATACAGCAATTCAGGCACTGGAATATAGGCAGTAAGTTTACGTGTGTGTGTGTGTGTGTGTGTGTGTGTGTGTATTATATTATATTTAAATAAAAAAGTATGTATTACATACGTATGCATATATAAGTTTTATATATAAAAAGCGTATAAGTGTTTTGTGTGGGGGAAATACTGTGTACAGCGCATGCCATGAGCACCCAGATCAGTCTGAGTTTAAATCTGCTGACATGGTCGTTTTTGGCCCTTCTGTCTTATGTGTTGATGAGAGAGACTCTATGATGGGACTAATGGGGCGGAAAGCGCTATCTCGGTGCGCATGAGATAACCAGAGTACCGCATCACGCGCGCACACACATACACACGCGCGCGAGCGCTGCTGCTGAAAGGAGGCATTCGAGTGGAACACGGCGTCTGTTTAATTACCCCACCGGGACACAGACATGATACACTGGATGATTTTTTTTTTCTTTTCTTTTGCTCAGATTGTCCAACAAGCATACAGAGAACACACTGTTTTTTTGATCTCTTAGTATGAAATTGGACCTGCATTCTACTTATTTACTTTAGGCTATCAGTATTCATTTGCAGCATTGCAGCATTATTAAAATACAATAGTAATATAAGAGTGCTAAAATTAGGATGTGTGTCTCAGTTTGGCTTATGTTTATTGAAATGTGCATGCAAAATCATTTTTCAAGTTTTTTTTTTCTGCTTCTAATTTCGGAAAAGGCCTATAAAAATTTGGTTAATATACCGTTTTTACAAAATAGCATAGGCTATGTAAAAATATAGAATATGTAAATGAATTATCTTATAATTTACTTTTACAGTAAACTATTGTTATAAAATTTATTATTGTTGTTTTTTTATTAATATATTATTATATTATTATTGGTGTTTTTTTAAGTAAAAACGCAAGGCACCATAATTTACGGTGCAGAGGTTTGTTAGAAGCATCACATTTGGTTATAGGATAAGTTACGTTTCTTCTTATTTTGTAATCATATATATATGTTTTATGTTGTTTAGTTAATGTTTAAAGCTTTGTTTTAGTTTATTTTACCATATTATGGTGTTTTGTGTACTCTGTCAGTTGACATTTGCTGGAGGAATCAGTTAGCCTATTATTAACTTTATCATGTGGTTTTATTTGATCACTTGTGTTGTGTAATGTCGGATATACAGTACTGTAGTATATCGATTTAATGAGTACGCAGTTTCAACAGCATTTGTCTGTTTGATGAGGCAGTTCACGTTCCTTCTCGAACACATCTGTTCGTAAAAATTTTAAATTCATAAAATATCCCCTTTTGTGGTAAGGTGCATATGGAGATGATTACAGTTTGGCAGGAGGTTTCCGCTCAGTGTAGCAGAGCATGACATCAGGGCCCTGGTTTGAGCACTTTAATATCATTAGCATACACGCCACTGGAACAACACAATGTGTTGTGCTGTGATTTTCTGTAATTGATATAAATGATGAGCATTTTGATATTTGAATATCCATTAACACGTTCAAAATCTTTCTTTGAAATTAAATTAAATTAATGCACTAGTTTTTAAAGTTGTACTATGAGGGTTGATAAATAATAATAATAACAGTTAAAAAAATAGCAAACCTTTATCGCCCTTTTCTTCTCTCTTAAAGACAGAAGAGCAAGCTGGGCAGATTTTCAATTTGAGAAAATACAGCACTACTATAAAACGGAATACCGCCCATGTATAGTAACAACATCCAATTCAACACATCTACTTCTCAGCTGCCTTTTTTCATGTCCTTCGACATTTGTTCAGGTGACCTGTTGATAGCTACCACCAATGCCATGATGTAGGCTATTCTCTGACATAACGTTTTTGTTAATGTAATGTGTCACCAGGCTAAATAGATAAGTGAGCCTTTAGCCTGTTTGTTTCAGCAGCTTCAGAAAATGCTTCTGCCACATTCATCTACTGTAAATACATCCTGAGCTCTCCTCATTTTCTCCTTCAAGACCACAATCCAACTAATGCAAAAACGACTTCCACGGCAATATTATTACTTGCACAATCGGTTGTGGTAACTCATACTGGACTTTTACTAATTTTGTCGCAGACAGTTTTCGGCTATACGCGGTTTCAATAAAATATCATTGTTCTGTTCCTCGACATCATCCTCAACGTCACAAAAATTTTGCCTAAGCTAGCCTATTTTATACAGCTTTGGTTTGTGAAAATTGTCTGTTATGTTTTAACTGAAGTAGCTAATTTTACCCACCTGCCTTTGTATTTAAATATTTAAAAATACTTTCAACTTCTATTTAAAACGCATCATCGTGTAGTTTTATGTCCGGCGCAAATTGTGATGTTTTCGTATTATTCATGATAAATGCTGACGAATTTTCGTTACGTATCAGTACTCTAATTTATCTGTTATTTATAGGCCTAAAAATGTGCCTAAATATACCGAGTAACATATTTCTTCGCCTGATGAAAATCGAAAATGTATTTCTACCAGAAAGCTGATCATAATCAGGAGGAGTATCCTAATATTTAAATGACACAATATTTAAAAACATTATTGATAATGATATGTGTATCATGTATGGGTTATCATTTCTGAGTATACGTTTAATTTTATCGCTTTTTCATACTGACAACTCAAGTGCATCTGTCCATGGTGCTGAAACTCTTCTCTCACCTGCTTGCTTTATATGATCATTTTAGTAGGGTGTGCAGAGGAAGGGAAAAGGGAAATATTTTTGATGTTTTATCTGAATTTATTGCTTCAAAGAAACATAATGAAAAGCTTATATCGTGTGTAATTTCCATATGGAAGTCATATAACGTTCGTTTTGCTCACTAAAGTTCCCTGAGGCCATTACTCAAAAAGGCTACTATCCAAAATGAACTCAAGCATAGAAATGAATCTCTTGAATAAAACTATAGGCATCTCACGCACTGCATGCTTAACAGATGTGTTCAGAATAAACGTGAATAGATAACTATAATTGGCGCATATGGTTTTCGAATTACATGTCACAATGTGGAAATATCAGACTCCATCTGTTCGCTGTGACAGGTCATGTTGTAAGGGATTTTGAGAATTATCGATAAGTCGATAATTATCAAATATCAAAATATTTCTGTTCTCAATAAGACCTAAATATTTTAAATTGGCATATTTATTATTATTATGAATTTTTTTTATTCGCCATAAAATGCTTCACAACGTACCGATTAATCAATTTTCCATCATTAGGCTAATTGTGCAAATTTCCAGACCATGTATTTTCGAATCACACTAAATAAATATGTCTATATGAAACGGATGAATACATAATTTTACCTGTTAAGTTTTAAGGAGTATATTTTGGCATTTCTTTCGTTGATAAGATGCGATTTCTCTGAAGTCGGTGGAGGATCCATGGTCCTGTGCAGCTTCAGTGACCAGTGAAAAAAAACTAATTAATAAAAAACCGCACCGAATATTAAAATATGCGTTTTAAATTAGACGGCAAAATAATAATTATTCCAAGCCATTTTCGAAGCATTCAAAAAAAATGAGTGAAAGCACTCATTGCATCAGGTCCACAGAAAGGAGAAGCAGGATTGCGGTCAGTAATTCCGATGCTGTATGCGGAACCGGCAAACTTGACTGTGGGTTACATCGGATGGATGTGGTGCAAAAGATTCAGCAGTCCAGTGAACTAATTTACGAATCTTACTATGGCGAAGGCATGGGGTTATTAATATTCATGAGCTAAAGGGGGCCCTTTAAACGCAACGTCATCATTACAAACGTAATATTCACAAGCCAGTCGTTCGCCATTGGAAAGCTACCAAGCAACGTCACCAGGACATAATTAGTAATTACGAGCTAAGCCTTTGCTGTAGTAGGATCCGTAAAGGGTGGCAACACTTGTTTTTACGTGAATGAAGTCTGCGTCTGTTGGGAATGAATGAGTTTGCCTTGTGTTTGTTAAAAAAACGTGCTACGCAATTCTGGCTCCAGTGCAAATGGGAGTACGTGACTGTTGAACGAAAATGGACAAGTTCTTTTCAATTCGAGGCGATTTGTAGCCTAAATAGGCATACAAAAATGTAGAAAGAGCCTCATATCGCAACCAGTGCACACAAAACGTCTCACATAGGCACTGTTTGAAAACAAATAAACATAGGCATACTGTTTAAGCAATAATGCTAAAATAAAATGTAAAATAAAATGTTCATATTAAAACTACTTTAGCAGAAGTTTAGTTTTGCTAAAATATATTCCTGTAGACCTACCTATAAATAAACGTGCGTTTTATTTTTTTCCCCCTGAAAAAACAAATAATATAAAATATATAATTGAATTATTCAAATAATAAGCAAATATAATAATAGGATCGTAACCTATAGTATTATATATAAAGTAATAAAATAAAATTAAGTCAAATAATCAAGCGTTTACTATGCGCCACGGCAAGCGTGACGCAAACGCACTTCCGGACATGCGTTTCTGCGCGTTCGCGGCACAAAACATGGCGATGACAATGAGCCAAAGCGATGTTCAGGTGCAACAGAAAGAAGAAGGAGAGGAGGATGATCAATCGATGTCTAGATCAGACAGGTGAGTAGATTAGGTGCCTGTCGAGCTCAGCTAATGTGCTAATGTGATTAGTAACTGTTTCGGTTGACAAATAAAGGACAGTGTTGTGTTGATCAGTGGCGAGAGTACAGCAAGCGACACAAGTTACACAGTGTATCTGCTTCGTTTCGTCTTATTTTGTTGTCTGGTTTAAGATCTGCATACAGAATGAGCAGTTTCTATTTCTGGAGCTGCTGGCGTGGCAGATATGCCGCTAACGTTAATGGAAAATGAGTCGAATGAAGATTGCAGTTAAATTTAAAGCAGTATGCAGAATTAAGATATCTAAACATAAGCATTACATTTATTTTGAATGCTAATAGTCGATATTATCCACTTTTGTTTGTCGAAAGGCAAAAATTGGCTATAACAATGCTGTGCTCTATTTGGGGTTTGTTTACATTAAGGGTAACTGAGCATAACATTTCCGTTAGAGTTTTATGGGTGTATATAACCTGATATTGAGAAAATAATAGATTTTTATACATTTATAATACATATTACCGTTACCTTTTAAACACCTTTTGGCCTTCTTTGTAAAAGCCAGTGCCTATTGTGAAATATTCCTTGTATTCCTTCCAAAAAATCCTAAGAATCAGCAAATCGCATACAACATGTCACAGCACAGACAATAGAATTTCATGTCAACTACCCTTAATCCGCTTAAGCCTAGTCTGTGAATCAAAGCAAACATCCTGACCTTTTCAGCACTACCATTGTGTAATGGACTGTACTTCAAATTGATGATTCATTAGTGCCAGTAAGTGTCCAGCGTCTGTCCATGTGATGAGAGTCTTACTCAAATGAGGCTCCGGGTTTGGCTGAGCAGATGTGTGGTTTCCTGGACAGGATATGAAGAAAGGTCCTAGTCCCTCTACCACACTAACAGAAATGATCATGTGAGAAGCTCTTTCTGAGGGCATCATAAAGACCCAGATTTCCTCAAGCTCTCTATGAAACAGTGTTCAATAGCTATGCTCAGGTCAGATGGAGCCATTCATGATTATAAAGGCATGTCTGATGGCAGCGTGGACACTCACACTTACTTCTTTGCTCCGTTCAATGATAATTGATCAGTTATTGATGATTATTAAGTGAACTTATGTGACATATCATGAAAAATGTTTGACTAAAGCAAATCCCATTGTGTTACTTTATAAAACATAATGTTTTGCATTTTTTTTTTGTCCTTATTTTGTTATAGTGGCGAGGATTCTCTCGATGGCCTTATGAAACACAGATGTCCCCTTACCCCATCGCTGTCGCCACGGAAACGGACCACCAGCCAAAGCAAAACAGAGCCTCCACTTCTAAGGACAAATAAGAGGACAATCTACACCGCAGGGCGACCACCGTGGTACAATGTTACTGGGACCACCTTTAAAGAAGCCTTTGTCATAGGTACAACACGCATACCTTTACTACATTTTGATTACTACAAATCAGTGTTATTATGTAAAGTGCAATGAATTATCGCATTTGATAAAAGCTTATAAAAACATTGCACAATAAGTACATTTTTAAGAAAATTAAATGGGTGTAATTTAGTTTTCATATTGTATTAATACTTTATTAAACTCATAAGAGACTCAGAGATTAGCAAGAATAAATGTAAAATGGAGTATAAATAAAATCTCTTAAGACTAATACAGAATTAATGTTTTTGATTTTTCCTGTTTGAAGAATATTGACACTGCTTGAGACATGAACTATACATTATCGTTTTTTTAATAATTTTTTTGTAGTCTCTTATGATCACCATGGCTGCATTTATTTGATCAAAATATGTAAAACAGTAATATTTGTAAAATGTATATTATTGCCATTTGAAATAACTGTATTTATTTATTTATTTGATGGCAAAGCTGAATTTTCAGCATTACTTCAGTCTTCAGTGTCACATGATCCTTCAGAAATCATTCTAATACACTGATTTGGTGCTCAAGAAACATTTCTTATTATTATCGATGTTGAAAACAGTTGCTGCTTAATAATTTTGTGAAAGTTGAGATACATTTATTTCAGGATTCTTTGCTGAATAGACAGTTCAAAAGAACAGCCTTTGGCTTTGATTTCTGAAATGAAAATCTTTTGTAACATTACAAATTCCTTTTCTGTCCCTTTTGTTTAATTTAATGCATCCTTGCTGAAAAAAAGTAGCAATTTCATGGGGAAAAAATCATAGTGACCCCAAACTTGTTAGTGTATGTATCTTAAATCATGGTTTAAATCTTTCGTGAAACTTTCCCAGAAGTCATTAGTATTGCAGGGTTTACACTTTTGTCATGTGAATCTGGTCTGAGAACATGGGCTCTCTCAGGACTGAGCTCTGTGGTCATTAGCATGCAATCCATTACTCACAAAGAGCCTGTCGTACGGGTTACAATTTCACACTTGGATGTGCTCCAGTCAATTATTCCTGTAAAAAAAAAAAAAAAAAGTCTGGTGTGACTGTCATCCCTGCTCGCTCGGTCAGAGAAACTAATAAATCCACCCAAGTGGAATGATCTTCCCTTAACAAAGGTCAGAGAAACAGGGAGGCAAGAGAGGACATAAGAACTCTAAAGCAGTTTTAAGTAACTTTAATCCAGAGAACAACAAGCAGCTTTTTGTTATTCCCACTGGTAGTGTATCTCATTTTTTTGTAGTGTTTTCTTTATGGTCTTTTATTCTAGAGATCTATCTGATACTTAAAACTTTATGCTGACCACTACATTTTCAGATACTAATGTCTTACATGACTGGCTTTTGTATCATGTACAGTCAGATGAGCTGTGTAATCCAAGCAGAATGTTTATTTTTGGGTAAATTACTTTTAAGGTTGGATGGACCTGGTAATTTATTAAATTAAATAACTATTATATTAGCACAGTGACTCTAAAACCATGTTGTTGTTTTTTTCTAAATATTTCTTGGGATTTACTCATAGCCATTTTTCATTAAAAAAGTTACCTTGATAAAATAGAGGCAAAATTCATATTTATATCATGATTGATGTGACAAATAAATGTTTGCACCATAGTGAATGGTGGACAATAACCAGGTTTTGCAATTGCTCCTTCAAGAATTGTACAAGTAAAGCTGGGTAACATAAATGACACATTTATATTTATTTACATTGTGGCACATTAATAATATAAACATATGATATAATAATAAAAATAAATAATAATAAAATTTATATATATTTTAAAAAAAAAATAGTGCATTGAATATTTTATTAATGTAATTGTACAGCCCTTTTTTGGGTGTTTACTTTTCTGGTTGAACGGATCCTAATTTACTACATTATTATTTTTATATAAGCTATTTTATATCATATTATTATGTAATATTGTAAAACAATGAATCTAAAACCATGTTGTTTTTGGGAACCTTAATACAAATTCAACAAGGTGTCTTGTATTGGTATAATTTTCTCGAACATGCTCTTGGTAAGGGGATTTGCTTGACAGCCATTTTTGAATTCAGATGTTACCTTGATAACATAGCAGCAAAATTCATGGTTATGCCATGATTGTTGTGTCAAATAAATGTTTGCATTAAATATTTGCTCTGTGTGCATTTCTGGTGTGTCCTGCAGGTCTGTGTGGAGGGAGTGCCTCTGGGAAAACCACCGTGGCCAATAAGATCATAGAGGCTCTTGATGTTCCTTGGGTTGTTCTGCTTTCTATGGACTCTTTCTACAAGGTACTTTTTAACTGAGTTAAAGAAGACCCAGAATTCATCTGCTTTGGACTTCCTGTCCTTTTAAGTGAGCAGTTTTCACCAGTGGCATTAGGGTTGCACGATATTGAAGAAAAGTGCGATATGTTATAACTCGTTAAATAATGCGATATGCGATACGATAATGTACAAAACAGAAATTGAGTATCAAATATAAAAATAAATCTGCTTAGTCTTCACTGTATGAATTAAATAAACGCAGATTCTTACTAAAGCTATAAAAGTTTAGTCAAGAGCAGTGAGTGATTATCTCTTTGTCTTTTGTTGTTTGATTAACATTAATGACGCAGATGGCAGCTGGATTATTAGGCTGCTGTCACTTTAAGAGCGAATGCACTGACCCAATGTTCTTTCTCAACTGTTTACGTTCAATTACAGCATAACCGACTGTTTACATGAATACTCATCAAGATGGGCATTTTGACATAATTTTGTGTGTATTTTGGCAATATAAGCTGCAGAAAAAAACTGAATTCGGGATCGAGCGCTGTCCGAGAGGCAGCTTTAAGTGTGTGCGAGTACAGCATTGAGTTATTTTATTTTTAACATTATGCATATCACACGTATGTAACAGTCATCTGTCCTGTCTCTGCTATTTACGTCAGCCTAAGATAACTTTTTGAAGTATTAAAATCATTCAATTATCGCAAGCCATTGCAATATCCATGTCGCAAAATATGTACATTTGCGATATTTCGATACTTTCGATATATTGTGCAGCCCTAAATGACGTTTCATCAGTGATGTTATTGCTCCAAGTTTCATTTGCAGACCACTGTGCCATTAAAGTGCTCCAAATGGAACTTCTTCATGTGTTGAAACTATTGAAGCATTAATATAATTTGCTTCTGCCCCTGTTGGATGTGCTGAAACCCTATAAGGTCTACTCATCAATCCTTATTTGATTTAATGGCATATCCTTCAGCCTATTAGTGGTCTAATTAAGTGGTTCAGTCAGTGAATCTGTTTCTCTCTATAGTGGGATTTCTACAGGGCACTTTCCTTGAATAGTTCCTTTTTTGTTATTGTCAACCTCACAACATTTCTGCGCCACTGTAAAAAAAACATAATCTTTAAGGCCTGGGTATACTTCATTTTCCACGTTCCACTCCATCTAGTGGGCATCTGCGCATCTAGTGGGTTTTGTTTTCAAGCGCTAAAGTCACTCGTACATGCGCTGTTGTACACGCACTATCCGCTCGGACACAAAAATTGGGTTGCACGCGGACAGTATGCACAGATGTCCGCGGACCCTCCTTTTCACGCAAATTATGTTGTGTGGATTGCTGAGGAAAGGCACGAAGTATACTTTGGGCTTTAGTGTTATCATATTTTTAACTTCCTTTTCTTGCCGACTTGCAGGTTTTGAGTAAAGAGGAGCAGGAGTTGGCGGCCAGAAACGAGTACAACTTTGATCATCCCGATGCCTTTGATTTTGAGCTGCTGGTAACTGTGTTGAGAAAACTGAAAAAGGGCAAAAGCATCAAAGTGCCAGTGTACGACTTCACCACCCACAACCGTCGCAAGGAGTGGGTAAGCATGTGTGTGATAGCCTTGGTCAGTATGCATGAGCCTATGTAGACTCATGAATACTACTTATTACCTTGTTTTCCCCTACAAAATAAAGCTGTGCCGTTTCTGTATCACCAAGTAGAATTATTTAGGGACTGTGCTGCTTTTATTGTCATCCTAAAATTTAAGGTTTAATTTCTCCATAAATGGGTCGTAATGTTGATGAGCGATAAAGGGAGATCTCTGTGGCATATACAGTCCACATGTGCTGATCAATACAGATTGAGTGGCCATTGACGGGAAGCCTCACGGTAGTGCATCTGTCTTAATGGGATCATGACACCATCAGGGTTCCCCTCATTCTGAAGCAGGGGAGCATGGAGGAAATGCATCACTGCACACTTCCACAGTCTCTCCCTGCACTGCCTCAGTTTATTAACATCATATTTGAGTGGAAAATAGTTTTAGTCCAGAACAAGCACTTCAAGGCATTTTTCTGGGTGCTTTGTGTACATTATTTTTGGATGTTTTGATTAGTTAGGGAATAAACCAGGTTCAATATAATTGATTGATTATATACAATAATTGATTAAATATGAATTTTTACATTTCCTTGTAATTTATTATATTTATATCATATCATATATCCTCATATATCAGGGCTCGACAATAAGGACCAGGGCTTGACATTAACTTTTTTGCTCACCAGCCACTGTGGCTAGTGGTTTTCCAAAGTTACTAGCCACTCAGCATTTTCACTGGCCACAATTTTGCCAGTCAATTTTGCAAATCAAGACTACATTGTATATCAGCTGGTATGTACAGGTGGGCAAGGGGTGGGCAATATAAGCATAATATGAGAAATTTTATATATATATATTTATATATATTTTATATATATATTTTGTTAGGCTATATAAAAAGAACAAAGAAGCAAATTACAAATAGTAAATTTAAAAAAATCTTTTTTCAGATACAGTAGGTTTATTTAACATGTATACATTTATTTAACATCTTTTGTTTTTTGATTACCATTAATGACAGACAGGTATTTAATTGGACTGCTGAATGCATGGATGTAATATACTGACACACATCCAGTTTTTACCCATCTGTTTACGTCCACTTAAGCCATAACCGGCTGTATTCATGCGATAGCCTACTCCACACGGTGGGCATTTTGACATCTGTGTGTGCGTGTATTTGACTGTTCAGGCGCAAGGAGAACTTATCGCACGCGTGAGAGAGAGCGCTTCTGTTGTGTCATTCAGCGCGATTCCGCCTATCCCGCCTTCACTAACAGCAAGTTAATCGATAAAGAATTATGATTGAAATGTAATTTTATGATATAACGAGCTTGGCTCCCTTTCATTTGGCTGTAGGCTGAAATTATATTCAACCCACCAAAGTGACTAGTGGGAGTGGCTGTCTTACCCGCCACAGCTGAAATCCACCCGCATTTGGCGGGTTGGCGGGTGTTAATGTCAAGCACTGATAAGGACTATGCGATAGTGCTCGGGACAGTTGATGGAATTGTTATTTGCCCGATCGGTTTGCCCGGCCATGTGTTTTTAAGTCTGGTCAATTTAAACATTTAAGAGATTTTTAACCATTCAGATTCAAGTGCAAAAATACACGAAATAGAACTCATTTCAGTACTCGCATGCAGAAAACAGCTTGCAAGTAGGCTATGGAATTGAGTTCTCTTTTGCTTGTTCTTGCACTTGAACGGGAAAATACACAAAACAAAGCATGCCAAAATGCCCGTCTTGGTGAGTATTCATGTAAACAGTTTCGGTTATGTCTTAACTGAACGTAAACAGATGAGAAAGAATTTTATTTTATTTTATTCCTTGTCATTTGATTATTCTGTTTATTTTCCTCTGTGCAGAAAACCGTCTATGGGGCCAATGTTGTGATATTTGAGGGAATCTTGGCTTTTGCCAACAAGGAGCTTTTAAAGGTAAGCCTCATATTAAACTTGTCACACTGGACATTATAACAAAGTGTCAGCTATCATCTTTAAGTGTGGTTTGTGATATCACAAAGGGACTTTAGTGAAAGATAGAAAGAAGGGAAGAATAATGGAATGCTTCATAGCCTGATATATAGAAGAGCATCATGGGAGTCATAAAGCAGAGAGGGAAAAATGCAGGTGTAGTAAAAGATAAGGTCAAATGAAAAAAGAGGTGTGTAATGGTAGGAAGAGATGAGAGGGAGTATTATATATTCCCAAAGGTTAGTGATGGATGCTGAATGACAATAAAATGAGTTTTTTTCTTAAAAGTGCTCTTCTGCATCCATGCTGAATTCACTGTTATATTTTCCCCAAAATCAAAAGAAAAAATGTAAAAATATATTTTGCATGAAGAAATTCTCCAGTTCTTCTCAGTAGCCTACCATAATGCTATATAAAAATTAAAGATTTAAATTATAAAGTAAAAGTATGAAACTCTGCATGATGGTATTTGATGTTGCCTTTTATTTATGCTGATTTTAAAAAAAAAAAAAAAAAAAAAAAAATTGCCTGAGCATGATGGTTTTATTACTGTATTACAGTCATGAGAATGAGATTTTTTTTATATATACTGCCATTAAAAAGTTTGGACTCTGTAAGATTTGTAATTTTTTTTTAAAGAAGTCTCATGATCACCAAGGCTGTATTTATTTGATCAAAAATGTAGTAGTTTTTCAGGGTTCTTTGATGAATGTGACATTCAAAAGATTTGAAAAACAAATCTTTTTATAACATAAATGTCTTTGCTGTCATTTTTAATCAATTTAATGCATCCTTATTAAATAAAAGTTTTTATTTCTTTACTGATTCCAAACTTTTGAACGGTAGTGTATAACATTTATTCTTTTTTTTTTTATTGTGCAAAAATTGTTATGGTCTTAAAAGTAGGCTTTATTATTATGTAAATTATAATGTCTTAATTTTTTCTTTTTGAATTTGGGGTGAAATGATCCTGGAAATTTCACACAGTCCGGTGTGTCTCTGCCTCTGAGTAATGGACCTCATTCCCTCAACCCGACCAGGAAGATGAGATTCCCTCTCTGCTATACCATCTCTCTCTCTCCACAGCCCTGCATATACATGAATACCGGTTAATGGTTAGATAATGAGTTCTAGTTGTCTTCTATCATTTAGAGGAGCAACTGCATCTCTGGTTGAAGAATAGATTTAAAACCTGGTCCTATTAAAACTGCACAAGGACTGTCCTCGCTTCTCCATTTCCCTCTCCTTATGTTCTTTTCCTCACACAATGAAGATGACTGATTCTATCTCTCTTTAATGGTGAAGGTGTGGACTGGCTACAGGAAGTGAATAGGTGGCGTTTATCTACGCCAGCATTGACTGATCCCATTGCCGGGTTTCGATTCTTCCCTGTGCGGAAGTGTCCGGAAATCTATACAAATTAAAATGGGAGTTATTGTGTACGCATTGGCAAAGCAGTTCATCCTGATGTGATTTATGAGCACCGTGCAGCAGACGTGCCGCAGAATGAATGAAACTCAACAAACGGTAGACGTTTTTGCATCTGTCGGCTAGTATAGATCAGGGTTTTCAGTTTAACTCTCTCATAGCAGGTCTTTGTGAATACAGTGACAGCTCACATCCATTATTTCATTTGAGAGAAATTCGTTCAGGAAGGATGAGAAATGACTTCCTGTCCTTTGCAACTTGAAATACAGTTGACCTTTTACCCCATTCATATGTGTTTCTTGCACGCCTGCACACAAAGGGTTATAAGTTATACTTCGCCGTTTTGGCAGGGCTGCTGGCACTGCTGTTTAAGGGTGTTGGATTGTTTATCGTTACCCTGAAATTTAATGCCTTTGCCGTATCTTGTCGGCTCACTGAATGATATTCATTTTCAGCGTCAGTGTCAGCACCAGCACCAGCGGTACGTCTTGGCTAGTTGGCGTCACGCTGCACTACATTGCTTTGATTGATCCTGACTTCTACTTTGCTGAGCCGCTTTTTAAAACATCCTATCACTTCACTCCGTTGAAAGATCTGATGTGTGTTTTCAGTAACAGGAACCGTGGAGGATAGGCAGTAGTAGGTCCTGGAAAGATTGTACCTGCCTTGCAAAATTTCATTACTTTGGACTGGAGGATATTGAGGTTTTTCCTGATGAGCCAAAACATTATGACCACGTGCCTAATATGCTGTTGGTCCTCCATGTGCTGCCAAAACAGTGCCTACCTGTCGAGGCATTGACTCTTCAAGACCCCTGAAGTTGTCCTGTGGTGTCTGGAAGCAAGACGTTTGAGGCAGATCCTTCAAGTCCTGTAGGTTGTGAGGTAGAGCTGCAGTGGATCAAACTTGTTGGTCCAGCACATCCCACAGATGCTCAGTTTGATTGAGATCAGGGGAATTTGGAGGCCAGGACAACACCTTGAACTCTTCATCATGTTCCTCAAACCATTCCTGAACAATGTGTGCAGTGTGGCAGGGTGCATTATCCTGCTGAAAGAGGCCACTGCCATCGGGGAACACCATTGTCACGAAGGGCGTACCTGGTCTGCATCTGCAACAATGTTTAGGTAGGTAGCACGTGTCAAATTTATGTCCACATGAATGGCCGGTCCCAGAGTTTACCAGCAGAATATTGCCAGGAGCATCATACTCCCTCCACCAGCTTGTTGTCGTCCCACAGTGCATCCTGGTGCCATCACTTCCCCAGGTAAATGGAACACACGTACATGGCCGTACACGTGATGTAAAAGAAAACCGGACTCATAGGACCAGGCGACCTTCTTCCACTGCTCCAAGGTCCAGTTCAGATGCTCATGTGCCCATTGTGTGGGGCTTTTGACGGTAGACAGGGGTCATCATAGGCACTCTGATTGGTCTGTGGCTACGCAGCCCCATACACAGCAGAGTGTGATGCACTGTGTGTTGTGACACAGTCCTCCCATAACTATCATTACATTTTGTGTTGAGTTGTGCCTCAGGAGACCTTCTGTTGGCTCGGACCAGACAGCATAGCCTTTGTTGCTCTTGTGCATCGATGAGCTTTGGGCGTCCAACACCCTGTAGCCGGTTTGTGGTTTGTCCCTCCTCTGGTCACTGTTGGTAAATTCTCACCACTGCTGACCGGGAGCAACAGAGCACAACAGGGGTCTGTAAGATTTGTTAATGTTTTTGAAAAAAAAGTCTGTTATGCTCACCAAGACTGCATTTATTTGATCAAAAATACAGTAAAAACCATAGTATTGTGAAATATTATTACAATTTCAATTGTAATTGTACAGTTTTCTATATTAATATATTTTAAAATGTAATTTATTTCTGTGATGGCAAAGCTGAGTTTTTAGCATCATTACTCTGGTCTACAGTGTCACGTGATCCTTCAGAAATCAATCTGATATGCTGATTTGGTGCTTAAGAATTATCGGTTGAACACAGCTTTTTGAGGAAGATTTTTTTGATGAATAGAAAATTTTAAACAATTTTTTTGAAATCTTTTGTAACATTATAAATGTCTTTACTGTCCCTTTTGATAAATTTAATTCATCTTTGCTGAATAAAATATTAATTTCTTTCAAAATAAAATCTTACCCCAATGGTATTGTACACTACCCATAATCCTAAAGAAAAAGCTCCAGAAACCACCAATGAACTGCTGTGGAAAAATGTTTGTTTATCCGAAAACACAGGAACACTTTATATTAAACCCTTTAAAGTGCACCAGAATGCACATAGTTGTGGCCTGGTTGCATTTAGCATTGTAATTATCAAAAGTATTTGTTCGTTGCAGTCCTAACTTGCACTTTTTCTGTTGTCTATCATGCATGTTGTCAGTTTTTGACATTTTGTATTTTATTTCTCTCTCTGTGTGCCCTTCAGCTGCTAGACATGAAGGTGTTTGTAGACACTGACTCTGACATCCGGCTGGTCAGGCGTCTGAAAAGGGACATCACGGATCGAGGGCGTGACATTGCAGGCGTCATTAAACAGTACAACAAATTTGTCAAGCCAGCGTTTGAACAGTACATCGAACCCACTGTGCAGGTTGCCGATATTGTAGTCCCAAGAGGTAGGTGAATTTGTAAACTGTCAAAACTGCAAAACACCCACCAGTATTGACTATTAAGCATATTTTAGTGGAATGTTACTTGGAAATGTTTTTATTCAGAAATTTAATTAATACATGATTTAACTGTAAAAACATCCCTAGTTTATAAAGTCAACTTTTAAAGTATAACGTGCATTTGAATTCATTAAGTTATTATATACATCATTAAATTATAACATTAAAAAAAGTGTTACCCCTTTCTATTGTTGCCCCAGGTGGAGAAAACTTTGTAGCCTTGGATCTGATTGTTCAGCACGTCCACAGTCAGCTGGAAAAGGTATGTAATAAAAATGGCTCCTCAAGTCCTCATTCTCATCTCTTCAACATTGATGAGAATGGTTAGTTGGTCTGTGCATATAGAAGTGCTGAGAATGGTCAACATGCATGTTGTTATCCCTGCTAGATGATCCATATGCCCCTAATACACACACACAAATGTTGCATGCATGTGCATATGAAGCCCATGCCATGGTATAAGTATAATGTGCTCATGGTATAAGTATAGTTTGCCCTCTGGTGGCCATGCTATACCTGTGATATTGCTATAAGCCGTGTATGCATTGGTTAAAACAAGAAAAGGTCAGGCCAGTAATCTTGATCTTCATTTTACAGTCCATCCTCCCCTTTATAGTCTCTTTTAATGATAGTTTTTGGACAACTAGAATAATTAGAATAATCATTTCTTATAGTTTTGGACCATATAGAGTAGTTTTTTTTTTTTTTTTTTTTTTTTTCTTTCAAATGAGTATCCACGAAACATCAACTTAAATTCATTTGCAACCTCTAAAATTCTGTAATGTCATTTCTAACACATTGAAAAAATTGAAGGTTGAAATTGACATTATATTGGGAATTGCCTGGGTTGTGAAAAGTGGGCGTTTCATACCAGAATAAAGCCTGGCCCGATTGTGAATTTGCTAAAATTGTGCCTAAATAGCTATTTGGTTGTTTGTTAACATTATCCACTTTTTACATGCTCTGATAAGTCGTTCAGATAATATTCTGGGAAACCAGGAGATGTGCATTAGGAAAACAAATGTAAAGTCAATTTTGGTTTTATGATGACTTTATGTGTCTACCAAGGTAATTATTAGCAAGACAAGGATGTTAACACTAATGAACGTTTGGTGAGTGACATTCATGTGCATGTATTGATGACAGATGTATTCCACAAAATGGGTTTAGAGCCTCTTGGAAATGTAATCCTTTTCTTGTCTGGCAGGCTGAATAAAGTCATGAATTATCCTTAGGTGGAAAATGTTTTTCTCTTCTTCACTTGATCAGTCACAGTGAGGAATGATCTTAAAGACTAATGAATCATGTGCTTTTGTACAAAAGATATCATGCTCTAAAGCCACAGGGCCGCATTGTGTTTCTCATCCAACAGAGGTCAGATTTGAGGTCTGTGTTATTTTGGTATAATGTGATGGTGTGGGTTTTTAATATTGTGCATGATGGTATTTTCCATCCATCCATCCATCAATATGAGAAATATAAATGTATATTAAAACTGCAAGAATGTGATTGTATCAGGTTAAATGTAGGGTTCAAGAATAGCTGATAGTGCCATGAAATATTTTCTGGTATACCATGGAGAGGGTGAGGGCTGACTGTTTGGAATGGCTTTTTCTGAGTGAATATCTCATTTCATGAGTTTGTCTTTTTTTCTTTTCTTTTTGTATTCTTCTCCTCCTTGTGTGTGTTTGTAATGAAATACTTGCTAAACCCTCAACCGATTGCTCTAACCATCCCAGCGTGAAATCACAGTGAGGTATGGCTGCTTTTCCCCTCATTCCCTTCCATCTCTCTTTCCTTTATTCTTTAAATCTCAGCTTAATCTGTCCTTTGTTTTCCTCAAACCTGCAGAGATGCAAATGGAGACAAAAGGTAAAGCCTAGCTCTGGCTATGGTGTTGGATACACACGACTACACTAACAAATTAAATTATGAAATCTTACAATTTAAAATAACTGTTTTCCATTTGAATATATTTTAAAATGTGATTAATGTGGCAAAGCTGAATTTTCAGCATCATTACTCAAGTTTTCAGTGTCACATGATCCATTTGAATATACTGATTTGCTGCGAAAGAAACATTTCTTATTATTATCGATGTTAAAAACAGTTCGGCTGCTTAATATTTTTATGGAAACCATGTTGCATCCTTCCTGATAACAAAAAGTAGAGACTGTTTGTTAAGGACCTGAATAAATTGCAAAAAATTGATGTGAAGACAGAAAAAAAAAATAGTTTTGTGAGCAAAAACACCATTGCTTCATGGTGTACCTTTTGTCTCCACCTCCACTGTTATTTTGATGCTGTTGCTAACACAGGGATGGGCCTATTTCAGTGGTTATTCTCTTCAGGTACTGTGCAGCTTGCAAACCCCATCGATACATTGTCTCAATGTTAAGATGTCTGCTGTCATTTTGTAATTTTATTCAGACCAGCAGCAGCATTTCAGCTGAAAACCACTGACATACTCCCCAGACCTGAGCTCATCTTGGCTGTGATCTGTCCCATCTGTTCCGTATAGACTTTAATCAGGTCGTGTTCTTTTCTCCCCCTCCCTTTTCTCTGTCTTGTCATCATTGTCTCCCAATGATCATTTATTCCCTTCTTCAGAGGAAACTCCGCTGGGATATGTGAGGATAAATTCTTGCATCCTCTCGCCTTTCTTTTTTCTGTTTCCTTCATTTTATTCGTTTTTATTTTCTTGGATCCATCCTTTGCAATCCTTCCTCACTTTATAAAGACATGTTCTGCTCCTTTAGTAGTAATCGACTTTTTTTTTACTGTTATTGTTTGAGTTTTTTTTTTTTTTTTTTTTTTTTCAACTTGCTTGTGTGTTTAACTCAACTTCATCTTTTCAGAATGGGCAAATAACATTCACGCTGTCGATCTATCACAATGTCCTAATCAGTGACAAGACATTCTGTCTCTTGTTTTCTATTTTTTGGACATTTTGCCTAGTTGGCCACACCCACAATGAAATCTCATTGGTCTAAAATCCTGATTGGTTATCATTGTATCATGCTACTCAGCGGTTTTGTGTTCAGTGTAGACAAATTTTTGTCACTGAACACATTTCACATCACTCCTGGTTAGGACATGGTGTCTTTCTGTATGGGATTATGGGCTGAGATTTGGTGAAACTAGCAGCCACAATGAAGGAAATTTAACAGCTAAATATATTAATGATTATTTGATTATTGTAGGTTGTTGTGCACTATAGAGGGCAGTGGTGGCTTTCTCAGTCCTTGCTTAGTTTTTCCACATTTACAAATTGTAATTTTAAACAAATCAAGTGAACACAGTAATTGAGTATAGGTTCAGCCCTAAACCATCTTGTTTGTTTTATTTAATATCTCATTATTTCACAAGCAGTGTACCCTAAAATTAAAACTGTCATTTACTCTCCTTCAAGTATGACTCTTTTCTGCAAAACACAAAAGGAGGCATTTACAAACGGCAGTGTGAAAAATCCTGCCTAACATTTTCTCTCCTTTTGTGAAGAAAGAAAGTCATACATGTATGGATTGAAATGAGAGTGAGTAAATGATGCACACAGTTGCACTGTTTCTTTAATGCTTGTGCATCAGATCTTTGGTTGCAATACCCTCATTTCTGTCTACTTCTAATTTAAAGGCCCATTCACACCAAGTCTGATTGTTACATAGATGTCGCACACACTTATCACACTTCTCCTTGTACTTAGAAACCAGATATGTTAACATGTATCCAACACATAACCCAGGTTAATATTTTATTGGATGAGAGTGATTAATTTGTGTAAATGATGCCATTGTTTTATTTTAAAATGTGTTCATAATGAAATTTCTGACTTGAAGTGAATCGGCCTTAACTCTACATTGAACTGCTACCATAACCCTTCAAGCTTGCTTTTCAAACCATATATTTGCACTGGGAAAAAGTCAAATATTATTATATTTGTCTCTTTTCCATTAACGAAACATGTGGTGGGTTACTTTTTGTTTGCAACACATGGAAAAAAGGAATGTTTACATCTCATATCCATGTGCCATATAGATCAGCCCTGGCATCTGCCCATCAGGGTCAACCTCTACCCAAGACCCTGAGCGTCATGGAGAGCACCCCACAGGTCAGAGGAATGCACACTATTATCAGGTATGACCTCACTGTTCTTATGAATACTGAAGTACTTATGTAACATTACAGAAGTACTTCAACTTGGAGTTTTTTTTTTTTTTTTTTTGTTTGAAATATATTGTTTATTTACACTACCATCCAAAAGTTTGGGGTCAGTAATTTTTTCTTTTTAAGAAATTAATGCTTTTAATTGTATTCAGCAAGGGCACATTAAATTGATAAAAAGTGACAGTAAAGACACTAATAATATTACAAAATATTTCTCTATTCATCAAAGAATTCTGAGAAAAATGTATCATGATTTCTACAAAAAACTGTTTTCATCATTGATTGTAATAAGAAATGTTTCTTGAGCACCAAATCAGCTTATTAGAATGATTTCTGAAGGATCATGTGACACTGAAGACTGGAGTAATGATGCTGAAAATTCAGCTTTACCATCACAGGAATAAATTCAATTTTAAAATAAAAGTCATTTTAAATTGTAATTACATTTCACAATATTGCTGTTTTTATTGTATTTTTGATCAAATAAATTTTCAAAAACATTAAAAAATCGACCCCAAACTTGAAAGTGTAGTTTATTAATAAATTTGAATGATTTAAAGATTCAATTTATGGTTTAATGTTGTTTTTTTTTTTATTATTATTAAAATGATATTATATAAAAAAACCCTGTAGAATCATTAAAATTGGTGTGGATATAAGGTTTTAGGTTCAAACCCAGCCAGAATCATCACCATTGTACTCTTTAGGTGTAAACCTTGAGTTACTCCAGTATAAGTGTAAATAGAGAGCAAAATATATCATTGTGAGTTGGACTTGAGCAGGCCGGCAGCAGCTTGGGTTGTATTTGTACGTTTTAGACCACTGATGTTTTGTAATTGGGTAATTAAAATAAAATAAGGACTTTATCTGAACTCTCAGACCTGTGGTTCCTGTTTACAAGATCATACTCTCCTCCAAACCGTACATCATCTCTGTTGTGTATTATTGACTGTGTCCCCTGTGCCCCCAGGAATAAAGAAACCAGTCGGGATGAATTTATTTTCTATTCAAAGAGATTAATGAGGCTTCTCATAGAACATGCCCTGTCCTTCCTGCCGCTGAAGGTGAGTGGACCGTCATTAATGACCAACTACCAACTTTTAAACCTGATGTTACGAGCTCTGGATATTGGTCATAATACAGTGATACATACGCGTGTCAGGCAGCGCCCCCACAGACAAATAAAATTTTTATGGTGTGAAGTGAAGCAAGTCTTCATTGAAGATTATAGCACATGTTTGTTCCATCACTTCCAAATTCCAACACTGATTCTTATTTCCTCTTCTCTCTAGCCGGTGTCTGTTGAAACTCCTCAAGGAACTGTATATGAAGGGAAGAGGCTGAGCGGGAAAAGGGTTTGTTTATTTGAAGATGAATATGTGTACATGCTTTAGTGAAAAAAAAAAAAAAAAAAAAAAAAGACCAGATCAAATCAGGGTTATTGTTAAGTGTGTGTTCACACATGTTTGGTTCTATTAAAATGAACCTTGGTGCGATTGCTCTTTTAGTGAGGTTCATTTGAATAAATTTGAACGCTGCTATCCAAACCCTGGTGTGCACCAAACAAGCGGACTGAGACCGCTGAAATTATGAGTCTCAGTCCGCTTCCAAACGAACTCAAATGAAATAAGAACGCAACACGGACCATAGACATGTAAACGAACCAAAAGCAGGACATGATGTCACAAGATGCGACCCTAAAAAGGACAGAATGCTCAAGCATACATGTTTTTTCTCATCGTCGTCGCGATGTTGCCCATCACAGTTCGGCACATGCATCAGAACCGCGTCTCCTCACAGCAGATCTTCATTTGTGTGTGTGACGGAGGGATTCTTGCCTCTGTTTTGACTCCTTTACACATTTTATAAGCTCTTCATGAGTTGTCAACCCCATTTTGTATCTTTAGGTTCGGTGTTAAAAATGACAGTGTGACTACTAAGTGAACCAGGACTAAATGTATTGTTTTCTTTTTTTGGTCCGGACCAAAAGAACCAAGAGAACCGAACTACAAGTGTGAACACACCCTAAAACTAATATTAGCTGAAAAACTTAAACTAAACGAAAATTAGAAATGTTGCCTTGGCAATTAACTAAAATAAGTTTAATTTGAAGCACTAAAATTATTACCTGCAAATAAATAAATATAACTAAAAGTGAAATAAAAATAAATTAAACCTAAATAGCAATATCGCTATTATCTATATGGCAGGACTTTATACCTGCGTTCTTTCTTGTTTATTCGTTTGATAGATCACCGGTGTGTCCATTCTGCGGGCAGGAGAGACCATGGAACAGGCCTTGATGGCTGTTTGTAAGGACATTCGACTCGGAAAGATCCTCATCCAGACCAATCACGACACAGGAGAGCCTGAGGTATCGTATCTTGACCCATCTAACTGACACACACGTCTATAAACAAGCTCTGATCAAGAAGTGTCCGTGGTATCACGTGCCCTTGTGTTCTCAGCCTTGGTAAGACAGAACATGTGATGTACTCATAGCCTACTGTTCAGGTCATGGTCTGTTTCACTTCTGTGGTTTGTCAGATTTGATATCGACGCCTGTTGTATAACGTGTCATGATATACATGATAAACTCAACAACTATGTGCTTATGCTGATGGATTGTTTTGTAAATGTATGGCGTACAGCTTGCTCTAGATGTACATTCACTTTGCATTTGGTACACTGGGTACTACTTATGACCATGTGATATTTTAGCATGATTTATATACTATTAAGGTATTTATTAATATTTTGAGTTGATTTTCAGTTTTAATTTTATTTTTAATTTTATGTTTCCGTTTTAGTAATTTTAGCACTTAAACTTTTCAGTTAGTTATACAACATTTGTAGCTTTATTTCAAATAACAAAAAACAATTTTTAATAGTTACCAATAACAGCACTGCTTATGATTTGATATTATATATTGAATATTCCTGATATATTTGTTGTCATTTGATGGTGATTTAAAATGACACATTTAGAATATCGTTGGTTTTAATGCACTTTTTATTTAGCCAATAATGAAGTGAGAGTTGGTAAGTTTGGTTCATTTCATTCATGGGAACCCGTTTCATTGAATCGATTCAGACCTGTATTCAAAAAAAATTGTTTGCAGCATCACTCAATTTTCCAGATGTCCATCATTTTAATGTTTTAGTAAGAAACAGCAATGTTTAACCATTTATTTACTCTGTATTGAGAATATAAATATCAATATAACTTAAAATTATTGTATAATAATTATGATAATTTTAGTTAAAAACAGTTTGGAAAAATAATGCCTTATTTCAAGACTTTCATTGATAAATATGAATACACAGTCAATATTTACATGTAGCTAAAAGGCTTAAAAATATTGAGTTTTTTTTCCAGTAACTTTTTAGCTATATTATCCATCCCCAAATCTGTAGCATCTCATTTGCTTTTCTTTGATCAAGTTCCTCTGATGTCCTTTTTAAATTTAGAATGAAGTCTCAGTGCAAAACCACTCACAAATTCCTGGACGCCTCCATCTGTTTTGCATGTTTAGTGTACTACCTAATGGTACATAAATCTCTGAGCAGTCTAAATCTGTCTTATTATGGTCTAATTTCCTCCTCAGCTCCATTACCTGCGTCTGCCCAAGGACATCAGTGAGGACTATGTCATCTTGATGGACAGCACCGTGTCAACAGGGGCGGCAGCTCTCATGGCTGTCAGAGTCTTACTTGTAAGTCACTTTAGCAGACACAAAGGTCATAGTGTGTTTTTATTTATGAAAATTTCCCAAATTAGTATAGCTATTGATTGTTTTTTGTTTTTTTTTCCAGTGCATTGTAGAGTAGTTTATGCCTTGACAGCCAGTTTATGCCTTTTAACCCTGAATTTTAGATAAATGTCAACATCTCACTATGCTGAATCAGTAAGTTTTGTGATAAGCGATGTTAACCCTAAAACTGACTTTGCCCTGTTTGGATTGATCTGTTTCAATGGACACCCCAGTCACTTTTCTGCATGATCTTTGACCTCTCTCTTGCATAAAAAACAAACAGTCCTGGCCAAATTACTCCTTTTTGTGGATGTAAAATTCACATAGGATATGGGTGTTTAAAAAGGTCTGTCTGGCCTTTGTTCAATACTTCTGTTATCAACATGGCTACTTGGGAATATATAGATATGTTGCACATTTATTATGGATGGATGGATGGATGGATAGATAGATGGATAGGAAATGTATTTGGGAAAATCTGTTCTGCAGGGGAAAAAAATATATATAAAAATTATATTTTTATTTTATATATATATATATATATATATAATTTTTTATTTTTTTTATTTTAACAGACCTTGAAATCTACATTAGTTAAGGGTGATTTACAAACTCATCTGTTACAGGATCACGATGTCCAGGAGGATAAGATCTTCCTGCTCTCTCTGCTCATGGCGGAGATGGGAGTTCACTCAGTGGCCTACGCCTTTCCCAGGGTGCGCATCATCACTACTGCCGTGGACAAGAAGGTCAACGATGAGTTTCACATCATTCCAGGGATTGGTAAGAGCTCTTTGATTGCCAAAAACAGAAAAAAAATGGAACATTCAGTATCTCGTAATCCAAAACAATTGCTTTGCAGGTAATTTTGGCGACCGTTACTTTGGGACTGATGCTACTTCAGACTGGTATGAAAGTGATGACGGGATGGACTACTGAATTTCATCGAGACGTGTATGTGAGCAACTCTGTCTGCATGCATCGGAGAAGGGAACATTTAAGCACTTAATCTCATATGATTGTGGACCCCATGCCCTGCCCTATTTAAGCGTAAGCCTTACCGGTTCTTGCTACCGGTTCTTGCAATACTCTGTGCTACACATGTGCCCATGCTCAGTACAGGTCAAAGCATCAATGGACCCCCAAACATGGGAGATTACTGCTCATTAGCTTTCCTCAAAGTGCCCATTTGGCCATCACATTTTGCAGATTTTTCATTACTACTTGAAATAAGAAATGGGAGTGGAATAATGAGGACACACCACAGTTTGTTCATGGGTTTATTTGAAATGGCATACTACCAAACTACTTGTACTATTTTTCAGTAGAATAAATTAACAGTATATACTGTGTAGAACACAGTATGTATAATTGATTGCAAACGCAGCACATACTCACCAATATTTGTTAGCTGATTTCATGTTGTCTTGGTCCTTTGTATGTATGGCATACATGTGCTTTTGAAGTGCTTGACCAAATTGACATCTTATCCTAAGTGAAAGAAGTATTTTCATACGCTTGCAATTTATTTCAGCTTCAATTTAACCTGCCTTTAATATTGCAGCTTTGCTAAAACTGTGCATAGATGTTACTACCTCGAATAGTAGCCCATGCACAAAGTAGGAAATTTGAGGATTTGGGTCGGACATCATTGTTTACTACAACGCTGCAATTCTACTCGTAAACAATACATTTATTGTTTAATCTACATTTACTTTGTTGTTTTGGAATTTTTTTTTCCAATTGATTGGTGTCTTGATGGCTGATAAAGACGTGAAGTGCCAATCAATATATCAGTCTGCTTGGTGGTGTTTGTGTGTATGTAAAAATATGGGAAATTAATGAAAGGACTTTTGTTAATAGGCAATTAAATTTTAAGTCCAAAGGAACAATTTTCATCTCATCATTGGTTTTAGTATTTAGCACTAGTGTCACAGAGAGGAACAAAATCAGGTTTATAGTTTACTTTGCAGCCATTTTCTGTTATATACTTGAATTTGAAAGATAATATAGATAATGTATATTTATTTTTCATTAGTTTATTTGTCATGCCTGATTGATAAGAGGCAGTGACGTTGATTTGCAATGACAAAAGTTGAGAAATAATTATTGAAGAACATTTTGGTGGTATTTTAGCAGCAATTAAATGAAGAGAGAGCAAAACGTGCTTCTGAACTTTTACTGTTACATGTCATCTTTTTTTTTTTTTTTTTTTAAGCCTGATTATAGTAATAGTGCCATTATGCACATACAGCAGCCTGTGCACTTAAATTTGTCACACTTGCACCCATTGGTGAGTGTAGCACATTATTTCAATGACATTTAATTAAAAATTAATTTGTCTGTTTGGTCCCACTTGACAAAATGTACTTGAAATTGACGTCTTTGTCTCAGGACCCTCCATGTATTATGTTATTTTTCGTTGTGTGTTTGTTTTCTAATTGGAACTGCCTTTTGGTTTGTTTTTGTTTTGTATACAGCGATTTTTATGGCTTGGTTATGTTATTATTCTAAAAAAGAAAGCATTACCAAATATCAGTAATGGATTTCAGACTTCACTACATGGGCAATATTGTTATAAGGAAAAATTTTATTTCTCCCCTTTTCACTTTCCAGAGGTGTGTACTGCACATACTGATTTTGTTGTATATGTATGATTACCCTGGTTTATCTGTTTACAAGATTCAAACTGACCTCCAGTGCTGTAAGCCATTCCACTTATGTTGAACATTTCTGTGTCTGTATAAAAAGCGCAATAAAAATCTTGTGCCTAATGCTCTTTTTTTTTTTTCTTCTTTATTAATTGCAAAAATGTAAGTATTTAATGTTTGCATGACAAATGTGCCCTGTCCATAAAACGCCTTTACTGGTAGCTCTTTTAAAAAAAAAAAAAAAAAAAAAAAAAAAAATTAAATACTCTTTGCTGAACGTCATTATTTTTAGTTGGTAATTTAAATTCTAATTTAAGACTTTTAAACTGTCACTAGACTTTTATTTTGAAACATCTTGTTGCGCTTTGAACCGTTTGTTTGCTTCCCACTGCACACTCGAGCATCACGCTATATTGTTGACTTTGGAGTAAATTGAAGTGTCAAACACGTATCAAGTTGTCCTGATACAAGACATACAAACGACTTAACTCAGCGTGTGCGTTTAAACTTCAGCCGCATCTTCTGAAGTCACTTTCTGTCTTTTGACTTTGAAAGCAGCGGTCGTACCGCTTTAATTTCACCAACGCCAAAATCTCGTTGAAACTCATTGTACCACTTCTGTTTACGTGACAAGGTAGGTCTACACTTCTGTCTAACATAAGCCACCGTACCGGTTAAACTGTTTGTGCAAGAGTCGTAAAATAAATTAAATACAATTACGAAACATTCGTTACTGGGCACTTGAGGAGAGACTGTTGGACGAAAATGAATTAAACATAGAAAAATAAATATGTACAGTGGATGAGACATTCTTAGTTTTGTATGTCACTAAAGTAATAAACAGATTTGCACTTATCCGACTGTGTAAAACATAAATTTTCGTTTTGTTTTGAAGTTTGGATATGTATCATGATTTGTGGCATGCGCACTGCACGCGCCTTGATTAGCCAGAGCGCGCGTCTCTCATCACTGTACAAATGCAACGGTGCTTTATAAAATCAAGGTTGCTTAGTACGGACCGTTAAGGTTGGGAACCGGTTTTGTTAATCGATGTACAATACTTTGACAGAGTTTCCTACTATTCAGCGGCGCAGCAACGCCAGCACTTAATTTAAAGGGCAAAACAAACGGCACAGCGCAATTGTGTAAGTTAATCCGATTCCCGAATAAATGACTCTTATGAGCCGATTCTTTTTAGTGAATCAAAAACGTACAACGCGACGTTATAGTTCGATTTCCAAACGAATGACTCTTATGAATCGGTTCTTTGTCATAGAATATTGTTCTTTCATATTTTATGACAGGGGTTCTCACCTCTGACCCTCGAGGTCCACTTTCCTGCAGAGTTTAGCTCCAGCCCTAATCAAACACACATGAACAAGCTAATCAAGGTTTTCAAGATTACTAGAAATTTGCAAGTAGGTGTGATTAATAATCAAGGTTGGGGTAGGAAAGTGGATCTCGAGGGCCAGAGTTGTTTTATGATTATACTTTACCTTTACTTGTAAAGTCAGTGTATTATTTGATGCTTTATGCTTTACATTTCCTAATAATTACACTGTTTTCTTTTTCTTTTGTTTTTTATATTTGCACTGTTCTAAATTTGCACCGTTTTAACTGGATGCTGCAAATACTTTAACAATACGAATGTAAAAATATTTTTCATGGCAATAAAGCACCTTATAACTGAACCTAGAGACTGAATCAAATACATATAGCATACTACAAATTTTTCGTAGTCATTGATAAAATTACATATTACATGAATTGAAAAGAGATATTTGTTTGAATATTTTTCTTTCAATAACTGAGTGCCATGATTTGACATTGATGTTATTCTTGCCAGCCACATAATAATTTAGCTATTGCTCAAGTTGTCAACTATTTTCAATTTCCATTGCAGTTTCCATTGTAGTAATTTCAGTGGTCTTGTGTTTATCTTAGACTTTGTCCCATGGCGGGTCTTTGGAGGTCTTATCAGGTGCTGATAGCCAAACGTCCATGGACAATGCAGATTATAACTGCTGGTAAGAGTTGTATTCTTCTCTTCATTCCCACCACTTTTTTTTTTTAGCCCTGTAGTTGATGTTCCCAATTCCCTTTAGGTCAACTCTATCTCAGACGCTATTGAATAAATATTTATCTTTCCTGTTAGCACTATTACTTCTAAACAGCAGGATTGTTTTTGAGCATCAATAATAGATCAGCCACATAAACAACGGAAAGCCCTTCTTAGCAACAGTCTGCTTGGCTGTTTGCTTGAACTTTGTCACTGTGGGTTTTACAGGGTGGGAGTATAGATTAAGCGGGGAAGTCTATTTCAAGATGTTTGTTAGGTTATTTTAACTGTTGTTTTGAATTTAAATGCTATTAAATGCAAATTTTAATTTTTGAAACAGGAACGCTCACATTATCACGTTTTGCATACAAGACATTTGGTTTTTATTTAAAAATAATAGTCAGCCCTGTCACGAATTAAGAATTTTATTTTTGCAGCAGTTACGCCATTGTACCAGAAGATGGCAGCACAAAACAACATATTAATGAATGGTTGAAGTCCAATGTCTTGTCAAGTTGTTCTGCTGGAGACTTTCTTTTTTATCCGAACACAGATATTGATGTATAAATTAAAGCATTCAAATGATGAGGAATCAAAATTTCCTTTACCTTTTGAGATCACAGTTCAATGTACTATGGAAACATACTAAAATTTTCACAACATAAGTTCATTTCAAAAAGGCAGTTTATTGAAACTAAGCAGTTGCGGGGAAATGTCTTGTTCTGAAAGTGTTCTGAATGATTTTACATTATGTTTTTTATTTTTTTAAGGTAAGACTGATTAACTGTAGGGAGTGTGTAAAATTTATTTGAAAACAATCACTAATTTTGCAGTTCCATTTGGTGACGCCGTAGGACTGAAATTACACACTTCAGCTTTAATTTCATGTGTGATTATGGTGCATTAATTAATCAGACACGTTTGAAAGGAATCTTTTCACCTTGTTTAACAAAATGAGTGAATGAGAGTACATTTTATTGTTAATCAATGAGCCTGCTTAAACAAGCTGTTGGGTGTATTATGAGTCATTCAAACTGTAACATTAGGATTAATTAGTGCTTGGCTAGACTGCCATTAACAACTTGGCCAAAATGCTTAAAATCACCAGTGGCCTCATGTCGCAGAGCGATTGAGGATGCAAGTTTATGTAATCAAGATTACAGACATGGGCTATGATTCATCGCCTTTGTTTTCCACATCAGGGAGTGCTTGAATATTTATAGAAACTTTAGCCCTATGGGTATAGGTTTAATATTAGACAGCAAGATGCTTTAAATGACAGGGAAGCGGGGTTATTTCAAAATTAAATAACTGGATGGTCGTGTGGCACGGTGCTTATTCACAGACCAAGGGACACGATCTTACCTTCAAATAAAACGAAAGCAATAAAACTTGGCATTCTCGGGCAAGGTGAAAAACTTGAGTGAGTTGGAAGTTCAAGGTTAATTTTTTTTTTTTTTTTTTTTTTTTTTTTTTTTTTTTTTCATAAGCCAGTTTAATATACAGAGTAAACTATTTGTAGGTTGTTTGAGCATCCCGATCAGCCCAACCAGTGACATGAGTTTAGGGCGAGGCTATCTATTTGTCTGACCAATGGCAGACAGGGGTTTGAAAAGAGACATTATTTTAATTATACAATTTTTTTAATTAATATAATCTGAAAATAAATCTGACTTGGTTACATTGGATGTACACTACTGTTCAAAAGTCTTTTTAATGTTTTTGAAACAAGTCTCTTATGTGCACCAAGGCTGCATTTATCTGATCAAAAATACAGTAAAACAGTAATACTGTGAAATATTAAAATAATAATAAATTATAAAGTAATGGTTTTTTGTAATATATTTCTGTGATGGCAAAGCTAAATTGTCAGGAGTCTTGAATTGTCAGCAGTCACATGTTCCTTCAGAAATCATTCTAATATGCTTAAAGGCACAATATGTAAGATTTTTTGGTTTAAAATATCTAAAAAACACTAGAACAGTGTTATATGTTTTGTTGACTTATCCCAGATGTTTCCAAGAATGTTTAAATCTTTAATCAAGTGGCTAACATAGCATAATCATCATTTTCAACACACTCAAATGTATCTAATATGATAAACAGCGCTGCGTTACCCCACATACGCTGGACCGGAAGAAGCGGAAGTGACGACAGTGGCATAATAAAAGTTCCGCTGCTCTTGAGCCGTGTGTCGCACTCATATCTAATTAGCAATCGCTCCAGTGGCCTCGTTCCGCTCCAACAGCACTCGCCCTGCTCTGCTTCATACTACAGTAATGTTAATAATCTCATCCATGAACATGATTTCTGCCCGAGTCCCGTCCCGATTCTTTTCCAACGGCTGTGAGGTGAAAACGACATCTCCCAAGATTCCATGCTCAAGCTCGGCGTCTTTAATTGGTGCTCAAGGAACGTTTCTTATTATTGTCACAATTAACACTTGTGCTGTCATGTATTTTTATGGACATAAACATTTTATACATATAAATTTTTGCAAGTTCAAAAGAACAACATTTAAATTATTTTGAATATATAATTGTCACTTTACTGACAATTGACAACTGTCAAATGGTAGCGTATAATCTTATGTAACCCATAATCATATAGTTGCATTGAAAATGTTTGCATCTTGCACACTTTATATCCTTGAATAACTGCATGCAAACTGGGACTAATTAAACACATTAAAAACCTTCCACCACATTTCTTAGTCAAACTCTCCACTTTCTGTGATGTATTGATGTTCACTTGGACTGAACATAGACGTAGACATTCTCACTTAAAGGGTTAGTTCACCAAAAATGAAATTTCTATTATTAATTACTCACCCTCATGTCGTTTCACACCCGTAAGACCTTCGTTCATCTTCGGAACACAAATTAAGGTATTTTGATGAAATCCGAGAGTTTTTTTTTTATCCTCCATTGAAAGCAATGAAATTACCACATTCAATTTCCCGAAAAGTAGTAAAACATTGTTAAAATAGTCCATGTGACTACAGTGGTTCAACCTTAATGTTATGAAGCGACGAGAATACTTTTTGTGCGCAAAAACAAAACAAAAATAACGACTTTATTCAACAATTTTTCCTCCTTCCTCAGTTGGCGCAGTGCTGTGTTTCCGTGTTTACATCCGAACGCCGGCTTATTATTGGCCGGCTCCTGCATCAGCATCACACGCATGCCTCATGCTGCTCACGTGAACAGGCATCGGCCAATACTGAGCTGGCGTTCGGATTTGGAAGCGCTGCAATGAAAATAGCATAGCAGAATGAGTGGAGAGAGACAAATTTGTTGAATAAAGTCGTTATTTTTGTTTTGTTTTTGCACACAAAAATATTCTCATCGCTTCATAACATTAAGGTTGAACCACTGTAGTCACGTTGACTACTTTATCGAAGATTTTACTACTTTTCTGGACAGTGAATGTGGTAATTTCATTGCTTTCAATAGAGGATAAAAAAAAACCTCTCAGATTTCATCAAAATATCTTAATTTGTGTTCCGAAGATGAACGAAGGTCTTACGGGTGTGAAACGACATGAGGGTGAGTAATTAATGACAGAAATTTCATTTTGGGTGAACTAACCCTTTAAGATGGCCGAACAAACACCCTGTGAAGTCCTCACAACAGGCTGATGGGAATATACCCATTGTTTCGGTTTATTTGCCACTCGTGGCACAGAAATTACACACTTCAGCTTTAAACGATGCACTTGGTTGAAGTGATAAATGGATTTATTTATAACAGCTACAGATGTGACGAGGAAGAGATTAATGAGCGAATGAATAAATGAATGAATGGAGGGGATGAAGGCGCTACATTTCCGTTTTCAAGTCATTAGCGATGCATTAACCCCATAATCTGTGCTAAATGTAGAACTGAAAAAATCAATGTCATCCAAAGAGGGCAAATCTGAACGAATGGGGCTTGAATGTGTTTACTGTAGCCCAGGTAAGCCATGTCACACCGGTCTCATCAGCTAAATGGGTAGGGTTGCCGTAGCCTGCCGCTGGTCCCCACGGAGAACTTGCAGATCCCTGCCAAATTGATCACAGATAATTTCACTAAGCACAAGATGCGTCAATCAGGGCTGTTCTTCCCCTGAGACTCTCCTCAAGGACAGACGGTGGGAAGTGTTGTGCTGACATCAGCATATTTCGAGATGCATTAAGCATAGATGAGTGCCATACTCCAGTTGGCACGAGGTACGGGGCAGATTGCACCTGAGTGTGTGGTAAATTGCATTTTATTTGGCACTGCGTAATGGCAAACAACCATGTTTATGTTTCATTTGGATGGTCGTCTTTGTTAATATAGATAAATGGACATTGTTTTCCTGTGAAATTGCTGTTTTTTTGTTCTTTGTAATCAGAGACCTGGAATATAACTTTTAAGCGCCTGTTTTTCACGGTACGAATGCAAAAGGGTCCCTCCCAGAATAGTCTGTTCTTAACAGATGTTTTAAGAGTTTACTTTTCGGTGCTTCTCAACCTGTTAACGTCAAGTTGAACCAAGAAGTGGAAAACATAAGTGTTTATTATCACTTCACAACATGCTGTTAGCTCTCACTCAGCCTCTGCCCTCCTGTCTGCGTGGTTCTGCCTGCCATGATCAATAAGCTGGTGCTGTTTTGATAAGATGACCCTGTAAAAGCATGGCAAAGGTTTCTGGCTCTTTTCAGTCTGCTATACTGGATTATTAGTCTTTCCTTGACATTTTATGAAAAGGTTAGGTCACTTAAAAGGGGCTACGTTGCCTCGCTGGGCTCTGTTGTTAAGGCAGAATGTCCTTTGTAAACCATGATATTTGGGCAAGTGTGAGGAAGCAGCTGTCCTCTAAATTTAAAGGCAGTTGTGTTTTTTTTTATGTGTTGCTCCATTTCTCCTCCCTGGCAGTTCTGTATTTGGCTGCAGCCTGCAGAAGAATTTTTTTTTTTTTTTTTTTTTTTTTAAGGATCCTGCAATTTAGCCAGTCAAGGTGAAGTGTAATGAGTGTTTAGAGATCAGGGGGTATTGATGTGGAAACATTGTTGTCATTGACTTTATATAGTTGTTTTCGTTAGGCATGCAAATGCCTATATAGAAATTTTGGAAGATTTTTATTTATTTTATGGCTGATAATCGAGATGATGGTCGATATTATAGGTTTGTCTTATTTCTTTAAAACCGTCCCAATGCTTTCAGTACCAGTCTAATCACCGATGCTGATAATACCAATCATTTTATATATAATGTTAAGACCAATAAATGATATAAAACGGAATTTCATATATACTAACATTGAAAAGTTTAGGTAAAATTTTGTTTTTGAAAGAAATTAATATTTTTATCAGCAAGGATGCATTAAATGATCAAAAGTGACAGTAAAGACATTTATAATGTTACAAAAGATTTATATATTTTTTTTAAAAAAAATGCTGTTCTTTTGAACTTTCTATTCTTGAAAATAGAATGGCTATTCTATGGCTGCTGAAAATTCAGTTTTGCCATCATAGGAACAAATTACATTTTAAAATATTCTTGAATAGAAAACCATTATTTTAAGTGGTAATATTTCCCAAAAGTTTTACTGTGTTTTTGATCAAATAAATGAAGCCTTGGTGAGCATAAGAGACTTCTTTTAAAAATAAAATCTTTGAATGCTATAGATTTAGGTATAGGTTGTGTATATTCCCTGTTTTTGCTGTTATATGCTGCTTGAATTCAGAAAAATAAGTGGCAATATTATCTGCTTCCAATAGCAGTCTAATACTAATGCCTATAATATTAAAAAAAAAAAAAAACTGTTAATGCTGTTGTATATTATTTTTGCAATTATTTGTATCAAATAGTCACAGATAATTACTTT
This sequence comes from Mylopharyngodon piceus, assembly GCA_039654765.1. NCBI lineage: Eukaryota > Metazoa > Chordata > Actinopteri > Cypriniformes > Xenocyprididae > Mylopharyngodon > Mylopharyngodon piceus. Next base: position 8,066,897 of record CM077456.1, on the reverse strand, counting down.
TATGTTACAGCATATACCCAATATGATGTTTTAAAATTTGCCTTGTTTTTTTGGCAAAAAAAGTCTGCTTCCATGGACTGAATCACGAAATACATATAATACTAATTTAAAACCCTGTTAATCTTAACTTCAGAGGTTTGTGAACTTGCGGCTTACTCAGGGCTTTCTGTGAACTCAGTGGTATTTCCAAAGAAACAAATCTAGAACAGTGTTAGTGTCACAAACCCACTGCTGGTACCATCAGTCCAGTGCCTGTGTACACTTAGTCATGTCATAACACTGAGTCACTATGTCAGTGTTTGTGGTGGAGCACACGGCCGGTGCTTGTAAAATGCGATCGGAGAGTCCAGCGTGTTTCTCTCACAGATCAGAAAAGGCTTCGCCTGCTGTGTTTGTGTGGGGTTGAGTGAGAGCGTGACACAGTCTTTCTGTTGGTGGATCACCCCGCTGTGCCCGTTAACAACCTGCTGGAGAGAGACCAGAGTTCCCAGCATCCTCCTCTCTAAGGCATTTCATCTCACACCGCCCTCCTACTATGGCATGCTGTGTACAATAGCGGCTTCTCTCCAGCTCGCCATGTGTTTTGAACAATGACCTCAGAAGTTGTTCCACCTGATTCAGGTTTTATTGCGTCAGAATAGTTGGAGATATCTTATGTTGTGTATTGTAGTAGTGTGTGTGTGTATATATATATAAGTTATTCATATAGATGTGAGTGAGTGTGTGTGTATAAAATCATGTATATATGAGTAACTGTTATAAATTATATATACCGTATACAGTGCCTATAGAAAATCATCATACTCCTTTGAAATAGTTACTTTGTCGTACTGCCTGAAATCAATACCCATTTTAAAAAAAACTTTTCCAGCTTATTTACAAACTTTGCCTTGCAACATCAAAGTAATAAAAGAAAAAGCAACAGTTCTGAAAATTAATTAAAAAAAAACTGAAAAACTAGAATAACAGGATTGGAGAAGTCCAAAGTCCCCTGATATAATATTTCGTAGAGCCACCTTTTGCTTTAATTACAGCAATTAATCTTTTTGGATATGTCTGTACTAGCTTTGCACACCTAGATTGGGGAATATTTGCCCATTCTTCCTTAAGGTCATTCAAATTTCAAGGTGAGCGGCAATGGACTGCTCTCTTCAAGTCCATCCACAGACTTTCTATTGGATTTAAGTCAGGGCTCAGACTTGGCCACTCAAAGACATTCACCTTCCTATCCTTAAGCCATTGCGTTGTTCTTTTGGCGGTATGTTTAGGATCATTGTTGTGTTGGCAGGTGAATCACCTGCCCATCTTCAGCTGTCTAGCAGAGAGATTTTCCTCAAGAATTTGGATGTACTTGGTAGCATCCATTTTCCCTTCAATCCTGACCAATCGCCCAGTCCCCGCTGAAGAGAAACACCCCTGTTACGCTGTAACAAGGACACTTTAAAGTAAAGTGTATAATATATTTATATATACAGTTATATCAGTTGAATTGAATGGTCTCAGCATGACAGTCCACACAGGCATGTGTGGGGGAAAAAAAGAAAGAAATCTTCTTTGTAATGGGTTCTATTGGTTTTGTTTCTTTTATTGAGGTTTGTATTCGTTTTGGGTTTCAGAAATATGTCAATATCCAGTGAGGTCTCTGTTTATGCGCACATGCATAATGCATGGCTCTATTTGCTGCCCTCATGGCTTTGACTGCAGACGATCGAAGTGTGTGTGAAGAGAAAGGAGACCTGTGACATTTCCAGCAGTTAGGAGGAAACAGCTCTGTCAATGTGATTGGCACACAGTGTGTGTGTGAAAATGGGGAGAAGGTGATGAGCTGCAGTCTATCTAAAGCTTTCCATCACTCATATTCAACAGCTTTTGTTCATTCAATGTTTCCTCAAGGATGAATGGATGAACACACACACACACATACAGTTGTGGCCAAAAGTGGTGTCCGGAGAGGATATGTGCTTTTAATGACACTTCCGGTTCAAATAAACAATCAAAATATAAGGAGTAAATGACAAAATTGTTTGGCAAGAAACTCCAGCCTATAATTAAATATGTGTTTTTTGTATTATGCAAAAAAAAAGGCATAGAAAACAAAAATCTCAGTGGATATAAAACATGCATTTGACTACAGTGTAATCAGTTATTATTTTGTTTGTTCTCCCTTGTTTTTGATTACAGATGGCATTCTCCTGGGCATTGACTCACTATACTTTGTGCATGTGTCATGCTTACTTCTTTCCAATCCTCCTTAAGATCTTCCCAAAGTTGAGCTTCATTGTAAGACCTGCATGGCGTATCACAATTTAGGTTTACAATTTCCCAAAGATTTTCAGTGTACTGAGGAGGCCACTTGAAGACTTCAAAATGCTAAGCATGAACACTTTCATTCTGCGCAACTTCGTTGCATTTGCGGTGTGTTTGGGAACGTTGTCATGTTGAAAAATACACATTTGATCTCAAAACGGATCCTCCATACTTGGCTACATTGTGTTCAGCAGAATTCCCAAGTATTGGTCCATTTCCAAAGTGCCTTCGACTTTGTAGATCCTTCCAACACCTGCTGCAGACATGCATCCCCAATACCATTACGTTTCCCCTTCCGTAGCGCCACGCATTCATTTGGTATTAAAACACTTCATTCGTCTTCCACGAACATACCTGACACCATCCAATGCTAGGTTGTTAAATTTTGACTTGTTGGACTGCCGAACACAGCTCCAATCTTCCACACTCCAGTCCTTATTTTCTTTGACAAATGCAAAGTATTTTTTTGCAGTAGATAAAACTAATAAATGGTTTCTTTGCTGGTACACAACCTCTCATTCGAGCCTCTTAAAGTCGTTGGCGTACAGTCCAAGATGAAATAGGAGGTTGAAGGTCTCATCCAGGTCTTTAGAAACTGTTTTGATGTGGTCCCACATTCAATAGATTTTCATTCCCCTGTCAAAATGCATACTAGCCTTCCCTGACCAGCCACTGCTCTTTACATTCTGCTTGGTAGTGGCCTCACTGTGCTTTGAAATAATTCTGTGGACATTGTGACCATTCACGTCCAGCACATGAGCAATATCCAAGACCGATTGACCAGATTTAGCCATTTTAACAATATCCTCCTTGGTTGCAGAGGACAGCTCCTTCCATCTGCCATTTTGTCTAAGACCCACAAAATAACATCTAATAATATAGCTAATACCTGCCACATAGTGATTTATTGATATATAGCCTGGGAATAATGAGTGCACGCTTGGTATGTCCACAAAATGACACAATCCACACAATTCCTTGTGTTTTATTGCGTCATGGCAAATGATACAATTAGACACTCCAGGCACAACTTCACAACATGCATACAAAATATTTAATAAATATTTAAAATAAGTTTGAATAAAGTGCGAAGAAGCCAATTTTCCTAGGTCGGACATCACTTTTGGTCACTACTGTACTCGTGCACACACTTTGAAACTTAACAAGTCTCTCTTGGTTTAGTTGTTTAAACACTTTGAGATTAATTTATGCATGCATCCACTAACAGTGCGAATGGACAGTACTAAAGACTGAAGGCTTTTCAAGTTGGTCTGTAAGGGAAAAGTGTTTGCAAATATACCTTGCATCAGGGCACATTGTGAAACTTTTGAGAAATTTTGATTAATAAATGAGAGTTTTGTATTACTTTCTAACTCTACAATGGATTAAAATGTTTCCAAGTGTTCTTAAAAATATGTTGCATGGCTTGTCTGACTAATCGTGTTTTACAGGATAACATCTGTCCCTGCTATTAGGAAACAACCTCCTGTGGTGTTCCTAAGGGGGTCTTGATGCAACGTGAGATTTACAATGTGACATTTAAAGGTCATTGTGGGGTGACTGGATGGATTTCTTGAAGTCTTTGCGTCTTAGGTTTACTATATTTATGATCTCAGTTATTTTGAGTTCTCAACTGTTATTTTTATACATTTAGTAATGAATAAGTGTTTGAATCATTGAAGAAGAAGAATTGGGTGTAATTAGGTTAGTACATGGTAGAATTGGTAAAAAAAAAATATTGTATAAAATATATATTTAATGAGCTAAAGATTATGAAAGATTGTACTGAACAAAGTTTGCGATCTGTAATGTTTTTGTAAAAAGTCTCATGCTCACCAAGGCTGCAGTAATATTGTGAAGTTTTATTACAATTTAAAATAATTGTTTTCTATTTTAATATACTTTAAAATGTAATTTATTCCTGTGATGGCAAAGCTGAATTTTCAGCAGCCATTATTCCAGTCTTTAGTGTCACATGATCCTTCAGAAATTATTGTAATATGCTGATTTGGTGCTCAAGAAATATTTCTTATTTTTATCAGTGTTGAAAACTGCTTAATTTTTGTGGAGGGATTCTTTGTTTCTTTGATTCTTTGAAAGTTCAAAAGAACAGCATTTATTTCAGATAAAAATCTTTTGTAACATTATAAATGTCTTTACTGTCAATTTTGATCAGTTGAATTAATGCATTTTTTTTTTTTCTGAATAATAGTACTAATTTATTTTTAAAAAATATACCGACCCCAAACTTTGGAACGGTAGTGTAAATCAGTGGTTCCCAACCATGTTCCTTGAGGCCCCCCAACACTGCACATTTTCCATGTCTCCTTTGTCTCACACAACCCATTTCAGGTCTTGGAGCCTCTGCTAATGAGCAGATGACCTGATTCAGGTGTGCTTGATCAAGGAGACATGCAAAATGTGCAGTGTTGGGGGGCCTCCAGGAATGTGGTTGGGAACCACTGGTGTAAATGATAGTCTAAAGGTCAAAAAGTCAAAGATTTGTTATCCTTTACAACTTCTTTCTGTTACCCTTTAGCCTCTCCTCTCAGACAGTATGGAGTGAATGGGGCAGCAAAAATCTGAAAGAGTCTTTCCTGTCAATTCTCTTTGGCATGATTACCTGAGTGCAGGCCTTCACGCTGGGCAGTGGGGGCAAACAGATGCCTGAATGGCACCCTATCTCCCCCTCTCTCCCTCATTTTTTTTTCACCCTCTCTTCCAGGCTCTCTGGTGGGTGTCGGTGATGTAATTTCCCAGCAGCTGATTGAGCGCCGTGGTCTGGCCAATCACAGCGTGAGACGCACGGCAAAGATGATGAGCATTGGCTTCTTCTTTGTCGTAAGTCTCCTGAGATTCTGTTCCATTTTCATATGTGTTTCTCTTGAGATCATCCAGATTTGTAACTTTGTAATTTAAATTCTGGACCAAGAGTGTTAAAAAAACTGAAGCTTTTCATGGGCATCAAGACAGACAGACCAAAAATTTCTTTGTTATATAATTGTGATTTTTATGTTTTGTATAATTTATACTCTTATAATTTATGGCCCAGAATGGTGTAGTCCATATGGTAATCTCATGTGGACGGCCACAGTTTTTGTTCATACGTGCATTTTAGAGGCTGAAATCTGTCATACAGTTTGTGGTCAGTAAGATTTTTTTATTGTTTTTGTCTTAAGTCTCTTATGTCTCATTAAGTCTCTTATGCTCACCAAGGCTGCATTTCTTTAATCAGAAATGTAGTAAAAACATAAATAAATTAACCGTTGTATATTTGAAAATATTTCAAATGTAATTTATTCCTGCTTTTAAAGCACAATTTCAGCAGCCATTACTCCTACATGATTTTCAGAAATCATTCTAATATGTTGATTTGGTGCTCAAGAAACTTTATCGTCTTATTATTCATTTTGAAAACAGTTGCACTGCTTAATATTCTTGCATAAACCATGATACATTTTTTTCCAGGAAAATTTAAAAGAACAGCATTTATTTGAAATAGAAATCTTTTAAAACATTATAAATGTCTTTACTCACACATTTGATCAATTTAATGCATCCTCGCTGAATAAAAGAATTCATTTCTTTTAAAAAATGTTTTTTGAATGGTAGTGTGTGGTACGCATTAACAATTGATTTTTACAATAAATTTCAAACGATGGCATGACTGTTAAAGCTACATAAACCTTGCAAACGTGGGCAAATCCTGAGATTATTTCATTCTCAAAAGCACTCGCTGTTTCAACCTGGAATTAGAAACAACTTTATTTCCTGATGTAATCAGATTAGATTTTACAAATCTGCAAACACTCGGCTCCTTGTTTTACATTAGATAATAATAATACAATTTCACAAAGATAAAAAAAAAAAGCTAAGCATTTTTTTTGCAAAATGTCACTACATGCAAATGTTTACATGTCTGTTGTGTTACGGCCATTACAGATCATGCGAAGGGTGTCATTTGTTGGAACAGGTAATGAAGTTGCATAGCTGCACGCAGTGATTGACATATTGAGCCTCCTGCTCTTCCCTTCCTCCCTGACACACACACACAAAGCACTAATGCACTTGTTCTGTTCAAATGACTTGAGGACTAATCTGCAAATGGCCTGTATGATTCAAAGCTTTTACAAGTCTGAGCACACTCAATTCAGCCTTTTAAACATCAGACTTCAGTCATTATTATTAGTGCAGTAAGAACTGCTGTTAGAACAGAAGAATGAACCATAGGTCAGAACTTAAGGTAAAATTTGTCCTGCATCTCCTGAAATGAAATCTGAAAGATTTTCTGTCCATTGAGCTGTAATTATGTTGCATTTATGACGTGCTTATTTTCTGTTGGCGGTTTATGGTTATAGGCTGTGTTCTTATTGCCCAATCAACCGAATTAAGCAGAAGCTCAGTATTAATCATTTTATGTGTCATATGGCATCCTTTGTTTTGCTAAAAGGACAGGAAAGAATGCAGAAAGATGGCACACAGCTGTTATATTTTCACTGTGCATAGAAAAATGACAAACGTCTTCTCAAACAAGTGCACAGCTGTTTGTTAAAGACGCCCATATGCATAATTTAGCATTGGTGGGTGATTTTACATCGATGCTGCTGAACCACAAATTATAATTGCATTAAAAGAGAGATTTACCAAAGAATTCAGCTGTCATCGCTGACTGAAACACCCCCGGTAGACACTGTTTGACACATTTATTGATCAGTTTGCTAATCAGGCCCAGACTGAAACCACACTGGGAAACAAAAAGAAAGCTCATTAATTCACAGAGGATTGGAGCTAATTACAGCCCGCTGTTTTCATAATCACGTCATAAACAAATGAAACCACTGGCACGGCCTCAATGTTCTGAGCTTGTGTTCGTGATTGTTTACTGAGGTGTTTGAATTTTTTTAATGTGCTACACATATTTAATGATGTTTTCTGTGTTTTGAAGGGTCCAGTGGTCAGTGGATGGTACAAGGTGCTGGACAAACTTGTTACTGGTGGTACTAAAAGTGCAGCTCTGAAGAAAATGCTGGTTGACCAGGTGAGCAATGTATTGCAGTAATTTTTTTTTTTTTTTTTTTTTACGTTTTATATATATACACATATATATATATATACACGCTGTCCGGCCAAAATAAATCTACTCATCAACTTACAGAGTAAAGGTTTTTGCAAACTGAGTCCGAAATTTTCGCACATTAAAATATAAATACGACATCACGTTGTGTCAATCACGTTTACACACTTTGGTCCGTCATTGAAAAAAATTCAGATCGGATTCAATTTTCTGCGTGTTTCACATCCATAGCAAGCATTTTGAGAGGTGTTTTGACAATTTAGAGCCACCGTACAAGCGAACGGCAAAATCCAGAATGGCATCTGACAAGTTGATCCACTTGTATCGCAGCACAAAGCACTGTATGACAAACAAAGTGCGGAATACATATATATTGGTGGTCTTCTTTTTAATATGTAGCTCCAGTATTGCTAGCAAAGCATCAAACTGAGCCACTGAAATCCTGAAGTAAACTTTGAACCGCTCGGGATAATTCCTCTCTACGCAATCTCGGGGTTGGATGGACCCAATATTTCCTCTTTGTTTTTCTCTTTTTAAGAAGAGAGAGGACAACAAAATCATCCTCACTGCTTGAAGATTAATTAATACTCATCGGACTTAGTGTGCAAGGTTTCTGTGCATGATGAATTTTTTAGGATGACGAATACGAAAAAAAACGCATACGAAAATTTCGGACTCAGTGTGCAAATAAGGCTCGTCATTGTCAGTTGCGCTCGGTCCTGTTGCGTGTCCTCAATCTGGCAACCAGAGTCGAGTCTGAGGAGGAGGGTGGGGGGGGAACAACTCTCTCCAATATTTTGAATATGGACTGCAGTACCCATTTAAACCACTAGCTGTCAATATTACATACTGCACCTTTAATAGAAGTAATACAAAAGACCAAAAATAAAATCAGATCTTAACATTCGGTATGTTACAAAATGTCTTTTTCTTATCTTAGTTATAAATAGACCCATAGAAAGTTGTCCTTGGAGCTTACTGTTGTGTGTTTTTTTTGGGAATCTGCAGACACATGTAAAATACTTAGGAGCCGCTATTTATTTTGAGATTTATTTTAAGAGCTGCTACGTGCTTTATCCCTTTTGGGTATCCCATCTGAGCTCTCCCTTCATGCATGTCAAGTAATCCATCCCTGATAGGCAGTCAAACAAATGAGTGTTTGCATAAGTCATTGTTTACATGATTGGTGGAATGAATGTACAGGATGAAGCGGACAAAGGCACGCAAGACAGGCCCTCTCCCCATCACCGGATTACACCCAAACAACAGTGCTTACAACGCCAGCCTGCTCTCCCACATTTATTCAGAAAAGAGATTCTAGAGCTATTTTTAGAGACCCACTTTCTAAATTTCTAAAAGCCCATACGGCCAGCCAGAAGTTGTGTGTGTGGTTGCTTTCATCTGTGAATATTAAATTTTGTTTTGTTGATGGTTTTACAACGGCTGCATAAGCATTAAGTAAAAGAGGTCCTCAGATGTTGAAGTCATTTGATATTTCAATTAGCTATTAAGTCATATTTTATTCATAATATTTTACAAAATAGACAGATTCCAATAGTCAGTAGCAGGTACTGCCAGCATGTCCACAGCTTATTTCACTTTACATGCACTAAATAAAATGAAAATTTTTTTGAAAAATTAATGTACCTTTTTCCATGTCGCTTGAAAATGAAATGTAATAAAATCACCGTTTCAAATTATAAAATATAAAACAATGCGGAAATTGTACCCAAAAGTCAAAGGAAAAGCAAAGGGGCTGTTTTGATGATGATTTCTATAACATCTACTTGGGATGTCCTTTGGAAAACCACAAATGAAGGAATTCCAGTGATCCAGTGTGCTAATAATAAATGGATGCATCAGTCTGTCATTGTCTCCTTGATAGCTTTCAACATGTGCATGCATATTTTATCCGATGTGAAAATGTGCGGCAGTAGTCTATAAATTAACAATTAGGCTGGATTAGCTGTCTAATGGTATTTAATATGAACACTGAATTTGATTAACCATGTACATGTATATGTCATCTAAATATGAACGAGAAGGTTTCCATAAACTAGATGGGATGAGTGTTACAGTAGGTGCTCTTTGATCTAATCAGGTCTTTGTACTGTATATCCACAGGTGTGTTTTGCTCCGTGTTTCTTGGGTGCTTTCCTGGGAATATCTGGAGCCCTCAGTGGACTGACTGTGGAGGAGAATGTGGCCAAACTCAAGAGGGTCAGTTTTCATCACAAGCCTGGATTAAACATTCTGACAACACAAATGACTAGGATTATTCTAGTGGCGTAAAGAAATGAGTGCTTTCGGCAGAAAGTGAAACCAAAAAAAAATGGATACACTGGAATGTTAACAGAAAATGATAATAACAAAGTGTCCTCCTCTGTGTTCAGGTATGACTGTAGTAAAATTAAAGCAAAAACTGACATTTCAAATCAACATTTCAAACAAAAAAATCTTAACCTTGACAAAATGTAGTCTTTGAGAATGTCTAAGTATAAATCCAAATCCACAGCTTAATAAAAATAAGTATTTATATCTAAAAACACTAAAGAATTTATAAGCCACTTTATATACTGTAGAACTATATAGGAATCTAGTGGTTACACCATGGTATTACATAAGTTTTTCTTTTTTTTACTCCCACCAGATGGCACTAATCTACCTTCAAAAATTGGATTTTAAATACCTTGTCTCTATTTTAACATGGAATACCGCTTTAATTAAAAAATAATTTAAAACTATATTAGAAAAAAAAAAAAGTATTATTTTCAATGGGGAAAAATAGTGTATAAATATTGCATAGTATCATAAAATCTCCTCAAAATTCTAAATAATAGTCAAAAAATATTAAGTAAGCAATAAGATATAAGAGGCTGTGCTGTATCGTTAATAAGTCTCATGACTTATTCACGATACAGCACTAGTCTTGAGTATCTTATTGCTTTTATAAAACGGTTACCACACAATACAAATATTAAAGCCAGAAAATATGTATCAATGCAACTTTCATGAAGTAAAATCACTAAAAGCCTTCATTCCGCTGGAAAAAATAGTCCCTGACCGTGAACAGCAACAGAAGTTACATTATTACGCCATTAGATGGCGGCAAAGACTGTCTTTATGAGTGTGTCAGTCAGTAGCGAAGACTTTTACATTGAAAAGACTGAATTGTTGTGAACACGGAACAAGACGCAACTGACAAATGCTTTGACTAGCGCTGTCAGTCACGGGAAAACCCCTTAACTGTTAAAAGGACAAGATAATACATCGGACATTTAAACAGATTTTTTATTATGAACATAGGACTGACCTGAAGGAAAATGCTAAATCTGAATGCAGGGAATAAACTCGATCTCTTTCTTACAATACTCTTCTACATAATACAGTAAGCTTCAATGAACAATATCATTTGAGAACAAACTGTTTACGTTGCTAAGAGTGGTTGCTAAGGGTGTTGTGTAGTGATACACAGAACCGTTGGGTGAAGCGGTGATAGCCATGTTTTATCGTGAATAAATGACAGCTATTGACCAATCAGAATCAAGGACAGGAACTAACCGTTTTATAAACAAAAATATATTACAATGGTTTTCCTGGAAAAAAAAAAAAAGGTACATTTCAAGGCTGTGGTCACTTTTGACCACGAAGGAGCCAAGTATGACCCCTAAAGCCCTGGCGTACGCACACAGTCGAACACACAGCCTTGCAAAGTATACTTCGCTTGACTCATACGCGTACACAGGCGTTCGATGCATGCACAGTTTTGAGCAATCTCTTGTACAATTGAGAGTACTAAGAGATTGTGCGAAGAGGGTACTAACCTCTTCGCACAATCTCTCGTCTATGTAGGCCTACATTGTCGCTGTAGCTTGCATACGTTCCGGTCTGTTCTGTTTATGCAGGTTTTCTTCGACTACCTTGTGAAACGACGCCCCCAGGGCACGGTTGCCGCCTTGTGATAAACTAATTACTGCAAAAAAAATTAAACGCGAATGTGCGACCTGCACGTACAAAAGCACGCGCGGTTACAAAAACCCGGCGGTGCGCACACAGTACGCGCATACTCTTCTGCTGATTAAATTCACGTCACGCTCTGTACGCTGACCCTCACGTACGTGTAAAAAGTGAAGTATATTTTGGGCTTAAACAAAGAGGACCAGAGGGATTATTTCTTTCAAAAAAGAAAAGAAACCTACTGACCCCAACCGTTTAAGCAGTACTGTAAAATAATTAATAACTATAATTTATATTAATGTTATAATCACTATTAAATACCTCCTAAACTTTTCTCAAACTGTGATTTAAGTCGCATCCAATATTTTCAGGCGTAATATAGTTTCTCATCCCAGAGTTTCTCACTGCCAATGTAAATATATTCCAACTCCATCTGTGGTCCTGAAAGTGCACTCTCTGTCCTGTGATTCTTATATTGGCACGGTACAATTAGAGAGTACTTCCACTGATGGAGGGACGGAGGGCTGGACCAGCGAGGAGTGACTCATGGGCTTGTAAGAACAACGGTTGACGCAGCAGTGTCTTTGAGTGGGGCCATCAATTATTTATGTAGGAAAGGTGGCGGAGTTAAAATGAGACTGAAAGGTCAGTCACCTAAATGTCAGAAAAGACAGAAAGCTAATGATAAATGCGCTCATTAACGCAAACAGCCAATGTGAGCTGAAAGCCAATCACTAACTTTGGTGATACTACTGTGCGACTCAACTTAAAGGATATCACTCTGATCCAATAAAACACGTTTTGTAGCTGCTAGTTATTAGTAGGACTGTTTATGGTTTAAACAGGACCCCTGATGCTGATTAAATTCATGGCTTGTTGTGGACGGTGTCTACCTTTGTTTATAATGACTATTGGTCAGGCAATTTGGTGATACAAGGGTGACAGGATGGCAGTTCGGATGCTGCTCGCAGGAGTGCCCTTTAAAACAGAGCTAAACGGCACTCTGCTACTGCAATGGCAGCTCTTTGACGCTCATTAGGCGCTTGCTTAGTGGTTAAGGCTCTGGTTGAGTAATGGAAAGGTCATGGGTTTGATCTCAGGTTGGATTGGCCTGTGAATTGGACAGTTCATGTGTGAACTCATGTTCTGATTGTCCAAGGCACTTAACCCAGAGGGTATCTCCAGGGAAACTGGGCTTCAGTCAGTCAGCTGAATGTGGCTTTAGATCAAATGCAGCTGCTGAATGAAGAGAAACCTAAACCTGATCAGGATTTTTCAATGGATGATGCTGATGTCGTTATCTAAACTCTAAAGACCAGTAAAATGTCTTCTTTTTTGTTCTCTTCTCTTCTCTTTTCTTTCTTTAATTTATTTTCAATTTCTTTTTTATTTCTTTTTTTATTTCTTTTACTGCTCTTGTTTTCCCTTCTTTTTGTATTTATTTTGCTTTTGTTCCCTTTCTTTCTCGTTTTCTTTTTCTTTCATTCATTTTTCTTTTTCCCTTTTCTTTGTTTTTCTCTTTCTTTTTCTTTTTACTTGTTTTTCTTTTTTCCTTTTCTTCTATATTTCTCTTTTTTCTTCTTTCTTTATTTTTGTTTTCTTTCTTTCTTTCTTTCTTTCTTTCTTTCATTTTCTATTTTATTTTTTATTTCTTTTTCTTCTCTTCTCTTGTACTCCCTTCTTTCTGTTCTTTCTTTCTTTCTTTCTTTTTCTAATTCTTTTGTTTTTTTCTTTTCCTTTTCCTTTTTTCTATCTTTCTTTCTTTTATTCTTTCTTCTGTTTCTTTTATTCTTTTTTCTTTTTTTCTTTCTTTCATTTTTCTGTTTTCTTTCTTTCTTTAGTTTTGTTTTCTTTTTTCTTTCTTTCTTTCTTTCTTTCGTTCTTTCTGTCTTTCTTTTCCTTCTTTTCCTTCTTTTATCTATCTTCTATTTCTTTTTATTCTTTCTTTCTTTCTTTCTTTTCCTTCTTTTATCTATCTATCTTTTATTCTTTCTTTCTATTTCTTTTTTTTCTTTCTTTCTTTCTTTCTCTTTTCTTTTCCCTTTCCTTCTTTTTTCTGTCTTTCTGTTTTATTTTTTCCTTTTTCTTTCTTTCTTTCTTTTTTTCTTGTTTTCTTTTTTACTTATTTCGTTTTTCTGTTTTTTCCTTTTCTTTTTCTATCTTGCTCTCTTTCTTTCTACTCCTTCCTTCCTTTATTTTTTGTTTTCTTTCTTTCTTTCTTTCTTTCTTTCTTTCTTTCTTTCTTTCTTTCTTTCTTTCTTTCCTTCCTTTCTTCCTTCCAAGGTTCTTGTAAAAAGTTAAGCAAACATTTTACTATAAAACTGAAATTATGACTAAAAATATTTGTCCTGACTATATAATTATGAACGAACCAGGCACTGTTAATATAATTAATATTTCATAATATAATTAATAGTTGATCAAAAATTAATATTTTTATGTAATGATCTTTAATTTCCTTTTTAAAGGTAAAGTGTATAGTGGCACCAAATTGAACTGCAAAAAAAAATTTTCAAGCTATAAAAAATTACACACTTCATTCTTAAGAATGAAGTCCTTTAATATAATAATTAAATTTAATTTATTAATTTTTAATTTATATAATTATATTTCATAAAAATGCACAACAAATCTGAAGTAAATCAACATAACTTTGGCAAAGACCTACAATTGCTAAAACAATTATTGTTGCCTACATAGTCTGTGAAGTCAGGTTAAATGCCGTCTCCCCACTGACTACTTTCTCTATCTTTACCAAATGACACCAAGTGCAACATCATCATCAAGTGTGTGAGTCTGGAGAGTCGCGGCACTGTTGATGTTATATTGAAAGGTTAAGTGTGCATTAGCTCACAGAAAAACAAAGATTAGAACCAACAACTCATCCGCTCATTATTGTTCTCATCATGAGGCATTTGACGCTTTATAACCTGGTGCTATAATAGATCAATGTTATAATAAAGTGACAAGAACACAGCGCATTCAAGTCTTTAGGGTTGTTCTGAACCTCTGGTTTGATCATTGTTAACAGTTGCCTACAGCTTTCTGCTTGTGGGCAGTTTCCTGGGCATTCAGGATTTGGCTGGTCTTTGATGTTGCTCACTTCTAAAGATGTAGAATATTAGCATCCCTGTTGTGTTCTCTGTCTTTGTGCATTCAAAACGGTCCAAAAAATTAAAAACGCTCTCAGTTCCTCAGGGGCTAAATTCCTGTGACGTCAAATTCAGTGGGAACAATATAATGACGTCTCGGCCCCGCGGTAGTTTCACCCCAGGTGGCCGGTGCCTTGTTCGTTCTTAATTAGAAACTGTTAAGGCAAAGAGTACAAACAGAAACAGCACAAGTTTCTAATACGGGCTTCTTTTACACACTCAATCTCACTAAGTTGACCTTTCAAAAGATGACACTAGCAGGGGAAAGGGCCCTCGTGTTCCAGATGACTTGATTTTTATATGGCACCAGGGATAGGAGGGTTTTGACTTGCGGTTGATGCGGTGAGACGGAGTTATGGAGCTTTTACAGCACTTTAAGGGAACCGTGACCACTCTCTGCCTGAGTGGAGACCCTTAGGCTGGGTTTAGGCACCAGCGTCATTAGTCATGACATGATGAAAGCATGAATGAACAGGTAACAAGGAAAAGGAATTATAACCAGTCAGAGTGAATTCCTGCTTCAGACACTTCAATCCTTTCAGTTAATTATGAGTTTATAATAATTTATTTTGAGCAGACAGTAGTGCAAATTACAGTTTGCTCCACCTAGCGGCATTTAGTCACTCTGAGGTAGTTGGTACAGTACATCCTCCTTTAGATTGACCAATGCTGAATGGTAAAATGCAACGGAACAATGAAATGTTTTTATACTTATTTGTTTTATTAACGTGTTGTGCGTAGCATACCTATCATTTTCTTTGCACGTGAGAGTTCATTAACATGCGGTAACAATGGCTGATGCACAAAGTTCAATATTACGCAATTTCAAGAAATCACGGAAAGATTAGCGAGAAGGAGAAAAAGCCAACATCACCTTTCCACGAGGAGACAGCGAGTGAAACGGCACTTGAGGCTTCCCATTTCCAGAACGCGCATATTTCATCACTGGACTGTAGTAATGAGACTTCAACAACTTAAAATGCCACAATGCCAAATGATTGTCTCATTATAACAGTGGAAACAACTTAAAATACTTCGTCATTTATGGTCATACAGATAAGAGTAAGACATCATTCGTAACTGGGTGATTTATAAAATTGTAAGCTGTAAAGGTGATTTTTATTTGTGTGCATTCACAATAAAAACAAAACACTGTGCTTTTGTAAAATAAAGAAAACAAACAGGATGCCGCTTCCTGCTGTACTGGTTTCCTTTCCTTAAAATTTGTGGAGCGGCAGAAGCGCATCACACAAATTAATTGAAACTCGGCGTATAGGCTACTAGCAAGCTCTTGCGTGCCATCTGAACTCGCCAATCTTGCTTTGGATTGGTGCGTAGATTGTCTCTTCTGCTGTTTTTCCTGTTGTGGCAGTTAGCAAAAACAGCATTGCATTACCACGCGCGCCCTCTTCTGGATTGGAGTGTGGATCGCCTGTGACTGACTGCATTCGTCGTCTGACTGTATGCACAAATCGTGACATCCGTACCGTGACGGTTCATGACGAATACATGTACTGTTACACCCCTAATATACACTGATGATATTGATGCACAAGGGCAACGAAGGCTATCCCGTTTGCTCCGAGCGAACAGAAGGTCTACTGTGGCACAAGTCACACAAAATTTTAATGATGGTAATGGGAGGATTGTGGCAAGGCAAGTTTATTAAATAGCACATTTCATACACAATGGTAATTTAAAGTGCTTTACATAAAGAGGAACAAATACATAAGAAATAAAATAAATACATAGAAATCACAACACACAGTGCATCACACTCTGCTGCGTATGGGGCTGCGAAGCCACAGACCAATCAGACCACTGTCCACTGTCAAAAGCCCCTACAATGGGCACATGAGCGTCTGAAATGGACTTTGGGGCAGTGGAAGAAGGTCGCCTGGTCCTATGAGTCCAGTTTTCTTTTACGTCATGTGGACGGCCATGTACGTGTGTGCCGTTTACCTGGGGAAGTGATGGCACCAGAATGTACTGTGGGACAATGTCAAGCTGGTGGAAGGGAGTATGATGCTATGGGCAATGTTCTGCTGGGAAAATCTGGGTCCGGCCATTCATGTGGATGTACAAACCCGATTCCAAAAAAGTTGGGACACTGTACAAATTGTGAATAAAAAAGGAATGCAATGATGTGGAAGTTTCAAATTTCAATATTTTATTCAGAATACAACATAGATGACATATCAAATGTTTAAACTGAGAAAATGTATCATTTTAAGGGAAAAATAAGTTGATTTTAAATTTCATGGCATCAACACATCTCAAAAAAGTTGGGACAAGGCCATGTTTACCACTGTGTGGCATCCCCTCTTCTTTTTATAACAGTCTGCAAACGTCTGGGGACTGAAGAGACAAGTTTAGGAATAGGAATGTTGTCCCATTTTTGTCTAATACAGGCTTCTAGTTGCTCAACTGTCTTAGGTCTTCTTTGTCGCATCTTCCTCTTTATGATGCACCAAATGTTTTCTATGGGTGAAAGATCTGGACTGCAGGCTGGCCATTTCAGTACCCGGATCCTTCTTCTACGCAGCCATGATGTTGTAATTGATGCAGTATGTGGTCTGGCATTGTCATGTCGGAAAATGCAAGGTCTTCCCTGAAAGAGACGACGTCTGGATGGGAGCATATGTTGTTCTAGAACTTGGATATACCTTTCAGCATTGATGGTGCCTTTCCAGATGTGTAAGCTGCCCATGCCACACGCACTCATGCAACCCCATACCATCAGAGATGCAGGCTTCTGAACTGACTGTTGATAACAACTTGGATTGTCCTTGTCCTCTTTAGTCCGGATGACATGGTGTCCCAGTTTTCCAAAAAGAACTTCAAATTTTGATTCGTCTGACCACAGAACAGTTTTCCACTTTGCCACAGTCCATTTTAAATGAGCCTTTGCCCAGAGAAAACGCCTGCGCTTCTGGATCATGTTTAGATATGGCTTCTTTTTTGACCTATAGAGTTTTAGCCGGCAACGGCGAATGGTACGGTGGATTGTGTTCACCGACAATGTTTTCTGGAAGTATTCCTGAGCCCATGTTGTGATTTCCATTACAGTAGCATTCCTGTATGTGATGCAGTGCCGTCTAAGGGCCCGAAGATCACGGGCATCCAGTATGGTTTTCCGGCCTTGACCCTTACGCACAGAGATTGTTCCAGATTCTCTGAATCTTTGGATGATATTATGCACTGTAGATGATGATAATTTCAAACTCTTTGCAATTTTTCTCTGAGAAACTCCTTTCTGATATTGCTCCACTATTTTTCGCCGCAGCACTGGGGGAATTGGTGATCCTCTGCCCATCTTGACTTCTGAGAGACACTGCCACTCTGAGAGGCTCTTTTTATACCCAATCATGTTGCCAATTGACCTAATAAGTTGCAAATTGGTCCTCCAGCTGTTCCTTATATGTACATTTAACTTTTCCGGCCTCTTATTGCTACCTGTCCCAACTTTTTTGGAATGTGTAGCTCTCATGAAATCCAAAATGAGCCAATATTTCGCATGACATTTCAAAATGTCTCACTTTCAACATTTGATATGTTATCTATATTCTATTGTGAATAAAATATAAGTTTATGAGATTTGTAAATTATTGCATTCCTTTTTTATTCACAATTTGTACAGTGTCCCAACTTTTTTGGAATCGGGTTTGTAAATTTGACACATGCCACCTACTAAAACATGGTTGCAGACCAGGGATACCCCTTCATGACAATGGTGTTCTTTGGTGAAAGTCCTCTTTTAGCAGGATAATGCGCCCACACATTGTTTAGGAATTGTTTGAGGAACATGAAGAGTTCAGTGTGTTGCCCTGGCCTCCAATTTCTGAGCATCTGTGGGATGTGCTGGACCAACAAATTCAATCCATGGTGGCTCCACCTCGCAACCTACGAGACTTGAAGAATCGGCCTCAAACGTCTTGGTGTCCAAATACTACAGGACACCTTGAGTGTTCTTGTAGAGTCCATGCCTCGGCGCTGTTTTGGTAGCACGCATAGGACCAACAGCATATTAAGCAGGTGGTCATAATGTTTTGACTCGTCAGGGGCAAGCAGAATAATATCTAAATGTTATTGTGTATTCAATGCTGTTCTAGTAGGGTCCTTTGACTGACAGATCTATAAAAGCAGCTGCCATGGTTCTGATTGGGTCTTTGATTCATTTTAAATTGGCATTAAGGTTCTCACATAGTCCTTTAGCTTATGCTTGAAGAAATGTTAAAATTCCTTCTCAAAACATTGCAGGGAATATTGGATAGGAACAAGCAGCAGGGTCAGAAACACTTCATATATTTCATTATATTCAATTCTAAGCCTATGATCCTTCGCCTGAAAATAATTCATTTAAACTAAGCTTTTTCTCCAGTTTTCTCAATTAATATCTGTGTAGTCTGATTGTTTAGAAATGTAATAGCACACCTCTCCTCAACAAGCAATTTTCCCACCAAAGTTTAAGGTTTAGGGTTTGTTCACATCCTTAACCAGAAATATGAGAAATAATAATAAACAGCATTTTTGTCAGATCATATATTTACTCTGAATTTTCCATATTCCAATAGGACTACATGGATGCCTTGATCTCCAATTACTATGTAAGTTGCATACTTGACACTGTTTTCTTCTTTTGTTTTTTTCAATTAATTCAGTTCAGTTCTATTTAATTCAACGTGTCTTCATTTCTTCAGCTTTGGCCTCCAGTGCAGATAGCCAATTTTTATTTCATCCCTCTCCACCACAGGTAAAGTTCTGTTTTTAAATACAACCCTTTTTAGCCTCAAAAGTCAAGTGATCATTGTTAATGATAATTCGTCCATTGCAGCAGGGCATTAATCCAACAGTGCTGGAGATTTAAGGGTGTCACTGGGAAAAGAACGTACAGGACGTGCCTCAGACACCCAGTGTGCAGCATAGAATTATGAAAGGATATTAAAGGGAAGGAAGCTGGGAGACTTTAATTAGGCTCTTATTTTGACTGTTGGGAATTTTGTAAAAGTGCGTTGTTTGATGTTACTTCTTTTTGGCACCTGAATTTCCCCACTAGGATTAACAGCTAGAGTCAGCCGCTCTGTTTCACCTGGATTTATATTATGTTTTTTGTATTCTTTTTTTAAGGCATGAATGTGATATTTGCATCACATTAATAACACATGATTTCTACTAGAGTCATTTGTTCATGCTTGTGTTTTTCAGATTAGCTGTGGTTCAGATCGTGGCTATTGCCTGGAACTCTTACCTCTCCTGGAAAGCCAATAAGATGTGACGATATGTTCCAGATCTTCCACTACCTCACAGATTTTATTAGTTTTCGTTAGTAGTTTTTTTTTTTTTTTTTTTTTTAACAGTTCATCTTTATCAAATATACTCATCCAGTTTACATAGCAGCATAAAGCTTACAGATGTAGTTTGGACTACAAAGGTCAAAGTAGACAATGTAATTCAGACTTTTTATTAACATGAAATGAATGCTATTGTATTATTTGTGATTACAGATTATGTAAAGAATGTATATTGATTCTATGCAGTTGATATGTCTATTTTACCAAAGTTTTGATGGTGAATTATGCTTTATCAAAGGTACAATCAATCAGAACAGCAGGACTGTATGTTACAAAATGTGACTCCATTTTGAGTCATTATTTGGTCTTCTGTGGTCATGTGATGTGACGTCTTCTACTGGGGCATTGAGAAGCATATTAATGCACTAATGTGTATAAAATACATCTTTTACCATTGCCTGAACATTCTTCATAAAAAGCATCACTCGTACCCTGAATCTCTGAGTTTTTTACTGGGTGAAGTGCATGACAAATTAAGACCTCAAATATGTGTTGTTGTTTTTTCAATTTCTGTATCTGAACCTTGTTAACTCATCCTTGCGTCATGTACTTTAGCGTGTTTAGGGACTCTGGTGAAATTGGTGATGGGCCATATTTCAAAGTAAACTGCTGACACTGAAAACTTGGCCTGAATTTACTGTTTTTCCTAGCACAATGTTGAACTAATAGACCCTGTTCTTTGCTGCCCTTGCCAATAGGATGTAGGGCGGCTGTTCCTCAGCTTGACTGCAATTCACAGCTTCAGCCTGGAGATCAGCGTTTTGAGTGGACAAAGCTGTCACTGGATAACTAGTGTAACAAAATGTCATCCTTCCTAAAACATTAAGAAATATATTGGCTTTATTTGTCCCTTCACACTGATCAGGAAGGTAAAGCCATGTTTAGGAATTTCCTTAGAGAGTCAGGCTTATATAAATATCTGTGTCCAGTTAATGCTGCGTCACTGGGGAATTGACGGCTAGCCAGAAACAATACTCAACCGTGACTAAACCTCTGCATCTGGCTGTTAAACATTTTTCTCAGCCACTCTTTATTTTATGGTCACAAAGCATTTTAATTCATGATCATGTGGTGTATTTTTAATGTCAGTATTATTTACAGAGTTTAACTTGAATTATATGGTGAAGTTCTCAAATGTAGGTTACTTATGTGATTTTGGCTCATGTACTATAACTGTAGACAGCTTGTTCTTACAATGTGCTTCTAAATCTTTATAACTCCATAGGCTATATATATATACACGTAGAAACACCCAATATAGACAGGAATATGCACAAAGAAAGAAATGTTTTTATTGTAATATAAATGAACCAATGAGGTCTGGCTGCATCTTGAATTTCAGCACCTTGGACAGAGTCAGAGCCTCTCGTGTCCCCGTCGCGCGCTTCTGCTCTCCTCCTGACCACAAATGACCAGCCATGCAGAAATCCATCACGACAGCAGCTCCTCAGCACACTTTACTCAGGTGCATTTAAAAAACAAGTCATTTGACAGTCAAAGTATCCCCATCCACTGATCACCTGTCTGTTCCAACTTCGGATATATTTTCTTTGAAACTAAGTTCATGACTTTGCAACAGCATCAAGATCATCTTTTCTGAATGAAAACTTTGGAGAGACAAAGAAACGCCTCATCTTGTCCCATCGGATCTACAGCACCTTTATGCCACTCTTCCTTCCAGTTCAGAATTGCCTCATTTACAAGCAGTTTATGCAGCTCCACTGACGTCAATGGAGCGGTGTGTGATGTATATAACCATTGAGCTACAGGAGCTCCACTCCAGTCTGTCTGCAAACACTCTTCCTTACAAGTACTTTTGAAGCAACAGAAGACGATCGAGTAAGTTACCTTATATGACTTGCTTTCAACTTTTTGACTTGAGGCCATTCAAGCTATGAGATATTAGTGTTTATATTGTACAGGACTGTCAGTATTGTTCATTCATTGAGCTGATTGTTAAGATTCGGTTTCTCTGTCTTAAAGTAGATTCGGTATTAATAATATTAGTTGACGATTTTTTTTTACTCGTTTTTAATTAAAACACCCTCGCATGTCCAAATATAGCCTAAATTTACTGTGATTTTGACGATAATCAAAGTTATTAAACCATGGACCAGCGATGTACTTTTTTTGCTTTATAAACGAGCTGCAATATTTTTGTATGCACGAGCTATATTTTTATATACTGACAATTTTTATATGAATACTTTTCTATTACATAATACAAAAGTCTGGTTTATTCATCTTTAATTAAAAATAACTAACTCTTTTGTAATTAATATGAATAATTTAAAAGATAAGTGTATCTATTATTTTATAATCGATATTAGTAACCTGCTTTTATATTTATAAAACACTAACTTTATTTTTTTCTGATTTATATATATAAAAAAAGTAACATTTCAAAACTTTATGGCCTAACTCATTTTTATATTTACTAAACAAACTTTTAATTTATTTATACTTATATACAAAAAAAAAACTAATTTACCAATCTGTTTTGTAATTTACACTACTACTTAAACCAGCAGAAAATATTTAATGCTGTATAGTCGTGTATTAAAGTTTTGTATTGATTTGAAGCTAACACACCTGGGTGTATTCCTCAGGAAGCGCGCGGCTGTGTCCAGCATGAAGCCCGTCCCTTTGGTCCTGCTCATTACTTCAGTCTTACTGACCACCCACATCCCCCTGAGCACCTGTCGACCCCGCGATTTGAGCCTCATGAGCAACCAGCTAGACGACGTGCTCTTAACCAGGGCTGGAGACGACGCCATGTCGTACCTGGTGGGCGAAAAACTCCTTCAGTATTTGCAAAGAAACGTCGGAGCGCAGAAAGCAGGTGGTGTCCTGCATCTCCAGCATTTCCCCACGGCGCAGCTACGCTCTCCTCACGAGGACAACAGCTTAGAGGAGCTCACGGAGTTTTCCAAACGGAACGACGATCCTCCGATCTCCATCGACCTCACCTTCCACCTGCTGAGAAACATGATCGAAATGGCGCGGAACGAGAATCAAAGGGAACAGGCGGAACTGAACCGCAAATATCTAGATGAGGTTGGGAAGTAGCTGTAGTTCAATGAAGATGCTTTCAGTCGGCGAGTAAAGAACAAGCTCAATGCACTCTTTCACACCCCCAAACTCTCGCTAAAGCATACGACAGTCATTCACCGATGCCTCGACCCACACTCTTAGAAATAAAGGTTCTTCAGTGGTTCTTTGGTTCAGCAAAGAACCTCCTTCTCGTTCTTGAGTTGGCTGTGGTTCTTTGGAGATGAAATAAAAAAAAAAAAAATCTTCTTCAGATCAGGCTACTGGTTTCTGGGTTCTTTAAAGCACTCCGACTTGAAGAACTACAGAATAGCCTAAAAAGTTCTTCAAAAAGGTTCTCCTGTGGCATTAGGGTTATGTGGAACCTTTATTTTTAAGAGTGGCCAGAAGAGTTTCTGGTGACCTGCTGCTGTCTCCATCACCTCTGGACCATTTCAGAACCGGGAATCACATGCAAAAGCCCTGTTCAGGACCTCTAAACGCCGCGCAGGGGGGTTCATATTTAACAACCAAATCAATCAATCTACAATTGACTGCTACCCTTTTAGTGTTTAAAGTTATTGGCCTCCTAATTAGTGTTATGAATGAAAGAAGTACTATTACAAATCCTATTATTGCTAATTCTATAATATACAACATGGTTTTCATCAGATGCTCACTATCCACTTGTAAAATGGCCACTGTTAAGAGTCATTTTTGTATGGCTGGTTTGGTTGCAACCGCTTATTTTGCCAACGGGAATGTTCCCATGACATAAAATGCTATACTTTGGTAATAATGCCTATATTTACCACCAGATGCTCACTGTATAAGTGCAAAAGTATGTTCTCCTCACATGGTGGGAAACAATGATCTTTGCACTTCAACCAAGAGGCTAACCCACGTTTGTGACAATAATGTTGGACAATATTACAAAGTGCTTGAGATATACTGTACATTGTATATTGCTTGTCATTATGTAAATTACATATTATATTGCACCTAAATGCATAAACATGACTTTGTATTTTGAACTCTGCAGAAATAAATGAGACTACATGCCTTTTACAAGTAACTGCAAACATGGAAACCTCATTATCACCCATTAAAAGTGGTAATGATCACAGCAGACACAGGTTGAACATTTACACAGATATTAACATGACACAAAACATAAAAACACATGAGTAACAGGTGAGATGGAAATTACCCTACCTTCTTTTGAAATGTTAAATGCGTATCATGAATTGAAGGGATGTAATGGTTTTTACATGTGACACTAATGGTTGAACTAGGTAGTGACATTTGCAGTTTCAATTCAAATTAATCATTATTATTATTTTAAAATAAGGTTGGGCGTATTTGTAGATAAATACAGAATTATCAGCCTACTTTATACACCATTCACAACTTTTAATGAAAACACAAAGGATCTTTATTTGAAAATTAAAAATATTGATGTACAGATTACCTACAAAAACTATGAAAAATTTGGCTTGTCCAAATAAATAAACATAATAAAAGAAAAAAATGGCTTTTTATATATATATATATATATATATATATATATATATATATTGCAGAATTGACACCACTTAAAATTAGAGACCATACAAAATCAGAAAAAAGAAATGCATATATATATATATATATATATATATATATTTTATTTATTTTTTTTCCCTGATTTTGTATGGTCTCTAATTTTAAGTGGTATCAATTCTGCAAAAATTATGTGATATATATATATATATATAAATTTGGACAACCCACAAATGTTTTCTGGTTTCATATGTTCTCCTCTAATCTTAAGTTGTATCAACTCTGCTAAAGTTATGTGATCAAAAAAGACCAAAAACTGCATAGTTCTAAACATAGTTTTAAACATCCAGAATGTAAAAGCTACGAATAAATTTGTAACTATAGCTCACAGTCTTAGGGCCACAAAATACCAGATGAAAGAAGCTCTTGCCATGTTGAAAGGATTAAAGAAAACCTCCTCCTTATAGTCTCTCTTAAGTCAGCACAGGAAATACCCTGGAAATGGAAAATAAAATATAAGAGTTAAATCTTCCATAATCTTCCACTTACACTCAGTCTATTTTAGTCATAAATGGGGCAAGTGGGAGAGGACAGTGTGCTTTGCATTGGCAAGAATATATGTTGACTGAACACTCATTGTTGAAGTGTCATTGTGCACAACGCGTTACATAAACTGTATTTTAGCCAATTAAGCATAAAATAAAGAAAAGAAACTCTAAATGATATATTAAGCTCAAGTAACTGTTAAACAAGTCGCATCTCATCCCGCGGATTGCCTCTCCATCCTGCTTCTGACACCCGAAAAAACCTCTTATTCTAGGAAGAATTACAGCTTTAAATTATGTGAAGGCCGGTACGTCAGCTTGTGACGCACCACCTCCTCAAAATAAGATCCATCCTCATTCCATGTGTGGAGTTGTTCTGCACATACCCAGACTTTGCTAAATGACTCTCTCACTCTCTTTCCCTCCATGAATTGATCAGTGAGCTGACAGCACGAGTGACAAGGTCAGCGCCTGTGAGCACATGCATCCAGTCATATATCTCTACTGCCATATATCCTAGCTGTGGCACAGAGACGGGCGGTTATTAAGTAATGGGTGGAAGTGGACTCACGGCTCCAGCGCAGGTGGGGGCGGACGGATCATCAGAAGCCAAGAGGAAGGATTCCGAGTGCCTGCCACTGCGATTTAGCCCTGTTCTCAACGCTGCACCTACTCAATGGACACACGGTCTTATTAGATCAGTAAAGGGCCAGAGCTGCATGCTGTCCTGGCCCACGCTGCCCGATTAACTGAGGTTTCTGACCTTTAAATTGAAGTAAGAGGAAGGGTTATTTAAAGAAAGCTTGCAGTGGTGGGGATGCCCCTGCATGACAGGATACCCACCTCTCAAAGAACAGGAAATGTATTTTGTTTGTGCAAATACTATTTTCCAAGTTGTATAAAGTATGAAGCTTAGGAACAACTTTGACACCTTGGTTAGTAAGTTTTTACTGTTTACTCACACTACACTACATAAATGTTCTTAACTGGATCTATGATTCCATGAAGAACCTTTAAAGGGTTCTCTCTCTTTATTCCTTATACAACCTTCTAAGTCTTATTTGCTTCAAGGTGGGTGGTGGGTTTCATACTAAAATAATTGTTAAAGGGTTAGTTCACCCAAAAAATGAAAATACTGTCATTAATTACTCACCATCATTTTGTTCCAAACCCATAAGACCTTCGTTCTTCTTCGGAACACAAATTAAGATATTTTTGATGAAATCTGAGAGCTTTCTGATCCCTCATAGACAGCAACGCAATTACCACTTTAAAGTGCCAGAAAGGTAGTAAAGACATCGTTAAAATAGTCAACGTGACTACAGTGGTTCAACCTTAATTTTATGAAGCGACAAGAATACTTTTTGTGCACAAAATAATTGCTGCGTCCCAATTCGCCGACTTATACTCTGCCCTAAAAGTATGTACTGTTTTTGTGAAGAAAAAGTACATACTTTTGAGTGTGTAGCAGAAGAGTATGCAAGCTTTAGGACATACTACATCGTCATAATTGCGTCTTTAACGGACAGTCTGTCGCTTAGTTACGCAACCTGTAACCGTTTAAACTGCCTTGTCAATCATATTGTCACAGTTAAAATCCTCCAAATTTAATTTCCTACCATTTCGGAGAGAAATGTAGTCGCACATTGATCTGCCAGTCATGGGTCTTTCATGTGAAGAACTCTCCTCATGTTTGCATAATGATGCATTAAGTTAATGACCAAACGCATCGTTATAAAAGTTCACAATGCTGTTGCAGATGAAATATAATGTGGATAACATTTAATAAATATCTTTTCGTCAGGTTAGATACTGATTATTAATCACTCAAACCCCTTCATCTTAACAGCTCTGCTTAACCGTCGGTCTCGCACATCCGTCATGTTTGTAGTTTTTTAACATTTTTTATTCGTATTTGTAGTTCTAAACGAATCCTCGTCCACAGCGCAAGGTGTTATGGGCAATATTAGCCGTTAGAGTGTGCACGGATCTGCACTTCAGATTCTAACCGGAAAAAGTAGACCATCCGGGTATCTTTGGAATACTCATTTCAACATACTACGATTTGGGACACACTAATTCTAATTTTGATTACTATTTGGTCAGTATGTGAATTGGGACGCAGCAAATGACATTATTCAACAGTTTTTTCTTTTCCTTGTCAGTCTCCGACACTGTTCAGGTGAGCAGTACGACACATGCGTGTGATGCTGACACAGGAGCCGGCCAATACTGATTTTTTGTTTTTGTGCACAAAGTATTCTCGTCACTTCATAACATTAAGGTTGAACCACTGCAGTCACGTCGACGGTTTTAACGATGTCTTTAGTAGCTTTCTGGACCTTGAAAGTGTTGATTATATTGCTATATTGCGGATTTCAAAAATATATCAATTTGTTTTCTGAAGATGAACGAAGGTCTTACAGGTGTGGAACAACATGAGGGTGAGTAATTAATGACAGAATTTTCATTTTTGGGTGAACTAACCTTTTAAGAGTGTATGTAAGAAAGAAACAACATGAGGAATTAGTTTGGAACAACATGAGGATTAGTAAATTATGACAATTTTCATTCTGTGATAGAAGAACTTTAAGAAGAAGACTACTATAGTTTCATATTTGTAGTTGCTGGTTTTTTGATGCACATCTTTGGCAGAGTTCAAATGTAGCACTGAGGTAAAAATGTGACTGGCACATGGCTGGTTTGCCTGGGAAAGACGTTCAATGGTGCCAAAAAGTATTTGGATATTTAGGATGCTTAAGTTGCACTTCAAAAGCAATTTGTATCAGATACAAAATTATTAAAACCAAGTGACTTCTGCAAACAAATGATACAAAAAAAATTTCTTAGAATGATCTTTTTTCAGGAATTTGCAATTTCTTATTAACTGGTGTTAAGGTGATTTTTAGTGGATGTATGTGGTTCACACAGGTGTAGTTCATCACATCAACATTCCACCAGATTCAAATGTTTACAGTGCCCTTACAGAGACTTTAGTCAGCGAATATTTAATAGAGTTTGGTGGGAGATGACGAGTGTACTCAATAACACAATGAGTGCCACTGATGCCAAGATTGATCACGTCACAGGATGGGACGTCTGCATGATCTGGCAGATTCACACTAATAGAGAAGAGAAATACTTTAACCCTGTAAAGCCTGACATCTGAAATAATAGCAATAAAAATCAAATTTTTTGAATTGGAACAGCTTTTAGACAAAATATGGAGCTCATACACAATGAGGGAAAAAAAACAAGTTTTATTCAGAGGCCCAAACTGAGCAATATGCAGTTTGGTGCAGATGCTGATATTTATTTTATTTACTATAAATCAATTAGATCTTTATAACAGTATAACAGACTACTTACATAAAGTATATATAATGTGTCTTAGTAAGATTATATTTAAATGCTTAGTTTTAAGATCAAAGCTCTGTAGTTTTTATTGTGGGGGCAAAACATATAATTCAGATGTACAAATGAACCTTTCTCAAAAGCCTGATGTATCATATTTGATATTGACATTTTAACTTTTTTTTTTTTTTAAATAATGTATGGATAATCAAGTAAACATAAGTTGCTTCATTCCAGTAAGTGTTCATCCTGAAATATTAATAATAATATAAAAGTTATTCTTGTGTTTCCTTAATAAAAATCAGTAAAGATTCAAAAACACACATATACCACAATCCCAAGGTGGACATTTATAAAATTAAACTACAAATTTACTTGCTAAAAAAGTATAAATTATCAATCAGATGACAGAAGGCATGTAGTAGATTGTGTACAACAGGTTTTTCAGCAAAGTTTTGATCATGTTTATAGTTTAAAGGCTTTAGAAATTTGTGTATCAAATATGATACAGCAGGCTTTATATTGTTAAATGGTTTTCAGACCATCATGCACTTTTATAGTTATAACATGGGGAAAAGTACAAAAGCTAATCCCCTTAAAGGACTTTTGACTTGCTTTCTTCTGTGGAACATTAAAAAAAGAACCTATTTTGAGAAATGTCTTTTTTTCCCCATCCAAGCCAAGGGGCTCCAAAGTTGTTTGGTTCCCAATTTTCTTCAAAATCTCTTCTTTTGTGTTCAGCAGAAGAAAGAAACTCATACAAGTTTGGAACGACATGAGGACGAATCTTCCTTTTCGGGTAAACTATCCCTTTAAGGCCCCATGATTTCATTTTTGAAACTAACCTTGGGTTTAAAAATAAGTTAGAGTCTCCCTGCTTCTCCACTCTGACCAGGTGAGTTGGTCAGGTCTTCAGGAGCTTCATCACTGCTGTCTTCTCCATCTTTACCTGCAACAAAAGTACATTTAATCACTAAATACATTGCAATGCAACTTCAAATTACCAACGCAAATAACTGGACATCAATGTACATATGTCAAAGATGATAGCTGTGAAGCCTTTACCTGTTTGGAAGTCAATGCCTCTCAGCATGTCGGCCACATTCTCCGTGTTGATGATGAAGTGGTCCATGCTCTCAAAGCCTGCCTCCGTCTGCTCAATGTTGGAGGCCTTGGCAGTGTCTGTGATCCTGTCAAGGACAGAACGGTGAAGTCGCTCGGACAAATATAAAAGTGACGGATAGCGTTAGGTCCCAGTTCCTCCGTCTCCCCGCGGCTGCTCGTGACGCAGGTGCACGAGGCACCACTCACCGTCTCCGCAGGTGGAGGGTAGCATGAAGCATAAGACACAGCTAGACAGTGTTGTAAGCGTAAGCATTTTTCTAAACAGTTAGAGGTTTTGGGGAAAAATGTGATGAATGCTGATTCATACATTATTGCTCAAGCTGCATAAAGTTTCATTTTACAAACAAGAGCGCAGAAAAGTTGCTTATTGGAGGCAACTTGTTTGTCTAGCTAGCAGCATCAATAGAAGACTTGCATTTACTGAAGGAAATACCTGTGAAAACCTCAAAGTTGAACGTTCATGTCTTTCAACTTTCAAATCATATTTTCCCAAATATACTCAGTAACCATAAACACACATCAGGATCACCATAATATTCAGATTTGTGCTCAGCAAATTTGGCTTTTTAAATAGTCGATTCTTCAACTATATTACTGCCAATTCTAAATATGTGGTCATATTTATCAATATAATTTGAACAGATAACTGTGCCTCAACAAATGGCACATTACAATAAAAAGTTAATAAATCATGACATTTGTCTTTCAAATTTTTTGTTTTGTTTTCAATCTGTTACATTTCAGATTTTTTAGGGTTGAATGTTTAGCCAAAATGTCTATATAGACATAAATATTGCAACATATTACATTATTTTCTGTTGATATTTTTCAACTTTTTGTAACAAAAAAAAAAATCTGCATTGATTTTTCCCATAACAGAGTTGAAATATTGTGCTTGTCAAGGAAATGATAAAAGTAATCGTCAACTAAACAATAAAATACTGATAAAGATGTTAAGAGAAAAATAGTTCTGTTCTAGTCTAAAACGGGTCAGATATGGCAAAAAATACTTAATAATTCACTGAGGGATTTTACATTTTAATCTTACATTTCTTTTAACATACACTACAGTTCAAAAGTTTGGCGTCAGAACGATTTTTTGGTTACACTTTATTTTAATGGTCCACTTTAGACATTCTACTAACTATAAGTAACTGCAACAACATGTCAACTACCATCAGTAGAGTATTAGTAGACTGTGTTATGTTTGGGTTAGATGTTAGGGTTCGGGTGAGTAGAATAAGTTGACGTACTTGAAAAGTTACTTATAGTCAATAGAATGTCTGTTGGGGGAGCATCAAAATAAATGTTAGCAGATAAGAAATGTACGTTATACTTTTATTCAGCAAGGATGCATTCAATTGCTTCAAGGGATAGTTCACCCAATAATGATTCCATGATTTACTCACCTTCAAGCCATCCTAGGTGAATATGACTATCTTCTTTAGAAGAACACAATCGGAGACATATTTAAAAATATCCTTAGTCCTCCAAGGTTTATAATGGTTGTGAATGGGGGCCCAAATTTTGAAGACAAAAAAAAGCACCCATCCATAAAAAAAATGAATCCATACGACTCCAGAGGGTTAATAAAAGCCTTCTGAAGCGAATCAATGCGTTTGTGTAAGACAAGCATCCTTATTTAAAACTTTATAAAGTAAAATAACGAGCTTCCGGCGCGTTATAGCGTAGTACGTCATGGCGTAGTGTAGAACGTCACATCATTGTGTACTACGTCGTGGAAGTTAACGCTTTTTGGACGTACGTTGAATGCGTATGGCTGTCGCGCCGGAAGCTCGTTATTTTAAACCTTGGAGGACTAAGGATATTTGTAAAGAGGACCTATAATGCAAAATTCACTTTTGCATGGTGTTTGGACATAAATGTGTGTCGGCAGTGTGTGTACACAACCACCCTATAGTGATAAAAATCCACCCACTCCTTTTTTAATCCTTATAAATCATAAGCAGTGTCTCCCAACGACCTGTTTTCAGCCATGGTGATAATGTGACGTCACATTAGCCACAGGCCCCGCCCACTGACAGTCCTGCATTACCATTGTATTCTGCCCGCCATTTTCTCCGCGCTGGAGCAGCTGTAGCGACAACAATGCCTGGTAAGTAATTGAGATGTTTTGTTGTTGGATGTAAGAGTGAACATAAGAGTCTTCATTTACCTACATCTGAGCCGCTGAACGCAGTGGATTAGTTTTATTTTTGAAGGGAATGCACCACAGATCTAATATACATACGATTTCTGTAATGTTGCCTGCTATTTACGTTCACAGACATAACTGACTGTGTTTATGTGAACTGTGTGTGTTTTTGACAGAACCTTGTCTGTATTTGACAGTTTAAACAAAACAAAAAATGTGAAAGAGAAGTTACTCACGAGACTTGACGTCTGACAGCCAACTGTGTGTGTGTGCTTCAGATAAGTGCGCTCAGAAAACGATCCATTAGATGTTTAAACTGATATAGCTTTAAAACGTGTGGAAATAATAAACTTTAATGATGAAAGAAGAACTATGCTATCCGTCAGAGTGATCGCGATATAGATGATAATCAAAACCAAGCAGATGTCTTGTTTGTATTTGGCAGAATCCGATTGAGGCAGGAACTGTGATCGTAGAGAGGGGGCGGAGCAAAGCAGCTCATTTGCATTTAAAGGCACATGCATGAAAACAGCCTGTTCTTGACTGTAGTCAGAAATGGGTATTTACAACATGGATTTATAAATTATCTGTGAGGTATTTTAAGCTGAAACTTCACAGACACATTCTGAGGACACCTGAGACTTAAATTACATTTTGTAAAAATGGGCATAATAGGTCCCCTTTAAATATGTCTCTGATTGTGTTTGTCTGAAAGAAGATAGTCATATACACCTAGGATGGCTTGAAGGTGAGTAAATCATGGGATAATTTTCATTTTTGGGTGAACTATCCCTTTAAATGTGACATTAAAGACATTTATGTTACAAAAACAAAAGAAGCAGCGCAACTGTTTCAACTATGGTAATAATAAAAAATGTTTCTTGAGCAGCAAATCAGCATATTAGAATGATTTCTGAAGGATCATGTGACACTGAAGACTGGAGTAATGATGCTGAAAATTCAGCTTTGCCATCACAGGACTAAATTACATTTGAAAACACATTAAAATACAAAACAGCTCCTTTAAATTGTAATAATATTACATTTTGACTGTATTGTTCAAATAAATGCAGCCTTGGTAAGCATAAGAGACTTATTTCAAAAACAAATTTACAAACAAGTATAAAGTTTCTAAAAGCCAAAGTAAATTGCATACCTAAGGCTGAAAATGAAGTTCGAAAGAGCTCTACACAGTAAGCGTTTGGAGCTGAATTACATGCATAAGTCAGCAGAAGATAAATAAATATGTATGTATGAGGGATTACAATAAATCCAGAATCTTTTCCACAATATTGAGGCAGATGAAAGTTATGATCCAATGCATAATACAGTGGGTTGTTAGGGGTGGGAGGCTGGTTGAGTCATTGCCTGTGAGGTTGTTAATCATGATTTTTAGTCTTTAGGAGGCATCAGTTATTGATGAAGCCCACATCATGCTGAATATGGTTTAGTTTAAAAGGACAGTTCACCGTAAAATGAAAATTTGCTCATACATGACAACATACATGATATCAGTAAATGATAACAGAATTTTCATTTTTGGGTGAACTATCCCTTTAAGACACTTCAAAACACATCACTCATAGCTGACTTACTTCTTGAACACTTCCTTTGCACTCTGTGAACACAGAAAAGAAGAACACTCGTTTTAGGACTAGAGGATACTGCAGCAGATTAAAACATAAAACCCCCAGTCCTCTTCATTATAGTTTCACTGCGCACACGAAAAATGGTACATACTAAATCACAGACACTTGTTAGGCAGCCTCTTTTGACACTCTGTTTGCACTGAGAAGTGCTAGTTATAAAAGAGCAGTGCTGCACCTGAGGCTTCCACTTTATAGTGAATGCTGTTTCAAAAAACAATTACACCTCTCCATCACCTACGTTTAAAGTCTCTTTCTGCTAAGTGCAGCTCTCAGCCATGGTGAAGTATTGACAGTTTGAGCCACTAGTCAAAAGTCCCCAGCTGTGGGAGGTTTTGCTAATCAATGTCAGCCCCCCTCCATGGGCCTTGTCATTAAGGGATGCTTGAAATGTAGCAACAGGCACAGTGTCAATCAGCAAACAGCATACGCAAGGGCTGGATCATTTGCATCAAGCATCTTTCGGGGGGCTCTGAAAGCAACAAGCTCTGCCGCCAGCATCCCCGGTGAGGTGTTGCAGCATTAGCTCCACACAGCTCAATAAGTCCACGTCACATATTCACAAGCACCTGTACCGCCATTGAGCACTGACGCCAGAGGTTTGTGTGAGTTGGATGTAGTTAATTTAAGATAAGGTAATGTTATCTGTAGCTTTGCAAACTACTTTGAGGCTAATGATCTAGAGACTTTTAAGGTGAGACACTACAGGAAAAATAATTCATGCACTGATCAATTTTAAGATTTTCAGCTATTTGGCTTTCCATAACATTGTTTTAGACTAGTGGAACGAAAACATTCAAAATGTAGGTGGGTTTTTTTTACACTTCATCTGTTTGCATCTGTAGATTTCAAGTACAATACACATCTTTAAAGGCCATTTTCCACTTCAGCAGCACTTATATACACTAAAGATTTCAGTTTTATTCTTATCTCTATTCTGAAGGCTTTTACACAGGGGTTTGTTCATATATCATTCAACTGATTTTATACAAGATTTTTTTCCTAAAAACATTTTTTTTTCTGGCTGTTGACAGTATTTTATGATTTATGGAGTGATAAAAAGAGATATCCAAAATCCCCTCGGTAAAAATCTTTAACTCTTAATATGTTGACAAAATAGGATTTGAACCTGGCTTTATCCAATGTTCATAGATAGATAGATAGACAGACAGACAGATAGACAGACAGACAGACAGACAGACAGACAGATAGATAGATAGATAGATAGATAGATAGATAGATAGAAGATAGACAGACAGACAGATAGATAGATAGATAGACAGACAGAAGATAGATAGATACAGATAGACAGACAGACAGATAGATAGATAGACAGACAGACAGAAGATAGACAGACAGACAGATAGATATAGATATAGACAGACAGACAGATAGATAGATAGACAGACAGACAGAAGATAGACAGACAGACAGATAGATACAGATAGACAGACAGACAGACAGATAGATAGATAGACAGACAGACAGACAGACAGACAGATAGAAACAGTGGGTATAGAAAAGAATCACCCCTTTAAAATAATCACATTTTGTTGCTTTGCAGCCTGAAATGAAGACGGACACAGTTTTTGTTTTATCCAGCTGTATTTACTCAGTGCAACTTATAACATCCAAGTAAAAGATATAACACCAACATGTCAGAAAAAATTAAAAAATTAAAAAAACAGAATCACTGAGTTGGAAAAAGGATCACCCCCTTGTGTCAGTATTTTGTTGAACCACCTTTTGCTTTAATTACAGCCTTTAGTCTGTTGGGACATGTCTCTACTAACTTTGCACATCTAGACTTTGCAATATTTGCCCACTCTTCTTTGGAGAACTGCTCAAGTTCAGTTAAATTTGATGGTGACCGTTTGTGGACTGCAGTCTTCAAGTCATTCCACAGATTTTCAGTGGGGTTTAAGTCTGGGCTCTGACTAGGCCATGCAAGGACATTCACCTTTTTGTCCTTCAACCACTGTGTGGTCAGTTTTGCTGTGTGCTTTGGGTCATTGTTGTGTTGGAAGGTAAACCTTCTTCCCATTGACAACTTTCTGGCAGAGGGCAGCAGATTTTCCTCAAGAATTTGACGGTATTTTGCCCCATCCATTTTTCCTTCTATCCTGACAAGTGCTCCAGAGAAACACCCCCATAACAGGACATTACCACCTCCGTGCTTCACTGTAGGAATGGTGTTATTTGGATGGTGAGCTGTATTGGATTTCCGCCAGACATACCGTTTGGAGTGGAGGCCAAATAATTCAATTTTAGTCTCATCTGACCATAACACCTTTTTCCACGTGGCCTCAGAATCTTCAAGGTGCGTTTTGGCAAAGCTCAGACGTGACTGCATGTGGTCTTCCTTGAGGAGTGGCTTTTTTCTTGCAACCCTCCCATACAAGCCACATTTGTGGAGAATTTGTGATATTGTTGTCACATGCACACAATGACCACTCTTTGTCATAAATTCCTGCAACTGCTTCGGAGTTGCTGTAGGCCTCTTGGTAGCCTCTCTGACCAGTTTCCTCCTGGCTCTTTCATCCAGTTTGGAGTGACGTCCTGATCCAGGGAGGGTCTGTGTTGTACCAAATACCTTCCACTTCTTTATGATAGACTTTACTGTGCTTCTAGGCATTGATAAAACCTTTGAAATTTTTTTTGCATCCATCTCCTGACTTGTGCCTGTCCACAACTTTATCCCGAAGATCTTTTGACAGTGCCTTGCCACCCATTGTTGATTGTTTGCTTCAGCTGTACTACCAAGGACTGAAATGCTCCATGCAGGAAAGCTCTTTTCATGCTGAGCTAATCAAAATGACCACAGCTGATCATAGTTGAAAGTCAAATGGCTTTGTGTGCCATAGAGTACCTCAGGGATGACGTGTTTTTGTAGGCAAAACCCGGAAGCGAGTTAGCATTTTAATACATCCGGTTCCATCGCCCCGAAGTCTATGGGTTTTTTGAATCGGTTTTTGCTAAATCGCCTGGAATAAGGTCTGTGGTTAACAAAGCCTCTAAATATTTTCACGTTTTGATCTATGACATAAAACACACCAGTTATAACCCGCTTGTGATTTTTTAAAACCTTTATTGTGTCTTAAAAACGGCAGTTGTTAAATTGCTAAAAGGGACTACTTCCTTTGGCGGGGACTTTAGACGTCATCATGACAAACAGGACATTTGGACAGCATTTCTCATGAAAAAGTGGATAAGTATTCATACACAGCGCAGATCATAATCAGCGAGCATGTTTTTAAATAAAGTTGTTTTCTAAATAAAGTTTGAGGAAGCTTGGTGGTGGTGACGTTGATCCGCGACCATGGTGTGCTGTAGTCCGTTTATAGCCTACTGTTAGCTTTTTATATCTGATGACTTTATTTAGGCTTCAGAATGTATAAATGTTGTCTTAAAACATGTAAGTGTCATAACCCTTTGTTAAACACAGAGCTTATTTTTTGCGATTTTCCAAAAGTCTATGGGAAAAATGCATAGGCTTTTGATCGAGGGAACCCGTGCGCCGCTAATTTCCGGGTTGGCCTACAAAAACACATCATCCCTGAGGTACTCTATTGAGAAGGTGATTAGGAGGGGGGTGATCCTTTTTCCAACTCAGTGATTCTGTTTTTTAATATTTTAAATTTTTTCTGACATGTTGGTGTTATATCTTTTACTTGGATGTTAGAAGTTGCACTAAATACAGCTGGATAAAACAAAAACTGTGTCTGTCTTCATTTCAGGCTGCAAAGCAACAAAATGTGGTTATTTTAAAGGGGGGTGATTCTTTTCTATACCCACTGTAGATAGATAGAGAGATAGATAGATAAACAGACAGACAGATAGATAGACAGACAGACAGACAGACAGATAGACAGAAGACAGACAGACAGACAGACAGATAGATAGATAGATAGTTTTAATGCATCTTTTCTGAATAAAAGTATTATTTCTTTTAAAAAATAATCTTACTGATGCCATAATTATCATTTTGACTACTGTATATTTGATATATATCTTGATATTTAGTATGTAGTTGCTCTGAATTGGCTTAAAATGGTGAATCAGAGGATACATCATTTTAACTAAACAGCCACTTCAGCCAAGAAGATTAAACAAGAATGTTTAATGCAAGAAGTAAATCATCGTGAATATATCATGAATATTTAATAAATATCGCCCAGCCCTATCACACAATATGTTATAATACTTGTTGTGGTTTACTGTAACATTTAAGGTGAGGTCAACTGAGGTGGAGGTGCCTGTTGTACCTGCAGAAACACAGCCATCTGAGGTTCCTCCATGGACTGGATGGCTGTTTCCACCAGTTTGATGGACATCTCTAAGTGGTCTCCGTGGCGACGCATAAGGGAGCGGATGTGGCCCAGTTTTCGGTCCTGCTCACAGCCGACAGTCTCTATTAGTTCCCTTTTACGCTCTTCTATGATGGCAAAAAGTTCATCAAACTTATCAGAGATGTTCTGCATCTGTCGCCGACCATTTTCCTACAAAAGATTACCAGCGATTGTGTTTTAGTTTAAAGTAAAAGTTAAACATCAATGGTTTCTAAAAAAAAAAAAATATATATATATATATATATATATATATTTTTTTTTTTTTTTATTTACTATATTACTATATTATTTAAATATTATATTATTTACTATATTACTATATTATTTAAATATTACTATTTAAAAATCACTGGCTAGAGATGGACAATATAGCAAAAATGTCTTAAAATGGTGAATCAGAGGATCCATCATTTTAACTAAACAGCCACTGCAGCCAAGAAGATTCAAAATGTTTAATGCAAGAAGTAAATCATCATGAATATCTTGAATATTCAATATATCACCCAGCCCTTTCACACAATATCATAATTGTTGTGGTTTACAGTAACATTTCTTTCTCACCTTGACAGTCCTACAAATATCCTCCATCTGTGAGATCAGGGCCTGTATTCTGTCATTTCCTGCCACCAAGACGGCTATGGCATCACTTAGCTCTGTCTGAGACAAAACAGCAGAATATAACCAATTGTGACAGGTCTTCGTAAAAAAAGAGGGGAAAAAAAACACATGACCAATTCACTCAACGTGTCATCTTTCACAAGAAAGCCATGTCAGACTTGGCTATGCAACTTGTGATAACCACACTTACAGACAAGAGAACAGCATGTGAACTAAAGGCCGAGATTGTAAGAATGTTACCCGTCATGACTGATCAAACTTTGCTGATTTGCATTTGAAATGAGTGATTCACTGTTTATAGTGGGCCATGACTAAAGGAGAAAATGTCATCATAGCCACCTGGCAAAAATGATGGCTGTTTGGGAGCCGGTTTGGAGATCGACCACCCTTTATGATCCTGCAGCATTACGTCATTCAGTTCCAGTACCTCAAAACCAAGAGCCAGAGAAGTATATATACTGTAAGACGAAACTATCTCCTACAATGAGAACTGACCTTCAGCATAGGAACACTGCAGATAACAGATCGACATATGGTGTCCACCATGCACAGGCTTTTCTATTGGGAAAGGCTGGTACGTTTAGTCATTGTTCATCTGGTAGTTGCTGAAAGGAGTGAGAGAGCTGAGAACAGGCACTTACAGAGGACAAAACTGAGAGACAAAAAAAGTAAAGACCATAAGAAGCTGCTATGACTCAAACACAACAGGGAGGAGTGACTCATTTCTCAGGGCCAGTTGCACCCTGTTATGAAGACCTTCATTACTAGCCATTCCATAAGAGGTGCAGTAGGTCAAGACCTCAATATCATGTTGGTCAAGAATGCATCGGAAAGTGACAAAACTGCTGTGATGCTGCACGTGTTTTGTGTGACATTAAACACATTTGTCCTGTTTGTTATTTTAGAACCTTACTCTTATAAATATCTTGGTCCTATTTAAGGCTTATTGTCTTTTCTGTGATGTGCAATTATTGGTGCTTGCTATAGACCATTGCAATTGCTCATACTTAGTCAAGACAAGTCACCTTTATTTATGTAGACCTTACATAGCCCCTTATTTCCACAGCGATATTATGGATTTATGAATGAACCGCTCATTTTAAAATCTTCCCGGTCTACTGACATTTGTTATGACATCTCCTTCAAACATTACAAAGCTCATGATAACTTTCGTTACCTCTACAATAAGTAAATCCACTTCACCAGCTAATTCCTCTTACAACATCGATGCCATATTATAGCCTAATATACAGAGCTACCGCAAAAAAAGGAAGTTCAAAGACAAAATTCTAAAGATGGCTGCACGCATGTTTCTCTGGTACATAAGGTCTTTAGCAGCTCCACAGTAATAAACAGGAAAATAACAGAATCAATGATGCAAACTTCATCAAATATGAGACAAATTCAGATCTTGATGTAAAGCATGGCTCTAAAAAGACAATAGTGTCAATAGTTATTCAGCTTAAGTCAGTTCATTGTTGATTCAGTTCAGTTTAATAACAGAGTATAAGCTTATCAATTATGAAGAGTTCAATTGAGATATAAGCAGCTCTGATAGGATTCAGTTCAAAAATAGCTGCAAAAATTGCTCAATTATGAACCAAATTCAATTCAGCTATGGAGGAAAAGCAGCTCTACAGAAGACAGTGTGAAAAGACAGTGTGAAAATCCAGCTCAGTTCAGTTTGAGTTTCTCATCTGTCAGTGCAGTCAAATCGACAATATTACTGAATATTAAGTGACTTGCCTAGTTGGGGTTTAAAAGACAGGCAAGGAACTCCATTGAGTGACAGAAATGGAGAAAGAAAAAAAAAAACTATGGGAGAAACCAGGCTTAGTCAGGGGGTCAAATGAACAGACATGGTGTGATGTGAACAAACACTCAACCCTGAGTTTTGTGTAACAGACATGAATGACAACTCAAATTATGTGGTTTGTTGACGAGAAATGTGTTATTCATTTTCCAAGTGATTGGATTTCTGATTTTTGCCTGGTGGACAATAAAACAGGAAAAAAAAAATCACTAGACTTAAAGGTACACTATGTAACTCTAGCAGTTAAAAAAAACAAACATGTATTTTGCAGAAGAACATTGTTTTGGTTGTGCTTCGGCTCTGCGTGACTGTGCGGATGAATATGGTTATCCTACTACTCATAAAACATTCACTGCTTAAGATATATAACCAGTTTCGATGAAAAGGATCTCAAGCTGACTAGCTGAAGACGTACTGTAGCTATACCCATTAATAGACATAGTACTTGAAAATAAATTCCAGCACAGCGCTACAACAACCATAATAAAATGACCCTTCGCAATAGATAATGCTGTACAATGAACTCTGTCAGAGAGCTACATACAGCAATTTATTTGTTCAATAAAATACCTTACTCACCTGGGGCCTCATTTGTAACCATTGTGTACGCACAAAATGGGCATAAAAATATGCGTACAGAATTTTCCATGCACATATCGGGAATATGTGCGCAACGTATGGAAACTCTAGACCATGCGTATGAACTCTTTTACTAGAGTGAGAAACATAATGAAGTAAACAGAACGATTTTGTTTAATATTTCACTTTTATTAATGGCGATAAGCACTGAAATTACATAAAGACAAAAAGATATGTTCTCATTAGCAAAACTGCATAAATTTGATTTGATTTGAATTGTTTAAAACAATTAAAATACTATTTGGCAAGTGGAAATGAATGAATCAACTCTAAAACATAACAAGGATATTGGATAATTTTTAGCAATGTAATGTGTATGGCACAAATGGGATTTATAGTCTGTATCTAATATTTTCCAATGTTTTGTACCTTTGACGGTGTTAACCATGGTGTTACGTGGATGGGAATATGCATGGAAATGATATGCAGATGAGGTTATGCATAGTAAAACTAGGCATTGTAAGCTCCATA
Organism: Mylopharyngodon piceus; assembly: GCA_039654765.1. NCBI lineage: Eukaryota > Metazoa > Chordata > Actinopteri > Cypriniformes > Xenocyprididae > Mylopharyngodon > Mylopharyngodon piceus. The sequence continues at coordinate 8,025,769 of CM077456.1, read as the reverse complement.
TATGGTGATTTCAGGGGAGGGGGGGGCAGAGTGGGATTCCCCGGAGGTTCGAGATTTAGCTTTCTCCGTGTCAACCTTTTTCGCTTGTTGTGACAACTAACCTATGCCACTCCCACACGTACACACGTCAAAGTAGCCAGAGCAACCTTTCGCTATTTACAGATATGACGAGACACGCACGGGCGAGTGACGTATGTACACAATTTCCTGTGAAAACCATCATACTAGGTCTAAAATATAAATACTTATAATAGGCTTACCATAGTGAATCAGGGTAAGACAAAAACACGTTTCGGAAGAAGGATAGTTGATGTATTGACTCATTATTTCAATTTTGTTAATTTTGAACAAAAAAAAAGTTACATAGTGTACCTTTAATTTGAAGGAGGGATCTGAGTCATATCTAGGGACCAGAATATCATAGAGACTTGAAGGGTTGGCTCTTTTAAATGTGACTTCATGATTATTCTCTTCAGAAAGCATAAAAACTTGTTTGTTAGACAAATTAAAGGCAGCAAAAACAGAAAAAGTAGGGACAGTCCAGAGAAAGCTCGAGGCAGGAGTCAATGGCTGCTGGTGGTCTGTGTACTGTATGCGTACCGTGTTCACATGTGGGTGGGTGTTGATGCGAGAGAAGTTTGGTGAGATTGAGCCCCTTGCAATGTGTGAAACCTGCTGGTCAGCGTGTTATACACACATCTGTCTAGTTCACAGCGCGGCACCACAGCCATAAAACAGCCTGTTTTTTTCTGAGGTCATTCACACCACAACAAACCAAGTAAAACAAACTTAAAAAACTGATTGTCTGGTTGATGAAGTCAATTATACTGTATGCAAATCCTCTACCTTCTGTCTTTTGTAGATGACCGTCAGCGGAGCCACATCACAGTCCTTGTGAGCCCCGAACACCTTGCACATGGAGCATGTCGGTGTCTCACAGGTGAGGCAGTAGATGTTGATCTTCTCCTCCTCATGCTGGTCACACATCAGCTGCTGTTGCTCTGTTTTGGGCAGGAGTGGCCTGTAGAGTCCAAACAGAAAGAGATTTATGGTATGGTGTAAAGGTTAAAGATTTGCAAAATCACCACTGTGCCCTTTAGCAAGGCGCTGACCCCCGGCTGCTCTAGAGGGAAAAGTAATTATGATAATAAATATATAATATAAATGAAAAATGGAATAGTATATTAATATATTTAATTTAATCATTTATATTTAATGACACTGCTAACATGCTATTGGGGCATGTTACATAATGAGAATAACTTTTTCAATATTTAATATTTCTTTTTTTCTGGGCAATAACAGTGGCAAACAATATTTTTAAGGCATGTGTATATACAGAAACTGACTTTCAAATACAGTAAAAATCATTTTTCTTGACCGATACAGTATAATTACCTACAAGTTTTGAATAGTTAAATACATAAAACAATTATCAAAGCAATCAAAATTGATTTTAATTTTGCCATAAAGCACCATAAAATGTCCAGCACATTATTTTAACATAACTTTATAAAAATAAGTATGTACTGTATAGGGAAGATGGAAATTCTAGAATTCTAAAACTACACATAAAACTACAGTTATATTATGCAGAATTCATAGGTAAGAATTCAAATTTGAATTAGAATTCTTTCTGTTTGCTTCCTCTATTCAAATTCAAATTTTAAAAGACATCCTCAATTGAATTCTGAATAGCGAATGAGACTGGTTCTTATATCCCTCTAAAAGTGCATATGATAAACTACATACAACAACAAGCATTCTTTCTTTTTGACAAAGGAGGTACAATATCACTTCCCCTGAGGTGAATCACTATAATGGGAGCTGATGCAAAAATTTGACGTTAAAGGCATTTACACCAGGTGCTGCGTTTAAAAGTGATTGATGCAACTAATATGATATTCTGTCCTAAAATGGGCACATTACTCACATAGACCTTTTCAACAAGCATTTGTCCTAATCTGTCTTGTCAAGTGGAAAGAGACGGTTGTATGTGCAGTGTGTTGGCAGCTGGCCTGTTCAAAACAGACTATGTTTATGAAAGACTGCCATCCAGTGGATGTCTGCTGATAGGGCAGTCATGTGAAATGATATTATGGTGAATGGAGTGATTACAAATATAGGTTATAAATCAATTTATACCTACTTACTTTGCATTTACATTTGTCTTCTTGTAACCAGTGATCTCAAAGCATACATTTTCAAAATACAGGATATAAGTTTATGTCTGAAAATTGAGACATTCTTGAAATCTCCTTAAATGGATAGTTTGACCAAAAATGAAAATTCTGTCATCATTTACTCACCCTCAAGTTGTTCCAAACCTGTATAAATTTCTTTGTTCTGTTGAACACAAAGGAAGATATTTTGAAGAATGGGGGAAACTGAACAGTTTTGGGGCACCATTGACTTCCATAGTATTTTTTTTCCTACTATGGAAGTCAATGGTGCCCCAAAGCAGCCTGGTTACAAACATTCTTCAAAATATCTTTCTTTGTGTTTAGCAGAACAAAGAAATTTATACAGGTTTGGAACAACTTGAGGGTGAGTAAATGATGACAGAATTTTCATTTTTGGGTGAACTATCCATTTAAAAAACCAAAATAATTAAATATAAATAAATAAACACATTTTACTTCCATAATGTGATGTGTGAATTGACTAGCTCATGAAAAGTGGTCTTGTTTTCTATTCAAAAATGTTAAAACACAACACATTTACTTCATATATATATATATATGTATATATGTGTGTATATATATATATATATACACACATATATATACACATATATATACACACAACTTATCTTTTGTTTTTTTGAAACAACCTCTACATTCAGGTCACCTTCTTTCCATCAAAGACACACTATTAACCATGTTACATTACGCACTCATGATAATCACCTCAGCGTTTGTTACAAAAGGCCTCAAAGTCTATCTGTCTTATTATACCCAATTACGCATATTTTTCACAGAAGGTCTCATGACACATTGTTTATTGCCACAGGGATAAAGCGTCCTAGTTATATTTAGTGTTTTGGCAAAGGATTGCAGCAGTCACAAGTGCCTCAGGTCCCATGTCTCTGTTGTGTTTACGTGACGTGGCAGAAAATCTCCCACATGCGAGTAAATCACATATTTGTGTCACTACACAGGGTTTAAGCCTCATTGATGAAACAGAACAAGTGTCGAGTAGTGGCGTGTCACTACACTTTTGAAACACCATTAAAATCTGTTGGCATACAGTGTATTTTTGCTAAACAGCTTGGGGGGTTGCTGGATCTCTCTACAGAAAAGACTGCTTTGAAGTATGTACAACAAATAGCTTCATTCATATCAGTGCATCCACAACAGATATGCTTGTTCTTGGTTTGTGGAACAGGTCCAGAAAAAGCCAACGCTTTGGAGATGACTCCAAGTCAAAACTGACCTGTTAGTCTCAGATTTGTAGATATCAATGATATTCTCCACTAGCAGGTTCCTCTGAAGGCCGTATACACCATGCCGGTCCAATATCACTTCATGGCGACAAGATGGGCAGCGGAAACGTCCCCCTGTAGACACAGTGGTAGAGCCTCGGTTTTGCCAAAAAGAGTTAGAGGCCTAAACCAGTAAAAGAATATTAGTTTAAACATTAGTTAATCGGCCATTGTACAGACATCAATCTCATTTCTCTAAGCTAAGGGATGAGTCAACAGGATAAAACTTATAGCATTTCACATGAATTATTCCTTTAAAGGGATAGTTCACCCAATAATGAAAATTTTGTCATCATTTACTCACCCTCATGTTGTTCCAAACCTGTATAAATTTCTTTGTTCTGCTGTACACGAAGGAAGATATCTGGAAGAATGTTTGTAACCAAGCAGATCTCGCAGACCAAAGAAATTTATACAGGTTTGGAACAACTTGAGGGTGAGTAAATGATGACAGAATTTTTATTTTTGCGTGAAAATATCCCTTTAAGACTGTTTCATCTTCCATCTAGCCTAATCTACAAAATAAAGTAGGACAAAGAAAAGAGCAGAACTGCTGTTTAAATGTGGCCAAATTAATAGGTGAATGAATGCATGCCTTTGTCCAGCAAACGGTACAATTTGTCTGTCAGTTATCTTTGGGTACTCGTTAAAAGTAAAAGATGATAATTAATATAGATGGATAGCAGCGCTCAGTTATGCTAAAGCCTGGCCTAACAACGTCACCCACTCCTTTGAGAGGGAATACTAATGGCTCCACTGAAAGCTGAAACTCGTCTAGATGATGAGATGACTAGACTAATACCTCAAAGGAGCAATGGAAAAGAGTTTCTGCATAAATCAGAAAGGGTAAATGGATCATTAATCTCTATGTGACAGCTGATGTGCCTCTGAGGTCTTGTTTCATTCTCACAATACAGTAGTCAACTCCAAAAATGACTTTTAAGTAAATTTTAAAACTTTTAAATGAGGTTGAGGAATACAGTATAACTTGGAAAAATGTTATATTTTACACTTTAAATGTCCAAATTAAATGCCAAATTCACAACAGCACACAACGAATATTATCAACAGCTGCTCGTCGTGGCGGCGTCAACATACGACAGTTAGTTCCGGTCCAGGGTTGCCAGGTTTTCACAACAAAAATTGGGGCGGTTTCCCCTGGTAAAAATCGCGTTTCAGGGGGTAAAATCCGCGTTTTTGGTGGGGTTCCCCTGGTAAAATTCGTATTCCAGGGACTAAATATCGTGTTATTTGGGGTCGTTTCAACCCGCGGACATTAAAAACAACCCACGGCAACAGTGTAAAAGTAGCCCAATTCCGCGGGAAAACCGCGGACTTGGCAACACTGTTCCGGTCCTTGAATTTGATTGAATGACTGGGCGATGTTTCGTCACTGGCTGGACACATTTCGCTATTTGTATCACTCCGCTTGTCTTAAAAAAAGTCTCCGCTTGTCTTGCCAAATTTATTTATTTATTTATTTATTTATTTCTTTTCACAATATGTTATTTAGTATCTTAAATGTGTATTTTTGAAGTAATCTTCACTTGTTTGTTATCAACCATCTGTTTTATTATTATTATTATTATTTTATTTAATTTTATGTAACTTTCAATTGATTCCGTCCTCAAAATCACTCCACTTGTCTGGCATTTTCAGTAGCCCTTCCAGCACGATTTGCGTGTCGACAAGCGACTGAGTGAAATCATTCACTCAACCGAATCGTTTAAAAGCACCGATTCATTCAGAAACGACACAAGCGGCTGTCTTCATGAGTCATTGAATCATTCACTCAAGTGATTCGTTAATTCCAAACACCGCTGTTGCTCTGATACGATTGATTCCGCTTTGACTTGAAACTATTTACATGGCGGAGCAAAAATAGATAAAGTAATTGGAAATAAATAATTTGACATGTTTCTACAGAGGACTACAACAGTTGCCCAATTCATAAGACCTTACACTCACATCTTTATGGTAGCTGTAGTTCATATGTTTTAAGCAACTTTCATGTTGGCTAATTAGGTAATTTATGCTGTAGAAGAACAAAATGTGGAAGTCTCTTCAAACCATTTACTCATAAATCCCAAACCACTTTTTCAAAATCCCATAAGGAATTCCAAAGGGAATGGCTTGAAAATGCCAAATCTCTTCTAGGTTTTAAGACTCCAAACTGAACAGCCCTATGGAGTTTCTGGATGCTACAGAGAGAATGACCATTCAACCTGACAAATAGGACACTAGAACACTATAACAAGAATGAACCAGTACCTGGTAAACATCATTGGCACACTTCCTACAGAGGTTGTGCTGGCAGGGTAAGATGACCACAGGCTTAGTGAATATCTCCAGACAGATGGGGCAAATGAGCTGCTTCTCTAAGTTCTCCATTGAACTCGAGTCTCCCATCCCTGCTTTGAAGTCCAAAGTGAAGTTCATCCCAGACTGCTTTTTGGACAACAAAAGTAAGATCCTAAACTTTCTTTCCTTCTGTTATTCTGTTTGACTCTACTCTAGTGCCAGTCTTCATCCAGATGCCCACTCAATCCCCAACCGCAGAGTGGCTGTGGATATATTTGGGCTGTGTTTGTACTGGCTTGGGTTACTGTCCAAACTGCACACCCCCTGATATCACTATGAGTCCCCGCTTAGCACTCTATCATAGGGGCCAGGGGCCAAGTGAGAGAGGGGTAGGAGGACAGATTCTTCTGAGCTGTGTTATCTCTGGTAACTTGAGGAGAGAGTGGGCTGGGCTGGCAGGAGGAGACAGAGCAGCTGGTGTATGCGGCTCAAAGGCTAGCGAGACAACCGGGCCTATGAGCCTGAGCTGGCGCCAATGACATAAGACACTTAAAACAAAATCTAAGTGCATTAAACACACCCTGAATTCTGTCACTGGATAACATCTTCTCTAATGAAATCTACTTCAGAAATATATTTTGTTGAAAGTTTATTTCATACAAATTTAAATGAAAATTTGTACCCTTAAAGGGATAGGTCACCCAAAAATAAAAATCACCCACTCTCATGTCATTCCAAACTGGTCCCTATTTCTTCTGTGAAACGTGTTTTTTTCATATAATGGACGTCGATATTAACCAAAACATGGTTACCAGCAATCTTCAATATTCAAGATATTTGAAGTGACATGACGGTGATTCATTTTTGGGTGAACTATCCTTTTAATATTGTCATTATGGCTTTTAGAAAAGCAAAAAAACACTACAGGCCATGCTATATTGTAAATATAGCCTTTGCTAACAGGGTTGCATATAGACCATGTTCACAATTTAGCACAGGCTGCTATACCTTAATGCTTAAAGAAGCAGACCATCCCCAAACATCCAGGAAATTTGCCAAATAATTTTTGGCCCACTCTTGGCAAATGCATTGAAACTAAGCTGCCGCTGCTGTGTCATCACACACCGGAATCAAACCTTTCCACATGACCCTCACCATGGTTAAATCCGAGTCTGCACTTCCTGTTAAGTATGTTGAAAGGACTGTTAATGAGCGTGTGGAGTTGTACTCTAAGCTGATTACAAGCTTATGGGTACAACTATAGCACATTAAGCTGCAGTGTGAAGTTAACCAGATAGCAGACATAAGCTACCATTCATTTCCAACCAGACTAATAGTACTAATTAAAAAATGAAAACCTGAAAGCCATGTAATCATGATATGGATCTTATGAATGGCTAGTTTTAAAGGCAACATTGCAATAAGAATCACTCAAATGCAAATTTTTACAAATCCCCATTTATTTAATGAATTCAGATTCAATAATATAAACACAATTAAATATGCGATGCATTACGAACCATGTTGAATAAAAACAAGAGGAAAGTAACAATGCAGTGTCGTGGTTCTTAGCCAAGTTTTGGCCATTGGTAAATTCAGACCAGCCTTGGCTTTTCCCCCCTCATCATCAAACAGGTTACTACACACAGCATCATAAAACTTAATGTGCACTGGTAAAGAGGCCAAAACCTCTCAAATGCTTTAAAATCATTTGCACCCCAAACAAAGTGCCAAAAAAGTAAAAAAAAAAAAAAAATCCAGATTAGATTGCTGAAATGTGCCTTGTCCATTGAAATGAAGTGATCCAGTGAGCATGGAAATGTACCATTGGAAAGAAATGAAGAATGAAAAATATTCTGAAAGAAAGTAACAGTTGGTTTGGAAGCAGATCATATCGCAATGCTTTCTAATGAATGTCTGCCCTCATCTCTTTATCTTTTGGCAAGTTTATTCTATGAAATCAATATCCAGTTTTTACTGGAAAAAAGAAAACTTCTTGGCTATAAGAAAATGCCCCCCCAAAATGACAACCAAAACAGACAGATGGCCATACACTACTTGAAATTATTACATACAATACTATTTGCACACAGAAACAAAATGGTGTACAATCCAAATATATACTATGGCATTCGGAAACAACAATTTATAGGGAAAACATTTGGCATCTAATGTAGGGTTTCTAACAGTAACCTGACTACGGTTGAGTCCTTCACATTTAACACAACGGGCATTTCCTTATTGCTAAATTCACGAGTCTCTTGCAGATCCAAAATTTCGAAATGAAGTTTACACAGTACATCGTTTCAATCAGAACATGTCATACACAATCTCAATTTTGATATTAAAAATAAATAAGATCATTAAAAATATTTGTGTTTTGTTGACATATGCCCTAAGAGCACGAAGAAAGCATAGGTTTGCTCCATGATTTGGCATAGCGTTCGCCAAAAGTAGGGTTGATCCCATTTCAGCCCCTATGAACAAATTAAAAATTCACATTTACAGATATTCTTGATTTCGCAGTTGATAAGTAGCCATAAGGGCTGAAGCCATTAGAGTTGCATTAGAAGCCTCCTATAAATGTAGTAGGAAAAAAAAGTGCATAGAAAAAAAACGGAAAAAAAAAAAAAAACCTTTTCACCAGCATATTCAAGTGTTTTGATTTTAGGGAAATGTACGACCATTGCACACAGCTTGGAATACCAAGCACAGCACGTTAGCTGACATTTGAGGCGTCTGCCTTGGCTTTGGTCAGAAAGGGTCATTAGGCAGCTATGTCTTGCCATTTGCGTAAGATTGACCGATTTGATCTTTAACGTAATGCAGTATAATGAAAATGTAACAGATGACTGCAAACTTCAAACTGAAAAACTCCCATCTAAAGAAGCGAACTAAAAAAAAGGTGCCATGTTATGGCTCCACTTTTGGATGAAGAGAAGTGGGAGGGGTTTTGCACACGTTCCTATGCTGTATAGTAGAGGCATGCTGTTATTGCTTTGCATGCACTCACATGGTCATTCCACTCACATCCATGCTTCTAACACAAAAAAACAAAATAAAAAAATAAATAAATAGCCAGAACCAGAAAGAAACACCCTAAAATTAAAACCCACTTCCCTCCTGGAGCACTGCAAAATGGCACCAGTCTCATAGCTTTTGGAAATGAACATGTGGTTACAGACAGACATACACACCAATGGAGACACAGATTAAGTGAGATTGGCTTCCTTGTCTTTTGGCAAACAGTCACTCGTTTGCAGTGGGTCAGAGTCAGGGTATGACGCAGTGGCACAGTTCAGTCCTGGTGCCGTGATGCCCTGTGATCAGCATATTACATCAGGGGCCTTAAGAGTCCGTCAGCAGGACCCCCTCTGTGATGACCGGGACCAGGACCAGGCAAGTGGCTCATTTCTGGGTGTTGTACACGGACTGGCTGGCTGCGAAATGCATGGACTCTGAGGTGTTGATGGTGGAACTGGGCTGAATCAAAATAGGGACATTTGAGCCTATAAAATGGACAATAAAGGACAGAATTAGGATCTGAATTTCATGACTTCAATTACTTTACAAAACTACAAAGCAGTGGTCAACCGATATGGGTTTTGGACAATGTCAAGAGCAGAGTAGTCAATATAAATACAGATATTATCTTACCATTATTTAATTAAATAAGAATTTAATAATCTTTTCACTTTGATGGCAATGAAAAGGCTATTAGTTATTGAAATGCCTTATTTTCAAAAATGTCACTTTAATAAATTCATTTTAATTCATCTTTTTTGAAAAAAAAGTCCACTAATTTGGACAACAATACATAGTAAAACATCAGTTTTACAGTAGCAAAAGGAACACAGTTAATATATATATATATAAAAAGATTAAATTATATTAATAAAAAGATAAAATTTGCAGTATCCATCATGCTGTTTTTATACTACCAAAAGAGAATAACCACTTCTGTTCATCTTCCAAGTCGACAGAATTATCACCAGGTGCCGATAATCTCAAAATAGTTCAGCTGACATATCGGTCCACCAGTACTATTAAGTTGAAGTAGATGATGTGTGACATGTATTCATGTAGACAGACTATTTGTTTCTGTTTTGCATGAAGCCATCAATTTTGAGGATTAGACAGCCAGAGGTACAGAACATACAGTTTTATGGAGTCACATTACCAGTAGGTTTTATGGTATAAGTGATATGTGGGTTTTCCTAGCAGGAAATAAGCACACTAGGCCTACACTGTTCTCTATAGTGAAGCACATCAGATGCGGTTTCTTGGGAATATGTCCAAAGGTGGTCACAGCTCTTCTCCAAGACACGTACCTCCCTTCCCTGATGCAGCTCTTCCAAATCACCGTCCCACTAAACGGTCAAGCATCCATGTGCAGCAAAGAATGAAATTAGAGAATTTCTTAATGCATTTGTTCATTATAATTAATCACTCCAGGCAAAACATTAAAAATGAAAACAAAACACTCTGTATGTATACCTTGTTTAAATAACAGAGAGCTAAAGAAAAAGAAGTGACACGAAACAGTGGTGGGATGGTAAAAAAGGCTATACATAGAGATGTGAGGTGAGATGAAGATGACATTGCTGAACAGATGGCTGCGCTGACAGGCCAGCGGTGCCTCAGTGCGAGACAGCTCGTGTTGATTGCGTTTCAATCGATGAGATGAACCTGCTTTGACAGCTTTGCTTTATGCTGACGCAACATTCCCAACAGAAATCCCATTTCCTGCTGACTCATCCTCGCACTCACTGACAGATCCTAAGATCCTCTAACATAGTGGTTTTAATGCAGGATAATAATAATAATTTATTATTATTATTACTACTAATTTAATTATTATTAAGAGTTGTCCTTTATTTAGACTGAATTCCTCATCAATAATTACATTTGTGTTACAACACATAACGTAGTAATGCTTAACCAGTGTTTCCAGCCCGCCATAGTCTAATCTATGCCGCTACAGTTTCATAATGAACTGAAAATATTTTAAAACTTCTCATAATAACATTAAAGGTCTCTAATGGTGTTTTGTGCCATTGCTTTGACAAAGTATGTCAAACTAATATCGAAAGCGTGATATGGCATTGTGCCCTTATCAAATCGCAAAAGACTGATTTAATTAAATAAGTATATCTGTTTGCGCTGCGTTTCAAAGTGAAGTGCGCACTTTGCTCACACGATTAGCTTGTGACCCAGTGTTTTCCGCATCTCAGAACGGCTCAGTTCACAGTGAATGAATGCAGTGAACTTTATCTCTGCATGTGCTGTGAGTTTTAACTTTAAAAGGTTAGTTCACCCAAAATTGAAAATTGTCATTAATTACTCACCCTCATGTCGTTCTACACCCGTAAGACCTTCGTTCATCTTCAGAACACAAATTAAGATATTTTTGATAAAGTCCGATGGCTCAGTGAGGCCTGCATTGCCAGCAAGATAATTAACACTTTCAGATGCCCAGAAAGCTACTAAAGATATATTTAAAACAGTTCATGTGACTACAGTGGTTCAACCTTAATGTTATGAAGCGACGAGAATACTTTTTGTGTGCCAAAAAAACGACTTTATTCAACAATATCTAGTGATGATGGCCGATTTCAAAACACTGCTTCACGAAGCTTTTTGAATCTTTTGTTTCGAATCAGTGGTTCGGAGCTTGTATCAAACGGCCAAAGTCACGCCCCCCAGTGGTGAACCAAACAAAGCCTTGTTTACTGAAATCACGTGACTTTGGCTGTTTGATAAACGCTCCGAACCACTGATTCGAAACAAAAGATTTGTAAAGCTTCGAAGCTTCATGAAGCAGTGTTTTGAAATCGCCCATCACTAGATATTGTTGAATAAAGTTGTTATTTTGTTTTTTTTGGCTCACAAAAAGTATTCTCGTCGCTTCATAACATTAAGGTTGAACCACTGTAGTCATGAACTGTTTTAAATATGTTTTTAGTAGCTTTCTGGGCATCTGAAAGTGTTAATTGTTGCTGGCAATGCAGGCCTCACTGAGCCATCGGATTTAATAAAAAAAATATCTTAATTTGTGTTCCGAAGATGAACGAAGGACTTACGGGTGTGGAACGACATGAGAGTGAGTAATTAATGACAGAGTTTTCATTTTTGGGTGAACTAACCCTTTAAATTTAACTTTAATCTTCCAGGAGGCATGCCCCTGGACCCCCTTAGAGGGACCACAGTCTCACAAAATCCTATAGGAAACACTGGCTTAACTATAACAGTGCTCTTGAAACTACACACTATTATTCCATTTTCTAGAATTATAGTGCAAAGTATTACAACAAACACATTAGGTCAATTATAAATTGAGGAAATTATAATCAGTCTGCTCTAAAATACTGAAAACCGCACTATATGGCTAATACTAAATAATTAATATAACAATATTATACATGTTATATATTTAATATTATTATATATAGTATACACTACAGTTTGGGGCCAATAAGATTTTTAAGCTTTAGAAAAAAAGCCTCTTATGCTTACAAAGGCTGGATTTATTTTTATCAAAATATAGTAAAAACAGTAATATTGTCAAACAGTATTACAACAATATTCTTTGAATAGAAGTTTAAAAAACAGCTTTTATTTAGTATAGAAATATTTTGTAACATTGTAAAAGTTTTTTACTGTCCCTTTGATCAATTAAATGAATCCTTTTTAACTTCTTTAAAATATATATAATATTTACAATAATATTTTAATAACTCTTGTTATTAATAATAGTTAATATTAATGCAATTAATGTTAATAAATTAATATATTAAATATTATAAAGTTATTAATTTCTCAGCTGTTTGGTTTGGCACTATCATAAACTAAAGGGTCAGATGGTGTCCTTCCACCTCCTGCTCACCAAACTCCAAAATCTACAGGAGGTTCAAAGTACTTGGCAGAAAAAGGCTCGGCCTGACAACATGCAAAACAAGGACATCCACAGCACGCACGCACATGCAAAGCTTTAAGTTCGTGCATGGGCCTAGTAAAGCAAACACAACTCAAGATCTCCAGATCTGTAATGCAAGTCACTGGCTTTGGGTTTCAGTTCATTGCATAAAGTTCCTTAAAAAGGAAAACATTTGATCTACTTAATGAGCTGTGAAAGTACTGGCACCGATAAATAAGCCTCAGTGAGGTCAACAAAAGGTTGGGCCTTACAATATTTAATAAAGTCTGAAAACCAGATGCAATGACTAACTCAAAGCCTTTGTAACAGCAAACGCAAACATCAAATGCTGCACAGTAATCAAAATGTTAGTAAAAGACGATGATGTGAATCATGGACAAACACAGGGTTCTGTAGGTAGACATTCACAATGGAGTGACTCATGCTGGCGATAAATATTCATCTTACAAGTCATTTTGAATCCGGTAAAGTTTCATTGCAGATTTCTTGACCAGGACTAGGTATAGGCTGGACAATAATTATAGTTTCACCTGTCGAGTAAAAGGGAAACCATTATCTGGCATTACAGGTCACATGAAAGCTTTCATTGTAATGAACTCTCTCACAGCTGTTAGGATGACCAAAAAAATGGTGGTTTATACCTTTAAATTTAAGCTTTAAACATGTAAACATCATTTAAATCCACTTACTACACATTAAGGGCAATATCTGTATGATGTACTTTGGTTTATGTATAAAAATTGGTAATATTCATAAATATAAAAAGATGGCACTTTCAAATACTATCTTTAAGAATAACAGGAAATGTACATAAAATCCTAAACACAAAAAAGGTTTCGTCAATATTACAGGATCAAACCTGTAACGTGCCAGTATTTCTTGTCTACTTAACTGTCATACATTTGCTAGTGCTAAATTTAGACACAACAAAATTGACCAAACACCTTGTGCTTGCACTCTATAAATAATATAAAAGCTATATTAGCACCAGGAAGACAAGAGGAGCTCAATACCCAATGTCCTAGTTGACTGATACATACGCATCTTGAACGATCAAAGTCAAGTGAAATGAGTCCGGTCTCATTTGACACTTCATTAAATTCAGCATTAAACAAAAAGATAAACTGCACACCTTCAGGTCATTTCAAATACTAGATTAGACCAGAATACAGGACTGGACTATTAATATAAAATGTAGTGCAACATTTGAAGATGATGGGTGATTCTGACTATTCAATTTGATATGAATCTGTGGCAATCCATCTTCCATCATGTCCTCAGTGATATTATTTATCCCATATTTAAAGGACTAGACATGAGAAAAGCACAATTCAACCATCAGAACTGATGTTGAAATCATCTCTAAGTATGAGCATTAATAATAAACAACCCTCAGAGGACAACCCAACAAAAGAACTGACATATATATTTGCAACATCAGAGTTATAAATAGCTGCATGTTTATTCTTTTTGCTTCATCTGTTAAATTTGTTCCTGCTGTACATGCCACCTGAGCAACATCACGTGTCTCTACCGAGACAGCAGAGATGTCAGACACCTCCTCAACTGCGGATGAGGCTTTAGCAAAGACTATCTAGTCTCCCGTTGTAAAATAGACACTTTATATAGTTAGCAGTGTTAGATATTAATAAATAAATTCAGTGGATATAACTATATAACTGCAAGTTATTAATTTCAATGATGTCTGCCTATAATTTTATATATTAAAAAATGTAAAATTATACTCCATTTTGGGTCAGTAAGATTTTTTTTTTTGCGAGACATTAATGCTTTTATTCAGCAAGGATACATTATTGATCAAAAGTGACCATAAAAACATTTGTAATGTTACAAAAGATTTCAAATTAATTCCTATTTCAAATAAATGCAAAAATATTAAGCAGTAAAAACAGTTTTCAACTGTGATAAGAAATATTTCTTAGAATGATTTCTGAAGGATCATGTGACACTGAAGACTGGAGTAATGACTGCTGAAAATGCATTTTAACATATTCAAATAAAAACTGTAATATTTCACAATATTACTGTATTTTGATCAAATAAATGCTGCCTTGGTGAGCATGTGAGATTTCTTTCAAAAATATAAAAATGTACCAACCCCAAACTTTTGAATGGTATTTACATATGTAGAAATACTTAAAGCACAAATTGCTGAAAGTAATAACTTGCAGTTCAATAATAGTGATGTTGATTCTGTGGGCATTCTGATGGATTAAGTTGATTCACTGAAAGATTCATCAGAGTGATTCAAACAGCTAATTCCTGAGTTCTTTTGAATGATTCCCAACATCAACAAACTGTCAGATAAGCAATATTTTAGTCATCCATCTAAAAGAAGAAGTGTTATTAGAGTCAGACCAAAAGATGCTCCCCTTCCAACAAACTCAAGGCTCACCTCCTCCATCCTGCTCTGCTTTGATCTGTGCCTCCAGGTCTTCTGGGTCCACGTATTGGTAGTTCTCATCCTCCTCTGGTGGTTTGCACTTTCCACAGCAGAAACAGCAGCAGCAACAGCAGCAGCAACAGGAGAAAACGGCACAACACATGACCGTAGCCTGCGGAAAGGACACAGACCTCAGATAATAGATGGCTCTCTCAGAAAGGCACATGTTGGAAGCTTAATGCCACAGCGACAGGCAAGTTAGCAAGATGCTACCACCAGCTACTACTCGGTCCTAGTCGGTCAGTCACTAGACTGACCTTGTTGGTCAGTCACTATCATGCTAGAAAGTTCGAGGAGCTTTTTGAATGCTCCTAAGCTGAAATACAAGGGAAATGGTTGGCAAAAAACAAAGCACATCAGCATTTATTTATAGCTTTGTAGATCAAAAAAAAAAGAAAGAAAGAAAGAAAAAAAAAAGATGCATTTTGATCAGGCTCAGCTGTCTTGCTTTCTGCATTAAACCTATTTGAAAAAATGATTGCATGTTGATCAAAAGCCACTATCATCTGTAAAGTAAATTCAGAATGTAGCATCTCAAAGAGAACAAAGCTTGCTAAGTAACGTGACGTCTGTTCTGCTCAGATTATGGTAGTGGATTTGAGTGACACCAATTTCCTTCTGCAATCATTCGGCTCTTTTTTTTTTGATTCCAGGTTTTCTATTGCCCACTCATCTCTTCTGGTGACAAAAACCCAGTTCACGCAGTCTGCATTGCTTATTTTTGATCGTTGTCTTTCCAATAATATTTCACAAATTCTATCTTAGAAAACATTTTTTTTTAAAAGGTTTTCGTGCTAGGCAAAATCACGCAACTCCTTATTTCATCAGAACTGCATCTCTGAGTAAGTGAATGTCACCACAGAATGTCAGTGGAAGTCAACACATTGAGTTTACAGTAAAGACGATCAATAGTGAACCTTTTTCATGCAGCTGTAAATAAAACCTCTGTTTATACGGAAACGAGCTCTCACCTTGAACCACCACTTTGACATGAGGAAGTAGTATTTGACGCTCTCTTCTCCAAACTGCTCGGACACATAGAGCCCCATGGAACCATACTCATCGTAGATTTTGCGCTTGGTCTCATCGGTGAGGATTGAGTTGGCATTGTTGATTTCTTTGAACTTATCCGCAGCTTCTGGGTTGTCTGGATTCTTGTCTGGATGGTATTTCAGAGCTAGTTTTCTTTAAAAACAGAATTTTGTTTAACATGAATCTTGTGTAGAAAGCCTGTTTGCAGAACAAACAACTCAACTGAAATGATTAAAAATGATTAATTAAATTAAACTGTTAACAGATATTAGCAGATATGGCTTCAATGCAATCATGGTCAATGCAAAATACATAAAATTAGTGTTTATTTCAATAATAAGGTTTAGTGTGCATTTATCTAGTAACCATACTGTATATATAGTCACCAAACTGGTTCCCAGGACAAATTCAAACAAATTGAGGAGGACAAAAATAATGTAGAAATTTGTGTCAGGATCAAGTCAAATGCTTATCGCTTTAAAGTAAAAAAGAGAAAAGCCTTTTATTTGGATTTATAGTAATAATAATAATAATAATAATAATAATAATAATAACAATAACAATACAATGCTGTACATAAAATTAAAATGTAAATTAATAAAAAAATTAAAAAATATTTATACATATATAATTTTTTGCTAAATTGAATTGTAATTTAAATTACTTTTTATAAGTTAATGAAAAGATTTTTCATTTATTACTCATTTTAATATCACTTTTGTATAAAATGGAGTATAGTGTAAAACGTTGAAAAAAATAATAATATTGATATACTAAAATAAGACAAAATCAGACAATCTATGATAGCAGCACTGGTGAATGTAGTCTTGAATCTCTATAAACAGGTTAATGAGATTCTTTTACAACCATTTCAAAATAATTCTGAAATTGCAAATTAAAGGGGTCAAAGACATAAGAAATCAACATTCCCTTGATCTTTTGACATATAAGAGGTCTTTGTCCCATTAAAACATGCTGCAAATTTCTTAAAACATCCTCCTCATTATAAACAAAGCATTTACTATATCAAGCTACAAAAACAGCTCTTTTGGATATTGCAGGCATATGACTGCCCCCAGAGCAGGACATCAACGAATCATCACACCATCATCGCATTCATTCACTTAACAGCTGACATTTGCCTAATATAGGATGTGTGTGTTGCGTCAAAAGCAAACAGAAACCATTACAATCACTGACGCTGTCTACACTGGATACATTCTCCACAAACCATTCTCCACCCACAGTTCGGCACACACTTGCACCATAGTTCAACTTAAATCTGACTATGCATCTATAATATGGCTTGTTAAAAATAACACGTAAAACAGACAGACAGAGTTTGGCTAATGTATGTTTCTGCCGATGGATACGCATTCTGGCTTCCCAATACATTACAACAACAAAGTCGTGCAAAGTCACTTGGCTGCAGCTAAATTTGCATTTCAGTGAATGACACAAAACCAAAAACAGTTTAGGCTAGGGCTGCACAATATACCAAAATTGAATAGAAATTGCAATATTGCTTAGTGTGATTTTCAAACCACAAAGGCCGTGATTTAACTATATAAATTTTGTTTTGTGAACGAGGCACAGTGTAACGGAGAGTTCGCAAAGAAGCTTTTGTTGAAAGATGAATCAGCCAACTGTATTGAATCTGAAAGCAGCTGCATCACAAACCACAAGTAAATGATTTCATAATGCGTAATTTGTCTGTAAATGACGGATTTATATGAATAATGTTTTTCAAACACTTAAATGCAATAGCGAGGGGGCATTGATACTTTTTTCTATTCAATGACTTTGGTCTATCATAACAGCGGCCGTTTACTGACAAGACTTAAAGGAGCCGCCCCTTAAAAACTGATTATTTCAGACAGAGTCAAAATGAAAATAATAGTTTTTCTGCATAAATATTTGTTCTTTTGTGCAAAAAAATGTATTAACATTATAAGTGAACCTCAAGGAACATATAAGAAACAAAAAAAATCCATGTAATGACCCTTTTAATGTCACAATGTTTACCGTACCTGTAGGCTCTTTTAATGTCCTCTGCTGTGGCCCCTTTCTCCAGTCCCAGCACCTTGTATAAACTGTCCCCTGTAGTGGACATTTTCCTCTGAGGCCTGTCAGAGGACGGCTTGGCATCTGCCATGATTCAATGCTAAAGAACAGCAAAAACAGACAGAATTATGCATTTAAAAAATTCACTGCATCCAATGGGAGCTACTCTTCAAACTCTTCTGCAGCAGCACATTATTGACACATGGAACAATGTACACAGCCAAAGCAAGCAGAAAGCACTCGGCTCTATTTTAACAACACACTGTGCGGATACGAGGTGTGGCGAAGGTGAATTCTGTGTTCATGTTGAAATAACAGGTGCGGATTTTGGATGTTTATGAGTAAACCATCAGGAAATGACTTAAACACTACTAAGAAAACATTAATGAGATGTTTGCTCTCATAATCATAGGATATGTACCAGCATGCAATGGTGGGCAGAGCAACTGCTTCCCCATTCTCATAACGCCTGCTAAAGAAGATTATGTTTTGCTGATCTCACAGATTACAACTCCATGTTGACAAAGGCAATTAGACGCTTGTATACACATAACACCTTTCCTGATCATGAAAGACTATTTTAAGTGATTTAAACACTGAACATGGATCCTTTTGAGACACACCTTTCTGAACCACATCCTCACACCACTATTGTGAAATTAATGCTTCTGGCAACAACACACACTTCTTAGTAACTTATAATGTTACAAAAGAGTTCTATTTCAAATCAATTCTGTTTCGAACTTTCAATTCATCAAATAATCCTGAAAAATAATGCATCATGGTTTCCACACATAAAAAAAGCAGCACAATGGTTTTCAACATTGATAAGAATAAATGTTTCTTCAGGCACCAAATCAGTATATTAGAATGATTTCTGAAGCATCACGTGACACTGAAGACTGGAGTAATGATGCTGAAAATTCAGCAAAATATATTAAAATAGAAAACAGTTATTTTAAATTGGTAAAGTTGTAATAATATTTCAGAATATTGCAATTATTGCATAATACTGTATTTTTGATCAAATAAATGGAGTCACGGTGAGCATAAGATACTTCTTTCAAATACGTTTAAAAACTTGCCGACCCCAAACTTGAATTATATTGTGTATTTATTATTGCAATATAGGGTAGTAAGTCCCGCCTTCTAAATAAAAGAGCCAATCGCCGATTGGTAAAGTCATCACGTCACTGCAGCTGCCGTGTTGCTATAGAAACAGTCAGTGTTCTGAGACGCGCTTAATGAAATTTAATCGCAAGCTTGGTGAACAGCTTTGGAGAATTTGATGTTTCCCCATTCTCCATTCAAATACTATGTTTTTCGAATACATAGTATTCGAAAAAAAATAGTAGGCGAAAAGTCCCCAGATGACCTGCTACTTCCGGCGAGATTCTGAAGTGCGCATTCGATGGAC
This sequence comes from Mylopharyngodon piceus, assembly GCA_039654765.1. Lineage (NCBI taxonomy): Eukaryota > Metazoa > Chordata > Actinopteri > Cypriniformes > Xenocyprididae > Mylopharyngodon > Mylopharyngodon piceus. The sequence continues at coordinate 8,006,070 of CM077456.1, read as the reverse complement.
ACTTTACTATCCCATGAGGCCACGGGAAGGGATTTATGAATGGAGGTGAAGCGACGCAACTGACGCTGGTAGGTCACATGATAATGACAACATGGCAGATGTGGTACGTCCGGATTACATTCATACTATATAGAACATACTTTTTTAACTACGCCATGACGTACAACACGTAGTACATCATGTCATTGTGTACTACGTCACGGAAGTTAACGCTTTTTGGACGTACGTTGAATGCGTATGGCTGTTGCAGCGGAAACTCGTTATTTTACTTTATAAAGTTTTAAATAAGGATATTTGTCTTACACAAATGCATCGATTCGCTTCAGAAGGCTTTTATTAACCCCCTGGAGTCGTATGGATTCTTTTTTTTATGGATGGACGCATTTTTTTTATCTTCAGAATTTGGGCCCCCATTCACAACCATTATAAACCTTGGAGGACTAAGGATATTTTTAAATATATCTCAAATTGTGTTCGTCTGAAAGAAGAAAGTCATATACACCTAGGATGGCTTAAGGGTGAGTAAATCATGGGATAATTTTCATTTTTGAGTGAACTATCCCTTTAAAGGTTACGTTCTCTGAATTTTTTTTTTTTTTTTTGGAGAAATGAATGGGATTTTTACATCCAAAACTCTACTGCTGCACTTTATTCTAGTCTTTCCAATCTAAGTTTAGTCTTTCCACCCCTAAGCCACATTCCATTCATTCATTGCCAGTTAAGAGATGATCACACAACCAGAAATATAATAATAATCCTGGTAAAACAATCATAAGACAGATTCACATCTTATTAATTAAAGGATGCATACACTAGAAAGCTAAACGATCACTCGTATCAGACTGCAGCTGTGCAAGATTCAGATGAGCCTCTGTTCATCAAGCTGTAAGCTTATCCCAGGCTTAACTCTACAGTCAATGTATTTCGGATGAATCTAGCAACTGTGCCAATGTCTAATGAGAACGAACACTAATCACACAGGTCACTTTCTTCCAGATGATGAAAACTGGCTCAATGCTCCTAAATGAACTAGTACGACATGAAGAAGCTGACACTACTTAAATGCCATTTCAAATTCAAACCTAATGCAACATATGCCAATACTCAGACCAGTTCAAAACTGTTAGAAACTTGATCAAGACCTTTAAAAGTCAAGGAAGCTAATAATAATAACAACATGATTTTCATAAATCTGCTCAACGTTTGAAGACACAGATGGCTTTGGAAGTCCTAATCTAGTTGTAATACCTAGTATATTCAGCAAAAATGCATTGAATTGCTCAAAAATACCAGTAAAGAGATTTATAATGCTACTAAAGATTTCTATCTCAAATAAATGCTGTTCTTTTGAGCTTTCTATTCAATCCTGAAAAAAGTATGATGGTTTCCACAAAATATTTAAGAAAGTGACTGTAAAGATATTTATGAAACAAAAGAAGCAGCACAACTGTCTCAACATTGATAATAATAAGAATTTTTGAGCAGCAAATCAGCATATTAGAATGATTTCTGAAGGATCATGTGACACTGAAGACTGGAGTAATGATGCTGAAAATTCAGCTTTGCTATCATAGGAATAAATTACATTTTTCCTTAAATTAAAACAGAAAATAGTTATTTTATATTGAAATAATATTTCACAATATTACTGTTTTTTTGATTAAATAAATGCAGCTTTGGTGATGCACAAGCATAAGATATCTTTAATACTTTAAATGCTTTAATTTTTCTTTTTAAATGAACAGTGGGTGATGTAATCCATCTCAATTTATTATATGCACTGCAGCATGAATGAAAAAACATAATAAACATGTATGCAAGTTTAATTTGTACACAATTGGGCCTGACATCAATGTTCAATCTACTGTGATTCTCTCTTGAGGGGCTTCTGATAAATGGTCGACTTGGTCGAACTCTGTGTTTTGTAGTAAATCATTACCTCCATCTCTCAAAAACCAGGTAAACATGTGGCTTGTCCCTATTAGGTAGATTCACCAAGCAATAGATAAAATATGACACTACTCAAAACAACAAAAACAAGTGTTTGAAATGAAGCAGAAAACTATTTATTAGAAATACCAGTGATATCCTTTGCTCAACTTCATTGGCTTTCACAATAGTTCTACATTAATAGATCTAAACAAAAACGTGTTAACTCTCCACATCTGGGTTGAGTCTTGTGACGTCATGTGTCCATTGATAAGGTTTATTTTTATCCTGTCGTGGATATGCATCTGAGGTATTATCATAGTCATCATATTTACATTACTTGTTGGCTGTTGTAACGGGCCAGTGTCCTTGTAAAACTATAATCCAGTCTTAATCCAGTACAGATTACTATCCCCTTCAGACCCTGTGTTTTCCTTCACTCTTCACAGTTTAACCATGACCTGTTTGGTTTGACCTGGACAACAGCTACTAGAAACAATATATAAAGCTCAGTTAACACAGGTAAACATGGAGTTTATTCATCGTTATTCAGGATTATTGATAAATCTGGACGGATCTGGGAAGAAAGCACGAAATTCGACCATCTAATTCATACCTAGTGTCAACAATACCACTTTGAATATAAAACCTCCAGCAAATTTACATCCGTAACAAGTCTAATATGAAATTCATACACGATATTGACTGGTTTATACGGTCATTATGAATTTGCAATTACTTTTATCGATGAAGCAAACGGCTGACTAGGCAGTTAGCATTAGCAGGTTTAGCCAAGATAGCAAATTTTCTGTGGATTTTGAGCGGCAAATTTCCGCACAGCCGATTACAACTCACCTTGAACTGGGTGGTAATGTGATATAATCAATTGTGGCTGAATCATAGAGGACTCAGCCGAATGGTTCTTTAGATATCCTATGTACAGCTCCTCATTGCTATCGCCGCACGTCCTCCCTTGAAAGCGTAGAGCGCTCTGAGGACGCGCTTGATTACTGAAGTCGACTCTTTGAACCGAGTCTCCAGCATGTTCGGCTCCCTTGAAAGATTAGGCGCACGATTGTATCATGGGAGTCAAAACTTTAGCGGAGTCGACTCTCGTTCTATGGATTATGACCGTACAATACCATTGGGCGTAATCGATGCTTTGACTTTGATTTACTCAAACGACTCCAGGACGGATTCTATCATGTGTAGCAGGTTAATACAACCTTTTTATCAGTCAAAGCAAAAAAAAAAAAAAAAAAAACTTCAGAGTTATTAAACACACTGCACATAAGAAGGCGGGGTTGAATTTAAGACTCCAAATTATCCGGAGTAAATCATGTGAAAAATAACAAGGGTTTATGTAGTCTATTTATATGTAGTTTATTTCAGCTTTCAAAATAAAAGTCTGAAGCGCAGAGTTTAGTAATGACGTAAATTTGTAGGCCAGGAGTTTCTAAGTTTTTTTTTTAGCGGGTTTCGGTTTATACACAACTTTAAATACTAATAAACAAATAAAATGATAAAAGCATTTTTTACTCAATTTATACTAATTTATTTACAATTCAGTAATGAAAACAATACACCATGAAAATTTTAGATTTTGGGGTGAAATAGTGGATTAAGTTAATTTTAGGCAAGATGTAAACTTGTACATTTAACAGATGTCATTTTTGTGTACTTGGAGTTTTGTGTAAATTGTACTTTTTCCTCATGCATTTTAATTGATACAGGACAACTTCACCAAAGCATTAATAGTATCGAAAACATCCAATAAAAGAGTTTTAGTCTTACATTCTACCAAATGTGCAGGTGTTTTATGATGATATTGTCTCCCTTTTGTACAAGTACAAGTACATTGTGTGCTTATACAGCAGGTGGACTGTATGATGTTGCAGTGGAATGACAGATTAAAAAGCAGAGAAAGGTCTGAGATTGCATTTTTTTTATTTTCTAAAAATACAATTACAAAAGTTTTACTCTGTAATGAAGAATAATTTTTCTACCATACTGTATCTACCCATTTGCACTAAGAGGATTGAGTTACAAGAGTCTGGTCTCCTAATGGGATGTCAAAATGAACGATGTCTCCATTGTTGTGAATCCACAACAAAAAAGTACAGCATTAGCAGTTATAACAGTAAGATGTGTAGTAAAATTGTTTCTCTGTTTGCAAGATTTTGCTGATTCTGAAATGAAACAAAACTGATCAGCCTGCTATTCTAGAGTGCTACAATAATGTAATGATCTCAGATATTCAGGATGAAACTAGGTTAACCACACTCCACCGTGGTTTTATATGAAATAGTCAGTATATGGAATTTTATTGTCAGTACTGAAAGGAACAACAAATCTGGGTACTTCCCCCTCAAAAATTACACCTACTAGAGCTATGCAGAGAGTACACAGAATAAAAATAAACACTAGTCATGAAATCAGTATGTTGCCAACAAAATGCTTCCCTTTACTGCCAAATGTCCAAGATTAAACCATGATGGTCCCTTCACCGACCCAGCACAGTAGCCAGCAATGCCATCCGAATATACATCCCATTCTCCGCCTGCCGGAAATAAGCAGCCCGAGGATCTGTGTCCACCTCCGCACTATATACATTTAAAAAAAAAAAAAAAAAAAAAAAAAAAAAAAAAAAAAAAAAAAGGGATTAAGAGACTGCAAACAAAACTTTGTATTCAGCATTGTAGCTTCCAATATTTGCCTTGACACTCCTACTGAAAATTTGATTTTAACATGGCGCTTTAAACTGAGAATAGCAAACCTGATCTCATTGACTCTGGGAAGAGGATGCATGACCACCATCTTCCTTTTGGCTCCCGTCATGATATGTGGGGTTAGGATGAACTGCCCGAAACACTGTCAGAAAAAGTACATCTTTTATAAAAACTCCATGATGTTTAAGAAATAGAAGATGCAATGATCTCATCAGCAAATTCTCCCACCGCTTTGTACTCTTCTTCAGAGGCGAATCGCTCCTTCTGTATTCTCGTCATGTACAGGACGTCAGTCTCTGGGAGGGCCTCTTCAATGCTGTTAAACTCCTCCTGTGGACATAGTTCAGACACATTTGAGGGAGATACAGCAATGCAAATAATAAGCACAAGTAGAAGTCCATTTCGGAATTCATAATTTTGATTGTGCCACACCTGTTTAATGCCTTTGGAGGCCACAAAGTCGATGATCTCAGCGGGCATGCTGAGGTTCTTGGGGGCCACGTAGCGCAAAGTGATCCTGTATTGAGTGAGAAGTCTAGCCAGAGAATGCACAGTACGGCCATGTTTCAGATCGCCAACCATAGTAATCTGAGATTTAAGAAAAAGGTCCAAAAATGAGAACAAGACAGTTTTTAAAGTCATTATCAGAACTTTGCTCTGTTTGAGGACTCTCAGTTTGTCAGTTTCTGTTTGGTGATGCTAGTGGCACAGAAATTACACTTCAGCTCCAAGTGGAAATCGCAAGCTAATGAGCTAATAGTTTGAGAAGACAGAATATTTTTCTCCATCTGAACTCACAGTCATGCCATTGACTGTTCCAAGCTCCTCTCGGATCGTAAAGATATCCAGAAGGGCCTGAGTGGGATGTTCTCCGACTCCATCACCAGCGTTGATCACCGGCCGCCGACAATGCCTTGCTGCACTCTACAAACCAGAAGAATTTTTCTGTTTAAACTGAGGTACAAAATAAATTAATTTTTGTAGCAAACACTAAAATAAATTAAATTTATAATTATGAAATTAATAATAATAATAATAATAATAATAAAATTAATAATAATAATAATAATAATGAAATTAATAATAATAATAATGAAATTAATAATAATAATAATGAAATTAATAATAATAATAATGAAATTAATAATAATAATAATAATAATAATAATAATAATAATAAACAACAACAACAACAACAACAACAACAATAATAAAAAAAACTTTTAGAATAACATGCACTGAGAATGTGCATGAAACAAGCAAGGAATCTTTATGAAGATAATAATGGGGTCAATTTAGATGTCATGTCTTAAAAGCAAAACTTCCTTGTCAAAAGTGCACTACCGGGTAAGTATTTTATTTTATTTTATTTTTTTGGACAAATGTATATTTTTATTCATCGAGGATGCATTAAATTGATCAAAAGTGACAGTAAATACATTTATAATGTTACAAAAGATTTCCATTTCAAATAAATGCTGTTGTTTTTACTTTCTATTAATCAACGAATCCTGGAAAAAAAACTATCACAGTTTCCACAAAAATATAAAGCAGCGCAACCGTTTTCAACATTGATTATAAGAAATGTGTCTTGAGCATCAAATTAGCCTATCAGAATGATTTCTAGCAGAAAAGCTAGTAATATTGTGAAATTCAAAATGTTTTAACAGTATTTTTGATCAAATAAATGCCACCTTGGTGAACATAAGAGACTTTTCAAAAACCATTAAAACTTTTGAAAGGTAGTGTACATTTCTTTAAAAATGCATTAACTTGTTACTCACTTCTACAGCTCCAGGTATGGGGTGGCGCAGAACAATGACATCAGCGTAGCAGCTCATGGTGTGAACGGAGTCGGCCAGAGACTCGCCCTTCTGTGTAGAGGACGTAGACTCGCTGAAATGCACCACTGATCCTCCCAGACGCTGCATGGCTGCTGCGAACGAACTGCTGGTGCGAGTGCTCACCTCATAGAACATGGAGGCCATGACTTTACCCTGGGAGAAGATGAGCAGAGCAGAATAGAATAGAATTAAATGAAGAGTTTAAATGAACTTATTCCCATCTATGTTCATTTCATCTCCTTCGGCAAAGATTTTCTGTTTCCAAGGGCCACAGATGCCCATTTCTAAAGGAAGAGATCTACTTCAAACTGTGACACGTCACTGCCAGATTGAACAACATCCTGACTGCAGACTGCTGCTGACTTGAGCAGTTAAATACTCCTGCTGGGGGAGGTTTATGTAATGTTCAAGATGGGCTGCAATAAACTACAAATCCTCCAGTGACATCTACTCTGCTACTGGACAGAATGACAGTATCAGAAATCAAAAGGTAATGTGGTCTACAGGACAGGTTTAATCAAGGTCCAGTCTGCTCGTTCCACTCTTTCCCTCAATGATTCTATTAAAGGGTTAGTTCACCCAAAAATGTAAATTCTGTCATCATTTACTCACCCTCATGTCATTCCAAAGACTTTTGTTCATCTTCGGTACACAAATTAAGGTTTTTGATTAAATCTGAGAGCTTTCTGTCCCTCCACTGACAGCCAACACAACTACCACTTTCAAGCCCCAGAAAGGTAGTAAAGACATCATAAAAGTAATCCATGTGACTTCAGTGGTTTAACCTCAATTTTATGAAGTGACAGAGATTAATATTTTGTAAATAAAATGTTAAATTATGGGTTGTTTTGCACAAACAAAGCACTCGTGTCACTTCATGTTTGTTTGTTTTTAAAGCCATGCCAGCTTCTGCCTGTTTTCATGGCGAGAGAATTTTCACGTCACTTCATAAAATTTTATAGTATCTTATGACAGAACTCTGAATGTGTATATTTAACATGGTTCCAGTACATGAATTAGCAGTCAGTTATTATACCGAAGTCTCATGAGCAATTAGTTCTCACAGTTTTCAATTCAAGATGGACCTGGCGAAAGTATTGACTTGTGATTCAATAAGTCAAGAGCCACTCTCTCATTAGACTGATTCTAACCAAGAACTCATGAGTTGATCTGAATTTGACATTCACAGAAAAGAACCAGATTTAGACACAAACGGACTACATATTTTTTTTGTTTACAAATATCACTTGATATTTTAAAATTAAAATATGTGAAGAATCTTTTTATTAATAGTCAGTGTACCTTCAAAATATCCAAGGGTCTCTCTTTCTGCACCATGAGACGAAGAGTATGCGCCACATTGAACAAGTGTGACATCTGAAAGCCCAAGACAGACAGGAGAGATTAATAAGCCACTGTAAATACAATCCTTTTATATGCACAAAAGCAATATTTCTGGACTCGACAACAGGAGAGATAACATGTTGTCACCTGTTCCTTACTGAACTGGCGCACGGACAGGATGTGCTGGCCCACCAGCGGGTGCAGCAGCGGGGAGGTCTGTGGGTGGGGCAGGATCTGCTGCTGCCCGGCTTGAGGTGACAGGATCCTGGCCAGGGGAGGAGGGTGTGCGTATGGCTCTGCTGGAGGAGCCAATTCTGATAATGGAAGCAAAAGAACGTCACAATCAGCACACAATACATCACTGCCGTGTATCAGTCAACTCACTTTATGCTAATAAACAGGACACTGCATAAGAGCTCATTGGGATCAATGAGCTCATTGGCAGCATGCAAGCAAAGCATGGTCAACAGAGAAACAGACCATCATGTCTTGTTTTGATTATGCTTGTGTAAAGGCTAAAATATGCCCATGAAATGAATCTAGGAACAAACAGATTGGCAGAGAGAACAGAAGGTAAGGGTGGCAAAGCTCTGGTAAACATCAGTACAAACATCAAACCTGCATCATACGGTGCTCTTAATGACACCTCCTCTTCAGCTGCTCGAACATTGAGGCACAAAGTTTGAAGAAATGGATTAATAACTGTATAATTATAACTAAGTTTTTACAAAGTGCATTGGCAATTTCTGAAAGCGTTTAGTTTTCCAAAAAAGGATTTGAAAGCTGGAAAAGTGAAATTGTTTTCTAGATAATTTAATAATTTAAAGCAAACCGTATTTGATTTCATTGTGAGACTTCAATGTGTGTATCAGTACCTTTTGAACATTTTCAGCACATTTTAACAAAACCGTGATCATATTGATAACGGTGATCATTTTGGTCACTATAATAGAGTTTCATTTCTAACACACACACACACACACACACTTTTAAATATCTGCTGTTATCCCAGCATAACAGGCAATATGTTAAATGTAAAATCACCACATTAGTAACTTAATCTGGCTTTAGTAGTATTTTGCATGCATCCAATTGCGTATTATTTGGTTATTTCCTAGCTGATTTTAAGATGATGAACGATTGATAAGGAAGATGGAAAAAATAGATATGAATTCATTCATAGACACAGATGCAGAATCATGAGACTTCAATATTGATTTGATGAAACTATACACATCACATGGACGTTACCCAATGCTTTTTGGCGTTGTATGGTAGTTCTTTTGAAGCCTGCATGTAAAAACATGTCTTGCTTGAAATGTGATTTTAGACTAGCAAATAGTTCAGCTAAACCATTTACAAGTTCATGGGACATGCAAGCTCAAAACAAACAAACAAAAACACACACACAAATGACTGATGCTAGCAAATAACTGCCATTGTCTAAGTGAAGCACTGTCTGAATTTAAAAGTTTGTTTTACAAAAAAAAAAAAAAAAAAAAAAAAAAAAGTTAAATTTTGTAAACCGATTATTGACAGTACAGTGGTTCATTTGGCACACAAACTCATGCACAAGCCCTGAGTGAAAACATTGCAGGCCTACAGTACCTGGAGCCAGACCAGGATCAGATGCGCGGTGGATACGAGGCGGGAGAATGAAGCGCCCATCCCCAGCTGAACGGCGTGGGCTCTGCGCACGGCTACGGACCACATCAACAGGTGCTGCCTGACGAGGGCGCTCAGGAGTCATTGCCTCACTCACACGCTGTAATTAACAAGCGTGGTTATTTGTTAGCCAGTGTACAAATTAGAAAGCAAGAGCTGAACTGTGAACAATGCACGTTCAGGGTGTTGAAAAATTATGGAACGTTACCTTAGGAGCATCCTTTATCACCTCGTTTGTTCCTGCCGGGGCTGCGGACCATGACTTCACATCCTGACCATAACCAGGAGGTACCAACACCTTAAGAGAAAGCAGAACAATTAAGCCTAGAAATTAATGACAAGCATCTGCTCCAGACAAATTTAGCTGGGCAGCTAGTAATTAAATTTGTGAGAAAAGGTACCAAGTAACATACACTATGGTTCAATATGGTATGGTTTGGTATGGTTTTTTTTGAAGAAATCGAAATTAATCGAAAGTGACAGTAAAGACTTTTACATTGTTACAAAAGATTTCCATTTCAAATTTAAGTTGTTTGTACTATTCAAAGAATCCTGAAAAATGTATAATGGTTTCCACAAATTATAGCAACATTTTTTGAGCACCAAATCAGCGTATTAGAATGATTTCTGAAGGATCATGTGACATTGAAGACTGGAGTAATTACATTTTTAAAATATTAAAATAGAAAAGAGTTCTTTAATATTGTGAAATACTATTACAATTTAACTTTTTACTGTGTTTTTGCTGTATTTTATTATTATTTTTTTTTTCTTCTTTCTTACAACCCCAGACTTTTGAATGGTAGTGTATACAACCATAGCTCTTTACCTGTCCATCAATATAGGCCACCTCTCCTCTGAGCACCACCCTCATGACCTTTCCCTTCACTTTCATGCCCTCGAATGGAGTCCACTTTGACTTGGTGAACTGCATGTGCTTTGGAATAGTCCACTCTTGCTCCAAGTCCACCTGGAAAATTCAAGCATTGCTTTGAAAATCAAAAACATTTTAAGTTTTCAGGCAGCAATTTACTATCTGAACTTTGTAACTTTGAAATACCTCAACATAAGTGTCTTCTTGAGCAGGAAGAGAGAATATTCTGCTGGGATTTTCGTAGAGCCTCTTGATGATGTCATCGATAGTAAGGCGACCCTCACTGACAGCTGTGAGTAGCAGAGGAAGCATGGTCTCCAGACCCGGGTAACCTGGAGGCGGTTTCTCAGAGTTCTTCTCCTCTACTGAATGAGGGGCTGCGAGAAAAAAAAACAAAAACAAAAAAACACCACTAAATATAAGCTTTCAAGAACTGCTCAGGTTTGACCATCAATTGCTGTACTTGACCGTTGAAGTTTGGGATCAGTAAAGTTTTTTTTTAAAGAAGTTAATACATTCATTCAACAAGGATGCATTAAATTGATCAAAAGGTCTTTTAAATTGTTAGAACAGAAAACATTTCTATTTCAAATAAATGCTGTTCTTTTGGACTTTCTTTTCAAAGAATCCTGAAAAATGTATCGTTTTCACAAAAATATTAAGCAGCACAACTGGCAGTAAATCAGCATGTTAGAATGATTTCTGAAGGATCATGTGACACTGAAAACTGCTGAAAATTCACCTGTGTCATCACAGGAATAAATTACATTTTAAAATGTATTACAATAGAAAAATGTTATTGTAAATTATAATAATATTTCACAAAATTACTGTTTTACTGTTTTGTTTTGTTTTTGTTTAATCTACTTTGATAAGAGAATTTTTTCATAAACATTAATAAAAAAAAATAAATAAATAAAATTAAAAAAAAAAAAATATCTTACCAACCCTAAACTTTTGAATGGAAAATTATGAGTAAGCCTGACAACAAAAAGGGTTTATTTAGGCCTTATGTAATAAAATACTAAAGTATTTTACTCTTTAAAATACAATTGTACTCAAAGTTTGAAAGTCTAGTTAGCTTCAATGTCAAGATAGTTTGAAGAGATCTGAAGGTGTAGTTTCAAATAAATAATAAAGCCTATTATAATAGAATATCTTGTAGGACTGGGCATAGCTTGATAGCCTGTGGGTGTTTTTTTTTTTTTTTTTTTAAAATCAACCACAGGAATGTATGTCTGTCTAATATAATAGAAAAGAAATAGAAAACTAGGAAAGAACAGGACGAAGGTCTGTACAGGGTCTAGATGTATCTTTTAAGTTCAAGGCGAATTTTAAAGTTAAGGCAATTTTGGTCTCAGGTCAGTGATTTTGAAATTCTCAAGCCAGCATAATTAGTTTCCTTTAGATGTGAGGCATAGCAGAGAATCTAAACCTATTATTACCGTGGTCTGTTGCAAAACAGTCGATGATGTCTAGATTTTCCCACAACGCCTCCATGTCCTCACATGTACCCAACATGGGCCGCACTTGTGCCCTGCCGTTTCCAATGGCAGACACATTATCTTCACACAGGAAGAGATGGTGAGGTGCCACTTCACACGTCACCTGGATACCCTTTTGTTTAGCAGCTCGAATGATCAGAATCTGAGAAACAACGTATAATTATATTTGATTACAAACCACAGGAACATGTAAAGAAACTGGATGAAGGCTTGACCATGAAGGTATAACAAAATGCAGTTGTTAGAACACCACAAATAACAAGGATTCTTACCTCTTCTTTCTTGGCTACATGGCAAATATGAACGGGTCTCTGATACAGCTGCGCTACCATCAAGATTGCTGCCACTGTCTGCCTCTCAGCATGTGCCACAATGGGCAAGTGCTTTGGCCACTTTTCAAAGTGCTGCATGCAAAGAAAATGATACTCAAGATGTGGCATGACAGTAAAACATGACAAATTGTATCACCAAAAAATAAAATAATATTAAATATAAAATTATATAAAAAAAAAATAAATAAAATAAAGAGATGCATTTAAAAAAAAATTTAATTTTAATTTTTTAAAATACAGTTTTTATTTTATTTTAAATACATTTTTATTTTAAATAAATTCTGATTTATATTTTAAATCTATTTAAAATAAAATACTATTATTTAAAATAAAAACTACATGCATTTAAAATGTATAATAAGTTAAAGTGAAAAAATTTTGTCATACAGGTTTCCTCAGCCTCCTCGGGTCTCCTTACCTCCATCCACAGAGAAACATTGTCCATTTTTAAAGTGGAGTATGTGTCATTCAAGTACATCTTCAGACCAGCTGTAGAGCTTGCAATGGACGGAAGTAGTGTAGCGTTGTCTGATGACGCCCCCACAAAAAGAGCATAATCACAGCGGCACCCGGCCTTGGCAAGCTTGATATATTCATGACAGAAAAATAGTCCATAAACAACTTCCCCATTTTTTTCCCCATGTTAATAACCAAATCTGTCATTTGTTGATGTTACCTTCTGTGCCATAGTGAAGGAGCTGGGGTCAATGATTGCAGGGTTAGTGTTGGGCATGGCACACACCATGGTGATTCCTCCAGCAAGGGCAGCAGCCGTACCCGAAGAGAAGTCCTCTTTATGGGTGGCACCAGGCTCCCGCAGATGCACATGGACATCAATCAGACCTTTCAACATACAAGTATGAATGGCATCAACCATTTAACCATCTTAATTTAATATATTTATTTTGACAATCAAAAAATATAAACTGAAACTGCGCTGCCATACTCACCAGGTAAGCGGATGAGTTTCTGTGAGGTCATGCTGTCTACATGCGTCTTTACACGAGGAGCCTGACCAATTTGCCCCAGCGCCTGCCAACCCCACACACATTTCAATCTTCCAAGTTTTAGGGGTACAACAGCATGTAGTTGACTTCAAAGCTAACAAACTTTTAATTTTGTAGGGTCGTCAACAATGTGAGAGCGTCACTGCTCACCTGAACAAACAGCTTCGTGCATTTGATGTCAGTAATGAGTGGTACGGAGTAGTCAATGGCCATTCGACGAGTGCGGTAACCTTTGGTCACAAAGGAGGACAAGCGTCTTCCACCAGAGTTCCTCATGGACAGATTGATGACCAAGTCAAAATGGTTCTCCTCTAGATAGTCCATGATGTTCCTTTGTTTGTCCTTATTATGGCAGTCACTCTCCTCTTCAAAGGGCCAGTCCACTGCCATCACCTGATCAGAGACAGATAATCAAATGGAAATTGTGAAACAGCATACATTGCCTGCTCAAACACTTATTGTTGTGTTATTCCACGGTACCTTAACTCCATGTTCAGTGTAGAAGTCAGCAGTGCCTAGACTGGCATACAATTTATAACCCAAACTCTCCAAAGTTTGGACTGTGGGCAGAAGCTCGCTCTTATTCTGAATGAATTTAAAACAAATACATTTCTTTCCATTACAATCAGAAACTTGATTTATACATTCTCTAAAGAAAGTGAGAGTGAATGTGCAAAATGTGCACCACTACAATATAGCATTGTGTTTAACTGAATAATACTTGTATCTACCTTAAACTTACTTTTACTGATTGTTTATTTTCATTAGTCTAAATTTTTTTTTTAAATTCTCACCAACAGCCCAACCATACAGGCCTATAGAATGGTGCATTTAAAAAAAAAAAAAAAAAAAAAAAAAAGTGGATTTAAAACGTAGCCCAACTCAAGTAAGTCATGCTGTAAAGTAACTCGTTACCTTGTAACTACCAATAGAGAGGAGAATATTCTCTTTAGGGATTTTGAAGCCGGTGCTGAGCATGGCTTTTAGATAGGCCTCATATCGGTTCTCCCCAAAACAGGCCACTTCTCCAGTGCTGGTCATTTCAACACCTAAAACCACATCTGCTCCAGCCAGCCGTGAGAAGGAAAATTGAGGAACCTGAGGGCCACACACAGATCAAGTGCTTATGTAGATCTTGGAAAACACTGGGATAGTTCAGTTCAAGTATTCCCATCAAAAACAGACATCATCAAGAGTGAACAGACATTGTGAAGCTCATTACCTTAACTCCCACAATGCCATTCCCCTTCATCAGCCCAACAGCCTCAACTTCCTCTCCCAATATGACTCTTGTTGCTAGAGCAACAAGATCGACACCAAGTGTTTTGGACACATAAGGGAAGGAGCGTGAAACTCGCACATTGCATTCTATCACCTTCAGCTGATCATCCTGTTGACAAACACATACGATTTATTTTCAGCAGCAAATATTTTGAAACGCACTCAACCTAGCTAAAAAAAAAAATAAAAAAAAAATAAAAATAAATAAAATTAAACTCGCCTTGGCAATGAGCTGCAGGTTGAAGGGGCCTGTGACCTGAAGCTCCTGGCCGATAGCGTGAACGATCATCTTAATGCGCTCCATGGTTTTCTGGTTGATGTCCTGAGGGGGAGTCACCAGTGTAGCATCTCCAGAATGCACCCCTGCGTTCTCCACATGCTCAGACACCGCTATGGCAATGACCACTCCATCACAGGCCACGGCATCCACATCTATTTCCTGACAGCAATATATCACCATCAATAAAGGTTACAAAATTAAGCAATTGTGGTGGCAAGCTTTGCACTTACACAGCGATACTACTAAAGAGTACTACAGAATTCAAAGCTAATATTACACACAAGGATCAGTGTTATTGTTAACTAAAATTATATATACACAAAATTGTCAATTGAAAAAGCTGGAAAAAAAAAAAAAAAAAAAAAAAAAAAAAAATCAAAACAAATTTAAGTTGAACTAAAATTAAAACTTAAAGGGTTAGTTTACCCAAAAATGAAAATTCTGTCATTAATCACTGGTTCTGTCTACTCGTTCTGAGTCGGCATAAAACCCGGAAGCACTGGACGTAAACAGCGTAGGAGACTGAGAGAAGAAAAGTGATTGTTGAATAAAGTCATTATTTTTGTTTCGTTTTTGCGCACAAAAATATACTCGTCGCTTCATAAAATTAAGGTTGAACCACTGTAGTCACATGGACTATTTTAACAATGTCTTTAGTACCGTTCTGCACCTTGAGAGTGGTAATTAAATTTCTGTCTATGGAGGAGTCAGAGAGCTCTCGGATTTCATCAAAAACATCTTAATTTGTGTTCCGAAGATGAACAAAGGTCTTGCGGGTTTGGAACGACATGAGGGAGAGTAATAAAAGACAGAATTTTCATTTTTTGGTGAACTAACCCTTTAAATTCAAATTTAAACCTAAATTTAAAACTAAAAGCAAATAAAAATACATTAATTCTAAATATAAATATAAAAAATAAAATAAAATGACAAACTAGTACTAGAACAACACCAAGGATGCACCGATATTAAAATTCTGGCCAATCCAATTATTTTTTGGCTGATAACAGATAAATGGCTGATATTCAAATTCTATGATATTTGGTCTTAAAAAAAAAAAAAAAAAAAAAAAAAAAAAAGTACCATTTTAAAAGCAAAAAGTTAATTTAGGCATTACAACATGAGAATTTATATACTGTGGATGCTCATTTTGAGTCTAAAGGTAAACCAAATGTAAAAATAGATGAAATGAGCATGCATGCGCAAATATCTAATATGATCTGATACATAATAAATAACCACACACACACACACACACACACACACACACACACACACACACACACACACGTTGTGTGGTACCAGTATGGTACAGATATATTGTGCATGCCTAATTACAGAGTCATACGAAGTTTTCATGCAATCCTTCTCTTCCATTCCCAACTTGAACAACTGGAAAGGCAAGACTTTTGGCATGAAATGAACAGTTATTGTACAACATTTACACCTCAGGTGATGGCTGTGGTGAAAAACATGTTAAAACCAGCAACGGTTCCATTTTGCAACAAGTAACTGTATAACTGAGTAATTAACTCCTGTCTCTCCCATATATACACATTTATTTTACTGAGAACTGGAACTGCCTCAAGGAGGGAGATGTTTGTTGACCAACCTTGGCTTCCTGAATGAATTTGGAGATGACGACAGGGTGTTCCTTTGACACGGCAACAGCGCTGCTCAGGTATTTTTCCAGGTCAGTATCTGAGTAGGCAACATTCATAGCAGCCCCGCTGAGAACATACGATGGCCTCACCAAACAGGGGTAACCCACTGTCTCACAGAAACCCACTGCAGACTACAACAAGAGAAATGTCAAGGGGTCATTTGAAGTTACAAGCAGTTATAGAAGAACTTTTAAAGTGTTCATGGTATTCCTTGAAGTTGAATGAATTCTTACCTCAATATCAGACAGCTCTTTCCATCGGGGCTGACTGATTCCTATGGTGTCCAGCATCCTGGAGAATTTGAAGCGGTTCTCCGCTGAGTCAATGAACTCAGGTGAGGTGCCCAGGATCCTGCACTGCTGTCTATGCAGGGACATGGCGATGTTGTTGGGCAGCTGCCCACCCATGGACAGAATAATTCCCTCTGGGTTCTCCATCTCATATATGTCCATCACCACCTGCGATAAAAAGCAGATGTAAATAACCAAAACTGAAATAATTAATAAAACTCAAATTGATAAATGCTACTTTAGATAGAAATGTATAGTATAAAATATGGATATTCAATTTGAGATTTGCTAAAGATGACATTAATAATTTAGTAACAGTAAAGTGTTTAAAAGATTAACTTTAAGTAAGCTTTAGACAATGACAATCTAAATGAAAATGCAGAATTAAAATTCCAGCATAAAATCTCTAATATCAGCTGTTAAGTGATAGGGTATCAATATACTGTGCATCCCTAATTCTAAGGAGATTCAAAGTATATATTTCAGTTATCAACAACACACAAGATCCACATTAATTCCTTACCTCAAAGGAGATCTCATCAAAATACAGTCTGTCGCACATATCATAATCTGTGCTGACCGTTTCTGGGTTGTAGTTCACCATAATTGTTTTGTAGCCCATCTGTGAAAAATATAGTTCATTCAAATACACACTGAAATTTCACAAAATTTATGATTTTATATTTCCCGCTTCAATTCAAGCCTCATAAAGGTGCCCTTTACACTTAATACAGATGGCTCACCTTCCTCAGCTCCATAATACACCCAACAGCGCACCAATCAAACTCCACGCTGCTTCCTATGCGGTAAACCCCAGAGCCGATCACCATGACATGAGGATGCTCAAAGACCACATCGCTTTCTGAGCCGTGATAGGTCAGGTACAGATAGTTGGTGAAGGCGGGCCACTCGGCGGCCACCGTGTCAATCTGTTTGACCACCGGAAGAATCTTCCAGTCTTGCCTCAACTTCCTCACAGCCAGCTCAGTGCTGCAATGGGGGAAAGAGCAGGAACCTTACAGTTTTTGTTGTCTACTGCAGCCCATTTTAAGTCTTGACACTTAAACTGTTTGATTTTGCTAAAGAAACATCAAATGCAATAAATCACAGATATAAATACTTTCTGCTAGAGCACTTTTCCTAGGTACCTTTGCACAGCTTGGGCAATCTGTTTGTCAGAGAAGCCCAGCTGCTTGGCTTTCCTCATGACCTCAGGTGGCATTGCACTCTCATCCTGGTTATATGTCTCCAGAAGCTTCTCGTGGTCTGCAATGTTCTTCATTTTATGCAGAAACCAGTGGTCTATTTTGGTCAGCTCATAGAGCCGTTCAACTGTGTAGCCAGCACGCAGTGCAGCTGCCAGAACAAAGATGCGCTTGTCTGTGGGTGTCTGCAGCTCCTGAGATATGAGACAAAATATTTTTGTTTTCATGTATTATTTTTTTCAGCCTGTTGCATCTGAGTTGGGAGTGAGATGGAGGACCTGTATCTTCAGTACAAACCTCTTCGGTCACTGGTTTGATGGTGTGATCGAAACCAACGCAGTTCTCATCCACCATTCTCAAAGCTTTCTGGAAGGCCTCTTCAAAGCTACGGCCGATGGACATCACTTCTCCTAAGACGGAAGAGAGTGCTGAATGAGATCACAACATACTGGATATTTGTGTTCAGCACAGATAGCACCTTCTGGATCTAAAAGGGAAGCTAATCAACAGGATAATATTTTTTTTCCCCTTTAATTAATATGTAACTTTGCCATTTTAAACAATTTTTTTAATACATCATTTTTTCATTTGTACACCATTTAAATATGCACGCATTTGAATAACATATGTTGTGAAAAAAAATACCCCTCTTACAATAACCATCAAGTTAAGGTTTAATAATATCACGTTTGCCAAATGAGCAAAATAAGGCTTTGAATGGTAATATATGCTAATATAATAGGCCAAGCTTATATAAAAAGCAATAATTTTATAAATTAAAAAAAAAAAAAAAGCTCAAAAATATTGCAGAAAGTCAAAATTGGTGAATCAAACCAAAACCCATTACTTGTACCTGCTGCACTACGCTCCCATAAATGTAGGTGTAGTGTTTGAGAGTTAGTATTTTAGTATTATTTATATAATCTTATAGTATTTATTATTATTATTTCGAATAAGCATTCATTTTCATATTTTCAGTTTTCAATCTAATTTTAGTTGAGGTTTTAATTGTATTATGTGCTGTTGTTATTTTTTATTAGTTTTTTCCTATTTGGCCTTAATTTATATTTCAGTTTTATTTTCAGTTTATTTTAGTTTTAGTAATTTTAGTACTTAATTTATTTTAGTTAATTTCCAAGGCAACATTTCTAACTTTCATGTAAGTTTTAAAAAAGTTTTTCCTCTAATACTTATTTTATTTCAGCCTAATTTAAATGAACAAAACAATTTTAATTGTTTTAGTTAACAATAACACTATATTGAGAATTATAATATACAGATCTCTACTGCATTTTCTCTTCCACATAGGATGCTCACCAACGCTCTTCATGGAACTGCCAATTGTAGTGCTGACTCTGAGGAACTTGCTCAAATCCCAGCGAGGAACCTTCACCACACAGTAATCCAGACTAGGCTCAAAGTTGGCTGTAGTGGAATTAGTCACTGAATTCCTGGAAAAGAGTCATTTTTAAGCAACTTTGAAAATAACAATACTCAAATGTACTATTACATTCAGTATAATAGCTAATTTTAATGAAAGAACCCACTTGAGCACGGGGAGAGGGATTCCCAAGCCGAGCTTGGCGGCCACATAGGCCAGAGGGTAACCTGTGGCCTTACTGGCCAATGCAGAGCTTCGCGAGAGACGAGCGTTGACTTCAATGATGTAGTACTGCCAAAACACAAGCATGAGATTATGGGTTGACCACTACTTCCAAAAACCCATCATTCCTGGATGATATAAGTGACTGAATTACCTGCTCGGATTCAGGATTTAGGGCATACTGAACGTTGCACTCCCCCACAATGCCCAAGTGGCGAACAACTTTGATGGCCGTGTTTCTCAGCATATTGTATTCATAGTCATTTAGTGTCTGACTAGGAGCCACCACTATTGACTCCCCAGTGTGGATTCCTAAAGGATCGACATTCTCCATGTTACAAACCTAAATGAAAATATATCAATTTAGAAAAGAACACGTTAAAACATATACTGGTAAAATGTGAAGGCACTGTAAATCATTTTGGATTAAAGTGTAAACGTCAGAATAAAAGGGAAACCTCAGCTGTAGGTGCTTCATACCGTTACGCAATTGTCATAGGCGTCCCGCACCACTTCATACTCAATTTCCTTCCAGCCTTTAAGCGATTTGTCAACCAGGACTTGCGATGTGTGAGCAAAGGCCTGGGTAACCAACGTGATCATTTCCTCTCTATTATTGGCAAACCCTGAACCCAGTCCACCCAGGGCAAACGCAGAACGGACCAGAACGGGATAGCCGAGTCTTTCAGCTGCAGCCACTGCCTACAGGAATTACACAAAGTTGGACCAAGCATACATTGAGAAAATTTTACTAAACATATTTTAATAGTAATAACAGCACAATCTGGATATAGCCAGATAAAATTAATAATAATGTATTATTTATTGTCTTATGACAATTTTTTTTTTTTATTTGTTTTGGCTTTAGTAGAAAGACAATTATTTAGTATTGGCAAACATGTTGCCTTTTATAATACCATACTATTTACAACATTAATGGGTCTCTATACATGAAAATATATTACAGGGCTTTATATTTTAGGAAGAGGGTCTCTTGCAAGTGAATCATCATAACTGGAAGTCCTTGACATAAAAACATAATGAGATTCCCTAATGTACAGTAGATTAATGAGCTAACCTGTTCAACAGACATGGCCGCCTCACTGGGGGCAACATGCTCATTGATTTCCTCCATCTTCTCCACAAAGATCTTCCTGTCTTCAGTCATCTCTATGGAGGCCACTTGGGTTCCAAGCACACGCACTTTGTATTTTTCCAGCACTCCTTGCTTAGTGAGCTCCACACCACAGTTCAAGGCCGTCTGACCTCCGAATGTGAGCAACACTCCATCTGGACGCTCGTTCTTTATCACCTATTTGAAGGGCGGAAGAATTGAGGTTTGAGCTCAGGGACATTGCAAAAGCTAAACTTTGTGTTAAAAGCATTATTTCAGTTTTCAAAATCGGTGTTGAAAAGAAGGCCTAGTAAATTACTCTGGGATGGACAGCTTTCTCCTACCTGTGTGACATACTCTGGTGTGATCGGGAGGAAGTAGACTTTGTCTGCCAGGCCCTTTGAGGTTTGTACTGTGGCAATGTTTGGGTTGATAAGAATGGTTTGGATGTTCTCCTCTTTTAGAGCTTTTATAGCCTGAGGGAAAAAAAGATTTGGAGAAAAGATGTTTGTTAATTTTAATTAACGATATTAGAAAAATGTAATCATCAGTGCAACAAATTCTCCTGTAATGTTGGCTTTCTAGATTCAATCGGAAGCTTCATTTACATAGTCACTCCGAGACCAAGCAAGTTTCAAATTAATGGAGGAAACTGAGAAAACAAATAGCTGGCTTGTGAGATGCACTCCTTAATTTACACTCCAAACAGTCTCAAGGGTTTTTCTTTGATACTCACCTGAGATCCAGAATAGTCAAACTCTCCAGCCTGTCCAATGGAAAGCCCTCCTGAACCTAGAACCAGAACTTTACGAGGTCGAACAAATGCTTCCGGGTCAGGAGATCCAGGGAAAGTGAGGTGCTCCGTTAGTCTTTGCTTAACTGTATAAAAGTTAAAAATTATAGTTTATGAGTAATAATTAGTCATATAAACATGATTAGTACACTATAAGAACGTTTGCAGAAGCGACAAACAAGTATATAAACAACCCTACAAGAATTATGCTTTTGCTTTACAGGCATACGTCATAACAGATCACCTGATTTTCCAGATTTGCCCTCTTTTGCATCTTTGACTGTATCCAGAAACACATCAAAGAGACTAACAAGGTCTGTGGGACCCGCCATGTGTTCAGGATGGAACTGGACACTGAAAAAGATAATACAGATATACATTTTCATCAACTTAATACATTAAAACCATTATACCAATTTTACTGCATCTATGTATATAGACAAAACACACAAATGAGAAATGAAGGCAAACCTGAAGAGTGGTTTGTGGTTATGAACAATGCCCTCACTGGTTTGGTCATTGGCATTTGTGAAGAGCACATCCCAGTCTTCTGGGAGAGTTTGAGGATCCACAGCAAACCCATGATTCTGAGATGTGATGAAACAGCGATTTGTTCCTTTATGGATGCAGGGCTGGTTATGGCCACGATTACCATACCTAACATACACCACGAATGAAGTTGTAGCTTTTAAGATTCACAATAAGAAGATACATTGCTTCACAGACATAAACCATCTCCGAATGAACCTGCTGACTAACTGCTTCTGAAGAAAGGGCTGTAGATTAGCATCACATTCAGCCTTGAGCACAAGCAAACAAAGCAACTATCCCAGGACTCTTAGAAAAACACAGCCGCTTATCCCAGGAGTAACGCAGTGGCTCCTGTCTAGACGGCTGAGCTCAGCATAAACTAGATTTCACACCATGTTGGTTTTTCGTGAAAACTGGAATGGCATGGGAAATGCCAAGGAACCAGCCTTTTGTTTCTCTGCAAACCCTATAATCCACTGACCAAAACGTGATGCTGTCTGGTTCAGTTACACTGCAAAAATCCTACTATTATTATTATTCTGTACCTTTATCTTATCTTGATTTAATGGTGTTTACATTTTTTTTAAATTACAAAAAAAAAAAAAAAAAAAAAAAAAAAAAAAAAAAATCAAATTTCCATAAATTGAACAGGATATCAAGACTGGTTTCAAACTGTATCTTGAACATAACAGCATTATACTATTAAAAGAATAATTTTCTAAAAATAATTATGAAATTTTCCTGTAGATACAATTTTTCTTTTGATTTTTCCATATGCGATTTTAATAACATTCACATGCTCCCCAATATAAGGATAAAGGTCTATTAAAGATACCACAAAAATTTCACGCTCATGGCATTACAAAACTGTATGACTTTCTTCTGTGGGACAGAATATAATCTTTTTTGTCCGTTCTATGGGCTCCAATGTTGTTTGGTTCCCAATGTTCTTCAAAATATTGTGTTCCAAAGAATAACAATTCATGCAGGTTTGGAATGACATGAGAGTGAGTAAATAACAAAATGTTCATTTTTGAGTGAACTATCCCTTTAATAAGAAATGTGCATTAATACTCAGCAGAAAGTGAAAAATATGAATGAATTGCTTACTTCATTTTGTATGTTTTTGCGCCAATGACCAAAGATAACAGCTGGTGACCCAGACAAATCCCAAAGACAGGTTTGGGATTCTCCACACATGCCACCTTCCGTATATTCTCTACAGTCTCCTTACAGTACTCGGGATTGCCAGGGCCATTGCTGATAAACAATCCATCAAAGTCTAGAGAGAAACAGAAGCAAAACAGAAGTGATAACATTTTCATTCCATTAAAACAGCAGACAACACTATCTTTAAAGTATATAAATATAACAAAACGCATCCTTCAACAATATGTGGAGAACAGCACCATGGCTCACCATTGCTGTCCAGAGGATGATCCCAGGGAACAACGGTGACCCGGGCACCTCTCTGGCACAGGCAACGGATCTGGTTGTATTTTATGCCACAGTCAATGGCAGTAATTCTCACTGTTCCCTCTGGATTAAAAACTTTTGGCTCCTGATGGCATAGAAATAAAATGTCATTAAACAAAATTAAATCACATTAAAATTGATCTGAAAACATTATCAAAGCTAGCCACCTACTTTCATGGAAACTTCTTTAACAAGGTTTTGGGTGTCCGGATTGTCAAACGGAATATTGTTGGCTGAAGTTCCTTCCACCACAAGTTTCCCCAACATGGTTCCCTTTTCTCTGATCTTTTTGGTCAAGCGTCGAGTGTCAACCCCTGATTTCAAAGGAAGAATAATTTTTCTGTTTCAGATCAAAGCTAAAACCTAAACCAAATTACTTGCTTTACTTTGTATAAATCAAAGCAAAGCTTGCACTGACTGACCTTCGAGTCCAGGGATGCCTTGCTCTCGCAGCCACTGATCCAGAGACTTGGCGGAGCTCCAGTGACTGGGATTCTCTGAGACCTCCCCAACAATGAGAGCAGCAGCATGGATTCTGGAAGATTCAAACCACTAGACCACAAAGAGGAACATTTAGAAGAAACCATACCAGTAGTGTTAGAATAATCGGTTTTAGAGGAATTATGTGATATTAAGAAGACTACGTGGATACAAGAAAGGAAAAAACCTTGCTGAGTCCAAACTCTCCATCTTCATCTTCAGGAACACCATAATTGCCAATCAACGGGTACGTCAGAGTAAGTATTTGGGACTTGTAAGAGGGATCTGTGAGAGCCTCTGGATAACCCACCATTCCTGTCTGGAAAACTGAGGACACACAAAGTATGACTTAGGGATGTCAAAAGCATTGGTACAAAATCAATAATATATCTATATAAAAGTTTTCCCAAGTCTTTATTTTTTGTTCTTTAATACTGATGGTTCACTTGGAAAAAACATTACTGATTTAAAGGTACCATACCATTGTTTTGATTTAATTTGTTACAATTTAACTTAATAAAGAGACCTTAATATAATATTAATTGCTGTGGTATCAAATTTATCAAGAACAGTGAAATTTTGCAACTTTTGTTATTGAAATTTTAAGATCATGACTATCCTAGTAGAACTACTGTTTGGGACAGTGTGATATAAGAGGGGTTTTGTCATTCATACATCAATTGCATTATGCAAATATCCATGTCTAAATGAATAATTAGCTTGAAAATACAAGTCAGACATCTGACCTTCAAATGTGTGTTTGCATTCGATTGTTTGTCTTAGCCTTCAAAGAAAAACATTTATACAAGTCAAACTTTTGGACTTGGATTAAAAAAAATGTGCTTTTTAAACAGTAGTGAAGGAAGCATTTTTTTTTTTTTTTCCTTTTCTTTTTTTTTTATAATGGTGACTACAGAATTCTTACTGTAGACGAATAAAACAAAAATAACGTGTTAAGACAAAAGATCACGAACTTTTGTCTAACGATTTGCCACACTGAACCAAGAATGAATGAACCCGAAACAATTTCTGGGACCTCATACATGTGGCGCCAACATGCCCTGGGAAATAACTACTGAGGAGTGTTCACTTTGAAACGTTTAGCGCGAAATCAGACACGTGTAACTTACTTCCTGCTCATCTCATATTTATTAATCACTTTCCGGTTAGATGACAGGACAAGTGTAATATAAGGAGCAGTGGCAGAAAATAGGGCTGATAGGGACACAAATTTCCATTACATTTCCTTTTATTTCACTTACCAACTTCACCAGACACTGAGGATACGGCACCGAACAGACGGCCTTTAAATGCTGTCCCGTCCTCCAATACTAAAGATGCCATTTTCACCGACATGGCTGAGTGTTAGTATTTCTAAAAGCAAAAAGAATTACAGCGAATATCTAGCGCTTAAAAGTATGTGAACCGAAGTGCGTATGTTTTCTCTTTCCGCCGAAGTTCCCACGTGAAAACCACGTTGCTCAAGGTGATGTTCACCCGGATACCGATTAAATATATGAGATCTTAGATATCGCTATCTAGGCCAAAGTACATGCTGTCCTGATGTAGAAGAAGCTCACTGGCTAATAACGATGTTTTAAGTGGGTTAAAGCCAAAAGAGGTCTGCTCAATAGAGAGAAGTCCACGCTCTGCTCCAGTCACAGCAGCGTGGAGCCGTGCGCGTGAACTTCAGTTGGTTTTATACGAGCGTGCAAAACCACTACGCGTCAGCACGTCAAAAGGAGGGGGAAGGCCTTACCTACTGTTGTAGGCTTTATTCACAAAAATGACAATGAGACTTTACCTATTTTTATTTTACCTGTGGGCATGGTCGGGAAATAATACAAAAAAATAATAAAGTGTATCTGGTGGATTTTAACCTGTATGTATGTGAATCTTACATAGAGGGGTCCAGGTTACCCCCCAAAATAAAAAGGAGATTATATTGTGTTTTTATAACTACACAAGTGAAAATCAGAAAATGTTATAGATATAATGTACCTCTATAACTACTGGTATTCTCATTTAAGCTGAGCAAAAATTAATATATTAGGCTATGTAAATCTTCACACACACGTTTGTTTTGCTATCCTTCTGAGGACCTCCATGGACGTAATGGTTTTTATACTGTACAAACTGTATATTATCTCCCCCACTAACCCTACCCATCAGACAAAACTTTCTGCATTTTTACATTTTCAAAAAAACACACTTTATTATGCTTTTTAAGCAATTTTCCTTGTGAGGACCAGCAAAAAGTCCTCACAAAGTAGGAAATCTCAAGTTTTGGATATATACTAAATTTGAAAAACAAATGAACCACAGAGAAAAAAAGGGAATTTATTCACAGTTCTTACATTTATATAGCGCTTTTCTGGGTACTCAAAGTGCTTTACATACGGAAGGGAGAATCTCCTCAACCACCACCAATGTGCAGCATCCACCTGGATGATGCGACGGCAGCCATATTGCGCCAGAACGCCCACCACACACCAGCTTATTGGTGGAGAGGAGCTCACAGGTAAACTTGAGCAGACTGATATTACTCACTGGTGATTTACACTTGTGTTCTGCAACTTTTTGCTAGTTGTAATAGATAAGAGTTTGTGGATCACTGACACTGTCATTTCGTTGGCGCTGAGGCTTTTTGTAGCTGATGATGGGTACAGGGACCCCTCTGAAGTGATCCATCAGATCCATCCCACCAAAAAAGTTCACAAAGATGATGCCCAATTTGGCAGGCATGAGACTGCAAGAACATGAACAGGTTGAGTTAATTTCTAGTTAAATTAGATCATTTTGTGCAAAATTGAAAGTCTTGAGACATTTATTACATTGAATAGGCTACAATTATTTTCTGTTAATTGTTTACTATTAATTTATTTGTTATTTAATTATTAAATGTTGACTAAAGGCATGAATTAACTGAAAATAAACTGATTTTATATCTTTAATAACAAGTATTTAGAGGCCTAAAATACCTCTTAAGTGCCATCAAGAAATATAGACTTGAGGGTAACAACAAGTACATCTTCTCCTGTAGTATGGCATCCACAATCTGTTTTGCTGCATGTCTTTGGTCCAAGACTGGAAGAAAAGACGGTCTCCTTAACAAAAGTAAAATATCAATGTTATACTGCATTACCAGAACACAGATCTCTAATAATGTTTCATATATGGAAACTGTATTGGCTTACTTTGTTTGACATCCCCCAAACATTTTGGTATTTATTAGATAGGGACACACTATTGTTGTTTTGATTCCTTCCTTTTTAAGGACAAGCAGCTCCAGTGCAATAGATTCTGCGAAGCTCACTGCTGCAGACTTGCTTGCGCAATAGTCTGTGGACAAAACGTGTTGGAAAATCCTATTCTATTTTTAAATCATATCTCAATTTAACACTAAACTTCAGACACTGCACATTCATGATTTAGTGTTGCACAATGATCTCTAAAATCCCTCTATAAATGTACCTGCAAGGCCATTCATTGCAAACAACGCTCCATGGCACGCCACGCAGACCAGGTGCCCATGGTTCCGTTGCAGCATAGCTGGGAGAAACGCCTTGTAAGTCTGTGAATTCAAATATTTGAGATAACAGTAAGCTCACTGTTCCCATAACATAAAAACAGAGGTATAAAGAATGTAAACCATGAAGAAAATGCTGAATTATTTTTTCTTTACCCAGAAATGAGCAGCAACATTGACCCTTAGTGTTCTATCCACCAGACTGTCAGGGGCTTCAACGAAAGTGTATTTTCCTGTTACCATGC
Organism: Mylopharyngodon piceus; assembly: GCA_039654765.1. Taxonomy (NCBI): domain Eukaryota; kingdom Metazoa; phylum Chordata; class Actinopteri; order Cypriniformes; family Xenocyprididae; genus Mylopharyngodon; species Mylopharyngodon piceus. The sequence continues at coordinate 7,978,350 of CM077456.1, read as the reverse complement.
CTGCGTTGTTCACCAAGATTGACACATCTCCAACCTCCCTTTTAACCTGTTGAAATGTTTCACTTTCATATTGACCCCTCATAAAAAGCTTTAAATGTTTTTTAAAGGTATAAAATATAAATAATCTCCATATTATATATATATATAAATTAATATAATATATTATTTACCAATTCAGCTACTTTGTAGACCTCACTTCTTCTGCTGCAGTCACAGGTATAGGCATACACTCTCACATCCAATACTCGCTTTAATTCTTTTGCTGTTTTGTCCAGTGCCTCCGAGTTGATATCCCATAAGACTAATGTTGCTCCATAGTGTCCAAGTTCTTTGGCAATCAGTTTTCCAATCCCATTTGCAGCTCCAGTCACCAAGACTATCTCTCCCTCAACATCTTTCTTGCAACGTGGAATAAAGAGTCGAACAAAGGCTTCAAAAAAGTAAAAGACTGCTCCAAGAATGAGCTCAAAAATGTCTTTTATGAACCAGAGATTGTGGAGTATCCTCTCAAAGCTCTGAATAACCTGGTTATGCATGTCTCTGATCTAATTTGGCACAACTAATTTTTCCTTTTTGATCTGTGTTTTCACATAGCTGTTTTGGTGGTTCTTCTTTGAACATGCTTCAGTAAGTTTGGATCTCTCAGGTACAGCTTGTTCTAGAGGTTCTTTATATGTCAGCCCCCATCTGTTGGTTTCCAGTCACAATGGTATTTATTTGACCTGTCACCTAGAGTACATTAGTGTAGTTAATTTTAGATGTTGCTATTACAGCATGTGGCCACATAATGAGGAATTATTTCTGTGAATAAATAAATGTATTAAAACTAATGAAAAGTTATTTGTATTATACATTTATATATGCACGCGTGTGTGTGTGTAAGTATAAATAAACAAAAATATAGAATAATTTATTACTATTTACAGTAATGTTTAAATACCCTTCTAACACACATCTTAAACAGGAAGGGGATGTAGCTCAGTGGTAGAGCGCATGCTTTGCATGTATGAGGCCCCGGGTTCAATCCCCGGCATCTCCAGGATTTTTGACTTTATTTTATTTATCTCAATATAACGTTAGTAAACGCTGTCATCAAACAGTATTTAATTGATCAAAAATAACCTTTTTGAGAACGGCTTTAAACGAGTCAAACACGTCTCGTATCATTCTACGTAATTACGTCATACGTTCTTTCCTTGGCGACGGTAACCAGGGAGAAAGCTATGTTTACCAAAATGTCTTCAGCTTGACAACTATTACCCAAAACATGGCTGTATCAAGAAATACGTTCTTATAACTCCGCTGAGTCTTTTATAAATGTAAAGCATGCAGCTAAAGTACCTGAAGACTCTTCTTACACCTCAGGTAAAACATTTACCACGTTATTTAGCGAGGCTAGCTAACTAGCTCTCGGCAGTCCGCTATCTATAGTCATGATAACGCTTCTTAGCTTAGCAACACTGGGATGATTATGTATCTTGCCTGATATCAAAGTAACCATTAGGTTGTGCAAATAAACAACAGAAATCCTATTCCGAATGTTAACCGAATATTATTAAATCTCAGTGACTCCACGACTCTGCTTTGAAAATAGTGTTGTGTCTACAATGTATTTTCTTTTCTTTAGGATGGAGCTGCTAAAGTCACCTGTATGGCTTGGGCTCCAAACAATGCAAAGTTTGCAGTGTGCACTATTGATAGAGTGGTTATATTGTATGATGAGCAGGGAGAGAAAAGAGACAGATTTACCACAAAGCCTGCAGACCCCAAAGTAAGTTATCCGCAAATTATTTAATTTAAATATTCAATGAAAATGAATTTTATATCCTGCCAGTGTTATACCTATGTTTGTACGTCAGGAAAACATATTCATAAAGTTATGACTTTGTAATTTGTTGCAGTATGGGAAAAAAACCTATGTGGTCAAGTCCATGGCATTTTCCCCTGATTCAACCAAGATAGCAGTTGCTCAAACAGACAACATCATATTTGTTTACAAAATTGGAGAGGAGTGGTAAGTATCTCAGTATAATACTAATGAATTAATTAATTAGTGCGTTTTCAAATATAATAATCTGCTGTCATTCATAAAGCATGGGCGTAGGCTTGGGATAAATTTATTTGTGCGTTGTTTTAAGACAGATTTAACAAACCGCTGATCACCATTAACAATATTGCTAGTCATATTTTCAAGTGAAAAGCTGTGCAATACCACAATCATGATTTGATTTATTGAATTATCTTTAATTTCTAATATAATGTTTTCTATTCCAGGGGAGATAAAAAGGTTATTTGCAACAAATTTATTCAAACAGTAAGTATTCTGATGATAAACAAAATACATTATTAGGCTGAAGTGCCATGTATTGTGTGCATTAACTTTGTTGTTGTTCTATAGAGTGCTGTAACATGTCTGGTTTGGCCGTCAGAGCATGCAATAATTTTTGGACTTGCAGAGGGAAAAGTAAGTGTGGCCCATTTTCTGTTTTACACCTTAAGCTGAATTTCCTATTTTGTGAGGATTTTTTTTTTTTTTTTAATTGTAATAGTATTCTTTTTTTTTTTTTTTTTTTTTTTTGTTCTGTTTATTTATTTTTAAATAACAAAAAAAAAGGAAAAAAATAAAAAAAGGCATACATAAATAACAGTTGTCTTCAGAGGGGTCATAGTAAAACAATCATACTGTCACATATAAGTAAGCAGTTCGAAGCACCCAGTAATATTTGTGTTCAACTCATTCGCATCCCTATAATACCACACAGGCCGTCCTTCAGCGTCCGACACAAACTGTCTCCCAAGTGGGAGAGAAAAGGATCCCAGATTTTGTGAAACTGAAATGGCTTGTTTTTAAGGAAAGAACTCAGAGCTTCCAATGGCATAATGTCCAAAATACTCCTTGTCCATTGCGTCTTTGTTGGCGGCATCTCAGAAATCCACTGCAGCAGTATGCAGCGTCTGGCAGTAAACAATAAGATTTTAAGCAGCTGAATCTTGGAAGAGTTCCAGGTGTTATATGGAAGAATCCCTAAAATACAGATCAATGGGTCCAGGGAGATTCTTAATATATTATTAATTTCTTGAACAACATCTGACCAGAATACCTTAATATAAGAACACTCAAAAATACAATGAAAATATGTTCCATCCTCCGTTTTACACTTAACACAGGTTTTTGAAAATGTATTGTTCATCTTATGACCTTTAACTGGGGAGATCTGAAGCCTGTGTATTACTTTAAATTGCATTTCAAGTGCCTTATTAGTAACTAAATACCCAGACAACCCCAACCACATATCATCCCAGTCACACTCTTCGATCGGAGAGCCCAGGTCCCTTTCCCACAGCTCCTTGGACCCACGTGTGCTTTCCCTTGAAGATTCTAACAGTGCTTTGTAAAATCTTGTTATCATTTTAGTACTACCCTGCTTATCGTGTAAGGATTCCTCCATAGGAGATATACATATTCCAAGCGAATTTGCTCTTAGTATATTTGAAATAAAGCTTTTCGTCTGGAGGTACCTAAAAAGATGGGAATTTGGCAAGTTAAATTTTTCTTTAAATTTGTTAAAAGTCATAATCTCACCATTTATTAGTAGGTCTCCAATAACAGATTCCTTTTTTCACTCAAGCCAAAAAAGGTCCCGGTTCAAGGGCTGGAGGGAAATCAGGATTCATAAACAAAGGAGTGAGAGGAGAATGCTTATTACAGTGGCCTTCCCATCACCTTGTCCATATCCACACTCTCAGTGTGGACTGTAGCAAAAAATTCCCTCTGACAGCGGCTTTAACCTTATTTTTTGACATGTACGTGAGGATTCATTTTGTGAACGTTTTATGTCAAATGCAGGTTCGACAAGCCAATACAAAAACAAGCAAGTCCTCCACGATCTATGGAACAGACTCTTATGTTGTCTCACTAACCACAAAGTATGTATACTTATTTAAAACCCTGTGAAGCTTGCTTCTTTACCCAAGCACCCTTTTCTGGTTTGTTTACAGTGTTAATTTAATATTATTTATACTGTATACAATTATAGTATATATTAATATTTTGAATTAGCCTTTATATTTTCAGTTTTAATTTTAGTTTAAGTTTTAGTAATTGTGTTGTGTGTCTTTTTTAATATTTATATATAGCTTTATTTTTATTTAATTAATAATTTTAGCACTTCAACTTAGTACAACAACACTGTGTATCTCTTTTGATCCATTCTCTCAGTGTCTCAGGGAAAGGAATCCTCTCGGGTCATGCGGATGGAACGGTCGTTCGGTACTTCTTTGATGATGAAGGCTCTGGAGAATCTCAAGTAAAAAGCTGTTATATTATATTTAAATGTATTTATAACATAATATACAGATGTATATACAGATGTTAATTAATCTGCAAGCAGTTTAATGACTGATGATTTCATATATATGTTTGTTCTGATTGTTAAAAGGGAAAACTGTTGACTCATGCATGCCCACCATATGCCCTGGCATGGGGCACCAACAGCATAATTGTGGCTGGATGCGATAAGAAGATTGTGGCCTATGGGAGGGAGGGCCACGTGCTTCAGACATTTGACTACAGCCGAGATCGCTCCGAAAAGGAATTCACAGTGGCAGCATCTAGCCCCAGTGGCCAGTCCATAGTCGTAGGAAGCTATGACAGGTGAGACAACACATTAAATGGAAAACAAAAACATTCGGCCAATGTCTTGACATATCTCTTGGTTTTCTTTAGATTGCGAGTTTTTAATTGGAGTCCTCGAAAAGGTACCTGGGATGAAGCTTCTCCTAAAGAAATACCAAACCTGTATACCATCACAGCTCTATCCTGGAAGAAAGACGGCTCTCGGCTTTCTGTGGTCAGTCTGGATTGCCAATTTTCAGAACTTCAAAGTCTTTCAGAAAATCTTTGGGCCTATTTACACCTGGTCACTTCATGCATTTTCTCTAATCGGATAGCTACCCGATCGTGAAAAGACCAGGTGTAAATGCCCTTGGAAACGCTTTCACGATGGATTTAAATCTGATCACTCAAACCATTTCAGGAGGTGATTTGAGAAGCATTCCAGACGAAACTGGACAAGTATAAATTCATCTGGTTGTTGAAGCCACATATGCACATTTTACTCCTCCTAAAATGGTAAAAAATAAACGTGTGAGAGCATGTTATACCAGCTCCTGGTAGCCAAATATGACAGCGCTTTGAATTTGCATATAGCATGCAAATTGAAGATCGGATTTATATTTGTATTGTGGAGACAGATTTACATGGCCAAGTGTAAATGAAACAGTTTTAACAAATCGGGTGGCTATCTGATCAGTAAAAATGTTCTTGTATTAAAACTTTAGGGACACTAATTCTGAAAATATTCCAAATCAGTTCTGCTCAAAGTGCTCATACATTTGTTTGCACGATGTTTATATTTTGGTAAGACTTTAGCAGGATCGCAAAAACATTGGTTCAGTGATGTTGAGGTCCAGCTTTGCCACTTGGGACAGGGACTGTGGAAATTATGTGTAATTAAATGTCCATCTGTAAATTGCAGGGCACATTGTGTGGAGGTGTCGAGATGTTTGACTGCTGTCTCCGCAGGAGTATTTACAAGAACAAATTTGAGATGACATACGTAGGACTAAGTCAGGTGAGCATTACTTTTAGGACCTGTTTACACCTGGTATTAAGATGGGTTTTGGTCGATCTGATCACAAGTAGACGAGGGACACACATTCCAGTTTACACCTGGAATTTTAATCCGTCCACTTTCAACTACTTCTGTCCTGATTTCTTTGAGGGCAGGGTCTATGGGTGGGTAAATGTAAATTATACAGAGAGCATCAGCTTTCGTTTCTGCTCTGACAGCCTCAAGACCATGTTGAAGGCGGTGAGTGCGTGTTAGAAATCAGGAATGGTGAGAGAACATTGTGCTTAGTACGTTTTTCGTCTTCAGCCCAAAATTGGGTCTCCAGCCAACAAAGTTTAAATCCTGTCTGGCTAGCGCCCTCCCATAATGTTTACGCATTAGGTCAGTAGGTGGAGAGTAGGCGCTCTTTTGTGGCTGTTCGAAAAGCAATCCGGTCGAATGCGTTTTCATCTACCTCTGGAAGTGATCGAAAGTGGACAAGCTCAAAACTTTTTAGACCCTGTTTACACCTGTATTTAACATCATCCACTTGTGATCTGATCAACCAAAAATAATTTGGACAAATGATTAAAACCTGTAAATAGGCCCTTAGATATTTAAAGTGCACAGTTTTCGTTCATTTCATTAGTGACTGGTGTTTTTTAATCTTGTTTATATCCTACAAACAAAAGAACTTTGTATCTTAAACCCTCCCAGGTGATTGTGAAGAATTTGGCCACTGGCACACGAGTGGTGTTGAAGTCTCAGTATGGTTATGAGATAGATGAGGTGAAAGTCATGGGGAAGGATCGATATCTTGTGGCTCACACCTCTGACACACTGCTGCTGGGAGACCTGGTGTCCAACAAACTAAGTGAGGTAGGATGTCTAGTTTGGACTGTTTGATTATTTACAATTGCTTTATTTCTGTTATGTAGTTTTGTCAGAATGAAAATGCTTCTATTTAGATCAAACTGTCTGTATTAATATATTTCTGGACTTTTTTTTTTTTTTTCCGAGAGTCAACGGTTTCATCGGGTGGACAAAAGTTTAAAATGTCTAATTAAAAGTTCAAGGGCTTAATGGTTCACTGTGTTAATCCATGTTTAATTGAGTTTCCAAAGTGCTCTTATGGGAGTTGGAAGAAAGTTCACTGTGACAAACAGGATAATGGTGAAAGGCCGTGACTGTGGAGTCTGTCTGCTTCTTTCTGTGTAATGTAGTGGAAAGCAAAAGTTGATGACAACAATGATGCACTTCATTAAACAACATCACTCTTCCATTACAGGTGGCGTGGCAGGGCTCTGGGGGAAATGAAAAGTTTTTCTTTGAAAATGAAACGGTACATTCTTTTTATTTTATTTTATTTTATTATTGTTTGTTATTAAAGTTTAATTATAGTTCATCTAAAAATGAAAATTATCCCATAATTTACTCACCATCAAGCCATCCTAGGTATATATAACTTTCTTTTTTCAGCCAAACACAATCGGAGTTATATTAAAAAATACCCTGGCTCTTCCAAGTTTTATAATGGGAGTGGATGGTACCATTTTTTTGAAGCCCCAAAAAAAGCACATCCATCCATCATAAAAGTAATCCACATGGCTCCAGGGGGTTAATAAAGGCCTTCTGAAGCTAAGTAATTCATTTTTGTAAGAAAAATATCCATATTTATAACTTTATAAACTATAATCACTAGCTTCCGGTAACCGCTGTACACGAGTCGAGTTTCAGTCGAAGAATGAACTCTTACCCGACACATGACGTGCTGACGAATGCAGAAGCACGGATGATAGAGCAAAACAAAACACCAGAAGTTTAAAATGAGAATTTATAAAGAGAAATGTTGGAGGAGCTTGAGTTTGTTGCCCAGCCCTATTTGTTTGAACCGCGAGAGGTGTCTACTCTCACCTAAGCTTACGCTACTACTACATCCTATGTCATGTGTCGGGTTAGAGGTCACTCTTTTGCCGGAACTCGGCTTGCATATGGCCGTTACCGGAAGCTAGTGATTATAGTTTATAACGTTATAAATATGGATAATTTGCTTACTAAAACACATCGCTTCCTTTAAGAAGGCCTTTAATTAACCCCCTGGACCCGTGTGGATTATTTTTATGATGGATGGATGTGCTTTTTTGGGGAGGCTTCAAAAAAATGGTACCATTATAAAGCCAGGATATTTTTTAATATAACTCTGATTGTGTTTGGCTGAAAGTAGAAAGTCATATACACCTAGGATGGCTTGAGGATGAGTAAATTATGGGATAATTTTCATTTTTGGGTGAACTAACCCTTTAAGATGCTTCAGTTGTTTATGAGCATGGTTCAAAGGAAAACGACTAGGTTTAATGAGTCATGCAGCTTTAGCTGATATGATTAAAAGTCATTGATGGCTAATTGTAAATTGCTATATTTCCTGGTAGGTGTGCATGATTTTCAACGCTGGAGAGCTGGCACTGGTGGAATACGGAAGCAATGAAATCCTAGGATCTGTTCGAACAGAGTTTATGAACCCACACCTCATCAGGTCTGCCATTATTACACTTTTGGAAAAATCAAAAAATGTAAAAACCTTCTTTGCCTCTGTAATGACATTTCCTATTCAAAAATATATTATATAATATTATAATATGGATGCAAGCCCCACCCTATGTTATTTCCTGTTGCAACATTTAATATACAACAATTTTATAGCAAACAAAACTTTTGAACAGATAACAGGCAAAGTTACATTGCCTACAAAAGTTATGTCTAATACTGAACACTAGATGGCGGGATTTACCTTTGATTTCCCAGTTGTTCTCCTACTGTCATTCTATTGCTGTTGATACATACAGCTGGCTCTTAGTGAGCAGACCTAGTCATCACAAATCAGAATTCATGTATAAAGCCTGTCAGGTGTTGTCAGATTGCAGTGCTTGGTTCCTCTTGATGGAGCACTGACAGGTCCCTCAGCACCCACAGGAAGTGTTCAATCCTTGGTTTGTGTGTTTATGTTTGCAGTGTGCGTCTGAATGAGAGGAGGCAGAGGGGAGTAGAGGACAACAAAAAGTTGGCCTATCTGATTGACATCAAAACTATTGCTATTGGTAAGTTATTGCCTATTACTTCTGCCAGGTGTGTGTTCTCTATATTATTTAGAATTATATGCAACTCAGATTTATTTCTATAGTGAAATATAGGTGGCAATTAGGGATGACATCATTTTATTTTAAAGCTTTGACTAATCACATCTTCCTGCTCTCATAGCTCCAGACAGTTTCTGTGATTAAAGATTATTAGATGATTTAGACATTTAGCCCATTGAGTGAATGCAAAAATGCACGCAGTTATGTGGAATTATAGTCACATTAGCTCAAAGGACAGTCTTAGTCTTTTGTCATCAACAGCTTAATGAAATGATGTCATCGATGGTATTGATTACATAATCGTCTGTTTTCACTCTAAATGGGACACAATATGACACATTATTTGATTCTGCAGAGGAAAGGTAATTTATGGGACAATAGGAAGGTGTGTTGAAGTTGAGTCGGTTTGGACGTTACCTTTCAATTAGAAGGTTACCCTGCTGTGTCATCGTCACAGCCCTCTCCTTCACCGGCTACCGCCAGCCATCTGCCATGGCTCTGACCACTTCCTGTGCTAATTAAGTCCTGGCATGCTCCCTCTGTCCTGCTTGCCTTGTTTCTTCTTCAGGTGGTGAAAATGAGAAACAACTTTCATCCAATTTATTTTTCTCTGACAGACAGCAGAGTGCTTTTCCCCCTCACTGATCCATGTGCTTAAAACCTGTTCAGAACGTGCAAATTGGAAAGTGTTTTTCCTCTCTTTCTCCCCACTCCGCCCCCCTCCATAAGTGATGCTTCCCATCAGAATGGTTATTTGTGAACAAAGAGCCAGAAATGCAGGGAAGCGTCACAGATCGTGATTCATGAAAGACTCATTGATTTGTTTTTGTTAGGGCACGGATGTTCAGGGTCTGTATGAAAGGCAATGCCGCCATTTTTGCAGCATGTCTTTGTGTATATGTGTGTGTGTATATGGTGACATTCATGGCAGTAAATGGATCTCCAAATTTTTATCATTCTGCTTATTACATTTTTTTTTTTTTTTTTTTGGGGATGGAAAAATACTTCATCCATTCTTTTAAAACATTGTCTAAAAGCCTCTTACTATTTAAAAGTTTTAACTGTAATGCTTCATTTCTGACCTTGGATCAACAGAAAAGAATCTGCATCTGGTATTTGGTGCATTCATCTCCCATGATCCTTCTCTCTTCCTGTTTTTCTCAGTGGACCTGGTGGGTGGGTATAATCTGGGCACTATAAGCCACGACTCCAAGATAGACTGGCTGGAGCTGAATGAAACGGGACGTAAACTGCTTTTTAGGGACAAGAAACTCAGGGTAAGGGGGGAACGTTATTATTTTAGCTCTAATATCGCTAATAAAATCTGAATAATGTGTCACTTCTGTCTCTTTCTCCATGTTCAGCTCCACCTGTATGACATCGGGAGTAGTGTGAAGAGCACCATGCTGAGTTTCTGTCCGTACGTTCAGTGGGTACCGGGTAGTGATGTAGTTGTGGCACAGAACAGAGGAAACCTGTGTGTTTGGTACACCATCGACAGCCCAGAGAGGGTCACAATGTTTCCCCTCAAGGTGAGCTGAAGCCACAGTTCACTCAGAAGTGAATAGCGATTTTATTTGCACACACTGTCTATGTTATTTAAGCACCTGATTAACTAAAGCAACTATTAAGATGCAGACAAACTGCACAGAATTGCTCCACCATTGCAATTCAGAAACAAATTGGCTGTTTAAAATGCAGAAAATTTCTTGATATACACTACCTTCAAAAGTTTGGGGTCGGTAAGATTTTCTATTGTTTTTTAAAAAAGTCTCACCCATGTTCACCCATTTGTTTGATCAAAAATTTAAATTTCAATAATATTGTGTAATATTATTACAATTTAAAATAACTGTTTTCTATGGAAATATATTTTAAAATGTAACTTATTCCTCTGATGGCAAAGCTGAATTTTCAGCATAATTTCTCCAGTCTTCACTGTCACATGATCCTTCAGAAATCATTCTAATATGCTGGTTTGGTGCTCAAGAAACATTTCTTATTATCATTGTTAAAAACAGTTGTGCTCCTTAATATTTTTGTGGAAACAGTGAATATTTCAGGATTCTTTGATAAATAGAAAGTTCAAAAGAATAGGATTTTTTATTTTATTTATTTTTTTACATTACTAATTTCTTTACTGTCACGTTTGTTCACTTTAATGCATCCTCACTGAAAAAGTATTAATTTCTTTAAAAAAAATCTTATTGACCCAAAAGGTATAACGGTAGTGTAACATTGTTTTTTACCATTTGATCATTAATTGATTAATTATTGCAGCCATAATCAGTAGAAAAAAATACTCGACTGTGAGTTTAACCATGTGACTTTGTGTTGGCAACAGGGTGATATTGTAGACCTGGAGAGAGCCAATGGCAAAACTGAAGTCATCGTGACTGAAGGGGTTAACTCTGTCTCCTACACTCTAGATGAGGGGCTGATTGAATTTGGCACAGCCATTGATGATGGTGACTATTACAGGTAAAAACAAAACACCACAGCCACCTGCAATTAAATATGAACTAGACCTCAATTATGTAAGTATCCTTATTCATTGCTAAAAAAATGTGTAAATGTGTGCGCGCAGAGCAACAGCATTCTTGGAGACCCTGGAGATGTCAGCAGAGACAGAGGCCATGTGGAAGACTTTGAGTAAACTCTCCCTGGAGGCACGACAGCTCCACATCGCTGAGAGGTTAGACAAGCAAGACAGTCCACCCACCTCTATGACTCAGCTACTGCTGCGATGACTTCAGCATAGCTGTCCGAATCATGTGTCTAACCTTGACAACTAGGAAACAGTATGAATAAAAATATTTTGTTATAAAAAAAAAATATTGTAGCTTGTTTAAATTTTTTTTACAGATCATCTTGGCATCACTTTTTAGAACATTTAAAGAGTTAGTTCACCCAAAAATGAAAATTCTGTCATTAATTACTCGCCATCATTTCATTCCAAACCCATAAGACCTTTGTTCATCTTCAGAACACAAATTAAGATATTTTTGATGAAATCCGAGAGGTTTCTGATCCCCCATAGACAGTAATGCAATTATCACTTTTTTAAGGACCAGAAAGGTAGTAAAGACGTCGTTAAAATAGTCCATGTGACTACAGTGGTTCAAACTTAATGTTATGAAGAGATGAGAATACATTTTGTGTGCAAAAACAAAACAAAAATAATGACTTTATTCAACAATTTCTTCTCTTCTGTGTCAGTCTCCGATGCGTTTCACATTGTAAACACAGTGCAGTGTTTCCATGTTCTATGTCAGAACGCCGACTCATTATTTGCCAGCTCCTGCGTCAGCATAACACGCATACATCGTGCTGCTCATGTGAACAGCATCCGAGACTGAGACGGAAGAGAAGAAATTGGCACTGGCAGATGTGTACGAATGAACATATATTAATTACAGCCCTTGTACTGGCAGTACAGAAATACCTTTCACATGATTATGTAAACACAATTCTTTCTTAACAATTCTCTTGTTCTATTTATAGCATTGCTGCATTTATTTTTGCACCTTTCAATTTTTTATTTTTATTTGGTCTTAATATGCAGCATTTAATTGGCACTACAGAAGAACTAAATTAAATATAAACACATTGAATCAGCAAAGTAGCAATACATTATTAAATGGGTCAAATCATGAATATATCATTTTACTTGATCATTTGAAATGAAAGTATTTACTGCAGCCAGACTGTACTTAAAATATCTTGCCCAATAAGTTAAAAAAAAAGATCTTTTATTGAAACTAACCTGTAAAAACTTTTTGTTTAGAACTACCTTTAGCAAGTCACCCACATGTACATATCAACAACATGTCACAAGGTAGTTCAGACTGTTACTTATTGGGGCAGTTAAACCATATTTAACTCAAGACAAAAAAAAAAAAAAAGGCTGTTGAATTCCAAGGGTCAGAGAAAAGGTTGTCATGTTTTCTGTGTATATTTTAAATGGATCTTGGGAATAAAATAATAAAATGTTACATTACATGCCAGAAGCATTTGTCAAAAGAACCTTAAAGAAAGCTGCTATTCTGGACAGCTGCTCTGCGTGTTGCACTTTAAATGCTGAAATGTGTCTGAGATAATGTTCTGCCTAAAGAAAAATGTTTGTAATCTTGTGCAAAAGGGCAAAAAACGTTCACTTGAGCTTGTGCGGGAGGATAAAAGCTTTAGCTCAAAGCACCAAAGGTCCTCTTAAAAAGGCTTCCAGTTGCTTTAGGAGGCAGTGAGCATGTTTAGAGTTTTCCTTTTACTGTATAAGCATTTTTAAGTACGTTTAAAGCTGGAATTTAAATTAGAGAGGATTGGTTTGTTATGAATAGGTTTATCTGCATAAAGCATGCTGAGAAAAAGTGCTCTGACCATCAAGGAGAATGCAAATGAAGGAATTGCCTGGATACTCTTCCTGCTGCCTGTTTGCTTGATCTCACTTTTGGTCATCTGATTATGGTCGATAAGTGCTGTCCAACTTAAATGCCCTGACTTATTGCAGCATTGGCTGTCAAATGTGAAATGATATGTCATGCAATGTTTGTATTGTTATTGGCTCTCATCTGAGGTGCACGCTGTTGGGTTTTTCTGCAGGTGTTTTGCAGCCCTTGGGGATGTGTCCAAAGCCCGATTCCTAAATGAGACCAACAAGATTGCAGATGCGGTCTCAAAGGAAAATGTATGTATTGCACCGAACTGTAGCATCTCTAGTTATTATGTCTGTTCACTTGTAGAATGTACATTTCTGTTGTTGTACTTGTGCTTATGCATTTTAAAATTCAGTGTTATATACTGTACACTCCTGTAGGGTGGTGATGGTACAGACCACTACCAGGTGAAAGCACGGCTGGCCATGCTGGACAAGAACTTTAAGCTTGCAGAGATGTATTACATGGAACAGGTAGAGAATAGTTTCTAATATCTGCAACTAGGAGTGTGGCTTAAACATGCAATTACCAATGTATTAAATTCAACACTTTATAGGGTTAATTCACCCAAAAATAAAATTTCTGTCATTAATTACTCACCCTCATGCCGTTCCACACCCATAAGACCTTCGTTCATCTTCGGAACACAAATTAATATATTTTGATGAAATCCGAGAGGTTTTTTTATCCTCCATTGAAAGCAACGAAATTACCATATTCAAGGTCCAGAAAAGTAGTAAAAACATTGTTTAAAAAAAGTGTTTCTAAACTACTTTTCTTTATCTATTTGCCAATTGAGTTAAATGGTTTTGGACAGTTCATACGTGGGAGCAGCAGAATGGAGTTATTTCTCGATTGCTGAGTAATATTTCTGTAACCCTTCAGAATGCAGTGGATGAAGTGATGGAAATGTACCAGGAGCTCCATATGTGGGATGAATGTATTGCAGTGGCAGAGGCGAAGGTAATAACTGTTTAAAAGATAATTTACATAAAGTCTAGTCAACAGTTTTTGTCTTTTATTTAGCCTAAAGCAGGGGTTCTCAACAGGTTTTGCCCAGATACACTGTGCGTTAGAAGTCAAGTGGTGATCCAACACAGAACCATAATGGTAAACAAAATGTCCTTAAAAACAAACATTGCAATTTATTAATATTACCATGAACTGCACATGGCCAACAATATATAAAATTATTGTCTGGATTCTTAATGTCTCTTAAACTTTGATGGTTTCATGCCATCAGCAGTCAATAATTAACCGCACAAAACATATTATAAACAGCACAAACCATGTTTATTTTTATTTTGAGTGAACCCATATTTAACATTGGGTCATATTTTCATTTGACTTGTGTAGTTTTGTTCATGGTTTTTGAGAATGAAGGTATGTCACACAACTTATCCACGTTCCCATGAAATGGGAAGAGTTTTCTCATCCCTTATAAAAGTTGATAAGCCTTTGTATGCTGCTATGCACAATAATGTGGTTGGTTGAATTTTTTTATTATGTGGATTTAGCAGCTGTCTATGATGCTGAAAAATCACCTTTTTACTAATATTGAATGTGTTTATCCCATAAAGGGCCACCCTGAGTTGGACAATTTGAGACGCAGTTACTATTCTTACCTAATGGAGACCAATCAGAATGAGAAAGCCGGTGAGGTGAAGGAGAATGAAGGAGACTTCACTGGTGCTGTTAACCTCTACCTGAAAGCAGGACTTCCTGCCAAAGCTGCTTTGCTGGCCATGAGCAGAGATGAGCTGTTATCAAGCCAAGACATCATCAGTCGCATCACTTCTGCACTCATCAAAGGAGAGTTCTATGAGAGGGTGAGTTTTACCTGTGACGGTATGTGGCTTGACAAGATGGCTACTGTTAAGATCCTTGCATTCTTAACTTTCATATGAGTAGTAGGACCACTCGCCCAAGTAACTGACATGGTATTGTTCCAAAGGGAAATTGTTCTAATTCTAATTATTATTGAACTCAACAGGCAGGCGACCTGTTTGAAAGGACAAGAAATAATCAGAGAGCCCTGGAGTGCTACCGCAAGGGAAATGCTTTTAAGAAAGGTGAGCATAGCTGGTAAGAACAATCAGAATAGGGTGTTACATTACAGTTGGAACAATAAGTCAGTGGTTGTAATGCAAAGCATCAGAGCTATAGATTCATTGCCTTCATTGACCTCTCCTGATTGCATTGTGCTTCCACAGCGGTGGATCTGGCACGCATTGCCTTTCCTGCAGAAGTTGTAAAGCTGGAGGAAGTGTGGGGTGACTACCTAGTGCAGCAGAAACAAATGGATGCTGCTATCAACCATTACATAGAAGCTGGGTGAGTTTCTAGAGTAACAAACCTCTGTAGATCAGGGCTATTATATTTTGAAAATTAGTTTTTTTTTTTCTTTTTTTCATTTTATATATTCTTATAGAACCTCAGATTGTTCACTCTGCTCTAATTTGTTTCATGTAGCCTTTGCAACATTTTCCAAAGATGGCTGCATTATAATTTAGCAGTCCACTCTGGTTTATTATTGTGGTGTCACCTATAAGGGTTACCCGCCCCTAAACATGGCAGGCGCTATTTGTTTGTCCTTATCTGACTCTGATTTTCCTCCCATGATAAAGACGTTCCACCAAGGCCATAGAAGCAGCAATCGCAGCACGCCAGTGGAAGAAAGCATTGCATATACTGGAGCTACAGGAGGACAAGACTGCTGCCAAATATTACCTGAAGATTGCCCAGTACTATGCCTCTGTACAGGAGTTTGAGGTAAAAAAAAAAAAGCACATTTCAGCTATTAAATATTAAAGGTACACTATGTAACTTTTGGCCCTCTAGTGGTTTAAAAACAAAACTGCATGTATTTTGCAGAAGAACATTGCTTTGGTTGTATTTCGGCTCTGCGTGACTGTGCAGATGAATATGGTTATCCTACTGCATAAAACATTCACTGCTAGGCTTTAGAGATATAACCAGTTTAGATGGAAAGGATCTCAAGCTGACTAGCTGAAGACGTTACTGTAGCTATACCCATTAATAGACACAGTACTTCCTTGAAAATAAATTCCAGCACAGCACTACAACAACCATAATGAAATGATCCTTCACAATAGATAATGCTGTACAATGAGTTCTCGCTATCTCCGAAAAGCCAAGCCAATGTTGATTCTCGTTTTATTATGATCTCTGTCGCGTTCACTTTTTTTCCAGCAGACTCTTCTCTGTTCGGCATTTGTTTAAAACAGGCGATTCCCTGGAGGTTTGAGATTTAGCGTGCTCCATGTCAACTTTCTCGCTCGTTGTGACAACAAACCAATGCCACTCTCACATCATACACACATCAAAGTAGCCGGAGCAACTTTTCTCTATTTACAGATATAATGAGACACGCATGGTCGAGTGATGTTTGTACGCAATTGCCCGTGAAAACCTGACAGGTCTAAAATATAAACACTAATAATAGGCTTATCATAGTGAATCAGGGTAAGACAAAACACGTTTTGGAAGAAGGATTGCTGATGTATTGACTCATTATTTAAACTTTGTTCATTTTGAACAAAAAAAGTGTACCTTTAACAAATGGTCTCACCTTTCTAAAAACATGATCTGGATTGAATCTGTGTTGACAACTCTTATTTCTCTGAGCTACAGGTGGCAGAACGTCTGTTTGTGAAGGGTGATCACACTAAAGATGCTATAGATATGTACACTCAGATTGGGCGATGGGAGCAAGCTCATAAGGTAAGTGTCACATTGTGCCCCTCTGCAAATTGTGCATTAATTAAAAATAGCTGTATATTTTAGTGCCAGTATTTTTGTCCACTATTAAACATCTGAAAAAATCCCATAGATTTACATTGAATGAGAGAACCGAAACGCATATAAACATTGAGGTGACCTCTTTTGACTTTGGCCAATAAGAAACTGCCTAGCAACCACCAAGAACACTCTAACAACTGCATAGCAACATGCTAATAAGTCAGTGTAGTGGTAATTATAAATCTGATGGATGGAAGCTGAGAACACAACTGCATTTGTTTTTTTTTCTTAATTCAAATCATGAACAATTTGCATTTAAATTATTACTAATCACGAACCATTTACATTTGAATTATTATGTATCATTTTGTTCCCCTCTCTTGTTCTCTCTCTGTCCATCTCCAACACAGCTTGCAGTGAAGTGCATGACACAAGAGGATGTGACTGCTCTTTACATCAGCAGAGCACAAGAGTTAGAGAAAGAGGGGAAGTACAAAGAAGCCGAAAGGTAAAAACACACGCGCTGCCGTTTTTCCAATCTGATCACTATCTTTGGCTGGGCTAATTTATAATAATTCATAAATAAATAAATTTTTGATAGACAAAAGCATTATGTTCTGACTCTGAATTAAGAGACTGTCATGTGTGACATTTCATGTGTGCGTTTTTACACATTTGATATTTGTTCACTGACCAGAGAATCTTTGTTTACCTCTCTGTCTATAGGCTTTTTACCACAGTAGATGAACCAGACCTGGCCATCACTATGTACAAGAAGAACAAGATGTATGATGACATGATCCGTTTAGTCGCTGTTTATCACAAAGACCTGCTTCAGGAAACGCACATTCACCTGGCCAAGGTTCAAGAGAACTTTTGGGCCATTCTTACAAGACACATTTGACCCAAATTTCCTTTGATGCAGTTTAGTCTTGTTCATGGGTCAATAAATCCCCCACATGGTCATGGTTGTTGTGTTGTGTTATTACAGGAGCTAGAGGCTGAATCCAGGTTTCAGGAAGCGGAGTATCACTACCTAGAGGGTCAGGAATGGAAAGCTGCCGTAAACATGTACAGAGTCAATGATATGTGGGAGGAAGCTTATCGGGTGTGTGTGCACACTACGTGGTCTTATATGAAATTTGAGTTGATATCATGTAGAATGTAGAGAGATTCAAGCATTTGAAGTTCCTTTTCATGTCTTTGCCACAGATAGCGAAGACCCATGGAGGAGCCAGTGCTCATAAGCAAGTGGCCTACCTGTGGGCAAAAAGTCTTGGAGGAGAGGCAGCAGTTAAACTACTCAACAAGTTTGGCTTTCTGGAAACCGCCATTGACTTTGCAGCTGATAACAAGTAAGTCTCTGCTAAGTCAAGACCTAATATTAGGACTTAATAGTGTTTTTCTGTGCTTTAATTCTCTTCAGGTATAATTGGTACATACAGATAACAATTAACCAATGCATAATAGTACAACTGGCCTTTATTTACTGTTTAACGAAACACTCTTTGTCTTCTTTAGCTCATTTGATTTTGCCTTTGAGTTGGCCCGACTCGCCATGAAACAGAAGATTCCTGATATCCATCTCAAAAATGCCATGCACCTTGAGGACCAGGTATTACTGACTGGCTAGAAATTATTCCTCTTTTCTACACTGTTAACGCCCACGGCACTGGAGAAATGCCGGTGTGATTGTAAAGTAGAATGAGACTTGAGTCCATTTTCAAGGTCAGGGACTGTGAATGCAAATTAAACTGGGGTCTTTCAGTTTTTGAACATAAAGATGTCTGATTTGGTCTTTATATAATGTAAACCTCAATAAAAATAGCTATTTTATAATAGTTATTTTGTACAGGCCTACTTGAATTAATTTAATAAATATAAATACATATAATAATTGTAAATAAAATAATATTTTATATAACAATATAATTTTATAAAATAAAAAATATAAATAAATAAAAAATGTCTGGTAAAAAATTTGACATTCACCAGTCATTGTAGCTAGTGGGCAAAAAATGAAAAAGTTAATTTCCCACCTGACTGTAAAAAAAAAAAGTGTAATCGATTGAAAATATTGTTGTATTAAAATTTGTTATTATGACATATTACTCTACACTTACTCTAAGACAGGCCCACACAGAGTTTTTATTCTTATTATTAATACCCAGACCCAGAGTTTATTATTCTAGTTATTAATGATGGCGTGCTGCACAGTATAATTGTAATTTTTAACTTTTAAGGGCAAATTCAATGAGGCTGAGACTGAGTTCATCAAAGCCGGGAAACCTAAGGAGGCTGTGCTAATGTGAGTGAGCTTTCATATCACACTTTCCTACCTCAGTACACACACAGACCACTCTATAGGGTGGATTGCATCGCTTCAGAACTTTTTGTCCGCATAGATTACTGATTGATTTCCTGCACTCTCTCACATTACAAGCAAAGAGTGGCTGGAAGCAGGTGGCGCTGGGATTGAGAGTGTTTGATTTGTAGATCTCATGCAGGAGTGGTGTGCTGGCACTGCTACAGTGCCACAAGAATCACTGCAGTGAACTAAAGATGATCTGATGACTGCAAGAAATCATACTGTTAATAAGTATTTTGTGTTGTTTTCCAATACAAATATCTAAACATCCTTAAAACAATAATGTAATATCATTATATATATTATATACAGTCAAACCAAACATTATTCAGACATTTTTGATATTTTTGATATATTTTTACTAGTGGGTGCAGGTAAGTGAGGATAGCAAAATAAAGTAAACTGTGACATATTATACCCAAAAATTCTTCATACAGTGGATTGATAAAAATTTGGAACCAAAAATTATTCAGACACTTTGACCTGACCATGAGTGTTATCTGACATAATTAAGATTATTTTTTTCTGACACAGTTTAACTCTGAGATCTTGTCATATTTTATTACCATTTTTTTAAACTATAGTGAATAAACTGTATAAATGAATGAAATGTTCAAGGTGTCTGAATAAATTTTGGTTTGACTGTATATTGTTATTTTATCTTATCTTATTTTATCTAATATAGTTATTTTATGTTGTTTTGAGGATGTTAAGATATTTTTTTACTGGAAAACAAGAATTACTGATTAAGTCTTAACTGAAGGTAAATTTATTTTGTGGTTATTTATAAATGACACATATAAAATATATATCTATCTAGTGCAGCAAAGAATTTTCCTACACTTTGTTCAATTATTCCTTTGGTTTTAAATTATAATTTCAATGTCTTTACTCCAACTGACTTCATGATTTATTATGTGGTCATTGTGTATATATATATATATATATATATTGTATTATAGAACTTCTAAAAAGGAGGTTTGAAATATGGATGACTGTGTCTATTTCTATTGCAGGCACGTCCATAACAAGGACTGGAGTAATGCCCAGAGAGTGGCAGAGGCTCATGATCCGGAAAGTGTGGCAGACATTCTAGTGAGCCAGGCCAAGTTCTGTTTTGACCAGAAGGAATTCCAAAAAGCTGAGGCCTTCCTGCTTAGGGCACAAAGGCCTGAACTGGCTATTAAATACTACAAAGTAAGAGTTCTCCATTCTTAAAACACAATCTGTACTTAGATAATTGACCCAAAAATGTCATTTACTCTTCCTGATTTTGTTTCTGTCAAACACAAAAGATGATGTTTTATCATTCATTTTAATGACATTTTATCTGATTGTAAAATTTTAAAACTCCTAAGTTTATTGACTTACTTTTCACAATCAAATTGTGAGATATCTTCTCTATTTTCAGTTGTACATGATATTTCTGTAGAAAAATCCCTTGTATTATGAGCAGTGTGTCAGCAAGAATGATAAAGACATTAGTTTTTTATAATTTATATAATCAATTGCATTGAATTAACATGTTCAATTGTAATAAAAAAAAAATATATATATATAGAAAAATTAAACCAAAATTATTCCAACTTAAAATCATGACAGGAATAATGCCAACAACAATAAATGTAATAAATGTAACTTAAGAATTACAGAAGACAAAATTGATCACAATTATATTTTAATAAATTGTTATTATAAAAAAACAACAAATGTAAGATTTCTTCTTGTTAGCAAAATATGAATGTTAAGTTCAGGCTTTAAAAAATCATCATATTTTCCTTTCCAGGATGCTGGGATGTGGACTGATGCAATGCGGATCTGTAAAGACTATTTGCCCAGCAAGCTGAGTGTCCTTCAAAAGGAATATGAAAGCGAGGGCAACTGGTAAAAGAACTCTCTTTTAACTCCTCTACTATCTGTTTCCTTTTTTTCTTGCCTTACTTTCATATGTGTCTCATTCGCTGTATCAGAAAATCCTCCCTTGTTTGTTGTTCTTCAGAAACTAGGGCTCTGCAGTTGTGTGGAAAAGCTAGCAGCTCTGAACTACATTCGAATCCTCTTTTTGTTGCTTGGCTTCCCTCCTTTATTAGAACATGGCAGCTTTTTATCCCAAATTAAATCCATAATGAGCAGCTCATTAACGCGCAGACACGCAGCAAATCCGTCTCCACTGATAATTTTCCTATTTTTAATGACTTGTGGGAAAACATCAAAGGCTTCTTCGCTGTCTTCCCTGGGAAGAAAAGGAGAAACATTTTGCATAGTCAGTTCAAGGCCCACTCAGCAGTAATATAGGCTTCTTGTATCATTAACCTATTTTCAATCAAGACTCTGAACTTTCTTGCCATGTTGTCTTTTATGATCGGTCACTTTATGATCCCAAATGTGTTTTTCTCTTTCCAAAGGCAGAGGTGTAGGACGTGTGTCTCTTAAGGTGTCCCTTTAGCCATGTTGCTGTCCGTTTGTAGTCTGTTTTGCCGAAACTTATGTAATACAAGGCAGAAAGTGATACTGGTTGAGTGCTGTGAAATTAAATTCATAAAATAGTTTTAAAGCCATAATTTCTAAATATTTAAGCACACAAAACATGCTACTAGATTTTTTAAAGCTGAAGGTTTTTAAAGTAGCTTTCATGGTCATTAACTGCCATGTCATCTCAGAAGTCTGAAGACCTTTCATAAATAGGGGTTTCAAGTCTTTATTCAAAACACTCATAGTAAAATAATTGGCATAGTATTTAGCCAGCAATAATAAAATGGTAGTACTTATTACTTTTGCCGAATAAGAAAAAGCAGTGAGGGTTTTTCTTTCCATGAGTACTATGACATTAATAGAGATGGAAAGAAAGCAGGAAATTGCAAACAAATTACAATGTTTTACAAGTCCATGAGAAATAATTGTATGTGTGTGTGTTTACAGGGGTGTGGAAGGTATGGTTGAGCAGGCTCAGGAGTGGGAACAGACGGGAGAGTATGCCAGAGCTGTGGACTGCTATCTGAAAGTGAAGGACTCATCTAACACGGACTTGCTGATGAAGTGTTGGATGAAGGTAAAGTCCAGACTCCGAGCCACCTGGCAGCAGTCACCATATCCTCTAAGTTCATAAAGACCTCTAACTTCATACTTCTATTAAATACTCATTGTGTTGTCATTTTCTCAGTCATTCTGTAGAAAAATCCCTTATTATTTGATGAAAGTGTCAGCAGATATGATTAAAGGTGCAGTAACGTTTACAGATGTTCTGTGAAATTTTGCATGCGAAAATTAATTTGAATAGGAATCGGGTTCAGATGCACATTCACATTTTCTGTGTTGACTAATAGAAAGCAGCTTAGTTTGAAAGTGACTTCTGTGTGAGCGTTGCTTCATACATCACTACACTATTCACAATGGACAAATGAGCTTTTTTGGCTGCAAAATGTCTGTAAAAACTTTTAAAAAAAAAGATTCAAAACGTAGATCAACTACAAATTGTCAATTGCCCTGACTGTTATACAGTATGTGGCCATCCATTAGAGAGCTGTACTCAATTTCCATGAAATGTCTGTTCATTTAGTGCATTCCTACAAAATTAATTGCATAAAAATGTTTGTCAGCTATTTCACTTACCTGCTGTATGTATGTTTTTATGCTCCTTAAGAGGCATCTTCAGTTTTACAGAGGTTTTCTCATCTTTTCATGTCCTTCAGGCAGCAGAACTGGCCATTAAATTTTTATCCCATGACAAGGCTGTGGACGTCAGTCAGGTTGTCGGGCCACGGCTGATTCAGCTCAGAAAGTACAAAGAGGTATGTTTGTTTTGTTTATTTTTCAGGCATAGAAGCACATTCAGTTTATGAAACTCAACATTGACATTTGTTTTTTATTTTCCTCACATATTTTAAGCAGAAATACTAAAAAAAGCCAAAAAATACTACCCTTTTTTTATTCTCGCAAATTATTGTGTTTTGAGAGAGGAAATGGTGCTTTCAGTGTGCTAGTGTGCCCATGTGTGCGAGTGTATATTTAGTGTATATGACACAAAAGCAATGTGACCACACAAAAAGCTCACAGACTTCCTCTATTCTTCAGCGTCCTCGAGCCGTGGACCTATTGAGGTACAAAATGTTTTTTTTTTTTCAGGCTGCTCAGCTCTACCTCAACCTGGACCTCATTAAGAACGCCATAGACGCATTCATTGAGGGAGAAGAATGGAACAAAGCCAAAAGAGTGGCCAAGGAGCTCGATCCAAGGTGAGCCCTTAGCAGACTGGTCGCCCCTAACAACGCTACAGCCAACAATGTGAGAGGGAGGCAGTGAAATCACTCTCTCGCTGTCAGAAAAATCACTCAGTGCAACAAATGAAGTGCACGACAACACAAGGCCAAAGAGGTGCAGATGGCCTTCGCAGTTTATCTCTGACTGTCTTTTATTAGGAACGGAAAAATTGGTTTAGGAATCAAGTCAAAATGCTTTCTGGTGCTGCATAAGGTGTATTAAGGGTGCTTTCACATTAGCACTTTTGGTGCGCACCCGGGTTCAATTGACGTCAGAGTTCGGTACGTTTGGATGATGTGAACACTGTCTTCTGAACTCGGGTGCGCACCCGAGTCCGCTTAAAAAGGGTGGTCTGGGGTGCGATTCAAGTGAACTCCGGTATGGTTCGCTGCTGATATGAACGCAAACGTACCAAATTGCGGAAGTGAACCACTATTAATGCCGTATTATTTGATAAAAATGTGTGTTTGTGTGTGTATTTCACTCACTTTCCCGACGAGCGTGACTGACGTGCTGCAAGCAGAGAGCTGTAGTGTAGCCTATCTCATTTCTGCTCGCCTTCAGCGTTCTACATTCGCGGCAGATAGACGCAAGTGCCGTTATGAACAAAACCAACGGTTCAAAAACAAATATAAAAGTGAGGAAAGCAACGTTATGCATTTTGCCGCCTTCTCCTGCGCCGTCGTTACTAAGCAATGGAGTAAACAGCTGCTGGTTTGATGACGCAAACGAACCGCGGGTCGGACCCAAATAATATAATATGAACACAGTCCAGTGGGGGCAGGGGGAGGGGGGAGCAATCGAACTCGAGTTTGGTCCAGGCAATCGAACTAAGTGTGAAAGCACCCTTAATAATCAACTGGTAGTATATAATTAATATTTATGCCTTATTGAAAATACTGTGATGTCATTCTCTATAAGAGTTTGCCATTAATGAGTTTTTATGACCTTTCCTCTTTTCACAGGCTAGAGGAATATGTGGACAAACGCTACAAAGAACACTTGAAGAATCAAGGCAAAGTTGACTCTGTAAGTTCACTTTATCAGATTAATTTGTCTTTTTGACACTTTTATTGATAGATATATTATAGACAGGATATTAATGATGGGGAGAGAGCAAGGGTCAAGGCTTGGCTGTTTAGCATGAGCCAGTTAGCCTGCTGGTAGATCCTGGAACTACACCATAATGGAGGCAAAAAGCATGTGAAATAGCATCAAATGTTGATATAAAATAAAAAATGATTGCAAGCAGCATATAAATATGAATATATCATTATATTGTTTTGCCAAAGACCTTGTTACTTGCCATTGAGATAAATGAGAAAGCTACCGGATAGCTTTCTCCAGGTATCACGGACCTCCTTGGGAAAGCGAGAGGGAACAGTATTGTTAATCGAACTCATGCCGCCCACATGAGCAGCATGGCTCAAAATGTCTGGGAACTGCTAGCTGTCAGAATCCTGTTTAAGTTCGAACAAATAAAATCTATTTCCTAGCAATGGAAGTTAAGGTTAAAGAATGCATTAAATGAGCATAACACAAAACCGCAGACTGCAGCTCCTCCGCTCTGGTACTTCATTGTTTTCAGTTATTGTTGTGAGGGGAGAAAAATGGAGATGATTGGCTTGATTCAATTTAGAATAACAGATATGAGTCATCAAATTGATGTGAGCGCTTGCCTCTCTCATTGCAATGCTTTACTGGCAGTTTAGTTACATTCACCGTCACTGAATGATGCAGGTCAGGGATTTTTATTGAAAAGAAAGACAGAATGTTAATGAGGAAACTAGTTTAATGTACACGTACATAATAAAATGTAGGAGGTGCTATATCATATATTGTATTGTGTGTTAATGAGAAGAACCTTTTTGATTTTAGATTAAAGTAATAAGCAATGAGAGGCATTTTTTAAATGGATATTATCATTATTATTATTAATCATAATAATAATACTACGTCATTATTATAAATAACACAAATTTTTTATATTATTATTAACCCTCTGGTCCTCAACAAGCTCACTTACACACACACACTATTATACACACAAATGAACTGGTGTGGCTGTAACAATATGGTAAAATTGAGCAAAAGGACTCAACTAAGAGGTTGAAATCTACGGAGCCCCGGACATGACATGCAGGGAAAAAAATAGTAGGCTAAATCGTGTGCACGATTTACTAATTCGTTCCCTCGATTTATAAATCATGTGCATGATTTAGTAAATCGAGGGAACGAATTAGTAAATTGTGCGCACGATTTAATTTTTTTTTCTTGCATGTCATGTGCGGGGCTCCATAGAAATCAGATCAGACCCAGATTTATTAAGCTGTGATAAAACATACCTGTTCATTTTTTTTTTACATTTTTATTGAATTTTATGTGTCCTCCTCTGTGTTTAGGTTTGACTGTAGTAAAATTAATGCAAAAACTGACACTTCAAATCAACATTTTAATAAAAATCTGAACCTTGACAAAAAGTAGTTTTTGAGAATGTCTAAGTATAAATCCAAACCCACAACTTAATAAAAATAAGTATTTATGTCTAAAAGACACTAGAGAATTTACAAGCCACTTTATATTGAACTATATAGGAATCTAGTGGTTACACCATGGCATTACATAAGTTTATCTTTTTTTACTCCCACCAGATGGCACTAATCTACCTTCAAAAATTGTTTTTAAGTGCCTTGTCTCTATTTTAACATGGAATACTGCTTTAATTGAAAAGTAATTTAAAAATATATTAGAAAAAAATTGTGTATTATTTTCAGTGGGGATAAATAGCTAATAAAAATTGTATAAATATTGCATAGTATCAAAAAAATTCCCTCAAAATTTTAAATAGTAATCAAAAAATATTATTGAACAAAAATATATTACATTAGTTTTCCTGAAAAAGGTTACATTTCGAGGCTTCGGTCACTTTTGACTGCGAAGAAGCCAAATGTGACCCCTAAACGAAGAGGACCAGAGGGTTAATAATAATATATTTTAAACTTATTATTTTTAAGATTAGTAGAAATAGGTAATAATTTTAATTATTTTAAAACTTAATCTGTCCTGATAATTTTCCTTTATTTTCTAGTCATTATTATTATTATTATTATTATTAATAATAATAATAGCAACAATAATAATAAGTCATTATAATTAACAATTATTTTGTTAGTATTTTTATTCATATTAATATATATTTGTGCATATTATTTATATTTTAATATTATTAGTAATAGTTTTATTTATTTCTTAATAGCTTTAATTAAATATTAATTTGTCCTAACAATTTTTCTTTATCTTTCAATCAGTTGGTTGGAGTAGATGTGGTGGCTGCCCTGGACATGTATGCTGAGAGAGGACAGTGGGAGAAATGTATTGACACAGCCTCAAAACAGGTAACAATTCATCTGTTCTGCCATCCCAGACATGTTAGTGTGGAGATATGGCATCATTTTCACAGAGTATCTGCCTTTCCCTTCTCCAACAGAATTTTAAGATCCTGCACAAGTACATTGCCCTATACGCCACTCACCTGATCAAAGAGGGTGGGGCAGAGAAAGTGCTCGACCTGTACGCCCAGCACGGTGTGCCAGCTTATTCACAGGTACATACAGTTATGCATTGTAAATTATTCTTTAAAAAAAAAGAAAAGAAAGAAAGCAGTGAGTGTTTTCCATTAAATGTCCCCTCAAGCTAAGCATATAGTATTTTATCTTTCCTCAGCAACATCTTCTTTCCTATCTTGCAGAACTTCAACATCTACAAGCGGATGTTCCTGGAGCTGATGAGCCTAAGGGACCGGGATTGTGCGGAAGCTTATCGGATGTGGGCAGATCTGAGGGATGTCCTTCTGCTGCTGGTGAGCTTTGGGTTACTATGGCAGCTTACACTTGGGAGATTATTTAGTCAGTATTGATTCGATATTCAAGTGGGAAATAGTGAATCTTACTGTATCTCTTTACTGTGCAGTGTGAAAACCTGACCAAGTCTTCAGAAGCTAATTCTCCAGCTCATGAGGAGTTTGAGCAGATGCTGCTGGTTACTCACTATTACGCCACCCGCTCTGCAGCCAAAGGCATTGACCAGCTGGTGTGTACATACTTCAAGCTGATCTTTATTATGTGAAAATGGTATTGTATATGCATGTTGATACCACATAAACCCTTTTTAATCACTACTGTTCAAAAGTTTGGGGTCTGTAAGATTTTTTTTTAATGATATTAATACTTTCTTTTTTCAGTAAGGATGCATTAAATTGATCAAAAGTGACAGTAAAGACATTTATAATGTTACACAAGATTTCTATTTCAAGTCAATTCTGGTGTTTTGAACTTTCTATTCATCAAAGAATCCTGGAAAAAAAATGTATCACTGTTTCCACAAAAACATTAAGCAACACATCTGTTTTCAACATTGATAATAATAAGAAATGTTTCTTGAGCAGCAAATCAGCATATTAGAATGATTTCTGAAGGATCATGTGACACTGAAGACTTGAGTAATGATGCTGAAAATTCAGCTTTGCCATTACAGGAATAAATTACATTTTAAATTAAATGAAAATAGAAAATATTTTAAATTGTAATAATATGAGAATAGATCTGTTTTACTGCATTTTTGATCAAATAAATGCATCCTTGGTGAGTATTAGAGATTTCTTTCAAAAACATCAAAAAATCATTTGAACAGTAGTGTATATAGAGACAATGTGACATTTGCATTATTAGAAATTTCTAATAATTGCGCATGATCATCTCTGGTCTTATTGCACATGATCATCAGTGCTTGTTATTCTAGAAAAAAAAAATTTGTTTTTATAATCTTTCATCAAAAAATAGCATCAACTTTTCTGCTGATGTAAAAATGGCTATAGGAAGAGGAAAAATATTAACCAATAATATCATAGCCTATTTTTTCACATCCAATCAAATGCCAATGGATAAAATAAAGTCTTGTCCTGCATTATTTTCTTTAGAAAAATATTAAACATTCTGTTCTGAATGCCTTTTCATAATGCTTTTTAAGTGTGTAATTTCAGTGTCAACAAAAAAAATTACTGATTTCAAAAAAAGTTTCCAGAACAGTCCCATACCTTCCATCGGTTGGCCCCCCAAAGTCATTGACTCAGGCACAATAAACTTGGAATAAAATAGTATTTTAACATCCAAAACACTTCTCTTTTATGTTATCTGTGTCACTGTAATTTTGCATACATGTTTACTTGTCTACAGAGTTCTGTGGCGGCCAAGTTGTCCGTCTCTCTCCTGAGGCACACCGAGCTCATTCCAGCTGACAAGGCCTTTTATGAGGCCGGCCTGGCTGCCAAGGTGAACTCACAGTGAGCCCATCTCCAAACACACACTCGCATAGCTGCTTCAACTATTCATGTGAGACAGGAGGGCAGCTAAGAGCCCTGGGAAATTGGCTTAATTCTCCTCTGTTTGCTCCAGTAAGAGCTCACAGCAAGTGTGAATAATTTGATTCGCAAAGCAGTTAGAGTTGACTTGTGTTCTGAAGACGAAGCAGCAATGTGTCCTTTTTCTGGAGTTCTTTTAAATATTTCTTAAACTTTTCATTTTTAATTTGAGCTGTTTCAGTTCTGCGTGTCACTGATGAATATTTCTCATGCAGGCTGTGGGATGGGAGAACATGGCTTTTATCTTCCTCAACCGCTTCTTGGATTTGGCTGATGTAAGTAAAAGACTTTTTTTTTGCTTGTGTGTGCAGTCTGATGAGTATCTTTCAAATGAGACTGTAGGCTACAGAGAACGCAAACCATCAGTTGTGCCACCAGCCTCTTAGTTGGTATGAAACAAATTTAAACTTTACAAATCGCTTGCAAAGGTAGCTGTCTTGCTGCCCCAGTTAGTCAGTGAAATGTGTTCAGGGGCAAGTAAGGGGCATTTTTATTTTGAAAGAAAATAATTCTTTTATTAAGCAAGGATGCATTAAAGGGATAGTTCACCCAAAAATGAAAATTCTGTCATTATTTACTCACCCTCAAGTTGTTCCAAATCTGTATGAGTTTCTTTCTTCTGTTGAACACAAAAGAAGATATTTTAAAGAATGTTGGTAACCAGACAGTTGACGGTAGCCATTGACTTTCATAGTATTTTTTTTTTTTTCCTACTATGAAAGTCAATGGGTGCCATCAACTATGATTACCAACATTCTTTAAAATATCTTCTTTTGTGTTCAACAGCAGAAAGAAACTCATATAGATTTGGAACAACTTGGGGGTGAGTAAATAATGACAAAATTTTCATTTTTGGGTGAACTATCCCTTTAAGTTGATCAAAAGTAACAGTAAAAACAGCAGCAGAATACGGTTCCCAGTCCTGTATTTGAGTCATCAGTACAGCTAAATTCACACACAGTTCAGTTATTCACGAGAGTGAACACTGGATTCTATAACCGAACTCACACCCCCAAATTTTCAGGACTCACAACCGCATTCTCGGAAAACTGGCGCTGTGTGAACTGAACCGGACTGGACAACTAGTTGTCCGTCACATCATACAGTGCGAGAGAGACACTCTGCGCTGCACAAACGCGTGTCTGCCATGTGTTGCAGGTTTTCATGTGTGGTAACAGTAAGTTATAGCGACAGAGATTTGAGCCGTGTGTCGTCTTAAGGTTCTAGATCTAGTCACTGTTCTGCTCTCGTCTATTTTGTGTTCTACGCGTGACTCAAATGATCCTCTGTTCACCCAGATATAAAAGGTGCTTTCGGTTAATGAAGATTTGACGGATGAACTCGCGGCTTGATTGGACTCTTGTCATGGCAAATGTGATAAGTCTTTTCAGTTTTATGGATGTGGCCACCTTTGATATTACTTTGGTCACTGTCGCTATGGTTACTGGTATGCGTTCATACAGACAGCATTCAAGACGCTACTGTAAGTTGCTGTGTGAACTGACATTTTGAGACTCACACCTGTAAGTAAATGCGGTTGTCGATCCCAGAAACTGACAGTGTGAATGTAGCCATATATAATGTTATAAAAGATTTATATTTCAAATAAATGCTGTTCTTATACAAATGTATCACAGTTTCCACAAAAATAATAAGCATCTTTTTTCAACATTAATAATAAAAAAATGTTTCTTGAGCAGCAAATCAGCATATTAGAATGATTTCTTACAGATCATGTGACACTGAAGACTTGAGTAATGATGCTGAAAATTCAGCTTTGCCATTACAGGAATAAATTACATTTTAAAATAACAAAAAAAAAAAAAAAAAAAAAAAAAAAATATATATATATATATATATATATATATTTCACAGTATTTATGTTTTTACTGTATTTTTGATTAAATAAATGCAGCCTTGGTGAGCATAAGAGACTTCTTTCAGAAATATCTTTAAAAAGATCTGACCCCAAACTTTAAATTAATTATTTTTTTTTAAATCTCCTTTAAGTGTTCTCATTTCATTTCTGTAATTGTTATAAATTTCCAGGGCATTGATGAGGGCACATTGGATGCTTTAGATCACACAGACTTCCAGGATACAGATATTCCATTTGAGGTCTCCATACCTTCGAAGCTACATGTTACCGTAAGCCTTCGCAACAAAAACTGCACTGCCACTTATGTATTTTTCTTCTTTTTTTTGACTCTTTGAGCAAACTCTTCCCATTGGCTGTGTTCCAGGTGGAGAAGAGGGAGGAGATTAGGGAATGGGTTCTGACTGTGTCCATGGACCAGCGGGTAGAGCAGGTGCTTCCGAAGGATGAGAGGGGCACATATGAAGCCTCCCTAGTGGCTGCCGGCACTGGCATCCGGTCCTTACCTTGCGTCGTCACAGGTGAGGCAGTCTGCACAAAAGACGGTCCAGTGTGATGGTCGCAGTGTGTGCAAGGAGACTTGGATCAATGTTTCCTTTAAATTGCTTATAAACTGCTTGGAAAAAATGAACATTTTGTCATCTTTTATTCACCCTTTTGTCCTTCCAAACCTGTATAATTTTCTTTCTTTCTTCTGTGGAACTCAAAAGAAGATATTTTGAGAAATGTCTTTTGTTTTTTTGTCCAATACAATGAGTGTTGTTTTAGACTCATTTAACTTTCAGTGTATGGACAAAAACAGTTGAAACTTTCTTTAAAAAAGAGTGAAAGTAAATGATGACAGATTTTTCATTTTTGGGTGAACTATCCCTTTAAACAAGCTCTTTTAATGGGCTCCCTTTAAGAGTAGAATTAAAGGATTAGTTCACTTCAATATTAAAATTTCCTGATAATTTACTCACCCCACATCATATAAGATGTTTATGTCTTTCTTTCTTCAGTCAAAAAGAAATTAAGATTTTTGAGGAAAATATTCCAGGATTTTTCTCCATATAGTGGACTTCAACAGGGACCAATGGGTTGAAGGTCCAAACTGCAGTTTCAGTGCAGCTTAAAGGGCTCTACACGATCCCAGTTGAGGAATAAGGGTATTATGTAGCAAAACGATAGGTCATTTTCTTAAAAAAAAAAAAAAAAAATTATATACTTTTTAACCACAAATG
This sequence comes from Mylopharyngodon piceus, assembly GCA_039654765.1. Taxonomy (NCBI): domain Eukaryota; kingdom Metazoa; phylum Chordata; class Actinopteri; order Cypriniformes; family Xenocyprididae; genus Mylopharyngodon; species Mylopharyngodon piceus. The sequence goes on along the minus strand of CM077456.1, from coordinate 7,946,269 downwards.
CTAATCTTGCACTAGCTCTGCGATGCGCCACGCATTACATAATCACGTTGGAAAGGTCACGCGTGACATAGGCGGAAGTACCGATCCTGTGTCTACAAACCGAATGTGCAAAGACTAAGTCAAACAGCCTTTACAAAAAAAAAAGCGTAAAACAACGATGTCGGAAGATTTTGAAGTTGGAGGAGAAAATAAGATGGTGTTTTTCGCCCTACTGCAGTACTTCCACCTACGTCACGCGTGACCTTTCCAACATAATTACATAATGCGTGGTGCATCGCAGAGCAGTGCAAGATGAGCATTTGTGGTTAAAAAGTATATAATTTTTATTTTTTTGTATCGTTTTGCTACATAAGACCCTTATTCCTCAACTGGGATCGTGTAGAGCCCTTTGAAGCTGCACTGAAACTGCAGTTTGGACCTTCAACCTGTTGGTAACCATTGAAGTCCACTATATGGAGAAAAATCCTGGAATGTTTTCATCAAAAAAGAAAGAAAGAAAGACATGAACATCTTGGATGACATGGGGGTGAGTAAATTATCAGGAATTTTTATTTCTGAAGTAAACTAATCTAACATGAACATTTCTTAATTTTTCTTCTTTTTATTTGGAACACAGGTTACCCTGTCCTGCGCAACAAAATTGAGTTCAAAAGACCAGGGATGGCAGCAAATAAAGATGACTGGAATAAATTCTTGATGGCTACAAAGGTACAAGTTAGTCATTTGTTACCTTTGAGCTTTCACAATTAGTCTTCAATCACACTGCAATCGTTTGATTTATAATTAATATGCTCTCTTGATCAAAAGTTAACTCCCAGGAGTGAATTTATTAGCATGTGTTGTGTTGAAGTAAATGTAAATGCTCTCTTTCGATGCATTTCATCATCATTTTTTTATCCTTGTGGGTGCATTTGCAATTTTCGCATTATACAGTTTTTTCCCATCCATCCTGCCTAGGGTCGCCTGCAGTGCTTTGATCATGATTGGTTGTTTTTGTTTCACTCTTTAGACCACTCACAGTCCAGAATGTCAAGATGTGCTGAAATTTATCACACAGTGGTGTGGAGGTCTCCCGTCAGCTGGATATTCCTTCCACTAAGTTCGGGGAAGGTGCACAGTATCTCTTTCTCTATTTGTCGTCATCTTGTTCTTCACTTCCTTGCATTCGCCTCCCAGCTGTTCTGCTTAAACATTTAATCAGCCTTTTTCATTCTCTTATCCAAAGGCAATGTTCACTTCTTGGTCATCTTTCCCTGGCCTTTTTTTATATCTAAAGTATCATAAGGTCAGTGCCTGAAGGTCATTTAATGTGTGTGTTAAATTTGCATGACTACAGAAAGCCTTTGAAATGTCTTCATTTGAATATAATCTGTTACTATTATACATATTCCATTAGTTCATATGAGTTGGATATTTTGATATTTAAAGACTAAATAAAAAAACTAAATATATTATAAAGATTGTCAGTGTTCTCATGGGCGTTTGTATGAAGAGATTTTAAATTAATATTCAAATAAAATAAAAATAACATTATGTCCATATTTAATGAATCAGAATTATTCTTGAACTGTTAGGTGTGATAACATTTTTAAGCTTTCTGAAGGCTATATGCCTATTGTGCTTTATATTTTTAATATATTTAACTTACCAGTGGCATTCACAAGTGTATTTACATTTTATGTGTAATGATCAGCTGGTTTATGATAATTGATAGTCACCTGTCAAACAACGCCACCTTGTGGACACCATGAGGTGTTGGGGTGAGAGAGGACACACACACACACTCACTCACACTCGTGGCCTGGTACAATTTCAGTTCTCATGATGTAATAATGTGGAGAATTCCTTTTTATTTCGAGCCAGATCTTTGTTCCATAAAAACGCATTAAACCTCGAGGCATATTTATACCAATATTTTAATATGTAGAAACAAGCATCAAAGAAATTAGTGGGATTTGTGGGTGGTTTTGATTTCAATTATATAACTGGATGGAATTATATTACACTGATGGTGCTTAGTTGCATCGCTTGTATAAAAAAAAAAAAAAAAATGTGTGTGTGTGTTTCTACGTTGTTTTCAAACGTTTCTTTAGGTTACATTACAAGTAAAGGGCGCGAATTTTACTTGCAAACGCGTTATGACGATGAAGCGTTACACGTAGCCTAATGTCATTATGCATCTTTTATTATATATCACACAAATGTAGTGCTTTAGTTATGATTTATGATATTTTTTTACTGATAATGACGCGAAATGACTGTTTGCGTTGTGCCAGACGAACCTTGACAGAAACATTACGATTATATTTGAATCATTTAGCAGGTGTTTAAAAATCTTTAGTTCATTTAAAATAGTTGTAGGCTATAATTTGCACCCAGAACAGGCACCAACGTTGTTTTTATTTGCCACAAGTGTAGTCTTACCTGACAGTTTTGCTCATGTCATTAAATAAATACCATTTAACATAACTCTGTATTTGGTCATAATAACATCCAATAACTTTCATTTAAATCCACCCATGCAAATCCCATTGAAATAACTTCCTTTTGTGTCACACTGCTACTGTGTCCCCGCGTCCTTCAAGAATCAACATTTACAAAAATTACCAACTCGCTGATTAAAAACACAGGGGCAGCTGTCTGAATTTAATCTGCGACCTAAATATTCTTTTGATGAAATATGCTAATGTAGGCTACACCTCTGCCTAATGAGGTTGATCTGACATTATGCAGTGTCCTTAAATACCCTTTAAAGGATATAGCATTTTCGACAAGGCCACACACGGTTAATTTCACGGTTAATGCATAATTTCTCATTTTTCTCTTCTGCGATGTCTTTGACCATTTTAGTGCACTAGTTCGAGGTTAGCTACATCATTCACCTTCAGTCAAATGAAGCCATTTATGTCACGCAAACTGCCCGTGTGCGCTTCTTTCTTTTTTCCCTGAACCTTTGAAATGAAAACTGCAGTCTAAGCAGACAAGTAGGCTAATGTACGTGTGGTTTATAAAACTACATCTTGATTATCTCCATTTATTAGCTTGAATTGCCTGAACGCTTAATTTGTAAACGAACGAAAGGTTGCTAGTTCTAGAACAGGAAGAAGGCCTGCACGTTCTATTCTGAGGTTTATTGGCGCTTAAATAATATTTAAACCTCTAACGGAAATGATACACAACGTTAACCTTGATTAGTAGCCTCGTGGACGAAAATCATTAAACTACAATTCGACTGGTAGCCTACAGGTAAAATTTAAATTATTATGACGCAACAAAAGCATGTTTTCTTTGATATCTTTCATTGGCGAATAGAAGCTATACGCGTTTACCTAATAGAACAGTTTCAGTTGCCTATTTAATTATAAAAATCATTGGTTATACTTTATTTTAAGGTGACGTAGTTACATTGTAATTACTCAAATAAGTACTGAGTAATATTAATTAACTACATGTAGGCTACTTAGACTATAGGGTTGGGGTTTGGTTTAGGGTTATTACTTGTAATTATGCATAATTTACTGTTATTACTATAGTAAGTACATGTAGTAACGTGTCACTACGTCACCTTAAAATAAAGTGTTACCAAATCATTTGGCAAAAGCCTATAGGCCCACATTTCCAAAAGCAACCATTAGCTAAATGACCTTGAAAAGCGGTTACTAGGGTATAGGAATACAGTGATGAAACACTGTTTGGAATGTATCTCTAAAAATGTACATTTCATATGAAGTGAAGATGAAATATGTCAAGAGCTGTAATTAATGGCATGTTTAAGGCGACTATAATGTGAAATGCCCGTTTATGTAATCGAAACCCGCTTCAGTTTCCATTATATACCGGAATATAGACCATTAGAAGCGTGTAAATAAAGGCTTTTCAATGGTCCTCTTAAATTCAGCAAGGAACATGTTTGCTGTTCTTGGCTGGTTCTTTAAAACGTTATTGGTGTTGCATTATATTCCTTAGATCAATGTGTTGATGGGTTCTTTAAGGCATCCGTAAGATTTTCTAGAACTGAGGGATAAAAGTTCTTACTGGGCTTATTCTATATGGAATCAGGCATGTATCTTTTCGACGCCAAATAAAATGTTTATTCTGAAATTGTGAACGTCATTGTGAATTTATATCAAATATCTCTTAAACTGCAATTAAAAAGCTGTTAACTTTGTCTCTAAATTACACATATAGCTCGCGGCCTGTATCTTATTTCATATATATCATATATCATATATAAATATGTGTGTGTGTGTGTGTGTAAATATAAGTGTAGACAGATAGGCTAGATAAAAAGTGTGTGTTCTGATAAATCGAAATATGAAGTGGCAAATATTGCGTGAAAAAAAAAAAGAAATTAATGTTTGCTTCGTGGATATGTGCTTTTATTGACAAACTAAAATGATTTACAGTATCAAGGATACGATACAAACGTACATGCGTAATATTTTCTGTCTTTAGAATGAGGACACATGACAAGTGTCACTCGGACCCACTGCTGTCGTTTTAAGTGTTCATAAATTCAAGAAATCCGGAACGGTTCGTGATGTGTTCTGTTTAAATTGGTTGTCATTCTAGGCCTCACAACTTTTCTATCCATATTCTTCATCTTCTCCTGAAGACATCGTGTGCTACATGTCTTCAAATGTGGCATTTCTAGATTTTAAAAGCGTCCTCTATAATAGACAAATACCAAAAGGACGTTTCATCAGACCTCAAGGTTAATTGTTAGTGTTTTGAACTCTTATGCTTATAATATTCAAGGATACGCACGTATGCGCAACACAAAATTATGGAAGAACGCAATGAAATATTAAAGATTAGTTTGGCCGCATTGATGCGTCGGTTCACCTCCACACACACACACACACGAGCGCACGCGCTCTCTCTCACAAAAACCGAGCGAAAGAAAAACTGTCATGCATCGCAAACACGGACACTATCTGCGTTGTGCTGTTATAAAAACAGTCATCGATGATATTTGCCATCTCTCTTGGCATTCACCGCGTGCCTTAATTGTATGGACATTTAAATCAAGGTCCGCTGTGAACACGAAGAAAAGCAGGCCTGTTTTCAACCACAATGTTGAGAATCGCACAACTAGCTACAGTACTATATGCCAGCAACGATGTTGCACCAAAATGTCTACGTCCTCCTCCTCCGACTTGTGTAGCATCAGCATCCAACATTGCATTCTTAAAGCATCTGTGCATCAACACACACATAATTTATCAAACAAGCGTTCCCAGGTATTACATTACCTATTTTTCGAATGGCACGAGCGCGTTATTTCCACAGGACGCGGTGCGCATCTCTCCATCATGTGTTGGTGCAACATAAGGCCCGAGTGATGGCAATAAAAAGAAAGCGCTCAGTGGCTTGCTGCATGCAGTTGGTCCCTTGCTCAACTCCCATGAGATATAAAAAATAGTAGAGGGCCCATCTGGCTCCTCACCAGCTTTGTCAAGTCTTGCATACGCTAAAATGCTAATGACCTAGATAGCTCATGCAAAATGCAGCAGAGGTAAGAAAGAAGGGGGAAACTGTGGGACTAGAGACACCGCCGCCTCGTGTGGGGGGTCGGGCGGGGTATATGTTAGAAGGTGGGGGCAGTTGAAAGCACCTGCATCAGAAGGGGGTAAACTAAATATTGGGAAAAAAGTGGAGGGGACCATTTGTCAAAGCCGACCTTGCGCCATATACACAGAAAGGAAAATTCCCCGCGAATTGGATTTTAATTAGGCGATCCATTCAGTGACGTCCATTCAGTCTGAAAATCAAAGAACCTATTAATATAGCCTGACATAATTTGATACAGTGGAACCTCAATGCATTTACAGTCTGCTGTCATATGAGCTATAAGAAGGAAAAAAGAAACATGCTTTAGTAAAACAAGACATTAACAATTTGTTTAAAAAAAAACAAAAAACAAAAAAACATTGCACATCGATTTCATCAAAACTTACACAAATACACCTTGCGAAGCAGGATATAAATAATAGGTTTTTATCCCTCGAGATAATAATTGTCCATATATCCAGTTTGGGGGAAATGTCCACAAGGCAGTCGGTGCAGAAGAGCGTCGTTCCAAAATCATCAAATGTTCCGCACGCTTTTGCGCACCTTGATGCTGTTGGATGCGACATAAATCATTTCCGATTACAGTGTTGCATCACTCGGATTTCTTCAAGATAAACGAAAAAGGAAAGCAGAAAAATGCATGTTAGAAGCAAATAGCCAGAGCAGAAGGCTTCGGTGCTCGTATGCAGAGTCGGTCATCATGTGAAATGGTGTGATGCAGAGCGCGATCTGACAGAGAGGAGGAGAGCAGCCCAGTTTATCACACACACTGAAGCTCTCCGTCCTGCTCCTCTGTTCCCTTCCCTTCAGAGAGGATTATACTCTGGTGGAAAGAGGTGGCATCTGTCGGCTTACTAAACATTAGCCGTTTGGAAAATAGTTTCTGCACTTTTCATGATGCACGGTTTGGTTTTATTTCATCGTCATGATTTCTAAACAATGCACACTTTAATTTTTATTCATTTCTTGATGCACAAGTGCAGTTTGAGTTTGACTCAAACTAATCGAAACATACGTTTTTATTTTAGGTTTGATTTGATTTTTTTTATTTTTTTATTCTAACCTTATGTAATGTAATGCTCTTATGGAATGCGTACTTGCAAATAAACCACAAGTCTCTTGAAGAAATAAGGTCATCGTACATGCGCCATGACACCATTGACTGTTTATTCTTCGACGTAAACAATTTCACGTGAAATAAATATTTGGTTAACACCGCAATAAGCCCTTAGAAAGTATTAGTTCATCAAATTGTGTCCAAAAAAGAAGGCCGACTCCATATGGCCTGTCATCTGCGCGTTGAGTCCCATCCCCCACACACGCTCATCCCTCATGCCGCATTGATTTATTGTCGAACACTGATTTATCTTCATCCTTTCCTCATTTTATTGGTACACGAAAACGTTTCCACCGACTCCAAATCACTGATAGTTCTCATTTGGTTAGTGATGTAAACCAGTCACCTACTACAACAGCCTGTCTTGTTTATAAGCAGGCCTGTATTTCACTCAGTGTACGAATTATTCAGCGACTTTCATGGGGTCGAACCTTTTAAAGGACATTTGATCGGTAATTCGTCTCTCGCAGTCCGAATTGTCGTTAGTTAACTTAAAATAATCTAAAATGGCGGCAAGACGTTTCCTAGCAAGCAATAGCCGTCATTTCACCGTCTCGGTTAGCTATAGATGTAGTCTGGCTATGAGTAACCCAATTCTAGCCAAAATAACCTTGAATTTGTTTACATGTCGTTTTAGCCAAAATAACTTGCGAGATGTATGATATTCTATCATGTAAGCAAATTCAACAGTGATTACAAAGTGGTTTCATTTCTTTTGACGTTCTAATTGATGACTAGTCTATTCTTGGGCTATTAAATTTTCACTGACAGCCCAAACTGGTTTAGCATAGACGTCAGGGCTATGCTTGGACGGCTAATAGACGTCTTTTAAACGCAAAATTGCTTACTGGGCCTAAACGTGAAAATTATGACAAGTTTTGTCCGATATAGCCTACTGATCCGAACGTAAAGCCCTCGAACGACGTTGTTGCTGGTTCTATCTATCTATCTATTATCCATGCGCTTTGCAGTCTCTCATGTATTGTGTGGGTTAGTATCCGTCCCTGCAACTGCTTTGAGGTCAGCAGAGGTCTCCTGATCCTCTCTTGTGTTGCAGTTTAGAGGACTGTCGTCTGCCGCACGCGTGTCTCGAACAAACACATTCGACACGCAGTGAACTCCAGATGGTAAAGCTTTTCAATCCACCCTTATGCTGACGACACATGGATAAAGACACTGTCTCTGAGTGCTCGCAGACAGACAACACCTTCAACGGCCCGGGAATATCATCTCATTAAACAAAGAAATGTCTACTCAATGTTCTGTTTTTGTCTATGATGTTAGATTATTTTGCTATATAGGCTACAATTAATATTATTTGAAATTTAAACACCTTTCTCTATTAATGAAGACATCCTAAACTGACAAAGTGATCACATGAAAAATACTATATTATAGTATATAGTCATTATAATATTATATACAATATGTGGGTACACAAAATACGTTTTGATGCCTATGCTTATGACTTGTATTTTATCTAGCCTAATCATAGCATTTTATAAGCTCACATTTTGTAGTAGGCTATTAAACATAATTGTCACACCACGGAGCCATCAAAAACATTATATATTAAAAACATTATCTTTAAAAAAAAAAAAGTGTCAACAAAAACAAGCTTTAGCCAACCACTTTTTATTAAAAAGAGATCATAAGCTGTTTTTAATTACTAAGCAATGTCCTCAAACACAGCAGTGACTCCGAGTAGTTTTATCACTGGGTTAAAAGGGAAATTTACACATTTGATAAGAGCATGCTTATTTACTTTTATAACAGTTAAGTAACGAGCACGCGCCAGTGCAATCGTTACACAAGTGCATCGCGTGCGGTGTGTTTGTGCTCATGGTCGCGCGGACTTCCGTGCGGTTGGTTTGGCGGCATTTTATCCAAAGTAGAATGGGAGATATGTCCTCCAAAGTGCGAATGCCATCTCCGGAGGAAGCGCTACCTGGAAGGGAGCAGAGCATGAAAGTGTCAGGTATGGCGTTGTGAATTTGTCTGACTTTCTCAGTTCACGTGCTAACGCGGCTATGAGCTGTCAAACAAAGGCAGCGACGTAAGGTTTTAAGTCGCGATGTGATACAATGTTATAGGTTACGGATATGCAGTCTAAGCTTACGTGTGCAAAAGAAATCTATGATGGGTCTTCTGCAATCGAGGAAACTGGGGGCTTTGTTTTGTTTTTCCTGGATCTGTGCAACGCGCATGCGCAGTGCTACAGTAACATCTAATCGTCATTTTGTTTATTCTAGACACCCATATAGCGAGTTTACTATTAGCAAACATTATTTACTCCAATTTGCCTACTCAATAGTCAACTCATATGTTTTATGGACACCCTATAGCAGCAGCATCAATACATCTTACTCAGTCCCTTTTCTCTTTTTCATTTTTATCCATTTTCACTTTAGAGTACCATTTAGGTGAAGCAAAATGTTTTCAAAGTAAGTCGTTTTTTTACTGAGTAATATCTCCAACACTCTTGGTATTAAATATTCAATATCTTTTTCCTCAGAGGCAAGAGTACGGGTAGTAAAGGGCAATAAAAAGCACACTTGCAGTGGAGCAGAACAGCTGACTCAGGCTCTTACATAAAAATGGAAATGCTGCTTCAAGTAGGGTGAAGAGCTCTGATGGGAACAGGAGGCATGCTACGAATCCTAAATCACACCGTTTAAGTGACATCATTTAATCGGAAAATAAAACATCTAGTTAGAAATAGTATTTAGTACACTTTTATCCAAAGTGAAATGGATAATGTGGGTGCAGTTATTAAAGGGGACAATTCAAATGGTTAGTTTATACAAAAATTGACCCCCATTATTTACACCATCTCTCGTTATTCCAAACCTATAGCATTTTTTATTTAGCTTGGAACACAAAATGAAAAATGCATTTTTGGAGCATGTACAATTATCCTTTTGTGTTCCACTGAAAAATAGCAGCATATGGGTAGGAGTAGCAACAACAGAATTTTCATTTTTGGGAAAACTATCCCTTTTGGAGCACATCACTTGTCTTGCTCAAGGGCACAATAGTGATAACACAAGGCTTGTTTCTTTTGGAGGTCGAACTAGCAATTTTCTGGTTTCCAGCCCTGGGCTATAGCCATACACCTTCTCCCGTCCTCCCAGCAGCAGGTCCAAGTGGACCTTTCCTTCCCAATTTTTGCAGATACTGCCTTTGCATTCATTTAAATTGGTCTTATTTAAGTTGTAAAGGAATCTTTAGAGTAGCTGATGATAGGTTATTGTTGTAACTCTGCCTATAAGTTAATGTATAATAATAATAATGTGTCTGCAACGCCTGGCTCTCAGGAGCATCCACAGGCTGCTTGACATGCGACTCACATTGGCGTTCAGTGCAATGGCATGAAGCGTGCCCGTGCAGGGATCCACCCCTTCAGACTGCAGTGAACTGATTATCAGCGCTCGCCTCTCAAGGCTTCCCCTTGGCAACGGGACTCCACCGCGGAGCTGGAAGGTTGCCAGGTAACACTCTGCAACACTGACACACGCGTGTCTCGCTTTGAAGATGTAATGAACCTGGTTGAAGGTTACAGACCACAGAACAGATGGAAGAATGAGATCAGAGCTTAGGGCAGCGCGATGTCTCTTTGAACACGAGCAGCTTGTACAAAAAACTTTGTGGGCGCTTAGCTCATGTGCTGAGGGAACTGCTTCAGTCCTTACAAGTTATGTAGTTGGTGTGGACTTCTTTTGGAGTGGGATTGTATTTTTTTATATTTTATTTTTTATTAATATGCACAAATATCCCCTCCCTTGACAATGCTTTTTAATATTCCTTAAAAACATAGTGATTTGTTTGTATGTGAATAATTAATTTTTTCTGTGATTTGTTTGTGAGTTTGAAATTAAGACTTCTTAATGTTTTTGAAACAAATCACTTATGCTCAACAAAACAGTAATACTGTGCAATATTATTGCAATGTTTTCTATTTAAATATATTTTAAAATGTAATTTATTCCTGTGAGATGCATTGGCAATGCTGAATTTTCAGCATCATTACTCCAGTCTGTGTCAAATGATCCTTCAGAAATCATTCAGATATGCTGATTAACATGCAACTTTATTGTATCGGTAAAAAAATACTTTGTACTTAACAGGATAGTTCACCCAAAATTGAAATTCTATAATCATTTACTCCCCCTCATGTCATTCCAAAGCTCTATGACACTATAGTTTGGAATTTTTTTTTTTTTGTCCATGCAATATAAGTCAATGGGGTCCAATCATGTTGATTTGGACACCAGCATTCCAGAATATATCTTCTTTTGAGTTCCACAGTTGGAAGAAACACAGGATTGGACAGGCCTTAAAGGGTTAGTTCACCCAAAAATGAAAATTCTGCCATTTATTACTCACCCTCATGTTGTTCCACATCCGTAAGACCTTCGTTCATCTTTGGAACACAAATTAAGATTATTTCTGAGAGGTTTCTGTCCTTCCATAGAGATCCAGCGCAACTATCACTCCAAGGTCCAGAAAGGTAGGAAAAACATCATCAAAGTATTCCATTAGTGGCTTAAACTCAATTTTATAAAGCGACATGAGTGCTTTGTTTGTGCAAAAAAAAACATAATTTACCCTTTATTTACAAAATAATATTATCCAAAGCGTTCACATAACAACGTCAGCTCTCGCGTGAACACAAAACGCATGCGTCGTGATGCTCTCGTGAAGTCTCGCGCATATGCGTTGAGTTGACGCGTGAGTCTGAACACAACGCGCATGTGTCGTGATGCTCTCGTGAACACTTGCGCATGTGCGTTGAGTTGACGTGTGAGTTTGAACACGCATGCGTCGTGATGCTCTCGTGAACTCTCGCGCATGTGCGTTGAGTTGACACGTGAGTTTGAACACAACACGCATGCGTCGTGATGCTCTCGTGAACACTCGTGCATGTGCGTTGAGTTGACGTGCGAGTTTGAACACGCATGCGTCGTGATGCTCGTGAACTCTCGGGCATATGCGTTGAGTTGACGTGCGAGTCTGAACACAACACAACACAACACGCATGTGTCGTGATGCTCTCGTGAACTCTCGCGCATGTGCGTTGAGTTGACGCGCGAGTCTGAACACAACACAACACAACACAACACGCATGTGTCGTGATGCTCTCGTGAACACTCGCGCATGTGCGTTGAGTTGACACGTGAGTTTGAACACAACACGCATGTGTCGTGATGCTCTCGTGAACACTTGCGCATGTGCGTTGAGTTGACGTGTGAGTTTGAACACGCATGCGTCGTGATGCTCTCGTGAACTCTCGCGCATGTGCGTTGAGTTGACACGTGAGTTTGAACACAACACGCATGCGTCGTGATGCTCTCGTGAACACTCGTGCATGTGCGTTGAGTTGATGCGCGTGTCTGAACACACGCATGTGTCGTGATGCTCTCGTGAACACTCGCGCATGTGCGTTGAGTTGACGTGCGAGTTTGAACACGCATGCGTCGTGATGCTCGTGAACTCTCGGGCATATGCGTTGAGTTGACGCGCGAGTCTGAACACAACACAACACAACACAACACAACACAACACGCATGTGTCGTGATGCTCTCGTGAACACTCGTGCATGTGCGTTGAGTTGACACGTGAGTTTGAACACAACACGCATGTGCCGTGATGCTCTCGTGAACACTCGCGCATGTGCGTTGAGTTGACGTGCGAGTTTGAACACACGCATGCGTTGTGATGCTCTCGTGAACTCTCGCGCATGTGCGTTGAGTTGATGCGCGAGTCTGAACACAACACAACACAACACAACACGCATGTGTCGTGATGCTCTCGTGAACACTCGCGCATGTGCGTTGAGTTGACACGTGAGTTTGAACACAACACGCATGTGTCGTGATGCTCTCGTGAACTCTCGCGCATGTGCGTTGACTTGACACGTGAGTTTGAACACAACACGCATGCGTCGTGATGCTCTCGTGAATACTCCCGCATGTGTGTTGAGTTGATGCGCGAGTCTGAACACAACACGCATGCGTCGTGAAGCTCTCGTGAACACTCGCGCATGTGCGTTGAGTTGATGCGCGTGTCTGAACACAACACGCATGTGTCGTGATGCTCTCGTGAACACTCGCGCATGTGCGTTGAGTTGACGTGCGAGTTTGAACACGCATGCGTCGTGATGCTCGTGAACTCTCGGGCATGTGCGTTGAGTTGACGCGCGAGTCTCAACACAACACAACACAACACAACACAACACAACACAACACGCATGTGTCGTGATGCTCTCGTGAACACTCGTGCATGTGGGTTGAGTTGACACGTGAGTTTGAACACAACATGCATGTGTCGTGATGCTCTCGTGAACACTCGCGCATGTGCGTTGACTTGATTTGGAGTTTGAACGCAACACGCATGCGTTGTGAAGCTCTCGTGAACACTCACGCATGTGTGTTGAGTTGATGCGCGAGTCTGAACACAACACGTATGCGTCGTGATGCTCTCGCGAACACTCGCTGAGTTGACGCACATGTGTTGTGAAGTTCTCGTGAACGCACATTGCAGATCAATATTTTTTAAGTAAAGTGGTAAATTATGTTTTTTTGTGCAAACAAAGCACTCACGTCGCTTCATAAAATTGAGTTTAAGCCACTGGAGTCACATGGAGTACTTTATTTATGTTTTTCCTGCCTTTCTGGACCTTGGAGTGGTAGTTGCGTTGGACCCCTTGGAGAGATAGAAACCTCTCAGACTTCATCAAAAAGATCTTAATTTGTGTTCCAAAGATGAACGAAGGTCTTACGGATGTGGAACGACACGAGGATGAGCAATAAATGACAGAATTTTCATTTTTGGGTGAACTAACCCTTTAAATGAATACACTGTTTAAATTAATAGATTGTTAGCTAACTGCGTGATTTGTATATGTACATTTCTGAAATTACATAACTTGCACAAAGTCACCTCTGATAACAGATCACTCTAAATTGTAATGTTGACATGCATTTTCTGTAAAGCTGCTTTGAAACGATATCTATTGTGAAAAGCACTATACAAATAAATGCGAATTGAATTGAGTTTGAAATGACATGAGGGTGAGTAAATGGTGACAATGTAAAATTTTTGGGTGAACTATCCCTTTAAGTGTCACCCACATTACACAGAATTTAACTTCTACCCAGGCAAATTATAACAGACATTTGTGATTATGCATGAATATTCCATTTTTTTTACTTTTAAGTGGCTTGTATTTTTAGACATTTTAATTAACACACACACACAAAATTCCATGTTTTTCATCCGGTGGGATGCTTGACCTTAACCAGAGCCAAATATATTGATTCAATTTAAAAGTATATATCATTGTTGCCAGGAAAAGATGCAAAGAAAATTAATTGTGAAATTTGAATAGTGGTTAGATAGTCGATTAAGAAAAAATAATTCTCTAATAAGGATGTTGTACTATTGAACATTCATACATTGCTTAAACATGAATTCTAACCAAAGCAGCAAAGATATCAGTTGCTATATTATATTTCATAGGAAATATAGATTGTCAGTGCAATATAGACCAACTGTTTTCATATTCTCTACACTAGTTCATTTTTCATGCTACAAATATCTCAACAGTTTTGTGGCAGTGCATTTGAGCACATGGTTTGGTTTCCATATAAGTGAGAAAGTTTTTTAGGGAGGGCGTCCTTAGGGCCGTCCCGTTTTGGCACAGCATCGCTGCCATGTCCCCAAAAATGGCAGTATAAGCACAGGAGGTGCTGTTTTGGCATGTGCTGAAAAGAGGAACAGCAGCAGGACTTTTCCCTTCTAAGATAAATTTGAAAACGAGTAGGTGAAACACGGAGCAACTCTCGAGTGCCAGTGGCTAACAACGGATGAAGCGGATGGGTGGTTAAAGGAGGAACGTTGGAGGTGCGGGGACGCTGGGGAGATTGGGATGACAGACATTCCAATGTCCTCACGTCTGTGCATCTGGCGAGGGAGGAGGGGAGGGGACCGTATTTGGATGGAAGTGGCAGGGAATGGCAGAGAAGAGAAATTAATTTGAGATTCGTTTTGATCAATTTGCCTAAATTGGCGCTTTTTCGGGGGGAGGAGGGGGGCCCAGACGAGCAGACACAGGCTGGAGCTCCGCCAGGGTTTCTCGGGAAAGTTGCCACGCCGGGAGTGCGGGAGCACGGAGAGGGAGAGGAATGGAAGAGAAAAAACCCAGGCGAGACTTGGCAGGGTTCTATCGCAGCTCCCTTTGTCTGTTTGCTCAGCTTTTGCGCAAAGGAAATCAAAAATACCCCGAGTGCAGGAGCTCAGCTTCAGTGCTAAAAAACTAAATCTAAAAAGAAAACTACATTATATTTTGCAGGAAGCTAGTGCAAAGGTGACGAACGTTGTAATCAGTGAGACGTTTTTAACAATTCTGGAAGAATTGTGCGTTCCCCATTTTTTTTTTTTTGGACTGGACTTTTGAAGTTGTTTGCGCCAAGAGATGACCATGTGTCTTCAGAGGTCTTTGTTATCTTAACCGCAAATGAAGATCCATCTGACTGGTTTATGTTCTCACTAATGGCTTCACTATTGGAGAGAATGTCTGGAACTACAAACGGCATGTGCTAAAGAAAAGTTTGCGCCTCTACGATTGGACTACAAAGTTTTTTTTTTACTTTCATAAGTTTTAAACTCCAGAAATTAACAGCCAGAACCAAAACACTGCATTCCTAAGATGGAAATGGATGTTTTTGTCTTGGAAGAGGAAGTTAGGTGACTTTCCAAGTGTCCTCATCAACAGTCTTCTTTCTTTGAGGTGTGTCTCCAGAAAACCAAGACCATATTCCAAAACTCTTT
Organism: Mylopharyngodon piceus; assembly: GCA_039654765.1. NCBI lineage: Eukaryota > Metazoa > Chordata > Actinopteri > Cypriniformes > Xenocyprididae > Mylopharyngodon > Mylopharyngodon piceus. The sequence goes on along the minus strand of CM077456.1, from coordinate 7,930,746 downwards.
ACATTTAAACGTGTTTATCACAGTGCGTTTAGATCAGTGAGGGCATAAATAGACTGTTTTTGTTACAGACTTCTAACTATTAGGGAATTTAATGCTCTACAAGAAGAAGATGGATTGTTGGTCGGCCATTTTGGTGCTCAAATGCTTGTGGTCAACAGCGAATGTCTGGAGTATAAAGAAGGCCTGGATATTGATTTCCTAACATCTGTAAGTGGTGTCTCTCTTTCAAGCCAAATAATGCAGGTTTGTCTCATATTAATACAGATAAAATCACATGCTAGTCATTAAGTTTAGTGTTTTTTTTCTCAGTTGGTTTCACTGATGCTGAAGAGTCATTGTTAGAATGTTGGGTTGGTATTATTGGTTGATTATATTTATCAGGACATGAGGTGCGTAAAGTGAGAGTGATTTCCTCTAGAGAGATTGTTTTCTGCTGATTCTGTGTCTGCTTTTTTCTCATACAACCTTGCTTTGTACATGGCATACTTCTGTACTTACTTTATAGCTTCCTCTCACCAACTTTTTACTAATACACTGGTTTTCTGTCTCTCATAGTTACACATTGGCATTGCACTAGGATTCTGGCTGCATCTGCAGGCTTCCAGTTAATAACTGTGAAAAGGGCAAGAATAGAGAAGAGACAGAGAGAGATTTTGTTGATTCTGTGCCAGGATGAATTTGCCAGATGTGTCTCATCACAAGACAGGTGTCCATGGCTGATAGAACAGGTGCATTATGATGTTTGGCGTCATAGTTTGATATTATGGTTTCTGAAAAGGCCTCTCTGTTTTCCATCAATACTCAAAAAGCAAAGGCCCAAACTCTCATCAGCAGAATTTTAAACATGTGGACGTTGAATTTTTAATCACCAGACAGTATTTCTGACCTTTGAAGATGGATCCAAATTGAATATCTCTTCACGGTTCTGTGTGCCATTTCTAATTTGTTTTATGAAGTAGAATTTTTTCTTTTTCTTTTTGCCACCAGCATCTTAGAACAGCTGCTTGGGCAATTGCAAAATGCCAGTTGGAAACTCCATTGCTTTCTGAAAAATAAATATTAATTATCAACAAGATTATTCATATACCACCTGGATTGATCTAAATCGACAGCCCTAATTGTCTAGCTTTTGAATTTGTTCATTTAAAGCTCATCTGTAGTGTAGAATATTTTTTAAAAGAATTTAAAGTAAAATACTACTACTGCAAAGAAAATGAAATGGACAGAATTCACAAAGATTGGTTGGGAAAACTGCTTGACTCTATACCACATTTAGTTGTTTATTTAGATGATTGTTTGGTAACTTTCTGGCATTTTTTTTTTTTCTTTTTTTTTAAAGGTGAGATGCGTTGTGTGCCATAAGCACAACCATATGCAATATCTAATGCAATGTCTAAATATCTTTCCCAAACAAAATTGATTAGACCAGAAGTTGAAAGCTCCAAAGAACCTTTAACTCTTTAACATTGAAGAATGTAACATGTATATACACAACTGTTAATGTTTGGGGTCAGTAAGATTTTACTTCTTAATAGTGTTGCCAAGTCCGCAGTTTTCCCATGTTTTTTTTTTTGCTACTTTAACACTGTTGCTGGCGGTTGTTTTTTTATGTCCGTGGGTTGAAGCGACGCCAAATAACATGATATTCAGCACCTGGAATGCGAATATTTACCAAGGGAACCCCGCCAAAAATGCGGATTTTACCCCTTTACCCTCCGGAACCTGATTTTTCACCGGGGGACCCCCCTGAAACACGATTGGGCTAGTTTTTTGGGAAAACCTGGCAACCCTGCTTCTTGAGCACCAAATCAGCATATTAAAATGATTTCTGAAGGATCATATGACACTGATGACTGGAGTAATGATGCTGAAAATTCAGCTTTGCCATCACAGGAATAAATTAAAATAATATTTGAATAGAAAACAGTTATTTGACACTGTAATAATATTTCACAATATTATAGTTTTTCCTGCATTTTTGATCAAATAAATGCAGTTTCGGTGAGCCTAAGAGACTTATTTCAAAGACATTTAAAAAATTTTTCCTACCCCAAAATTTTCGGTAGTGTATGTATGTATTGAAACTTGCATACTTTTTACATCAGGCATTTTATTAGTATGAACTGAGTTCCTTGTATACTTGAGGATTGTCTTTTGAGCTCTTGAGCTTTTTTCCTGCCTAAGTGAACAAGTGGAAGAGTCCAACCATGCATGTGTAACAGTGGCTGTAAATTATTCATAACTTCCTTGGCAGATAATAGAAAACCTAATATGTTGCATGCATTTTCTCTGCAATACAGTTTTTTGAAACGCAGAAGCAGACCTTTTAATGGTTGCAGAAAAGCAGTGTGATGTTTTTGGTGAATTATTGTGCACGTTGACCCACTTCAAGTCAGTCAATGGCTTGAGAATCTAGCCTCCTTTATATTTCTGAATATGAAAGTATTATTTGGAATTGTCTTTCTCTTTGCTGATGTGCTGTAACTCATGCAATGTTCCTGTAATTCCTCTAGTTCCTGTAGTGAACACACATACTCTATAAATGTACACCTTGTAAGTCAATTTCGATAAATGTGTCTGCCAAATGCATGGATGTAAATGTAATCTGACCTTAGAACCCTAATGTGTAGAGAAAAGGAAGATCTGTAAATGTGATTAAGTAGATCATTTAAAAAGCCTGTTACACACTCCCTCTGTCTCCCACAGTGCTCTTTGCCCCGTTCAAGAACACATCTGTCAACACATAGGTCTTGTATTGCTTTCAGCCGACGTCGGACCTGTCTGTCTTGTCACAGATTTACAAAAGACATTGGTTGGCTTATTACTAGCTTAATGATTGTGTAATGTTTTATGACAGATTTGGACTTAAATAAGGAATATGAATCATTCCAAGGTCTTGAATGGGCTTGCACTTCATCAGCATGAGAAAGCATTAAAGGAGCGTTTTGGGTTCAAAGTTTAAGCTTTATCATTAGAAAATTATTTTGACTCGTTCCTCAGTTAGTAAAAAAAGCTTAATTGTGGAAACAGATATGTATATACTATGGAAGTCTATGGGGCAAGACATCAGGAGAAATGTTAAAATATACTATAACCACAAAGGATAGTACACCCCAAAAATTAAAAACCTTGTGTAATTTTGAGAAATTATATCCTATGCTTCAAAATGTCTTCTTTTGTGGAAAAAAAAGTCATACAGGTTTGGAACGATATGAGAGTGAGTATAAATGATGACAGAATTTTAATTTTTGGGCGATCTATCCCTTTAAGAACTATATATATGTGAACGTGAGACTTCACTAACATTGTCTGCAAATTTAAATTGAAATCAAATTGAAATCATGCAAGGACACCAAAAAAGGACTGTTTATACTGAGATACAAGTTCATCTGCTGTAGTCATACTACTAAAAAAGTCATTTAGACTACTTTTCAACTAAAATAATACTCATTTTAGTATATAATTAATATAAATGCTTGAAAATATATAAGAATGAGCACATATCTGCTTCTAAACCTACCAGAATGCTTTGTTCAGTAGAAGTCCATTATAACTGCACTAACCGAAATCATGGTCTCTTGTAATTGACAGCCTGTCAGATGCTTTTGACAAAGCTTAGTTTGTTTTAAACATTTTCGCTATGTAATGGAAGTACCAACAGACTTTTTCTTCTCTAATGTGACATGCATCTGAGTGAAACGGATTGGTGAAAAAGAAAAAAATGAAAGGCAGGTCTTGGTTCTGTCCATTAGTTGTTGACTGAATGAAGGCAGATCTGAATGCGAGCTTGAGGTCGATTGTAAGAAAGTGGTGGGGTTTAAGTGGACTAAATGATTGGAGAAGTCCTCAGAAAGAAAGATCAAGTTATGCCATTTTGATTAATTGTGAGCTCAAAACATTTTTAATAAATGATACATGCATGGAAGACTCATTCCATAAGACCAATTACATGCATTTGGAAAATAGATTGGGTGACTTTCATTTCATTTCATGCCTACTTTAAAGGGTTAGTTCACCCTATATGAAAATTCTGTCATTAATTACTCACCCTCATGTCATTCCAAACCCGTAAGGCTTTAGTTCATCTTCGGAACACAAATTAACATATTTTTGATGAAATCTGAGAGCTTTCTGTCCCTCCATAGACAGCTACGCAACTGACATTTTGACGCTTCAAAAAGTTCATAAAGAGATCGTAAAACTAATCCATATGAATTGAGTGGTTTAGTTCAAATATTCTGAAGAGACGCGATCACTTTATATCATGAAAAGATTTAGTTTAGGCTTTTATTCACATATAAACATTGATCAGCACACATAAACAGAAGCTCAACCGAACCTTTGAGTGTGTGAGTAAATGATGACAGATTTTTTTCATTTTTCAGTGAACTAGCCCTTTAAATGGTGGTGCTGTTGGATATGAAATGGCTATTTGAATTTCTTTTTCCCTAACTGAATGGGATTTTTCCAAAACTGGTATTTGTATTTTATAGGCTCAGTGACATCTTCTTCATTCTTAAAGCTGTAATTTATCTTTCATTTTGCAACATGGTGGAAGTTGGAATGGCTTAGAACATATGAGTCCAAGAAGACGGCAAATGAATATCACCGCGTTGAGTTGTTGGATTTGGCATCATGGCTGTGCGTATGATAAATTCCAAATCTCACAGCTTGAAGGGTTGTTTCAAGAGATCAAAATAAATCTTTTTTTGAAAATGTGTTTGGATTTCTAATGCAGGTTGTAAAAAGACTGGCTCGCTTTGCTCAAAGGACGCAACAGTCCACCTGTTTGTCTGAACAAAGAACTGAAGGAATTAAAGATATGATGTGTTCTGGGTCCTACAGTGCGTTTCATTTTGCTGTTTTTACCTCTGGTGAGCAAAACCCCCTTTAATCTTAGCTCCAAAGGACTGCACTGACAGGCAGGTGTGGAGCGCTAGTCGCCATGTTTGATGTTGACACATAATCGCAAGATGAAGGGAGAAGGAAGCTTTTTCACTCACAAAGAGATCTCTCTCACTCCTTCACCTCTGTGGCCACACGTCTGCCCGTTACCGGCTCATTAGTGATCCTGTCTTCCTTTATAATGATAGAATAGGAGCAGGAGGGTAAAACCCTGTCTGTCGCACATGCCCTGGGTTGCAGTATGAGAGTCGTCAGTTCCACTGATCACAGTAGCGTCTAGGGTTGCTATTTTAGGAGGACTTCTAAATGTTCTGTAGTTTAACAAAATCGGGTAATGATGTTGTAAACACACTGACCCAATTAGTGTTGAGGAGATGCATCTTTAAGATTCAAAGATTCAAATCGAATCATTCACGGATGTAAGCTGTGTTTTAAATTGTTTTAAATGGCATTAATCTATACTACTATTTTTGCAGTATGTAAAAATATGTACACAGCATGCAGCATTAATTGGTGTTGATGAGATATGTGAAAATAAAGTCATAAAGATTCAGTATGAATCAATACACAGTCTTGAGCTGATTCATAAGGCTCTAGATGCATTCAAAGTTGTGTAGTACTACACTACTAATACTTTGGTAGTATGTAAAACTATGTACATTGTGCACAGTATGCAACATTAATTAGTGTTTATGAGATGTATAAAATTACAAAGTCTTGAAGATTCAGTATGCTCAAGCCCAAGGTATTTTCACGTTTTTATCTAACATAAAATACATCAATAATACCCTGGTGTGATTTTTTTTTTTTTTTTTTTTAAATTTTTTTTAAAGCTTTTACTTGAAAACTCTAACTCAGACTTCCAAGGAAAATGTTTTTTTTATATAAAGACTGAAAGAGTTATTGAAAGCTTAATATTGGTGATGTTGAAGTCAGGCAACTGTGGTATAATTTGTTTATAGCCATTTATTCAAGTATTTAGCCTTCAAAATTCAAAAGTTGTGCTCATTTGTAAAGAAACAAAATGTGTGTCGCAAAGCTTATTTTCTGCAATAATCCAAAAGCCAGTGGAACAATCTTATTGGGTTTTTGTCAAGGGAACCAGGGTGATGCTAACTTCCGGGTTGGCCTACAAAAATATGTCATCACTGCAGCATTAAAGTGCCCCTATTATGCTATTTTAAAGTTTCCTAATTTTGTTTTGGAGATCTCCTAGGTTTACATGCATCCAAGGTCAAAAAACACTTTAATTTTCTCATAATATACATTGCACATCACCTCATTTCAAAAAGAGTCTAAAAACGGCTTATTCGAAGATTCAGTCTCTCTAAACCCCTCCTTCCCGAGAGCCGACTCTGTTCTGATTGGTCAAACACTTAAAGCACATGTCGGAAACAAAACACCTATTACCATATCTGAATTTCAGCTCCGGAGGCTTTCTCAGCTCTTGTATGATACGAGAAGTAACGATGGCATCGTTTTTTCTGTATCAATTCCAGCGCAAACCAAGTCCTCATGCTTTTGTGGTGCATGCAAGTGGATTTGCAGCACTGAAAATAGCGTCTTCTTGACACATCAACAACATGAACTGAGGCCTCAGCTACAACTACAGTGTTTGAGGATGTATCAAAGTAGACAGTGAAGACCATAGGCTGGCATTATGCAAATTTGCTACATTTTTACATAGGTATATAACAGGAATTGAGACTGGAATTGCTGACGACTTGTCTGCAGTTCAGAATCGATTCTTTCATTTAGGAGACAATAACTTTATTTGTTATGCACTTTGATCTTTAAAACTTTGCAGACCTTTTACATTCACAAACAGCTATATTACACACTGCATGAAAGGTAATATTCAAAAAAGCATAATAGGGGACTTCAAACATGCATTTACAATGTTTTTCGTAGCATACCAGTTTTACTAAACAGTGAGTGGTACACAGTATATACTGTGCAGTATGCTGCAAGCAATACACTAGTATTCCTTTCCAAACAGCCTTGTTTAATCACCATGACAAAGGAAGTGATTAAGTATTGGGCATTTTACAAAATGATAGTCTCTTGGCAGTCCTTGTGTTTGACTAGATGCTGTTGCCAATGGTGACAATATCAAATGAACTGGAATGAACTGAACACTTTCATTCCACAGCTGAACATGAAGTATGAGGAACGCTTTAGCCATGTAAATATATCTTTGTATTTGATGCGGTTTCTCTTTCTGATTTTACCTCCTCCATTCTCTACCATCTATGTCGTTCTCGTTCTCTCTAACCTTCCCCCCACCCTTCTTCTGATTGGTCGAATTAACTCTGCAGCCTCCTGTTGTGAATAATTACTTTTGATCCAATGCGGATCTCTCTCTCTCTCTCTCTCTCTCTCGCTCCTCCGCAGTTTTCAGATTTCCCTTTTAAAATTTTCGTCACATCCCTATATCATACGCACATGTAAACATACACACTCTATATGTTAAGGGCACTTTCTGCTCTGTCGTTTTAGCAGGAATTATTATTGCAGACAATACCTTTCTGAGTTCTTGATTTGGTTGTTAAATTAATAGTTCATGCAAAAATGCTGTTGTAAGTCTCATGTTTTCCATGGAACGCAAAGTGAGACGTTATGCAGATTATTCACACTGTTCTTTTCTTTTCTATTAAAGTGCTGTCAAGCTTCAAAAAATGACTAAGAATACCATAAAAGTAGTCCATATGACTCATGTCATGTGCTAAATTCTTCTGAAGTCTTTTGAAGCCATAGGATCGCTTTGTGCGAGGAACAGATTGCCATAGCTCATAGCATTTATGTTAGCGTAGACACGTGAAGATGTCTTGCACCAGTTCCAAAGACTTAAAACTGTGTTGAAACGGAGGTAGCGACAGATCTTTTCTTCTATATTGTAACATAAATCCAAGTGTAATGGATTATTGAAAAAGAAAAATTGTAGGCCAAGGACTTGGTTATATCCATTGGTTGTTGATTGGATTTTGAGATGTGGGTGTTGCACTCAAAAATTAATGCAAGCTTGGGATGGGGTTTAAACAGACTAAATGATTGGAGAAGGCATATGTCACCAGAGAAGTCTGTCGTTTTCGCTGGAAGATCGAGTTATGATATTTTGATTAAACATTATGAGGTCAAAAAATATATGAATCATTCACAAGAAGATCTATAACATGCATTTACAAAATGATGGGGTCAATTTTAATCGAATTCTTTAAAGTCAGAAAGTTACCATTGTTTCTTACTCTATTCATGGAGACCAGAGCCATGTCGTTATTTTAATTTTTAACCCGAAAACGCTTGCAGTCTGTATAATTCATAAACGCATCTTCATTCTTATTGAGTCTCTGCAACAGTGTGTAGCTTTAGCCATGTTAGCTGTGCAGCACGCTATCAAACTATCAGAATTGAATGTTAGCAAACATTCACAAAATACATGCCATACCTACATGATCTGATATGCTGCATCACAGTTTGTAATGATCCATTTTTGAGAGTTATATTTGCTGTGTGAGCTTCTCCTGTATTATTTATGCCTCAGTGTATTGGAATCACGAGTTTGGGGGTGGGGAGCACGAGCTCATTTGCATTTAAAGATACACACACCAAATTAGCACATTTTTTTCTCCCACCCAAAAATAGGCAGTTAAAACAGGGTATAATAAAAAAATCCATGGGGTATTTTGAGCTGAAACTTTACAGACACATTCTGGGGACACTTGAGACTTGCATCTTGTAAAAAGGGGCATAATAGGTCACTTTTAAAAAAATTAAGATATGCACGGATAAGTCATTTATAGTAAATACTGCAGTATTCCATAAAAGTATTAAGAATTGTCCATTTCAATTTCATGGTGACTTTAAATTTTGGTCTGTTTCTCACACAAAGCTATTATATGGTTTCTGAAGACTTGAAATACAGGGCACAAGCCATATGGACTACTTTTATAGCACTTTCATTATTCTTTCTTGTCATTTTTGGAGCTTTCATTTGTAATGGGGGGAAACAGCATGAATATTCTGCCTAACATCTCCTTTTGTGTTCCAGGGTAGAAAGAAAGTCATATAAACCGTACTGGAATGACATAAGGCTTAGTAAGTGATGACAGAATTTTCATTCCTGGGTGAGCTAACCATTTAAATGAGGGTAATAGTGATATTTTGTCTGCTCTTGCGCTGATCTCTGTTCTTCACTCCTGGATGTCTTCTGAAAGTGGCAGGCCACCTCTGGACAGTCTGACAGGCAGAGGAATCAGCATGTCCTGCACTCTCTCCACGTCCTTAGTGGACCACATGCCTGCACTGCTCTGTTCCGCCTGGCTGACCTGTCAAAAATGTTCTAGTCACACGAGTGGGCTTCTACAGCATGGCTGCATGGAAATGACTTGGCACCTTTGCATTAATTTTTCATGGGCCTTGCCTTTAGATGTTCCCCTTCCTTTTGAATAATGCCTATTTCAAAGGCCCAGCCCTGCAGATCGCCAGCGTCATTGCGGCCCTGTGGCCGAGGAGTTTAAATACAGGATGATGCTCCCATGCTGGCAATCAAACAACATGGAAGTTGCCCACCTGGAGCATCGGTGTCAAAGTGTATCGTTGTTTATGAGCGCTATAAATAGCTTTCCAATCAGACTTGAGCCCACCTCACCCCCTAGATGGAAATTGCTTTAAATGTGCTGCCGTATAGGTAAGTTACGTAGGTGGGGGAAGCTGAAGTGTCTTCGAAAATGCAAAGAACGTGTCGGCTGGGAACACTGGGAATTGAATTACAGGAAAGCATAATGCAATCCTTGATATCTACCTACTCTGCCTAATGAAATCAGCAGATGAAAGCACAGCTGGACCTTCTTGCAGGATATTACTGTATGAGAAAGTGCTTAGCTGGCTGAGGGAGGGGGTGGAGAGCGCCAGCACCTTTGGGAACAGTACGTGCACGTTCTCACACAAGTGCATGTTCTTTCCACTTCAAGAAAACTCTTTTTTTTTTATTGACAAAGGGCGGGCTATTGGTGGGCAATGCAAAAATGTAAGACTTTAAGTTTGTTATTTACTTTAGTTCTCTTCTGTTCTTTTGGTTTTGGCTACTAGTAGTGGGTTATGTAATTTATTATTATTTATACAGTATATTATAATTTATACACGTTCAGTCAAAAGTTTGAAATAAATTCAACATTTTTTAATGTGTTATGCTCACCATGTCAGTTATTTTATACAGAAAAAAAACCAGTAATATTGTGAAGTATTATTACAATTTAAAAGAACCATTTTCTAATATATTTTAAAATGTCATTTATTTCTGTAATGTCAAAGCTGAATTTTCAGAGCACTGTTCTTCAGTCACATGATGCTTCAGAAATCATTGTAATATGTTGATTTGGTGCTCAAGAAACATTTATTATTATTATCAATGTTGAAAACCGGTGGAAACCTGTTAAGTACAATTTTTTTTAAAAGAAATTAATACTTTTATTCAGCAAGGACACATTAAATTAATCAAAAGTGACAGTAAGGATATTTATAATGTTACAAAAAAAATCTATTTCAAATAAATACTGGTCTTTTGAACTTTCTATTCATCAAGGAATCCTAAAAAATGTATCACAGTTTCCACAAACAATAATAAGCAGCAAAAACGGTTTTCAGCTTTAATAAGAACCATTGTTAATAGCTGAGAACCAAAAAGAAGAAGAATTGAGCACCAAATCAGCATATTACAATGATTTCTGAAGGATCATGTGACACTGAAGACTGAAGTAATGGCTGTTGAAAATTCAACTTTGCCACCACAGGAATAAATTACATTTTAAAATATATAAAAACAGTTCTTTTGTAATAATATTTTACTATATTACTGTTTTTACCATATATACAAAAGAATGCGTGAGAGACTTCAAAAACATTACAAATTTTAATTATTCCAATCAAAAGTTTTGACTGGTAATGTATTTTTCAGGGGTTGATGTAATGGGTGGCGATGTTGTTGCTGACCATTTTTCATGCCATAAAAATTTAATTGAAATTTTATTTCTTAGATGGCATCCTAGTAGCGCCACAGCTTTTGTTGATAGGTACATGTAAGGGTTAAATTGGCATTTTGGAGTAGGGGGAACCCCAACCCAAAAAGTGCATTTTCCTATCTATATGTGATAGCACTATATACACAAATTTAGTGAAAAAGAACAGACAAGGGTATTTGGAACAGCAGGTATGATATTGCTTATTGTGTATTTGGTGTAATACTGTGGTGCAATACAGTAAATGTAATATTAAACCACAGGCTTTATGATATTTACTGCATCTTTCCGACAGCTCAGTTTTCTCGGTATCCTTTTGGCAGATGAGAGAGTCATATATCAAAGAGATAATGGAATGTGGCGTCTTGGGCGCACCACAATGAAGGAGCAATATCACCTTATGCAACTGACTTGTGCTTTTAAGACAATTATCTTTTTAGCTCCCTTAATTGCAGGTAAAACAGTCAGCGCTGAGCTGCCCATTATTTTGGCAGAGGAAAGCAGCTGACTGCTACATACACAGATCTTTTACGCACGGTTTCAGCTGCGCCACACAATGGCAAGTAGGAGGATGAGAGAGAACAAGAAAAAAAATCTAATCTGAATCTTTCATCTTTAGCTAACAGTAATGACCTAGCCACAAACTGAAACAATCTTCCTCTTGACTTCAAACGCACATTTGTCTTGCTGCACTAACATTTGTACCAGACAGATGACATAAAAGTGTTTTCTTCACCAGTTGTTTTTACATTATGTAATTGTGACTTCTGATTTTTGTACTTGTTCACTTCTGAAGAATCAATTTGCTTTTATTATGAAGGCTATATAAGGTCTTATTTATTTATTTATGAAGACCTCACTGAAAAGAAAAAAAAAACGAATGACGTTCATATGTGCGTTCCTCCGTTGTATGAATGACTCATATGAGTCAGTTCTTTTTAGTGATTCAAAAACATACAGTAAAACCCTTGTAGTCTAACTGCCGAACGAATATGAATCTTTTGAGTCGGTTCTTTTTAGAAAGTCAAAAACATACAGCACAACCTGTGTCCGACTGCTGAATGAACATGACTCTTATGAGTTGGTTCATTTTAGTGAGTCAAAATCATACAGCACAACGCAGCTGCATCCCAATTCAGAGGCTGCATCCTTTGAAGGACACAGACTTCAAAAGGCCACGCCTTCGAAGGCCACGCTTTAAAGGTTTTTTTTTTAGTTTTACATTTGTATCATTATATATTTGAGTAAGTTGAAACCCAATGCTTGCATTTAAAAGTGTAATTTGTCAATTTCTCTCAAAAAATGCTGTTGTCACTGGTGCACAATGAATTCTGGGGTAGGCAAGGCCACAACGGATCCATCTGTTGTATCCTTCATTTCACAGGAAACGAAGGATGCATTTGGAGGCCACATTTTAAGGAGACTTCGAATTGGGACAGCCTTTGTTGCGCTGCTGTGACCCAATCGGCCTTCAAATGAGGCCCTCAAAGGATGCAGCCTCTGAACTGGGATGCAGCTCACAGTTTCGGTTCTTTTTAGCAAGTCAAAAACATACAGCACAACATGCGTCCGACTACCGAATAAACATGATTCTTATGAGCCACTTCTTTTTAGATAATTAATCACATGCAGCATAACCAGTCCATTCGATTCTAACTGTGAGACTCGTTCCAAACCCTTAAGACCTTCGTTAACATAAATTAAGATATTTTTAATGAAATCCATGATTTTTTTGGCCTCCGATAGACTGCAACGTTATTACCACTTTCAAGGCCCAGAAAGGTAGTAAAGATATCATTAAAATAGTCCATGTGATTACAGTGGTTTAACCTTAATGTTATGAAGCGACAAGAATACTGTTTGTGTGCAAAAAACAAACAAAAATAACAACTTAATTCTCTGATTTTCTCTTAATTTCTTCCCTTCCATGTCAGTCTCCTACGCAGTTGACGTTGTAAACACAGTGCAGCACTTCCAGGTTCTACGTCAGAACGTCAACTCATTATTGGCCAGCTCCTGCATCAGTATCACGTGCTTGCGTCGTGCTGCTCACATGAACAGCGTTGGCCAATACTGAGCCAGTGTTCTGATGTAGAACCTGGAAGCACTGCACTGTGTTTACTACGTAAACAGCGTAGGAGACTGACATGGAAGACATGACATGTTTGTTTTTTGCACACAAGAAGTATTCTCGTCCCTTCATAACATTAAGTTTGAACCACTGTAGTCACATGGATTATTTTAACGATGTGTTTACTACCTTTCTGGGCCTTGAAAGTGGTAATTGTGTTGCAGTTTATCGGAGGCCAAAAAAATCACGGACTTCATCAAAAATACCTTAATTTGTGCTCCCAAGATGAACGAAGGTCTTATGGGTTTGGAACGACATGAGGGTGAGTAATTAATGACAGAAATTTCATTTTTGGGTGAACTAACCCTTTAAATCAGTGTAGATACTGACTAGTTGTTGACAACATAGTTAAATATGCACATTTTGTCAGTTATAAAAATTAATGAATTAAATATATCACATTGAATTATATATATAAAATGTATATGTGATATATATATGTATATATATATATATATATATATATAGTCAAACCAAAAATTATTCTGACATTTTTGATATATTTTTACTAGTGGGTGCAGGACACTATAGTTAATTTATGTAAGTGAGGATAGCAAAATAAAGTAAACTGTGACATATTATACCCAAAAATTCTTCATACTACCAGTAAAATTGATAAAAAATTTGGAACCAAAAATTATTCAGACACTTTGACCTGATCATGTTTTGCTTAAGTGTTATCAGACATAATTAAGATTATTTTTTTCTGACACAGTTTAACTCTGAGATCTTGTCATATTTTATTACCATTTTTTTAAACTATAGTGAATAAACTGTATTAATGAATGAAATGTTGAAGGTGTCTGAATAAATTTTGGTTTGACTGTGTATACATACATATATATATATATATATATATATATTTGTACGTGTTTGAAAGCTGTATATGTAGATCAAAGTCACCAAATATAATTCCCCTCACAGTCATAGTCAGTCTCTTGCATAATCATTAAATAATAAGCATTCATTCCACACCAGCCTTAGTGAGAGTATTTATATGTGTTTGTTTACATCCCCAGGCTGGCATGCTAGAGAACAGTCTGTTTACTTCTAATAAGCTTTCTGCGGCCATTCAACGCAGGCCGGGCTGTCCCTGGAGGTCCTGTCCCAAATCAGGCCCCCTGACCGGGAGAAGGATGCATGCAGGGCTGACACATGAGTGGCTGGCACATGCCAGGCTGCCTGCTGAGAATACCATCCCTCTCTGCACACAGCTCTCACGCCCTCATCATCCACTCACCCGCTCAGCCTGACCGCCTCCTCCCCTGTGCAGGCTTTTGTTGAGGAATTTTCTATTTCCTATAAAATAGTTGCCAGCTAATGGATTTTTCCTTTATTCATTGGACGTGCTGAGCGATGACTCTCTCGGCACTTCTTAAAGGTGATTTACAATTAAAGAGACTTGGGCTATTTTCTAATGATTCTTTAGCTGAGTGGGTTTTATTGCACTACTAAGCTGTGTTATTAACAAACTGCCGCTTCGGCCCGTCCCTGTGGGACATGCTGAAATGCTTTGTCCTTTTCTCTGCTAGTGAATAAGGCCTTTCTCTCACTTTGAGGCAGTCCAAAGCTTTTACAGTGTCACGAGAGAGGATCCTGAATAGTGCATGTGGCCGGCAAACGCACTCGTGCCTATTTAGTGGAAAGCGTTCCTGCACAAACACATGCCATGAAAAGAACTCTTCGTATTAATCTAGGCATAAATAAATAGGCGCATTTCTTTTTTTCTTGCTTTTCCTCTCTTTCTCCGAATGCATAACATTGCTCATTATTAGTTTGTTTCATATAGTCAGTTTATAGATGTTTTTTTTAATGCAAGCGAGCCAATCAAATGATGTGCATATTTTTGTGTCCAAGTGCATTTTCCTTTTAAAATAATTTGATGAATTCATGACTTTATTCTATAAAACTATTATTTAGTTTGAATTCATTTTCAGTACATTCAAATAATAAATAGGCCTATTATCTTATGTTTTGATATCTTAAACCCCCAAAATGTCAGGTGGCTCAACCGCCCACACAAATGAACAGACTAAGAAAACTATTTAAAATGGTGTTTTAATAGCAAGAAATTCAAAATAAAATACTGTGGCATAATTTTATTTTTGAAACCTTTCATATAAACAAATTTTATAAATATCAGTAGTTTTAAAGCTTAAAAAATAAAAAACTGAGTATTTAAGAAAATTAATAATTTCACAATACAACTAAAATTACAGTACTAATATTTATAGCTCTCTTAACTTCTGCATTTTCAAACGTTAAACCATCAAGCTTTCATTTTGGCAGAAAACTGCAAGAAGCCCTAAAGCTTTGTTGACAACAGTTTATAAGTGCTTCTCATTATGCTCTAAGACACTGAAAACTATGGAAGCTTGTTTCCGCCATGAACATTCTGACTTTATATCTCACAATTCTGAATTTTTTTTCTTGCAATTGCGAGTTTATATCTCACAATTCTGACTTTTTTTCTCAGAATTACGAGTTATAAAGTCAGAATTGCGTGATATAAAGTCAGAATTGCGTGATATAAAGTCAATGTTGCGTGATATAAAGTCAGAATTACAAGTTATAAAGTCAGAATTGTGTGATATAAAGACAGAATTGCGTGATATAAAGTCAATATTGCGTGATATAAAGTCAGAATTGCAAGTTATAAAGTCAGAATTTTGTGATATAAAGTCAGAATTGTGAGTTAAGTCAGAATTGCGTGATATAAAGTCAGAATTGCAAGTTATAAAGTCAGAATTTTGTGATATAAAGTCAGAATTGTGAGATATAAACTTTCAATTGTGTTATAATGTGCAATTGTGAGGAAAAAAGAGTTTAAATCTCGCAATTCTATGAAAAAAATTCAGAATTGTGAGATGCAAATTCGCAATTGCGAGAAAAAAGTCAGAATTGTGAGATAAAAAGTCGCAATTGCGAGGAAAAAAGTCAGAATTGTGAGATAAAAAGTCGCAATTACCATTTTTATTTTTTAATTTAGTGGCAGAAACAAGCTTCCATAGAAAACACCAGATCATAAGCTACTCGCGTGTAAAATAACACAGTGCCACACTTCACTCTGACAAACACAGCGCATATATTTATTTATTTAATTGCAGCCTTTGCGATTTGATATCACGATTTCGGTTTTATTTAGATTAATTGTGCAGCCCTACCGGAGACTCTTAAAAGCGTCTAGCAGCGCTTATGATTTCATTAACTATCACTTACAGGCAACACGTAATATAATATTTACAGTAATTAACGCATCATTCCAAGACGTAGAATGTTTTTCTAGCTAGTATTGAGCTGAAACAGTAGCGGCTACCATTGCTGTACTACTGACATGTTTGTATGGTAAACCGGTTATCATGTACTAGGTAAAATGCCTTTTACATTAAAACCATGAGTCTGTATGTGACTGAGTGTCTGTATCAGGCGTCAGATGCCCCTACTTTATTAAATGGATGCAATTCACAGTGTAACATAAGAAGCTAAAGTGTTCTGAAAGTGTTATGGATCGATTTTTCTCTCATTTGAATGCCGTTTTCTCAGACAGAGCTGCTTACGAAGGCTTTCTATGAGTCCACCCATGTTTTTTCTTTGGGTTATGCTAACAAGCACATTTCCTCAATTGAGTGGATGCAATCTCAGTCTTTAACCCCGCCATCATTCCATCTATATGTTCAACTACAGTCAACCGCTGGACTTTTCCAAAAGACCAGCTGATTTCATTCTTGAGGAGGTGGACATATGGGAACCTATTGACCAGCTTAATGGCAGCGCATTAAAAGCATCCTGGATGACATGGCCTCTCCAACACACAAGTGCCTTGTCTCCCCTTTAAGCCCTGTAATGGATAAGAGCTTGGCCAGAGTCTCATGTCAGCAATATGATTGCCTACTATTTCCTCCTTGCACAAAGAGATAGACTCACCTCCAGACAAAGTGCTCTTAAAGTCCATATAGGCCGAAGCTTCTCCATGCATCACAGTGATGCAAACTAACATTGGAGAAATCCTATGTGTGCCGTCCATTTTTGCATGACAGCAGATAGTTAAGGGCCAGACGTACAGTGCAAGTTGTCGCCGTTTTCTTCCCATGCGTAGGTTTGTCTCGCCTTTTTTGTCTGATTATGATGTGTTGGCAGCGCTGCAGACACGCAGCCGGTATAATCAGCTAAAACAATGGGCTGTAATAGCTGAGAGCGTAGCCGCTCCTCTCATCAGCTCTCATTATAAACACAGACGCTGTGTTGCTATCGCTAGACGACACAGGCGTGGATCAAAGTGCATGCCTGATCGCAGAGAGCTATCGAACAAGCCGTGTTTTGCGGTAAATGAGGACATTGTGCTCTGAAAGTTTATTGTGGTATAGATGTATGGGGGCTATCAGCAGCACTTGTGGTCTGTTTTGATGGTCAAAGATGAGAGTGTCTGGTTGACCGGTGATGTATTCTCTATCCCCTATATGACCGGACCGTGCATAAGAGCCATGCGAAATGCTGGAATCCATATCTCGTTTCTTTCATAAAGTATGTGTAGAGAACGTTAGTTAAATGTTTTTCAGGGATCTTGAGTAATTCACCGTTTATACAAATACGTCAGTGCAAATGCCTCTATTCAAGCTTGATTTCAAACACTGAAATGCACATACACATTGTGTTTTCAATATTGCCCTAAGAAATACCTATTGCGTCTGCCAGTTTCTCTTTCAGGTCAGCTGTCATCATGGTGAAGTAACAGTTTGAAGAGAATGTTGCTGAACAATTTAGTCAAAGTTCATTTTAGGAATTATTTAAATTTAGTTAAACTGTCCATTAACTGATCATTTATTATAGCTAGCAACCTTATAGCTAGTACCACACACATTTAAAGGTAATTCTGTTGCCCACTTGAGTATTGAAGTTTGCAAGTAGTTACAAATGATACAAGAACACATGTTAAAGAAATTAAAATTTTTAGTTTTTAGTTCATATTTATCTTTGAGGTCATCTACAGTATATGCTAGTGCACTTCGAATTCACTTCACTTTTAGCGCATATATAGGCCTACTGTTTAAAAGTTAGAAAGAAGTCTCTTATGTTCGCCAAAGCTGCACTAATTTGATGAAAAATTGTAATGTAAAATTGGACTACAACTTAAAATAACTGTTTTCTATTTGAATATATATTTAAAATGTAATATATTCCTGTGATGGCAAAACTGAATTTTTATCATCATTACTCCATTTTTTGGTGTCACATGATCTAGGAATCATTGCTGATTTGGTGCTCAAGAAACTTTTCTTATTATTATACAGTTGCGCTATTTAATATTTTTGTGGAAATTGTAATTCTTTGATAATTAGAAAGAGCAGCATTTATGAAAATGAAATTTGAAATAGAAATCATTTTGTAAAATTATGAATGTCTTTACTGTCATTTTTGATCAATTTATTGCATCCTTGCTGATTAAAAATAATTTTTTTAAAAATCTTACGGACCCCAAACTTTTGTAGTGTATTTTTAAAATCTTTCTCATCCTGAAAAACAGCAAAAATCATGTGAATTGACTATTTTTTTCTTTTAAAAAAAGATTCCTACAAAATCTCTACAATATTTCCCCCCCAAAACATCCTGTTATACTAAAAAAACAGGAAAGAAAACCACACTAGTCAAGCCATGTTTGCGGTCTTTAAATGTGTGCAGTGGGACATTTTTTCTTTGTTTCGTAGAGTATTTGCTGTACCAGCCTGAAAAAAGATTTGAAAAAGCAATGTAATATTATTGACATTTTTGGAGATTTTGGTCCTTCCCCATTCAAGTTGACAGGAGCTGTACTCAAATAATTGGAAGAAGATGCCCAAGAGAGGCCAAGATGGTCGCCAAGTGGACTGATCTGCTTTTAAAGGATTAGTTCACTTTCAAATGAAAATTATCCCAAGCTTTACTCACCCTCAAGCCATCCTAGGTGTATAAGACTTTCTTCTTTCTGATGAACACAATCGGAGATATATTAATAAATATCCTGATGCAGCCGAGCTTTATAATGGCAGTGAGTGGGATCAACGTGTATGAATCTCAAGAAAGTGAATCCATCCATCATAAACGTACTCCACTCGGCTCCGGGGGGTTAATAAAGGCCTTCTGAAGTGAAGTGTTGCGTTTGTGTAAAAAAAAAAAAAATCAATATTTAACAAGTTATGAAATAAAATATCTAGCTTCCGCCAGACCGCCTTCCGAGTTCAACTTAACAAAGGAAGTGTAAAACTCTCGCAGTTCAAAAAGCTTACACTACGTCCTACGCCTTCCGTATTCAACTTACGGAAATAGCTTAACTGATGCGACGCCAGTTCCGTTTTTTTCGTAAGTTGAATACGGAAGGCAGTCTGGCGAAAGCTAGATATTATACTGGATGGAGGCACTTTCTTCATCTTCATACTCATTGGTATCGCTCACTGCCATGATAAAGCTCGGATGCGTCGGGATGTTTAATAATATTTCTCAGATTGTGTTCATCAGAAAGAAGAAAGTCTTATACACCTAGGATGGCTTGAGGGTGAGTAAAGCTTGGGGTAATTTTCATTTGAAAGTGAACTAATCCTTTAAATGTTTTGTATCTACTGGAACATGCAGATACAATGAAAGATATATTTTGTTGATATATTTTTGAACATATTTTGTTGATCCTATAACAACATTCTTGTCCAAAAATTTTGGCCTATCCCTACCCCTAAACCTAACCCTACCCATAACTTATCCCTAAAATCAGAGGGAAATGATAGATAATAACACTGATAGATAATAGCACCTAACCCTGGTTGTAAGCTTAAACTTGACAGACTGTCCCTTGTCCCATTAATTTGTCCCTCAAATCTGATTGGTTGATTGGAATGCTGTTCCAGGACCAACAAAGATGTTGAACCAGGACCGTTGTACTTGGTGAATTCACATCCTATTGAACATGGGTGTAGGAATGTATCTGAATTCAAATACAGAATGAAGAAACCGTAATATAAGACCTTTTAGAAGTTTACTAGCATCACAATTACATTGCAGCTATGCGAGGGTGCAGCAGTTTTCCTCTCTGAAAAGCCTCATCCAAAAATGTCTTAATGGGTCTCATCATTTTACTGTCAATCCTCCATTAGCCCAACATTCTCAGTTCCTTCTTCTGTCGTTTTTGTATTCTTTCCCAGGTCGTCATTCTTCTTTCTCATGCTGTGCCTACTCTCCTCCTCATCCTCCTTTCCTTTCAATCCCTCTTCCATTCCTCCCCCCTCCCGCAATCTGTCAGTGATTGCCGCGTCTGCAGTGTCTCCTGAGTCATCAGCAGTGCTGGTGTAATGGTGTGGAACTAGCCAAGGTGAATGGTTATTACTTATTGAGCTCCTGATTGCTGGGCAGAGACTAGCACCCATTTATTAGCACTTGAACAGCATGGGCCCAGAGTAAACCGACTTTCTCCTGTTGTTGGAATGTGTTTAATTTTAGTAGTGAAACTGTGGCTGTACCTGTGTGTAAACATGTTAAAACATTTATAAACCTGGTGGGAAATCTGACATTTCTTGTAACCAGTAATGTGTATTTATAAGGAAAGAATCAGTCTAACCAGCTAAAATTCAGCTTTGCCATCACAGGAATACATTACATTTTAATATATATTAAAATAGAAAAGAGTTATTTTAAATTTTGATATTTCACAATATTACTGTTTTTACTTTATTCTAAAACATTAAGAAATCTCACCGGTAGTGTATTTGGCTGCAAACCAATCAAATATCACTTTATGTACTTTTTTGAAGAGGTTAAGACAGATGTGTAGGCCAGCTATTCACAGAGCATCTACCTCAAGGCAGCACAAAAGCTTGTTTGTGGGGAGCACAAACTGAATGGGATTCAAGTTGTCTTGATAGAATCTAGGAGATATATTTGGCTTCATAGATGGCTAATTGCACCAGTGCACCGCGTCCTTTCAGAACCCTTTTCTTTGCAGCCATTGACAAAGCAGGCTCCGCAGGGCCACATTATTGTGAAGTTCCTTCTAAACAAGAGAGCAAGACCCCCCAGTCCCTTTCCCCTCCCAGCACACATACACACACACACGCCTCATTTTTCACAACCCCTTAACTCAACTGATGTTGACCACTCTCGCTTTTGTTAAGGGTGCATTTGGCCCCCTTCCGATCTTGGTGTTGTGGCTCTTAATGGGTTTCCCTGTGCATTGATCGGAGTCAAGTCCACAGGGAGGCCGCTAGACCGCAGAGGGACCAAAGGGCAAGGCCTGAGGGAGCCGGAGGGACCCTTAACAAGAGGCACAGCAGTAACAGTCTGAACTCCTGTGGCACCATCACTGCTGCATCTCGCCTATCACTCAAGGGCTTGTCAATCAAAAACATCCAGAATAATAGCTGCTGACCGGACATCAGGCAGACCAAGCGCCATTTGATAAATAAATTGTCATGATTACATGAAAAATCAAATCACTCCAGACTCAACCAGAGAAAATGTGCTTTATTTAAATGACAATAGAAGGACAGAGTCTTACAGAGATGCATCTTAAATATACGTTACTCATGGCCAGCCAGTATTATGTTGTAGCATGTATACGATTCTCAACAATAAAAACATTTTCCTGCTTGCCTTTTTGGGTCAGTAGTTCAGATTTCTACCTTCCCTACCTATATTTTCACTGGCCCCAACACAAAACTATTTTATTTTATTTTATTTTATTTTAATATTATTATTTTATTTATTTTATTTTATTTATTTTGCATGACATTTACATGCATCATTATACATTTCCAATCATAAATATGTCATGTTTACACTTTTTAAATGTAAAACTATTTTAAATTAACTACTTTATTTTAAATAATAATAATAATTATTATTATTATTATTTCCACTATTATTATTATTTTATTTCACACATATGTTCATACATACAGTGTTCAGCGTAAATGAGTACACCCCCTTTGAAAAGTGACATTTTAAACAATATCTCAATGAACACAAAAACAATTTCCAAAATGTTGACAAGACTAAGTTTAATATAACATCTGTTTAACTTATAACATATTCAGTTTTACTCAAATTAGGGTGATGCAAAAATGAGTACACCCCACAACAAAAACTACTACATCTAGTACTTTGTATGGCCTCCATGATTTTTAATGACAGCACCAAGTCTTCTAGGCATGGAATGAACAAGTTGGCGACATTTTGCAACATCTATCTTTTTCCATTCTTCAAGAATGACCTCTTTTAGAGACTGGATGCTGGATGGAGAGTCATGCTCAACTTGTCTCTTCAGAATTCCCCATAGGTGTTCGATTGGGTTCAGATCAGGAGCCACTGAATCACTTTCACCCTGTTCTTCTTCAGAAATCCAACAGTGGGCTTAGATGTGTGTTTAGGATCATTGTCATGTTGGAAAAGTGCACGACGACCAAGGGCACGGAGTGATGGTAGCATCTTCTCTTTCAGTATAGAGCAGTACATCTGTGAATTCATGATGCCATCAATGAACTGCAGCTCCCCGACACCAGCAGCACTCATGCAGCCCCACATAAGGACACTGCCACCACCATGTTTCACTGTAGGCACCATGCATTTTTCTTTGTATTCCTCACCTTTGTGACGCCATACAGTTTTGAAGCCATCAGTTCCAAAAACATTTATCTTGGTCGCATCACTCCAGTGTATAGTGTCCCAGTAGTCTTCATCTTTGTCAGCATGGGCCCTGGCAAAGTCTAGGCGGGCTTTTTTGTACCTGGGCTTTAGGAGAGGCTTCTTTCCTGGACGGCACCCATGCATGCCATTCCTCTGCAGTGTACGCCATATTGTGTCACGGGAAATAGTCACCCCAGTTTGGCTTTCTACTTCTTTACATAACTGCAGTGAACTTGCATGCCGATTTTCTTCAACCCTTCTCATCAGAAGACGCTCCTGTCGAGGTGTTAACTTCCGTGGACAACCTGGACGTCTCTGTGAGATGGTTGCAGTTCTATCTTTTTTAAATTTTTGTACCACTTTTGCTACAGTATTCTGACTGATAAGTAAAGCTTTGCTGATCTTCTTGTAGCCTTCACCTTTCTGGTATAAAGAAATTATTTTCTTTCTCAGGTGACATTTCTCTTCCATGTGGTGCCATTGCTGACAGCATGAAATGGGAAGGGGTTTTAACACCCTTTTATAGTCATCTGTCTGCTGGACACCTGTGTAATGAATTAGCTTTGCTTCAGAGACTTTCAGTGGGTTGTACTCATTTTTGCATCACCCTAATTTGAGTAAAACTGAAAATTTTGTTCTCTAAGTTATATTATTAACCTTACTTTCATGTTATAAGTTAAACAGATGTTATATAAAACTTAGTCTTTTCAACAATTTGGAAATAGTTTTTGTGTTCATTGAGATATTGTTTAAAATGTTACTTTTCAAAGGGGGTGTACTCATTTACGCTGAGCACTGTATTTCTTTAAATATTTTTAAATATATTATTGCACATTATGCATCTTTATTTCTTACTTTGCAAGGCATAAAATGATCAAATCAAATACATGATCAAAGGTAGTCAGCCTTCCTTTTCTGTTGAATCCTGTGTATGTGCGTCTCTGTGTGATGAATGTTAATTTCTATTCAAGAAAGGAAAGGAGCCCAAAAATGCTTTATTTATTGTGTATTGCATTTATCAGTCTGGTTTGTTTTCATAATTGCCGGGCATGCTCAGGGTCAGATTAATTTGTGGAAGCTCTTTTCTCACAGTATTAGTTTGCTATAATAGAACAATTGAGTTTAACCACCTATGCAGTTGAAGCAGCACTTTAATGAGTGGTCTGTCAAAGAATACAAACCCATAGTGCCCGTTTCTGGAGACTCATGACCTTGAGAGAAAGATTGTTTGAGAATAAGCTGTTAAGCTCTTGTTGGAGTTTGAAATTACACTTTTAGGGAAAAAGAAAAAGATTGGTTCCTCTATCGACGTGGACAGGGGTCTTCTTATGGGGGCTGGAGGTTTCAAGGTTGTGTGACTTCTCATCACATTCAATAAGCACATAATCTATTCCATGAGTTTTAAAACTCTATATTTTCTAAAAGAACTTGACTTCTGTAATATGTTTTTGAACCCTCCAGTGTATAAGTTATTGCTGGGAAATTGTGTATAGTTTGGAGACATATACAGGGCAATAAATCAAGCATAGACCAATAATACCCCACCAGAAATGGCAGCACTATAGTCTTGTTTGATATTATGTCTTATGTTTTTTTTGTTTTGTTTTGTTTTTTGTTTTTGTTTCCCACCATTATTGCCTTTAACTGTTTACCTTGCTCTTCAAATCATTAGAAATCCATCCACATGAACATAGGGAGTTAATAAGTTGTGCAGCTTGTATCCAGATCGTTCTGTTCTTATTGGTAGGTGTGTCCTATTCTGGTAACATTTATTAAATTTTGCTTTTATTTACTTTTATCACACAGCTCTCTGGAATACTTGATTTTGATTGGTCAGACGCTGCATTCAGCGGTCAGAAGGTGCATTCATGTCATGTCGGAATTATCGTAATTATGAGATTCTGACTTGTAGAACTTGTAAATATAACTTGTAAACTTTCTGAGAGCTCCGACTTGTACCACGTGACCACTGTACCACATGACCGCTGCAGATTCATTTTACCATTGATAGCAAAGACTTTATATACAGAAAGACGGTGTACTCCTATTACTATGAATGGGAGAAAGTGCAATGCAATGCATGAAGGCGGAATAAGTCCCACCTTCGAAGTAAAAGAGACAATTTCTGATTGGTAAAGTCATCGCGTCACTGCAGCTGCCGTTAGAAGCCTCGGTTCCTATAGACCTTATGCGCCAGAGAAACGTGCGTGCAGCCATCTTGAGAATTTTGTCTTTGAACTTCCATTTTCACGGTAGCCCTGTATGTTTCAATGGCATCGCTGTCAAAGAATAATTAGCTGGTGAAGTGGATTTACTTATTGCAGAGTTAACAAAAGTTATCATGAGTATTATGTTTAAAGCACGTCTTAACAAATGTCAGTAGACCGGGAAGATTTTAAAACGAACAGTTCATTCATAAATACGTAAGATCACTGTGGAAATACAAACCGAAAGTCAAAAGACAACGAGCGCAGCGCTGAAAAGGGGCAGGACTACATAAGGTCTATAGAAACAGTCAGTGTTCTGAGACTAGCGCTTAGGACTGCATATGCGCATTTGCTTGGTCCAGCCTGAAAAATGCATTTTTTTTCATGTCATGATTTTTCATGTCATGATTTGAGCATTTAGAAACAAAATTTATGAGATAGTTGTTGTCAGATTTCATTGGTGATTTCAAATATGAAATTTAATTGTAAGCTTGGTGTAAAGTTTTAAAAAATTTGATGTTTCCCCATTCAAAGAGATAGGAGCTGCACTTGCATGCCCGAGAGGCGTTTCAAAGATGGCTGCCGAGTAAAATGACTTGTTTTAAAGAGACTTTGTTGATAGTGTTGCATTAGAAATGCATAATTCCGAGTCTGAGGATGTGAACAGCTCAGAGTAGAATGTCACAGGTCTCGTAATTACAATAGTGTAGTGATGTATGAAGCACCACTCACACAGAATTCACTTTCCAAGCAGCGGAATTCACATGACCAACCTGAACCTGTTGCGCAATCTGTGTGGGGAAATCTTTGACCCTCATGCGAAATTCCCAATTGTGTGGATTCCTATTGAAATAAAATTTTATAATCGAAAATTCCCGAGTGAAAATCTTTAACGCACCTTGACCCCATGATGGATTCATGCTCTCTTGTTTCATGGAAACACAACTAAAATCATCATAGCATCATAGTTATTGAATTTAATGAAATTGAACTCATGGAAAATATATTTAGACTGAAAAATATGAATGTTTCCATATATGTTTTTGGCCATTTTTAACTAAAACTAACAAACAATATTTATGTAAATATATTTTAATGTCTATATTAGCATACTTGAAATAGCAGTGGGTTCTTTTGACTGGGGCCAGTAAGCAACCTTCAAGAACACCCTAGCAACTGCACTGATATGTAAACAAATGAGAAATGAATAATTCTTGCAAAAGCTCCATCATGCTCAATCTCGGTTCTAATAATCTAAGGCCCGTCAGTGGAGATCAATCTAGCATTTGTCTATTCTGAATTAAGACAAGCCCTGATGACTCTCCTGAGTGCTGGGTTCCAGCCCAAATGTTTTGTGGTGTTTGACCACATTCTCATTTCCTATCATGGCCCCTGCTGAGGAATCAATGCAGCACAATCCCATAGAGCCTCATCTGTTTAGATGCTTGATGCCGACAAATTGGCCATCCTGATGACGTATTTTAATGGCTCATTCAGTACTTATCTAACAATCCATTCTTCTTGTCATTTCAGGATATTCTCAAACTCGTAATTAGCTGTTGGGCCGATACATTTATATATAGAGTGAGCGTGCGTGTTGAATCTGAAATGTAACATTGAATAAATCTGCATGAGCATGTTTTTAATTGTCACTCTGCATGTGAAAGGATAATTGTGGCTCTATAGTTTGTCATCTCCATTAGCGGTCCATTAGTTTATAACAGTGGAACGTGTGTGCATATATCACAGAGTGTGTGTGCAAGGGCACAAGTGCAAGGTGACTAGCTTTCCAGAAGGGCTTTTTTAATCGAAAACAAGTAATTAACTTCCTACAGCAAACCACTCTGAAGCTCTGTTCATAGAATAGAACCAAAAGATATAAGATAAGATACAAAACAGAGGGAAACAATTGATAAGGAACTACTTAATTCAAAACCTATTTGTATTAAAAGTGTAAATACTGTATATCAAGAGTCTAGACAGATCATGCAGATGAAGAAGAACCCTGCAAAATCAGGATGGAGACCATTTAAAAAATGTGTATGAATTGAAAGGCTCAAGGCGTATCAAACCCACACAGAATTGAACTGGAAGAGGATCGAGTGGCTGCCATATTTTAACACTAGCGAATGAAAGCCTCCTATGCTATTACAAGGAGTATCTCCAATGCTTTCTGAAGTACCGCAGGAATGTTTCTAAGTTTTATCTTGTTTGTCCACTCACAACTCATTCCATTTCTTCTTGAGATCCTTTCTGAATGGCTTCTGTGCTAATCTGTTTACAGAAGCCTGGCTGAAGAAGAACTGTAGCCAAGCTAATTTCACCTAATTTCTCTTAGCGTTTACCTGCTGTTTGTGTTTGCCACTCACAAGTCTCCGGCGTAGCACTCTCAGATCGTAATGGCTGTTCCCTGCATCAAGGCGCTCTCACTTCGCTAAGATAATTGCTATTATGGCTCACAATAGCCGTAATGGTGCTAACGGTCGTTGTGAAGAAATGATGCAGCTGATGACGGCCACTGGGTCTGTTATTAAAAAGAAAGGAGGCTGCTCCAATCAGCCGCAGACCGCCATTAGCCTAGCATGCCCATTCATCACTGTCACTCTGAATAGAGGCAGTCAGATGGGGCGGAATGGGGGTGGAAGGGGATAGAGAGAGACTTTGGAAGGGGGGAGGGGCAAGGCGAGGCACGCGCTACCCAAGTCGCCGGGTCTGTCGTCTGGCTGTGTGTGCACTCTGACTCCCAGGCCTCATGGGCCTGCTAATCTGCGGGCACGGAGGAAGCCATTGGAAGGGGGAGGAGAGGTGCACGGCTGAGATAGCATATCGCCTTGCACACACAGCACTCGCTATAGCCTGATCCCCTCTGCACAACCATTTCCAATCGCTTTTCACAGGCTCTCTTCACCACAGAATGGGGGAAAACAAAAGCGCTGAGAGCTGCACTGTCTGGTCCATTTTTACATTCTCCTTTTGACACACACACACGTCTCCACAAGACTGATCTTTGAAGTTGCTTGAGCAAGCATTATTCAGTATTTCAAATCCATCCTTCATCATCCTAGTTTTTTTTTCTTCAGTTTTTGTCTTGTGAAGTCATGCCATATTCATTACATTTAGTCTATTTTACTGTGATTGTAATGGCAAATGATATTAGTCAATAAAAATGTGTCCAAACTATACCAGTCCTTACTTAAATAGAATTTACACAAAAAAAAAAAAAATGAAAGATATGATTTTCTTAATGTTTTTGAAAGTCTCTTATGCGCACCAAGCATTTATTTGATCACAAATGCAGTAAAAAACTGTAATATTGTGAAATATTATTACAGTTCAAAATAACACTTTTGTTTTTATATTTAAAAAATATATTTTAAAATATAATTTATTCCTGTGATGACAAAGCTGAATTTTCAGCATCATTATTCCAGTCACATGATCCTTCAGAAATTATTCTAATATGCTGATTTGCTTAAGAAGCATTTCTTATTATTATCAGTGTTGGAAACAGTTTTTTTTTTTTTAAATCTTACTGACATGACATAATGTTAAAGGGACCTATTATGCCCCTTTTCACAAGATGTAATATAAGTCTCTGGTGTCCCCAGAATGTGTTCATGAAGTTTCAGCTCAAAATACCCCACAGATCATTTATTATAGCTTTTCAAATTTGCCCCTATTTGGGTGTGACCAAAAACAATCCATTTGTGTGTGTGTCCCTTTAAATGCAAATAAGCTGCTGCTCCCGGCCCCCTTTCCAGAAGAGGGCGGAGCTTTAACAGCTCACCCTTCGGGTTGCTCAACAACAGCAAAGCTGGAGAATCTCACGCAGCCAAAATGAAGATTGTCAGTAACGGTGTTCAGTCTTACATTGTTCAAACCGGAGTCGGACAGTGATGGAGAGACTCGGGAAGAAGTTACAACTTTTAGAATGCATCTGGACGTTTCTGAACGGTTAGTGGATAAATTTATGTAGTTGCTGTGGAGTTGATTCAACTCATCGACTAGCATGTGCCGCCATGTTAATCTTTTGTGCAAATCCAGTGTTGAATTGACCCTCGACCCCCCCCAGTGTTGAACAACTCTTCCTCTTCTCTAAAGCAGCCCAACATGGCCTCACCCCCTTTGTTGCTTGTTCTCGGGGGCAGAGTTTATGTAAATTCTGGGGTCTGTGATGTCACCGACCCGGGAAGAAGCTTGTTGTAGTCCCTATACCAGCTGTTTGTTGTAGTCCTTACGTAGTTTGTTGTAGTCCTTTACGTAGTCCTTTAGGAACCAACTAGGGCTTGTGGTTGTTTTAGTACTGATTTGTACAGAAAAAGTGACAATGTTTTAACTACACCATCTGATTCTAAAAACATATTTTCCATTAATGGTTATTCTAAATTAGCTGAGTATTTTGACTAAATAATGTTTTTTGCAATCTAGAAGACCATCAGTGACTGGTGGTTATGATTGAAAGATTCTTGTCACAGACTTTGAAATGTGAAAGGCAGACAAGCTTGGTTTTAAGCTTCAAAGTGTAACTGTCACAAGTCAAGCTTCTGAGTGCAATAGCGATCAAAGAACTGTGTTTTTGTTTGTTTGCTACTCATAAGGGAATGCTATTGACTTATTGTTGGCAGTCCTTTCTGGCAGGATAGTTCCACTCCTGGGACACTACCCAAAATGTTATTGGGTATTTGACCACATCTTCCTCCTTCATTAAAGTCACTGCAGAGTAATCAATGAGTTTTGGCTCTGAAAACATTTGTCCTGGCTCTTTATTGTCACACACTCTTGCTTGTCAGATGAGCATCACGCTGACAACTCAGCATGCACTTGAATCGCTTTTTAATCGGTTCATTTAAATCAGATGAACAGATTCACTAGAATGAATCACTAGAATGAATCAGACTTCCCAATGTGCTACATAGGAGAAAGAACTGATTCATCTGAACTACTGTTACCCTACTGATAAATGATAATTTAGTACTTTTAGTTAGTTCCTCCACTGGATAAGAGCTGATAGAGTAGAGTACTAATGTCAGTGGCGTAGTCTAGTATGTGGGGGTAGGGCTGGCTGGAATAGATCAATGGAGACCTGAAAAAGGAAACCGAGAGCTATATGGTTGTAAATGAGGTAGCCAGGCCTGCAGGATCTTCAAAGCGAGAGGGAAGGGAATATTATGCTGCTAGTTTGAATTTTCAGCCAGTGGATCACTCAATACTCTTAATATAGCATCTCACTACTGTATCTAACAATCTGTCCAGATGAGAAGCAGATTCAGTCGACACTGGCCTAAAATGATCATTCCTTATATCACGGAATCAGACCCCAGATTGATTCCTGCACAGTGATGGATTTTGTGCCATGTCTCAGATCATGGAGGTTTTGAAAGATGCTATTTAAAATAATTGAGCCCCTGTTGGTTAACGCTTCTTTAGAATTTATTTATTTGAAGTTTGAAAAAGTGTTTGCTTCATAAAATTATATATATATATATAATCAAATGCGTGATTATAAATGAGCTTAAAGTGACAGTACCAAAGGATACTGATGATCATAAATTATGGTGACTTAAATACCGCTTAATATTTGTCTGACAGTCCAAGTTGGTTTTTCTTTAAGGAGCTCTACATATTTAATAGAATATTTATAGCTACGGTGTGCGGAGTTGAAATAGAGCAGCACTAACTTGAAGAGCGCTGCGCAGGAATGGCATTGGCTGGCAGAGAGTGCAAATGCCAGCACGGATAAAGACTTTCCTGTGATTAGCCTCATTATTCCGACAGATTTTTCGGCTTTACGAAAAGGGCTCCTAGGCAGCCTAGTTATTCATCCAAAACCCGGACGGAACAGTCTAAGAGAGCGGAAATGTTTGCTTCAGGGGTGGGACTGTCATGGACCCGTCTTCCTTATTAGACCCCATGCGCTGTACCGTTCTCCATCCTTATAAATGTTAGATTTACATGTCAGTGATGTTTGGTTATTCATTGGGAGCCCCTCTTTTTCTGAAGAATATCATTGTCAAACAAATCCCAAACTTTCGGCCAGTAGAATGCTTGAGGTGTGCATATGCAAAGAAAATTTAATTAACAAATTCATGCTTCTGTTTCTTCTCCAAGTGTTAATTATTAGATGAAATCCACTGCACCAAAAGCTTGAGTGAGAATAATTTCTTTTGTCTGTTTGTCAAGAACAAGATAATTAGGGAGCACCAAAAAGATGTTTTTGTGCTAATAATTTTCTTGGCTTTGATGAATAAATGATTTAAGCACAACTCTATATTCATACTTGAACTTCTTGAAAAATTAATTTTGAGAGCCAATAGATATTATTTTTTCTTTCTTGATACATTAATGAAACCCAGCCTCTTTCAGAAAATCCAAAAGAGCTTCTGATCAGTTATGATTAATAAAATGTAAAGCACTATACATATATGAATTTCAATGATGTGGTGGGAGGAGCGAATCAAAGGACCGGGGTGGCAGGGAATACTTTGGCACATGGCACTGGATTAACAAGGGGGGTGGAGGGGGGTGTAGAGAAGATACAGAGAGCCAGGGATTGATAGAATGCTTCATAATACCCCCCTCCCCCTCCATTGTGTCTTTCTCCCCCCCCAACCTCTTCGGCTGAGAGGAAAGCGTGCCACGCTTAGATTTGAGCCATTAATATTCTGTCTCGACTCATTGTCTTTGCCTGCTGACATTTACATTTAGATTGTTTATCTGACTGTGGGGGGTGTCCGACCATTAATGAATATGCTTCTGTTGTTCCAGAAAGGCTGCAATTACCAGCTCTGCGTTAAGATAATGAAAGTAGAGAGATGTGGTAGGTGGGCATTAGCCACGGCGGAGAAAAGGCCTTGGTGCGATTGTGCTTTTTTACACACTGCAGCAAGGGATGAACTGGAGGAGCATGGAGGACTCTGTGCCGGTTTCCCTGTCATTCTGCAGTCAGATCTCTCCCGGTCTCTTGGTTCGATATAATGAGGGGTTCAGGCGTAAACACGCATGCTAGCTTGCAGCTTTCTTCGGCTGCGCTTCTCTATAATGCAAGTTTAAGGCCTCGCTGTCAACAGTTTCCTGTCTGCATTAGGGGAAAAAACATCTCATTGGAAAAATTCTATAATTATAATTTTTATTTTATTTTATTTTAATATCATTTACACACACACACACACACACACATATATATATATATATATATATATATATATATATACACACATACATACATATACATACATACATATACATACATATACACATAAATAATTAAATTATAACAATATAAATGATATAAAAAATAATTACTTTTTATGTAAGCATATATATATATATATATATATATACACAAACATATTTTTAAATAATATTCAGTAATATTTTTAGTTATTCTCAAATTCTAAAAAGTAAATTCTTATTTTTATATCATTTATATAAGAATGTAAAAATTTATTTATTTTAATTTAATTTATTTAATTTATTAATTCTTAAATTAATATAAAAAATGATATATAATTATTTATTCTAAAAATATTTAACCATCTAAATGTTGTTCTTACAGTATGTACAGTAAAAAGCATGGCATAGTGATGTCTATGGAGCCCCTAAAGTGACATTTACAGAAAGAAATAATTATTTTTCAGATTCCAAAAGTATATCATCGACATTTTTTTGAGTTAATTGACCGTTCGCAAAGACCCAGCCCCTTTAGTTACTGTTGCTATGTCCGACAAGCCATGCCACTCTCTCGCTACACATCATGTTCTCACACAGTGAAAAATAGGCCTACATCGCGGAGCAAAGAGGCCACTAACAACGCGCCGACAGACAAGACAGAGCAGGTTACTTTTGATATGAAACAAAGTCTCAAATTTCAAATTTTGTAATTTTTAAAGAAATTTAAACAATAAATACTGTTTTGTGGCTCTTTAATGTGTCGTGACAGATCGCTGTAGCGCCTCAGTTCAAGTGGCTCGTGAACCGATCATCTCTTCCTACTAGTTCATTTATAGCATCAAATAAACATGAATTAACATCAGAAGGAATGTTTCAACCGCGGAAAGACGTCAGTACACACCATTTTTCAAGTTCAAGTCCACTGACGTTAATTTACCAACTCCCCTGACTGCTTTGTCGGACATAACAAAGGCGGATTCGGCGTTATGATTGGTTAGATCGCCTGTCAATCAAACTCCCAGCGAATGAATCATTTGAACCAAATATGTCTGAATGATTCATTAGTGAATCAGTCTGAATTTGAATTATTAAAAAAACAAAATTATCAAGTAATTGCATATGACAGGAAAGGTCATGTAAGTTCATATCCATGATTTTTTTCATACTATCTGCCTCCAAGTGCCTGTCAATCTCAGCATCTGAGGTCACACAGAGAGAGCTGAGTGCTTTGGATTCAACATGATGGAATGGGTTGAGATGTAACCATACACTGCATTGAAATACAGCTAAGGTGAGTGCTGGCCATTAGAGAGCAGGAGCGTGGTGAGAGGGTAATAGAAAGCTCTGTAGCTCAGCGTGGGTAGTGGCCTGGTCACTCTTCACACTGAAAGGCAAAAGTGCAGCCACTGACCCACCCATCAACTCTTGCCAGTCCTTATAGTAAGGCAAGCTACTTTTTAGAATGACGCACTGCAGATCAATAACACTATTTCACTCTATGCAACGCACTGCAGACCAGGCCTGAGGAACATATGGTGGGTGATCTGAATGGCCTGCTTTTAACTGTTTTTGAAAGCCTGTAGTGTGTGTACTGTGCATAGTTTGCAGATAATCTTTATGCAAAGAACACCTGGACGACACTGCATGGAATACTGTATTCCATAATGCAATGTGTGTGACAAGTGTGACGAATGAACTGAAAGCAGTATCAACCACAATCCTTTTTTTCACACATTACTTGATTGGAATGGCAAAATTTTACATTAATTGAATTAAAAAGCTAAATAATTATGTAAAAAGATTGAATGAAAAGTTATTGAGGTCATTTTACAGAAAAGTATTATAGTACTGTTTAGAACATTTTTTGTACTGCATGCTATTTTTAGTGTACAGTGGAAACATGGGTTGTTGATTTGATATCAATTAGTAACCCTTTTTTTATTTATTTTTCCCACGGAAGACATAAGATGCATTTTTAAAGAATATTCTCTGTATAAAGGCTGTCAAGCTCCAAAATGACCCCCCAAAAAGCACTATACTAGTGTTCCATACTACTTTTCAATGTATTATTCGCAACACAATGATTTGCTTATGAGTTGGACTGATTCGCTTCTCATATTGGTCAGTTGATGCATATAGTGTATACAGTGATATGGACCACTTTTATGATTCTTTCATGGTGTTTTTGTGTCCTTTCTGATTCATAGTCATTATATTGAAAACAGCGATCAGGATATTTTTTCTACAAAAAAAAAAAAAAAAAATCTACTTTTGTGTTCCACAAAGAAAGTTAGTTCTACAGTTTTGAAATTGCATGAGGGTTATTCTTATTCTTTTAGCCAGTGTTCTCTCTTTTTATATTGATTGATATTGAATTAATAGACTACATGGAATTTTTGCTCAGTGTACTGTACGCCGTAAGAGAGTGTTGAGCGAATGAAACAGATCAGCACAGAGAGTCTGAATGTAAAAGTGATTTAATGAAGTCTGTTCTAATGCTTCTCTTCAGTCCACTTACACAGATTAGATTAGAGCTGTGGCCTCCACAGAAAGCCTATCTTTTCACTGTATTGTTCCAGTGCCATTTTAATTCTAAAATGGAAAGGTTTATTGTGCCAAAAGAAGATTTTCACTCTGTTTCACCACCACTTGGTATATATTTTTTATCATTATTTAACACAGCCACATTTTAGTAAGCTGCCCTTTGTGAAACATACCACTGACCTTGGATGCAAACACATTTTATAGATATGTTAGACTAAAAGGAGGACTTTGAAAAGAGAGAAAATAGAGACAACAATGGACTGAACATTTATTTATTTAAATAAGTACATGTTCAGCCCATGGAACATTTTTATTTATTTATTTATTTAACAGAAAAATTAGCCAATAATGGACTGAACATACTTTATTTATTTATTTAAATAAGTAACTTTTCAGCCCAGTAACATTGTATTTGTGTATGTGTGTATATATTAGGGGTGTATTTGTCCCGAAACGTCACGGTACGGACGTCACGGTTCAGTTCATGCAGTATGACGACGAATACAGGCGATCCACACTCCAATCCAAAAGGGGGCGCGCACAGTAATGCTTTTTAGCCTAACCTATTTTAACCAGCATTAACCACCAATAATCGCAATAAGCTCTTTCAAAGTGCCATCTTTCAAATTCTGTCCATTTTATCACGAAATTCAAACAATAAATGCCGTTTTGACACTTTTTGATGTGGCGTGACAGATCGCTGTATAGGCGCCTCAGTTCAAACAGCAGCGAGTGAACACGATCATCCCTTCCTCTTCACTACTACAGAATGAACATGAATGAACATGAAGGTATGTTGAAAGATACAGTACAACTTAGTGTTTCAACCGTGGAAAGATGTCAATAAAACAGCTTGTAAACAATATGTCACGTAGTATTACATTTACCTCAGAAAAGCCATTCAGTGTCAGCAGCTTTCGCTAAATATATGCACTATAGCCTATATATTAATTATATTTAACTTAACCTGTTAGTTAATGTAAGGTCTAAATAAATCCGTCATGAAAACAAGTTATGACAGCCAATGTGTAAATGATTAAATTTCAACAACGAACTGGAGAAACAGAAGTTAATGCAAAAACTGCCTTGTGTGTAATTTACATGCTTACAATACATACATTTTTTTTATTATTATTTGAGTGTTGATGATTATGTCTAAAAATAAATAGCAACTGCATTTAATAATTTGGGCTCTGTGGTAAATTGTAACCTTTATTACAGTAATGTGCAAGCAAGGGCTTCCTAATAGTTTACAGCATTAGCAGAGATAGATTTTTTTTATCCTTCAGAAAATTTTAATTATAATGAATAAATTTAAAGACAGAGACACAGTTGAAAGAGAAAAAATGGTTTTGTTTTATCACCCTGCTGTACCGAACCGTCATGTTTGTGTACCGTTACACCCCTAGTATGTGTGTGTATATATATATATACACACATTAATTTATTTAACAAAAGAGTCTATGTACTGAACATATATTTATTTGTATGTTTAACTATTTATTGAACAGAAAAAATAGTCAATAATGGACTGAAAATTTATTTATATAATTATTAAACAATTTACTAATTTTTAAAAAATTCTCTGGAGCATAATTAACTTTACATTTGAATCTTTCCTCTAATTAAAAGTGGTTGAACCCTCCGTTCATGATTAGTGTGGCCGTGAGTGATTTACAGTGAAGTGCTGCATGGCATGTAGGTCTGCCATCAGTCTGGCTGTATTGGCATGCCCTGCTGCCATGGCAACATACTCATACAGTACGTGCATGTAGAAGCTCCGGCATGGCTGCGCCCAGATGTTGAACTCAGTAACCCCTATTTATTCTAATCCACGTAACCCCTATTTATTCTAATCCACGCAATGGTTTTCCATGCCTCGGCCCATCTGTATCCCTGTCACATGTTAAAATGTTGCGTTGACATACATTAATCCGGCCAGGTGTTGTTTCCCCTCCCCCCTGAAAAATCCACAATGCGTAGGAATGAATAAGGAGGTCGACCATCATTCGACCTTCCTCGACAAAATGACTCTTTTAACCTTCCCTATGTCCTTTTCCCATCTTCCTCGTGCTCCTAAAGTAAAAGATAAAGGAATAAACCCAAAACTTATGGGTTGAACTTAATGAGCTGCGTAGGAATAGAGCCGCTATCCTCCTGGGAGTTTCTTCCCTACAGTGAGTTGTGGTGCTTTTGCGTCGGGCAGAGCACATTATGAAATCCTGTTGACATTGTGTTGATTTATAAGGGCATTCTCTCCATTGTTTCCCCTGTGTCCTGCAGCTAAGCACGACGTGAATGGTAACAGGACAGTGCCACCGTTCCCAGAGGGATTGCAGATGGTCTTATTCGGTAAGTGATCCGAGCTGTGAGATGTGTGTGTGTGTGTGTGTGTGTGTGTGTTTCATTGCAGCGTGGGGGTAGACGACCGGCGGTGGAAGGAAATTAGTCCCCCTCATGCACCCGCTCATCCCCTCGAAGAAGTGCAAAACCAAAACTGCAAAAGGACGAGGAAAATAAAGGGGAGGGGTGTGCCGATTAATTGCAGACTGCTGATTAGGATCTCTTTAATAAATGCATTTGTTCAGCCTCACTTTTTTCATTATTTAGGCCTCAAACTGTGTAATTCATCATGGCAGACAGGAATTAAATGGCTGTTTTATCACAGGGTCTTGTATACAAATAAAATAATATTCAAAGTATGTATACGGCTTTGCAAATCACAAACCCCCCGCTGAGAGCGATGAAGGGTAACTCTTACCTTTGACTCCATGAAAATGTCCCTTTCTTCCTGCTAGACGGCACGCACAGCACTCACCCTCATTTACTGAACATTGACATCCCCCATGTGAAAGCGTCATCTTATAGTCTTGGCGTTCGCGTGTCCCTCTGGGCCGCCGTAATTGAGCTCCAGATTCTAGATTCTCCATCATACGCCTTATGCTCACTTCTCCACAGCAGCTTGTAAATCAGAGAAATCTGGTCAAGCCGACAGTCGTGTATGTTTTTTTTTTTTTTCAACAATTGAATTACTTTCCACCCATGGGATGTTGTGGTAGATAACGATATACTAGTTACCCTCTAATTTATTTTTACTGTTATAGAGGGGAAAGTATTATTTGGTAATAAATGCTTACAGCGGGTGTTAGTTTTATGGTGGTTGATATGTTTTTATTGGCGCTGAGTAAACGTGTGATGGAGGAGTCTTTAGTTTTATGGGATTGTAAATTCATAGCTAAAATACGGAGCTTTGAATAGGAAAAATAGGACCTGATTTAACACCAGTGGGAAGGTGCTAGAGGAGGCTCATTCCCAGCAGAACACAAAAAAACACACAGGAAAGAGAATTTGGTGAGGGAAAAAGACAGATAAACACTAGCGTTGGTAAAATTCTTTTAATGTTTTTGAAAAAAGTCTTGACAAGGCTGTATTTATTTGATCAAAAATACAGTAAAAAACTTTTGAATGGTTATATACACTGCAGAATGTTAGTGGTTATATAATTTTAATGGGATAGTTTCCCCCCAAATTAAAATTCTGTCATTATTTAGTCACTCTTATGATGTTTCAAACCTGTATGCTGTTATTTTGTCCATGTTTAGAAATGTTCTATAAAGTAGCTTTTTTTCTGTCAGGCTCCAAAGCAGAAAAAACATCTTAAAAGCATCTTAAAAGTATTATAAAAGTAGCCATACGACTCCATGTTCACTAAATTCCATGTCTTCTGAAGCTGTATGATAGCTTTGTTGAGGAAAAGGAAGTCATATGGACTACTTTTCTGTTCCTTTCATGGTGGCGTTTTTTGTCTCTTTTGGAGCTTTACAACCCCATGGTCACACTGAACTTTCATGGTATGGCAAAAGCAGCATAACAATTCTTGGGGAAGAAAAATAAATAAATAATAGCATATAGGTTTGGAAAGATATGTGGGTAAGTAAATAGTGACAGAAAATTCCTTTTTCTTTAATCAAAAAACACATTGTATTCAGTTGATGTCTGATTAACAGCAGTTGCTGTTTTGTGTTTTTGTGTTGAACATAGTGCTAGCAACCCAAAGTCATGGGTTTGATTTTCCATTAAATGCATGAAATGTATGTGTACACTCAAAAAAATGAATTGTTGGATTTATTTAAAAAAGCAGCGTCAAGTTGTTCCATACAACTATACTGAGTAAATTGTACAAATAACAATTTAGTTGTATGAACAAAAGAAATTCAAGTAAAGCTGAGAACATTTCTTGAGTAAATACAAATCATTTGAATTTGTCACTCTGCATAATAGTAACCACAAAATTCAAAAACATTACAGAAACTCCTCTAAATGTCCGACATAACTGAACATTAAACACTAACATAAACTAACAACATCTTTCCCTTTACCGAAAAACACATAAAACAGTCCCTTGCAAAGCATGCTGGGAACTATGGATCCACTGCCCAGTTAGTTATGTCAACATTAATTTGTGTTTCACTCAGCAATGTTAAGTTGACTGAACAAACATTTATTAAGTAAAGCTGACAATACTAATTTTTATTTGAAACAACTCAGTTTTTTAAGTAATGTGAACAAGGATGGTTTGAGTGAAACTAACAGTGAAAGTTCATTTTTTTGAGTACTTTTGTAAATGTATACCTTTAGTGCAATTTAAAGGTGTCCATCAAATGCATAAATGTTCTCAGAATCTTTTTCATTTCTAGCAATAATAGAAATTTGATGTTTTGTGGACTCAATTATGGATCAGTTATTGTCTATGGCTATATTTGTTTTGTCTTTTATGTTTTTAACACAGGTATGGGCTGTTTCTGGGGAGCGGAGAGGAAGTTCTGGATGCAAAAGGGGGTTTATTCCACTCAAGTGGGCTACTCTGGCGGTTACACCCCAAACCCTACCTATGAGGAGGTGTGCACAGGTATGTCTCTAAACCACCTTCAACTTTAACAAAATTGCAACCGTATGTGTTGCGGTGAAACTATGGGTAACTGAGTACCATTTTCAAGCTGTCAGTCACTTATTGTCTGTGGAGATCCAGCCACATAAAGAATGTGCACACAATTTGAGTATCACAAATTATACATGAACTGTATTGGTGTTGACTGAGTTGAAATGACTGTAAAATGTCCATATAAATACCCTGAGATTACATCAACCATGGTCTAGGCGGCTGCACTATATATTTGAATTTCATGTCAGAATTTCATTTCATTCTGTACCAGAAACAGTGGTTGATATGGCAGTGCTAGACAATGGTAGATAGAAAGCAAACTGGGATGCTTGAGAAATATCAAATACTGAAGAAGGAATTAGAAAGAATGAGGCAAGTTAAAGCCAGGGTAAATCCAATAGTGATAGGATGCTCTTGGGACATTGACACTAAAGCTGGAAGAAAACGAGACTTAACAGCAAAAGCAGCAGAGATCTCCACCCAGATGAGACCAATTACAAGCATCCCAGAAAGATATCTATCTATCTATCTATCTATCTATCTATCTATCTTCTAATGAGAAATGCACTAATTGGAGAGCAGAAATCAAAATTCTGTACAGAATTCATACAGTAATTACAGTCTTGTTCTTTTTTGTAACATCTGCAGGCATCCAGATGGCATTCATATATGCTTATACTTAAAATGATAACACTTGCTCATATAGCAATAATACAGTAGCTAGCTAATATACCAATACAAAACAACACATGCTCATACTGTCGAGCTTTACCCATCCAAAAATCACCACGAAGCTTCTGTTTGAATGCAGTAATCAAGATGGACGTTTTTGACATGGCTGGATTTGCCTTAGCTGTGGCAGCTATTGGCCTATCATCATTATTATTATTATTATTATTATTATTATTATTTATTTATTTATTTTTTTTTTTTATTTATGTCCGAGCCTCCCCTTCCTTATCCTGTAGGATTTGTGATTTAGAATATTAGGCTTTTCCTTCAAAAAACAAGGTGGGGAAACAGAATAGGAATGCAGAGTGGCCAGAACATATATATACTGCTGTTCAAGTGTGTTTTTTTTTTTTTTTTTTTGAAAGAAATAAATACAAGCTCACTCAGCAAGGATGCATTAAATTGTCAAAAGTGACAGTAAAAGGACTTTTATATTGTTACAAAAAAATCTATTTCAAATAAATGCTGTAGTTTTAAATTTACTATTCTTCAAAGAATCCTAAAAAAATGCATCACAGAAATATTAAGCAGCACAACTGTGATAATAATAAACTGTGATAATATCTGATAATAATAAGAAATTATTTTTGAGCATGAAATTAGCATATTAGAAGACACTGAAAATTCCGCTATGCCATCGCAGGAATAGATTACTGCCTGGAATTATTTTAAAATATATTAAAATAGAAAACAGGTATATTACAATTATAATAATATTTCACAATTTTACTGTTCTTTTTTTTTTATTATTATTTTTTTTTTTTTTTTTACTTTTAAACAGTAAAAAGCGCAAATTATTTAAATATACACACAAGATTGCTACCATTTTTCGTTACTTTGCTATTATTTTCAAAAAAAAAAAAATGCACAAATTTTTGTTTTTGAAAAATTAATTGAATAAAATTAATTCCACATTCTGAGTCCTGACGTGTTTAGCAGAAGTTTTTCTCAGCTCAAACTTACTCTCTTAGTTTTCCTCAGCCTAGAAAAGCCTGACAGGCCTGGGCTTTGATCTCCGGAGCTTTCCCTGTGTGCTGCTTTAGCGCAGTTCAGTCACAGAGATTTCCTATCGAGTGAATTTGCTTTAAAGGTCTCTCACAGAGTATGCGTAGCCATTCCTTACTATGAAGTTTAGACAACATAAACACAAACATGCATCTCACTGCAGGGCATTTATATTTAAATTCCCTCTTTTTCTTAGAAACTGTACATTTTCAGAATCAATGATGTTGTATAGCCGGGTGTGATGATTCAGCAGGTGGTCCATCGCTACAAGCAGAACTGGTATATACGGCGTGGGGTGCTGAAAACTCAGGGGGAGCTGTCCATTGGTTGGTGCTGAAATGAATGCTGGTGCTGAAATGGTTGGCAACACTCTGTGCTCCTCCACAGGGTTTAAATGCTGACATCCTTTTGAAACAAGTAACAGGATTTTAGACGAAATGGGAAGATGAGGCTTGTGTTTATGTTGTGCTCTTGCAAATGCATAGCTTCATTTCTTTCAAAAAGATCTTTTTCAAGACCTAGTGAGCTACCTGACTGCCTAAATAGGCAGCTACCTTCTAAAGCAGCATCTTAACTAAAATGAGACCTCATAAGTGACTAAATGCACTATACATATAGACAGAAACTCAAAGCTCTATACAAATAGGGCTCAGAATAATAGTCTAGTAGTAGGAATTTATACTTTTTATTATTGAATGAATTATATGTATATCTCTAGTCTTTTTGCTTTATCCGCCATCTTGTGAGGATTTTTTACAGAGCTTGTCACAGTGCATTCTGGGATTTTTTTTCAGTGCATTCGGGAGTCTGCCTTGATGTCTTAAAATATGGCAGCCTACTAGGTTTTGTAGCAGAGCGATAGAATCATACACAGGATTTAACTTATGCATCTGAGGGGGAGGGGATGTGCTATGATCTTAAATGCTCTCTCGCTTTGTCTTCGCACTCATTCGCTCTCTCTCTCTTTCTGCGTTAATCTCAGTCCTGTCTGCACAAGAGCTTGTGTCAACAGGGGATTAAAGGGTACAGACATGTCCGCCAAGCAGAAACATGCACTAAAGATAAAGCCACCAACGCAAACAATCATAGAAAATAGCATCTTATGGGTCATTCTACAAAACGGCTCATATTTGCGTCCTTCACATAAATAACTCTATAGTTGATGTCAGCTTTTACTGCATTGATATAGACATTTTTCTTAATATAACAATAATCTGATTTTTTCTTTAAGTTTTCTTCTCAAATTCTCCTTAATGTATTAGCAAATAAGCACATTTTTATTGGAGAAAAAGCATTTAATCTATATTCTTTATTTTCATATATGTATGTATACTATATATATATATATATATATATATACACATACATACATACATACATATACATACACACACACACACACACACACACACACACATATATATATATATATATTAAATATATACATTTGGGCTCGGTAAGATCTTTTGTAATGTTTTGGAAAAAAGGCTGCATTTTTTTAAATTAAAAAATACAGTAAAAACAGTAATATTGCAAACTATTATTATAATTTAAAATAATTGTAAAAATAAAAAATATTTAAAAATATATTTTAAAATGTAATTTATTCCTGTGATGTCAAAGCTGAATTTTCAGCAGCCATTTCTCCAGTTTTCAGTGTCACATGATCCTGCAGAAATTATTCTAATATGCTCAAGAGACTATAATTATTATCAATGGTTTTTCAGTGCTTTTTTATTCTTTTCAGAATTTTTTTAATAGAAAGTTCAGAAGAACAGCATTTATTTGAAATATAAATCTTTTGTTACATTATAAATGTCTTTACTATCACTTTTGACCAATGTTTTATATATATATGTGTATATATATATATATATATATATATATA
Source organism: Mylopharyngodon piceus (assembly GCA_039654765.1). Classification (NCBI taxonomy): domain Eukaryota; kingdom Metazoa; phylum Chordata; class Actinopteri; order Cypriniformes; family Xenocyprididae; genus Mylopharyngodon; species Mylopharyngodon piceus. Next base: position 7,887,566 of record CM077456.1, on the reverse strand, counting down.
TATATATACACACACATACATACATATACATGTGTGTATGTATGTGTATATATATATATATACACACACACACACACACACACACACATATATATATATATATATACATATATACACCTATTTTCTTTTTCTAAAAGACTTAAAGCTGTGCGTCAACTCGTTATATTTGAAGACATAATTATATCCTAATATATATTAAATATATTAATTTAGCTCAAGTTAAAACAGTGCAATTTATAATCAGTTAAACAAATGATTTGTCTAATAGATTACAAAAAATACTTTACAAAAAAATTCACCTTATAAACTGGAAAGGGCACCCGTTTCATAGAATGACCCTTAAAACTGAAGCAGCCCATAGTCTCTCTTTTCAACCATTTTGCGAGGCAGAATCAGAGCTGCACAAAGAAAGATCAGGAGAGGATGGTGTGCTTGTGCCTTTGCAGTATCACACATAACCATTATCTCTGAATTTCAGTGGATTGTAGTTTTCACTGCTCCCACTTGTATTGATAGTCTGTAAAAGGCACTTCCCTTGACACCTACTTGCATCACAGCTGTACCTTTGCTTAGAATGTATGCTGGTCTCAAGCTGCAGCAAATATGGCCGCCTGTGGTTGACCTTCACCATGTCTAGAACGGCACAGCCTGGCGAGGGGGTGGGTGAGGGGATTACACCAAAAAAATGGGGGTTGAGAAAAAGGATTTGAGCTGGGAGATGGGAAGAAAAAGAGGCGAGATGCTTCAAAGAGGAAATGAAGAAGGGAAGAAAGCCGAGCAGAGGGAGAGGAATAGAAATTGAGAGGGAGGGATGAATGTAAAGAGAGGAGTGGGAAGTGTAGGAACAGGTTCAATGGGTTCATTACTCTTCCATAAGCCAACATGCATAACGCAGTTGGAGGATAATGCTGCCGGCTCTTATGCTTCCATTAGACCACCATTGTCTTATCACTTCATGTATGAACATTTGCATAACATACCGTGAAAAGGTTACAACAAGTGCAGAAATTGTACGTTTTATGCTTTCTTTTGCTGTGGCAGTGATTTTATACTGCTCATGTGTATTTCTATATCTAAAAAAAGATTATAGATAGATGGCCAGAGAAGATGCAACAGCAGTATCCAAATTAACAAGTGCCAAATGCAAGTACTGTCAAATTTGCTAAAAGGTTGGCTGGTCATTTCATAGGGAATTGCACGGTTTATATTAAATTGTGACAATGATCATTTGACCTTGACACACGTAATTCAAAGACATACAAACTCGGTAACACTTGACTTAAAGCTTTTATGTATAATGCATTATAAAGATATGCTTTATAAGAGATATGCATTATAAAGAATGTACATTATAATGCATTATATCTTTTCATAAATAATTATAACTAAAGTTAAAATGCAATATAATATTTGCAGACTCTTTACACTATAGTTTAAAAAAATGGTAATAAAATATGACAAGATCTCAGAGTTAAACTGTCAGAAAAAAAATTAATCTTAATTATGTCAGATAACACTTAAGCAAAACATGGTCAGGTCAAAGTGTCGGAATAATTTTTGGTTCCAAATTTTTATCAATTTTACTGGTAGTCCACTGTATGAAGAATTTTTGGTATAATATGTCACAGTTTACTTTATTTTGCTATCCTCACTTATATAGTGTCCTGCACCCACTAGTAAAAATATATCAAACATGTCTGAATATTTTTTGGTTTGACTATATATATATATATATATATATATATGTATAAACAACTAATATTTTTGTTATTTTATTTCATCTTCATTTCAATTTACAGAAATGTTTTTAATAGTTTTAGTTTTAGTTAACAATAATAATCCTGGTGTGAGCTAATCCATGGCATTATTTTTTAAGTTTATGTAGTTCACAGACAACAAAAGTGTTTTAATACCTTTCAACTTGGGCATATGTTTAATTTAGGGTATATGCAGGGCCGTCATCAGAGAGGGACAACTGGAAACATTGCGATGAGCCGGCCTGCTAATTTTTACAATGCTGAGTGTATGGGCGTGAATTGATGTGAGGGCCCTGGGTGTATGGGCAATGGCACGGCTTTGGTTTTCCATATCTCAGCACTGATAATGTTACTACCCCGCTGTCGTCTTGCCTGGTAATGAAAATAACCCCACAGGTTAGTCCTTTATTACTTTTTTAATATCAAAGCAATATAGATTTACTGGAGATAACGTAGAGGAAGGCCCCCCATAAGACTGAAGCAGAGATTATTAAGCAGACTTCTTTGGTAATAAATTAATGATGGGAGATATGGAATTAGGACCTCTTTTTTTTTTCTTTTCAGTTTTGGGGTTCTAGTCACAGCTGTTTTATGTTCCCTGATTAATTTGTAACATGCTGCTCATAGTCCGAATATATATTATAGACATAGTCATAAAAGTAGCTAGACAGTATTATGAATTCTGTTTTTGAAAGTGTATTCATGCACTGAAATTAATGTAAACACACATATTTGTGTAAATAAATCGGTCAGTAAGATTTTTAAATGTTTTTGAAGGAATTCTCGTGTTCAGCAAGGCTGGATATATTTGATCAAAAATACATACAGTAAAACATCAACATTGTGAAATATTATTATTTAAATTTTTAATTTAAAATGAATATTATTATAAATATTGAAAACAGTTGCCTAATTTTTTAGTGGAAACCAAATTACTTTTTTTTTGGGGATTCTTTAATGAATAGAAAGTTCAAAAGAACAGCATTTATTTAAATTTTGAAATAGATTTTTTAACAATGGAAAAAGTCTTCACTGTCACTTGTCTTTGCTGAATAAAAATAACAGTTTGTTAAAAAAAAAATACATCTTGCTGACCCCAAACTGAGCCATATATATATATATTATATATAGAACCTGAATATTCAGAATATATATTCAGAACCAGAATCTTATTTACTGATGCCTCACAATCCACTTAAAGCACTAAACGTGCTAAAATAGTGCTGAACTGTATTCATATCAAATCATTGTAATCACAACCCAACACTTAGAACCCATCTGCAAGATGGGGAATTGTGCCATGCAAATTGTGTTTCATACAGATTTTGTGTTTCTGTTTTTGTGCCATTGCCTTTAGCATAATAATGCAGACAGTGAGTGGAAATAAATGCTATCAGCTGGTGCAGTGAATTCCCCCCATTGTGTTTTTACCTGATTGCATTTGAAAGTAGTTGTCTTAATACTTTGATTAAACTTCAATGGCTTCTGTACAATAAGACCAGAAAAAAACCTTACAGTTTTGCTCTGTGCTTGTTGTTTTAAAGACTTTGGAAAAGAAAAGACATCAGCAATTCTCACTTTCATCTCTGACCCACTTCTTGTATTCCTTTTCGATTGCTACTAATGGCTGTGCTGTTGTTAAAATCCAGCCTTAAAGAGAGCATAATCATCAGGTTGAGTACATAATGTATTGTGCTTGTGTTTGTTTGATGCTCCTCTATGCTTCTCCTCCATGCTTGCTAACCCGCAATGAGTCATTTCAAAGTAATTTCTTGTTTTTACGAGTCGTCCTAGAGGAAGCTCTCCTTCTCTTAGACATTTTTCATGGGTTCCTCCTTCAGGTTGCATTTCTTATTGAAAAGCACCCAGCTGATGCTATGAGCACAGGTAGATCGACTGCCCTTGTACTTTTATGACAGGGTCAAAAGACACATAAAGTTAATCAATATGGAGGACTGACCCTACCGCTGGAGACGCGACCAGTCAAGCCAAGATCAGTGACCTTCGATGACCTCACTGGAATGGGACCCCGAGCCACCTCTGTTTAACCCGAGGGGGTGTGTGTGTGTGTGTGTGTGTGTGCGACTCTTTGGCAATGATGTTTACACAGTCACCTCTGGTCTTCTTCCTCACGCAGGTAAAACAGGACATGCAGAGGTGGTTCGCGTGGTCTATGAGCCTGAGAAAATCAACTTTGCACAGTTGCTCAAGGTATTCTGGGAAAGCCATGATCCCACACAAGGTAACATTTCATTCTGTCACAAAAAAATATCTTAAAGGGATAGTTTGCTTTTCAAAAATTAATAATGGGAGATATGGAATTAGGACCTTGTTTTTTTTGTTTTTTTCAGTTTTGGGGTTCTAGTCACAGCTGTTTCATGTTCCCTGATTCAATTATGTTTCAAGTCAGCAACAGGTCTGGGGGGAAATTTTTTCTGGGAAAAATTGGTCTTTTTTGATACTTTATTTTGTTATTTCGGGAGCTCAAAAGCCTCTGTCTATATTCACTTTTATTTGATGGAAAAGAGCAGTCAAGACATGGGTTTCCTTTTGTGTTCCACAGAAGAAAAAAAAGTCATACAGGGTTTGAACAACATTGGACCTGTCCCAAATGAACCCTAAGCCCTCGCGATCTTCCACCGAGTCCACGTAATGCTGCTTTGACATCAAGGGCTCATGCCGCATATCGGCCGCAAAGGGGGCCAAAAAACTAAGCACAAAAAAACATTAAAAATCTGTAAAAAGAGCAGCTTTTTAACTTAATACAGTCTTAAGTTCCAGTAGCGTGAGATGTACGAGAGACCCATCATGAAATAAGAGAGGCAACAGTTTGAGTGGCTGCAATCATGACCAGAAGATTCAGATCGGAGATTAAAGTGTCTCGGCCATCCAATCACATTCGGACTCATCGAGATGGCCTGTATAATGTCCTGACTGTGGCGATGACTAACACTCGTCTCATTCTTATATTATATATGTTCTCACTGAAATCATGGTTTTGCTTAACTGGAACCTCTGTTTTAAAGAACATAAAAATCTTGCTAAAAAAACTCACAGTGTGGTTTCTTCAGCATAGTTAATGCCCTCTTCCCATCCAACAAAAAAATCTGTTCAGGACACAGCTGTAGAATCAGCTATAAATCTATTAAGTCATATCTGGATCAAGAACAGATAGAACAGAGCTTTAATTAAAAACTGCACTCTTCCCAAGATTTCATATCTGGTTGATTGGGAGTTTGTTTCTCAAGAGACTAAAGTACTAATAGATGCTAAATTTGGACCCACAGAAGATGTACTGAGTGACTGCACTGCATGATTACATCAGGGTTACATGACTTACTTTAATTCTCAGGTGTCTACATTTACCATAAAGGAGTTCACCCAAAAATGAACATTTACATTTGTAAACACAATTTACAATGTACATTTGTGTTGTGAACAGATCCTCAGTCCCCTTGTTTTTAGCACTGACATATCGCTGCCTTTTCTTTGGTAGGAATGCGCCAGGGCAATGATGTTGGAACAACCTATCGATCATCCATCTACACATACACACAGGAACAATTCACACAGGCATTGAGCTCCAAGGACGAATATCAGAAGGTATCTCTTTACCACCTATTCCTATTGCTCCCCTACCTAAATGAAGACCCCATAACAACCCTTGGGTGATCTTTATGGTAACACAACAGTTTGTGGATCAGTGGTTCTCAACTAGTTTGGCTTCAGGATCCAGATTTGACATTGGACAAGTGCCAAAATTGTCCTTGAAAATATTAGTGTTTATCTATTTTGAAAATTTATTGACAGTATTGTCTTTTGGATCTCAGCACTCTTCAATTGTATACAATACTAATTATATATATATATATATATATATATATATTACTTATTGATTTTATTTTTATTGATTATTTTTTTAATATTACATATATTTGTTACAATTAGAATATATTTGTTAAAAATATAATATAGAATATATTTTTTAATATTACATATAATATATTTGTTAAAAATAGAATACATTTTAATATATAATTTTAAAGTGTAAAGTGTAAAAAAACATAATGAAGATATAATTCATTTTATTTAAGTTTTATTAAGTGTTAACAATGAGATTATGTGGTTTTTATAATCAATTAACACTGCTTTTGTCATGTTTTACAAGATGGACAAAATTTGTCACGAAAAAAGTCATTCCGTTTTACCAAAATTTTAGTTTTACCGAATGACACTTTTGGTTATACCGAATGATGATATTTTCAAACAATGCTAATCTGATATCTGTCGAGCTAGTTAGCTTGCTAGCTAGCTAGCAAAAGGACAATCAAACATTTTATATTTAGTACAAGTTTTTAAAATAATACAACATTTTCCATGTTTTTATAGCGGTTGTACCGAATGACCTTATGTTTCGGGACGTGTATAAGCAAGAAAACATGAAAACACAAATTTTTCAAATAGTTAAACGAGAGTTAGGTAATTTGCTTCATGACCATGTGGTCCTTTGCAGGTGTCTGAATGATGGCACTTCCTGTCACATGATACTGACCGCATGACTTGATCCAAAATGGCCCCTTTATTTTGGTTACTCCGAATGACATCAATGAAATTCATTTTTCCAGATATTCTTTCTCATAACAAAGCAACGACTTCTACACATAATTTTAATACCATGTTGCACTATGTTGATATATGATGTTATAAAATCATGCCAGAATAAAAAATATATACATTTATTACATTTTAAGATATTTTAATCACAAATGAAATGGCTGTATTGGCCTTCGGACGGTTAAACCGAATGACCTTTTGACACTTCAGAATCTTTAAAAAACATTTATATGTAGCAAAATATAATTAAAACCTTTTGGATTCGATAAAAGAGATCTAGCTGTACTACCTTACATACTTTGGATGTCATATCTTTGTTTTTTATTATTATTAAGGCCTTTGGACAAAAAAATGACCCGTCACGTCATTGACCCATATATATATATTTTTTTTAATTAAATATTTTATTATTATTATGACTTTTTGTTGTTGTTATTGCTGATGAGTATTGGAATTTTAATATGTGATAGTGTTAATTTCTTCACTTTCATGTGGCATTTTAAGGCAACGGGCTTAGTATTGTATTTTCCTGCTGTTCACGGCTCTATCAGAACAGACCTGCAACCCAGGTCTGGAGATCCACTGCTATAGAAAACAAAAGCTGCTTGTATCAGTGGTACTCTCATCTAATGGAATGTTAACATCCCTGGTCCCCAAGCGGATGGTAAGGAGGGACAGGTGTTGAGGATTACATCCCTCAATGGTTCTTGCTCTGTTTGATAACCTGTGAATCCATAGCAGATGAAACAGGTTTTCTGCAAAGCAGGGAAATATAATCTTACACATGAAATAGTAATTCTCTTTGTCTTGTAGACAGCTTGGAGAAGGGAGACTTCAAATCCGTGCATGAGGAGGTTCAAAGCCTTTCGGTGTTGAGTGTGAATGCTGCCATCTGCATTATGCATATATTTTTCTCTAATTGCAGAACGGCTCTGTTGTCGAGCCGAAAATTGAGGTTTCTTGGTCTCGGTGGTGCAATGCATTACAAACCTGCATGTGGTTCACGCTAACAACCCCACCCTTTTCTGTCGAAGCGAAGCCTGTTGGAACAATAGAAGCAGAGGAACTGACTGTGGTTCTTGCAGGCTCTAATCTTCCCTACCGTACCCCTGTAGTCTCGTTTTCTTCGTTCAAAAACCTTCTCCCTCCCCCTTCCCCTTGTGTATGATCACACTTCGTTTTTTGGGCTGTTTTCCTTCTCATTCCCTCAGATCAGCTCACTGTCTGAAATGAAATTAGCAGCGAGCCAGTATTCAAGCTCGAACACATTACGGACGGTGTCATGTTAGACACATTTGACTATTGATGATATAACCTTGACTGTCTCATCATCCCAGTGTCGTCTCTTGCTCTCTTCACGCATCACATCAAATCTCAGCTGCCTTTGTGCTGATACCAAAGGTTTCTGCAGTCTCTCTTTTCTACATCAAAAGAGCCCAAATGAACAGCACAGTCACTCTTCGCTCTTGCTGAGCGCTCCATTTTGAACAAATTCTGAACACGATATCCAATATCTTTTCCTGTGATATGGTACATTTTGTATCTCAGCAACTTCTTCTTGAGGAAGGATGGATCTCACTGGACACTGATGCCCACAGACATGCTCACATATGAACGAGTCCTCATTGTTCACAATCAAAATGCTTATTTTAAAGGTATATTAAGAAGTTTTCTTACTGAATTGAGACACTGATAACGATTGAATGATTTGGAGATCATCAACCAGGACTCAACAATAAGGATTTTTTTTCCGCAAGCCATTATTTCAATTAGTTCAGACTTTTACTTGCCACAAACACACAATTATTTGTGAAATTTACTAGCAGTTTAGTAAATCCTATATATATGTATCACTCTTCATTATATATAGATATATATAGTGTATGTATGTATGTATGTGTATATATATATATGTATATATACACTCACACATACATACATTATATATATCGAAGAGTGATATACAGTATGTATGTGTATATATATGTGTATGTATGTATATATATATATATATATATATATATATATATATACATACATACATTATACATACATACACTATATACAGTATGTACAGTGTGTGTATATATATATATATATATATATATTCTAAATTGCTAGTAAATTTCACAAATGATTACAAAGAAATGGCAAATAATATGTAGAAATACTGAAATATTTTTTTGTAAAGCATTATATTGTAATGTTTTATTTGCAATGATTTATTTGTTTTAATAACTAAAATATATATATATTGTTGGGATTTAATGGATTCAAAGATAGATTGCACAAAAGTTTCATCAAAAGCCAGTCTTTGGGAACAACTAGAAACTATTTGGAAGTCAATTACAACAGAGACTGTGGAAAAGTACATAAAAACAATGCCAGCATGAATGCGAGCTGTTATCAAGGCCAAAGGAGGCCATACAATAAATTGACAATAAATTTTTTAGTTTTAAACAAGTTTTTGATAGATTCCTAAAATATTTACACACATATATACACACATATATTACACATTTATATATATATACATTTTTATGTAATAAAATATATTTTAAATATACAGTTTATATATATTGCTTTTGCTGAAATACCAAATCACAGGAAAATATATTGGATATTCAGCACTTGTTCAAAATTGAGCACATATGGCATGAGTGAAGAGGGAGTGTTTCTTTTGATGTGTATTTTTATTTTTTTTTTAAAGCTTTTATTGAAAAATGGCTCAACATCAGACCATGATTACTGTCGAGTCCTGCCCACTGAAGTGTCCGAATGAAGGAAACGTCTCTCTTTTTTAACACACACAGACATTCTTACAGACAGCATCTGTAGTATTGGGACCCTGGCGATGAGAAAAGGGGACGCAGGCCTCCGAGTGGGAAAAGCATATGGGTGCGATTTGTTTTTTCATGGAGCGCTGGCTCCAGCTGATGATGACTCCCAGTGGCCTGCACCATTGGCATCTGACTTTCTGTTCAGTTTCCTATTTTCAAAATCTCAAAAACAACTTTGGTCTTAAATGCTGATTGGTTGGCACTTTATTCCATAGAGGCCACCTATTAACCTTAGTTTACATGTCAAGAACTATATTTGCTAGCGGAAGAATTTGCATAATAAAATAATGATGGCCTTAATATTTTATTCTGTTTTGTAAAAGCCTTTTGTATCTTTGCTCAGGCAGAGCAGCTTTTTTGCTTAGAGAATCTTCCAATGTTAATTGCTTTGTTTTCTTGTCCTGAAATATCATGGACAAGGGTTCTATTAATGAGTAGAAATGAGAGTCACTCTATGACCCTCTAAATTACTTCTGTTATATAAATATAGGGTATGAAGAGAACTTGTAACTTTTTTTTGTTTGTTTTTGTTTTTTTGGATAATGGATCAATTTCCGTTTGGCATGTTGCACGGCTGAATGCATGTTCATAGAAAAGAGGGATTTTGCAGCAGTGTGGTCATTTAAGACATCCGAATTTACTGTAAGATACTGTAGTGTTGCGTTTTAATGGTGTAATCTTAAAATAATAATACCTAAATACTTAATAATAATAATAATAATAAATAATGTATATATATATGTGTGTGTGTGTGTGTGTGTGTGTATATAACTTGATTAACTTGGTAACACACATTAAACATCCTCCATGAAAAATGGGGACTCTGAAACACCTGGTATAAAACTTGAGCAATAGCATTTTCTGATTGATTTGTGTAAAAATACAGTCCTGTCATTGTTAAAATGGATTTGTTTTATTGTATTTTTTTGCAATGTGGTTTTGCTGTGCTCATATTGACAGCCAAAAAGAAGCAATACCACTATAATGGTTAACAGTGACATTTCTGAAAGTCTGTTTGAGTGGAAAAAGACGTTAATTACTATTAAGCCTTTTATGTTTAGACGTAAACCACACTGAACATACAACCAGTAAAGGCAATCTCAACAGAATATGCATGAGGGTTAAATCAAGTGTGTCCCACAGCAGAGGCTCTCTTTTAGTTGGTCAGATGAATAAGACAGGAGTTTATGAACGCTGCATGCTGTCAAAGAAGCTTTTAGCTGCACAAGTCTCTGCATTTCTCATTGTGTTCCTTTTCTGAGACGCCTGCAGACTCATACGCTCCTTCTACCGGCCATCCTGCTAACTGCATTTCCCCTTTCTCTCTCTCACTTATTCGCTCCATCCTCCATTGTCTGCTGTCTTTCTCTCTCCACCCACTCCACCCCCTGCTGAGCCATCTGCGCTTCGGCAGGCCCTGTCTCCATGGCAACAAGGGAGGCCGCACTGCCTCCTATTGGCCCGCTGCCCAAACGGAGAGGCTGCCGGGGGTCGAAGGTCGTCTGTAGAGTGCCGCCTCACCGGTGTTCTAATCAGCTGTTGACCCCTAGCCACAATGAAATGAGTGTCAGAAGACAAGGGGTTAATAAAGCTTGGTCTGACTGGCAGCTGGGTCCATTATGAGTGAGGGACAGGAGAGGGAGAAATCAGGAAGACCTGGGGGGGCTTGGTGGGGGGGTTGTCAGCATGGATGGGATGCTGTAGATGAGGGATTCAGATCTTGGGTTGGGGGCCCGTCTGTGTTGCGTAAGGGAAGATTTGATGTCACCATAAATCTTGTCTGCAAGGGTGGATTGAAAACTGTGGGTGCTTTTTTAGGATTATAGCGCCTGGTGTTAGTGTGGGGGATGTTGGGAATTTGGAGGGCTACTGTATCTGTTGTGGGGCAACAGTGCTGGTTTTCACTCAGTATAAATTTAGGAATAGCTAACGTCAGCTTTTACTGTGTTAATATACTACCATTTAAAAGGTCTGTACGATTTTTTGATGTTTTTGAAAGAAGTCTCTTCTGCTCACCAAGGCTGCATTTATTTGATCAAAAATACAGCAATATTGTGAAATATTATTACAATTTAAAATAACTTTTTTTTTATTTCAATACATTTGAAAAAGGTATTTATTCTTGTGATGATAAAGCTGAATTTTCAGCATCATTACTCCAGTCTTCGGAGTCACATGATCCTTCAGGAATCATTCTAATATGCTGATTTGCTGCTCAAGAAACATTTCTTATTATTATTGTAAAAACAGTTGTGCTGCTTAATATTTTTGTAAAAACTGTGATACATGTTTTTAAGTTCAAACGAATCTATCGCCTAATGGTTAGAGAGTTGGACTTGTAACCCGAAGGTTGCAGGTTCGAGACTCAGTACCGGCAGGAAATCAATCAATCAATCTATCTATCTATCTATCTATCTGTCTGTCTGTCTGTCCTATCTATCTAATCTTACATTTTATTTGTGAAAAGTGGATATTTGTATAAATATCAGTATTTATTTCATTATAAGCATGTTGTAGTTGCACATGGCTTATAATGTCAAATTAAACTAAAAATATTAATATTATTATTACCTTTCTGAAGGCATAATTATACATTTATGATAATAAATAATTATACATCCCAACATATCTTAAAATGTGTTAATTTTGCACAAATACAAATCACTAACACTGTCTGAGAGAATGCTTACAATCTTGCAAAAAATGTACAAAAAAATCTCCTTATTTAACTGGAAAAGGCAGCCGTTTAATAGAGTGACCCACTTGTTATTAGCTTCTTAAGGTTCTAGCATGTTGCCTGAGGAGAAAGATTGTTGTTCTTTATTGAATTTTTTCCATCACTTAAGTAAGAACGTCATAGTGTGCAGATGGAGACTTGGCACAGTGTACAAATTTACATGTTAAGTTGTATTTTTAGTCTTGAACTTGTCAGCCATTTTGGATTCCACCAAAAACAATCAATCAAATACAGCTGCAAGTAGCAATTAGCAGAAGCATGCAAGCGTAAAGAAGTAGGCTATATTAAATGGACTTATTGACATCAGGTTCAGAATAAAAATTTTAAAAAATCACTTTTTTTTTTAATACCTGATAGAGGCTGAGTATTGTGTGGGTGACTTTCATCTAATATTGATATGATGTTAAGAACAGTGAAAATCTTGAGTTTTCTTTAAGTCTATGGAGTTGCATTAATGGTTTTACATATGCATTTCTCATGGTCCAAAAACCATGTCCAAAGATGACTAGTGATTCATAAGAATACGAATTTAAAATATACAGTACTGACAGAAAATTTCATGCAGAAATGTATGTGTCCTTGGGGCAGATTTGTTCCCCATGAGAAATGTGACTCTTGTGTAATATTTAAAGTCTTTAGCTCAAACAGTGTAGTGCGGCTGACGTTTTTGAATATTGTGAATTTAACCCGCTAGTTGCTAAGCAACCATCAGTTCCATCCATCCCATAATTACACAAAATGCAATTAGCCACAGACCCTTCACGCATGCAAGTTCATTGAGTTTCACCATAGGGATAAAAAGTTCAAAGTGAAGAATATTAATAATAGACCAGTGCTAAAATGAGAGCAAGAGGTTTTTTTTTTCCTACTTAGCTTAACAGATCTACAAATCTGGCTGCAGTGGAGCCTTGTATTACAGTCACATTTCTTACACATGCACATCAGTGTTATTTTTGCTTTCGGCTGATTCTCAAGCAAAACATGAATGTCATAAGCTAACAGCGCTTTGCTCTAAGAGCAGACCATATTACTGCAGAGAGTGAAGATCACTCAGGGTTTAAATGAAGGAGATTTGCTCTTATCGATCACAGCGAGATTGTTCGATATTCAATATTCAGGTCTTACCCTTTCTGTTTCGTTTTGTGGGCTGTTAATTGGCAGAGGTGGTAGCATCATAATGCTAACTACAGTGCTGGTAAAAGTAACCACAAGGGGGCACTGTGTCCTATCCACAGGGGGTAGAGCTCCATCCATCCACCCCCCTGCCTTTGTGCTCATTTACTCTCTCTCACTTTCTCTCCTTCTCTCTGTCCTCACGTCTCAAGAACTTGGTGTGGCATGTTCCCATCAATTAGCATCTCAATTAAGGGCTAACAAAAGACAGGTTTTTCCCCTCCGAGGTCTCCACATGTGTGGTTTACCTAGTCTCAGTGCGCCCTGAGCAAAATCCAGGAGATTGACTGCACTCCACCAATTACACCTCCCCATCAATGTCTGCAAGAAATCACAATGGCCTTAATTAGCGACTGCAGCCTCACTCTATTACACGCTAGCACAGTAAAAGTCCAGTCGCACCTTCACCACCAGTCTCCCATGGATAATGTGGGCGGTAATTACGAGGGAGGAGGTGTATCGGAAGTGGGTGTTTGTGGCGCTTTTCTACCTTTATTGTGTGGCCTTCCAAGGACGGCTAATTGATTTTTAAAGGAACAGTTCACCCAAAAAATAAAAATTCTGTCATTATTTACTCACCCTCATGTCATTCCAAACTTGTGTGACTTTATTTCTTCCAGGGAACACAAAAGGTGGATTTTTGAAGAATATTTCAACCACTCTTTTCAATATAATGTAAAAAAAAAAAAAAGAAGATTGAGGCTGTCAAGCTCCAAAAAAACACCATAAAGGTATCATAAAAGTGATCCATATGACCTCATATGATAATTTTGCATAAACAGACTGAAATTTAAGTTATTCACTTTCAGAAAATTCATAAATTGTTCTTTTGAGTTAGATTTTTTAAAAAAAATGAATCACTGAAACCAGTCTGAATGATTCATTCACAAATCAGACTGATAAATGTTAAATTATACATTTATAATGCACCACATTTCTTGTTAAATGATGACAGCATTTTTATATTTGGGTCAAATAATCCTTTAAAAAAATGGTAAAGCTCTTTTCGGAAATGGAAAATGGTTTTCTTTATGGTAGGTAGCATTTTTATTGTTAATTTGAAACATATATTGTAGACATATAGCTGTGCTTTAGAATTTCACATAGTTCGCTAGTTTGTTATTTTAGTATTATATATGTTCTGTTAGCTTTTAGCTATTAGCTTTTATTTTTATATTTTCAATTTTAATTTAATTTTTAATATTACTATTTATATTTTATTTTTTTTATCTCAGTTTTAGTTTATTTTTATTTCCCAGTTAGTAATTTTATTGCTTCATCTTACAGTAGTTTGAATTTTGTTTAAAGTTTAACATCTAATATTTATATTTTATTTTATTTCCGCTTTATTTCATTTAATAAAAACGTTTTAAATAGTTTTTGTTTTCGTTAACAATAATAACCCGGGTTTGCCGATGTCACTATATTTTGCCATCAAGGGGCCCATGCCAATGTTTTTGACGAATACATGAACAGACAGACAGAGAAAGCAAAAGAAACACATAGACGGGCCAGATCAGACTGCAGTAGAGTGATAGGAATAAATCGCATGTGGAAGGGGGCCGAGGTGATTGGACGAGTATTTTCTAGGTCTTTCCATCTGTGAGAGGTGTCAAACATACCTGAGTCTCATTATACAGTGCGTGTCTGTGTGTGTGAGACTGCGGGCCATTCGTGGGCTAATTAGCTTTTCCCCCGGCCGCTCTGCGACCGCTCCCGTTATTTCCTGACCAGCTTGCCAGGCCGGCACCCCCTCTTCCCCTCCCCCATGTGTGGCTGTTCTAAATGGAGACTCAACGCATGCTGCTCCCCGACATCCTAATGTACCCGACCAGTTGGTTTAACAAACACAGTGCTGCCAACCATCTGCCGGCCAAATCTGTCTTCAAATTGCTTTAGTAACAAACTGAACTTTCTTTGCTGCTCTTGCTTCCTGCGTCCTGCCTTCCTCAGTGTGACGCTCTCTGCTCCTCAACCCGGCCCTCGCTCCTGCTCCTCGCGGCTGACCATTGTCATTTTCTCTTCTTGTCTATTCTGGTCTTGTCTCATCTCATCTCATTTTTTTGTTTTATTTTATTTGTTCTCATCTTGTTTCATCTCGTCTTGTCTCGTCTCTAACCATTGTCATTTGTTGCCTTCTTGGCGAGTCTCATATTGTCATTGAATCGCTTTTATTTTATTCTGGAATGGCCTTGTCTTTTCTCTTGTTTTTCTCAGCTCTTCCAGCCATTGTTATCTGATGTCTTCACGTGACGTGACGTCTCATCTCATCTTGTCTCATCTCTAACCATTGTCATTTGTGGCCTTCTCGGCGAGTCTCATCTTGGGTCGTTGAATGTCTTTTATTTTATTCTGGAATCGCCTAGTCTTCTCTCTTGTTTTTCTCAGCTCTTCTAGCCATCATTATCTGATGTCTTCACATCACGTGACGTCTCCACATCACGTGACATCTCCATATCACGTGACGTCTCATCTCGTCTTGTCTCGTCTCTAACCATTGCAGTCTGTTGCCTTCTCGGCAAGTCTCATCTTGTGTCATTGAATCTCTTTTATTTTATTCTGGAATCGCCTTGTCTTTTCTCGTTTCTCTCAGCTCTTCCAGCCATTGTTATCTGATGTCTTCACTTCACATCACGTATCATCTCTTCTCTTCTAATCTTGTCTCATCTCTTCTCTTCTCTTGGTGTATTTCACACCTCATAGTTTAACACATTGCATCTCATAAAGATTCTAACACGTCCAGAGAAACTGTATGATTATTTACGTCTGTGTCATCTGAAGCATAATTAAACCCCCACAAACCCAAAGCATCAGAGCAGATTTATGCCTACAGTCGAGCATGACAGAACTACTGTTTCCAGATCAGAAGGCTGGCTGTCTTTATTGGTTCGCCTTCCCTGTTTACCATCTGACCACTGATCCCATCCCATTTCCTCCCCTCGTCGTACTTCTAGCGGCTGCAGACAATCCAGGTTTCATTTTCCTTCATGATGATATCCTCAAGAGACCTCAACAAATGGTATAGAACAGATTTTTGGCACCGGCGAGCACATAGCCCTAAACATCATTATGGACAGAAGCACAGAGCTGCCAGGAAACGAACGGTGCCACCTTCCTCACCAGCCATGCCGTTCTCTGTGCCAGCGGATGCGTTCTCAAAGACACAGACCATGATCTCAAGGGCAAACCAATACAATCACACAAAAACACATGCACACACTTTTAGCTGAACCAATTTTACCCTTAGAACAAATACTTCCACCTTGAATCCGTGCTAGACAATTAGTTGCATATTCTTTATAACACTGCTTATTTTATAATTAAAAATAAAATGTAATTGTGGTTTATTTGGCATATTTTGCCTCACCCTCATGTCGTTCCAAACCAGAATTACTTTATTTCTTCTGTGGAACATGAAAGAAGATGTTTTGATGGATGTCTTTGGGTTTTTCGTCCATACATTGTTGTTTTGGACCTTGACTGGACAAAAACGGTTCAGAAACATTCTTCAAATATCTTCTTTTGTGTTCTACAGAAGAAAGAAAGTCATATAGGTTTAAAACGACATGAGGGTGAGTAAATGATGTTAGAATTTTCATTCTTAGCTGAACTATACCTGTAACACTAAAGGAAAAATGTGTGCCGATGCTGTAGACAAGTGCCTTTAGTCCTAGACATGAATGTCCTCCTCTGCACAAAAACCTGTAACTCTCTCTTTCCTTTTACCATGAGAGTTCATGTCCCATTTAGTTCTTTGAATCCCTTTATGTGCAAAAATAGGCTTAAACCAAGAGATTTTATTTGAGCATTTGGTTGGGTTGAATCAATGAATTAACGGAAGAGGTATTCAAGGATTAGTTGAAAATGCTGTCATCATTTACTCATGCTTGTGTTGTTCTAAACATATATGTAAGCAATAAGGTACTCAAGCCTGTGCTGTATCGTGAATAAGTCACGGCTGAAGGGCATTTCGCGTCGTGCCTGCAACCCCTTCAACCGCGACTTATTCACGATACAGCACTAGCCTCGAGTACCTTATTGCTTTTATAAAACGGTTACCACACAATACAAATATTAAAGCCAAAAATATGTATCAATGCAAGTTATGCAACTTTCATGAAGTAAAATCACTAAAAGCCTTCCTTCCGCCGGAAAAAATAGTCCCTGACCGTGAACTGCAACAGAAGTTACATTATTACGCCATTAGATGGCGGCAAAGACTGTCTTTATGAGTGTGTCAGTCAGTAGCGAAGACTTTTACATTGAAAAGACTGAATTGTTGTGAACACGGAACAAGATGATTTGACTAGTGCTGTCAGTCACGGGAAAACCCCTTAAATGTTAAAAGGACAAGATGATACATCGGACATTTAAACAGATTTTTTATTATGAACATAGGACTGACCTGAAGGAAAATGCTAAATCTGAATCCAGGTAATAAACTCGCTCACTCGATCTCTTTCTCACAATACTTTTCTACATAATATACAGTAAGCTTCAATGAACAATATCAATTGAGAACAAACAGTTTACGTTGCTAAGAGTGGTTGCTAAGGGTGTAGTGATAGACAGAACCGTTGGGTGAAGTGGTCAAAGCTGTTTTATCGTGACTAAAACACAGCTATTGACCAATCAGAATTAAGGACAGGAACTAACCGTTTTATTAAATATATATAATTTTTTGAGTATGTCACCTTTAAAGGTGTTTAATCTTTGCCTCTAATATTCCTCTTGCTAATTCGACACCTACTATAGCTTTTTTCCTGCCCTCTAATTTTATAGTTACCCTTCTGCGGTCTGAAATTGCTTCACCAAAAAATTAGGCTCCTTATCTCTGACTCTCACATTTTTTTTCCCTTTTTTTTTTTTTTGCTTAACCAGGACATGCAGGTATTTGCATACCTAATGAATGCTCTGTCTGACACGCAAATTAATTAGTCTGAATTTTATGCATTTAGCAGCGTGCAAACAAAACACGGGAACATGTCACCAAACAGCTCAGCACTACACCACCTACTCCACCGCATGTTTCAGAGATGACTCTGTAATCATTTCTCTCCTGACATTTAGTGGGATTCAGAGATATTTTATCATCCAGAGTGCAAGGCCTTATGTCTCAATAATTTTGTTTGAAGTCCTAATGATAATAGCATTATTTTTTGTTATATTATTATATATTGATTGATTGATTTGTTATTCTTTTATGAATCCCATTTGCATTCTGAGATTCATATAAATGATAAAACATCATTTGAGTTCATGCAGAACTAAAATAATGGTCATTACAGTTTGCATTTTATCTTAGATTGTCTTTCCAGTTAAACGAACTGACGTGTCGCATGTGGTCAGCGTTGACATCATCCATCACAGTGCCCCTCAAAGTGAATCTAAAGGTCTTTGTCTTTGAACTAAACAGGCTGTGCATGAGGTCATTCGAATCTGGCCCTGTTCGTTTGTCTGCAGATCGTGTTTGTCTAGCCTCTTTGTTCTGGAGGACTCTGGGTCCCTGTAGGCTGACGACCCCCTTTCTGAAGCCGCATGACTTGAGCATCGCTCATGGGTGGGGTGAACCGCATGGTCCCTGGAGTCAAAGTGACCCCTGACCACGGGAGGCATGTGGCATAATGAAGATCTGATTGAATAAGTGGACAAATGAATAAAAGATAGAACTGACACACAGAGAGAAACGCTCATCCAGCCAGTGCGCTTTCTCTCTTTGTGTCTGCTGATTGAAGTAGATCTATCTTACAGACAGGCCCTGCTAAAAAAAACAACAACGTATGCTGTGTCCACACTGGACGTGACTGATGACCATCCTAACTGTTTTCAGTCTGTCTACACTGGAAAAGTCAAAGCTGCACGTCATCTGCGAATATTCACTAAAAAAAGACTGTGAGATCAATGCTTGACTTCCACAGTGGTGAGCTTTATTTTCAGCGGGAATCAATGGTAAAAAAAAAAAATAATAAAAAATCATTCGTATAATTATAATGATAGTGTTGGTAAGATTTCATGTACATTTGATAAGAAATAAAGATATATATATATATATATTTTATTTTATTTATTTTGTTCATGAAATGACAAAATGTGTACATACTATTTATTTATTTACAAAATGTAATATAAATAATATTTATTTTTTCAGTAGAATGGGGAAAATAAAGTAGGTGGCACAGTTATATAAAAGCCAAAACCATAAAAAAAAATGTTACTTGAAATAAAATAAAATATACAAAAACTTAAACTTATTTTATTTCAGTTAGTAACATTTCTTATTTTCATTTAGTTTAACTTGATGTACTAAAATAACTAAAACTGAAATACAAATTAAGAAAAAAATACACACACACGCGCACACACACACACACACACACACATATATATAGTCAAACCAAAATTTATTCAGACACCTTGAACATTTCATTCATTATTACAGTTTATTCACTATAGTTTAAAAAAGAAATGGTAATAAAATATGACAAGATCTCAGAGTTAAACTGTGTCAGAAAAACTTAATCTTAATTATGTCAGATAACACTTAAGAAAAACATGGTCAGGTCAAAGTGTCTGAATAATTTTTGGTCCCAAATTTTTATCAATTTTTCTGGTAGTTCACTGTATGAAGAATTTTTGCGTATAATATGTCACAGTTTACTTTATTTTGCTATCCTTCACTTACATAAATGAACTACAGTGTCCTGCACCCACTAGTAAAAAAAAAAAAAAAAAATTATATCTAGTGTCTGAATTTATATATATATATATATATATATATATATATATAAATTCAGACACTAGATATAATTTTTTAATTTTTTTTTTTTTTAAATTTTTTTTACTAGTGGGTATTCTATTTTTTTTACTATATTAGTAATTTTATTATACATTTTTATATATATATATATAAATGTATAATAAAATAACTAATAAAAATGTCAAAAACATACAACAAAAATAAAACAATATTAATACAACTATAAATAAAAACTATAAATACTATCTCAGTGATCCTAAAATAACACTAATCTATTCAGCTTCATTAAATATAATGGGAGCAATTTGTTCTGTGTTTTATTAATACACAAAGACAGGAATTAAAATAAATTGACTTGGTTGAAGGACTTTGTTCACCTCACTATATGATTCCCACTAATTTTATGTCAAAGCATTCAATGTTTTCTACCTGTGATTTGTTCCATGTTTGATTCAAATGACTCTTCCTCAGAGAATGAAATGATTTGCTGGTTTTGAATGGCCGTCTCGACATCAAGGCCATTTAGAGCTCAAGGACAAAAGGATGAGGTGAACAATAACGACAGAGCAGAGACCCTGAGACTAAGGATTGGAGTTCAATTGTAGGCTAGAGTCAGGCTGAAACAAAAGGATAAAGAGAATAAACCGGGCAACATCTCTTTGCTATTTATTCATTCGCCCTCCCAGCAGTTTCAAATCAAAGAACCGGACATTATTTACATTCCTTACGCTCAGCTGCTATAAACATGAATCCTCTTCAAGGAATTAAATAATTGCGTTCCGCGAGCTAATTTGAATGTTGTTCTCCACATCAAAGCCACATAAAGCTCAGTAAAATCTCCACAGACAAAGGAGAGAGGTAAACAATAGCACAAATAAACCTGAGATCTTACAGTTCGCTTCCTATCTGTAATATACAGTGTATGAAAGTTTCTAGTGATCCTTCAGAAATCATTCTAATATGCTGATTTGGTGCTCAAGAAATGTTTCTTATTAGTGTTGAAAACAGTTGTGCTGCTTAATATTTTTGTGGAAACTGTAATACATGTTTTTTCAGGATTCTTTGATAAATAGAAAGTTCAGGAGAACAGCATTTATTTGAAATAGAATTTTTGTAACTTTTGTATTTGCTGTCACATTTGCTCAATTTAACGCACCCTTGCTGAATAATTGAATGCGTCCTTGTTGAAATATTTATTTAAAAAAAAAAAAAAAAAAAAAAAAAAAAAAATCTTACTGCCCCAAAACTTTTCAAGAGTAGTGTAGCTACAAAATAACATGTCATCTATTTTAAAGGGGTCCTATTATGCATTTTCACTTTTTCAACTTTAGTTGGTGTGTAATGTTGCTGTTTGAGCATTAAAAAAAAAAGATCTGCAACGTTACAAAGCTCAAAGTCAAAGGGAGATATTCTCTTTAACAGAAAACACTTTTCAAGTCACAATGTCACTCATTTAAATAATCCCTGC
The DNA here is from genome assembly GCA_039654765.1 of Mylopharyngodon piceus. Classification (NCBI taxonomy): domain Eukaryota; kingdom Metazoa; phylum Chordata; class Actinopteri; order Cypriniformes; family Xenocyprididae; genus Mylopharyngodon; species Mylopharyngodon piceus. Next base: position 7,866,220 of record CM077456.1, on the reverse strand, counting down.
CCACAGAATACGCATATTTATTGCGTTCATAAACAATCTTGTTCATAAACATTCTCAGGGTCTGAATCGGGCTTGAATTGGTATGTCAAAATTGACTGCATCATTATGGTAATGGTAAGAGGCATGATATTTCAGAAGTGATATTTTTGCTTTATTGCTTTAACCTGTGGTTCCATTTTTACTATCACAACACGTCACCAATTAGATGAAAATAGAACCTGAAGTGATTCACGAGACATGAAAGTAACACTGGCACACTGCCACGGACAACGATCAAATACTGTATACAGTGGTCATCATACAAAATGTTGGACTGCTCAATACCCTGATAGACCAATCAGAATCAAGTATTCCAGAGCGAGTGTAATAATACTTCCTGTTTCCTAAATGAACATGACGTTCTTCATAATTACAGTGTCTTGGCTCACAGATCGGGTCTGTTGTCAGGAATGTTCTTGGTTCAGCTGTCCATATCTGTGATCCAAAAGGTAGAAATGGAAATTGCCAACTTGATATGCCATTAACAGTAAATTGGTCATATCCCCCTTCTCCCTGATAGCACAGAACCGTGCTATGCTGTCTCCTTGGTGACTGTTCCTGCTAATAGCTGCACGTGTGTTTGAGTGGGAGCTGGTAACTGATATGTTGATGGGTGGAGCCTGAACCTGTGCAGGGCATCAGAATGCTGGGATTTGGTACTTTCTGCCCATGCCAGCTTGGCCAGCTGCCGGTTGGCACTTCCCCGCTAAGAGCGGCGGTTGATGGTACAGACCTGGAGTACTCGTGCTGAGTTATTTAGCCAGTGTGAAGGCATTGCTAGGCCATGTCAGATGGGTTTACTGACTCAAAAAAAGAAGGAGACAGCAAACCGGAAAGAATCGTTTCACTAGCAGCAGCTAGACATATGCAAAAAGGATTTTATGTATGCAATATGATTTTTGAAGAATAAAAAAGGTTCTGTGGGGTTCTATATAGAACCCTAGGGATTTTGACTCAATTTTAAAGAACCCTTTATGCCAAAAAGGTTCTATATAAGGAAAGATGTTTTGGTAACACTTTATTTCAAAGGTCCACTTTAGACATTCTACTAACTATAAGTAATTTTGCAACTACATGTCAACTCACTCTCATTAGAGTATTAGTAGACTGTCTGCTTAATATCTTCTGACACTTTATTTTGATGCTCCCAACAGACATTCTACTGACTAGAAGTAACTTTACAACTACATGTCAACTTATTCTAACCAGAATCTCAACACCTAACCCTACCCTAACAATCTGCTACAGTCTACTAATACTCTAATGAGAGTAAGGTGACAAAGTTACTTATAGTTAGTAGAATGTCTAAAGTGGACCATCGAAATAAAGTGTAACCGATGTTTTGAATGATTGCATAATACTTTCAAGTTTAATAGATCATGTTTCTTGTGATAGTGTGTTTTACGAGCTGTTTAATTCATAAAATTTAATTAAAATTTAAAATTTATTAAAACAGAATTATTTAAATAAAATTAAATCCATTAAATGATCCCATGATGGGAACCCCTAAAAGGTTCTATAAATGAAATGCCTGACAGAACCTTTTAAGGTTCTATAAAGAATCTTTTCTTGTGAATTGTATACAATAACATATCATGCATCAAAAACTATGGGCAATCATTTTTTACAGCATTTATTAATCTTGATTGATGTTAATTTATACTATTGTTTATTTTTAGTTTATAATATATTAAATAATGCAAATATGTACAGCATGCACAACTTCTGTAAAGAAATATGTTAGTATTTGTAGGAATTAAAATTTATAAAAAATAAATAAAAAAATAAGGTTACACTTTATTTTAAGGTGTCCTCAGTACTTAAATTATACATTTATGTACTGAGTAACTACATGTACTTACTATGGGGTTAGGATTAGGGTTTGGTTTGGTTTATGGTTAGTTGCATGTAATTATGCCTAATTTATAGTTATTGCTATAGTACCTACATGTACAGGAAGAAATTGCATTGATGCGAACAAAGTTTTTTTTAAAGCTGCAGTCTGTAAGTTTTGCCTCTTTGTCGCCATCTCTGTCTGAAACCTGCAATTGCAGTTATTTGCGGAATTATCATCTTTACTTGGGTTGTGCATCGGCACGACTCCTCAGCACGGATGAATCTAATGTTTGCTGTCAGTCACCACGCCGGTGTGGATACTGTACTTTGCAATCAAAGATTCTTGGAAGTATGACCAAAATAAAAATTTTCACTGAAAAATGTCATCTGAACAAGTAAGTAACATGTCTGCCAATTTTGTTCTGACCAACTGAGAAAAAAAGCATTACAATAATTATGCATTACGATAAATCGCTTAGCTCGTTACAGACTGCAGCTTTAATTAGATTTTAAATTATTGTTGCAATTTTTAATTTTTTGTCTCATTTTAGTCAAAATTAGCAATTAGTTTCTTTTTAGAAAATTATGTTCAGAAGTGTCCACACTTCAGAAAAGACCATTGTGGCTGGTGTTTTTAATGCTGGTGGAGTGCTAGTGTTTCCTTAACTAAGTTAACTATAAGCTTTACCAGAAAGTCATGCCAACAGATGAACTCAAATCACCAAATCATTTTTTCTGACTAGAATAAATCAGCCTGGGCCAGCATGAAAATGCATGCTGGTCTTGTCAACAGGTCTCAATTTTTAAAATTTTAAGTGTTTTCTTCAAATTCCGTGACATTGTGGCAACCTCAATTTTCTGCACAGGATGAAATGTTTCATCTGGTGAAAGCAAGCACATTTTGCCCACATGCCTTCCAGTTGAACCTGTATTAATTTGTCTTCACTGGCAGAGCTCCCTGTGGCCCCTTAGGGCACCTGATGGATGGGTGGCTGTACAGGTTTTGCTAGGACTTTATAAAAAGACAGAGAGACAGAGAGAGAGATGATATGGCTGTACCTAGCTCCTGTCTCCTGCAGCTGCTCCTAACAGGTGCATAACTGCTTCTTGCCAGATGGTCAGCAAAATGTGGTAGTTGGCAGGTTCCTTCACAGAATCAACCCTCCCTCTCACACAGGCACTGAGACGCAGAAATGGAGAGAAAGAGGTTAGAGAATGGGAAAGGTTGGTGACAGAAAAAGTTGCTAAGCGTTATAGCAAGCAAAACTCATTTTTCAAAACCTTTTACTTGTTTTAAAACTATGTGAATTGGAGCTTTTTCAGTGTGTAATTCTGCTCTAAAGTGCATCAGGTGTCAGTGTCAAAAATTGAGAAAAGTTGTCGTGCGCACATACTTTTTCTGTTTGGAACAAACTATCAAAGGTGAGAAAGGCAGTGGACTCAAGCAATAAGCCAACTGTGTTACAGTCATTTAACCAAGGTTAAGGGATGTTGTTAGGCACAATGCAAAGTGGAGCTTTTGTAAATGATGGCAAAAACATGATTAAAAACACACCAATTTTTGATTATTCACCAGTAGAAGTAATGTTGGTCATTTTAACAATATGTGACCCTGGACCACAAAACCAGTCATAAGTCGCACAGGTTTATTTGTAGCAATAGCCAACAATACATTGTATGGGTCAAAATTATTGATTTTTCTTTTATGCCAAAAATTATTAGGATATTAAGTAAAGATCATGTTCCATGAAGATATTTTGTAAATTTCCTACCGTAAATATAACAAAAATTTATTTTTGTGAGTGGATATGCATTGCTAAGGACTTCATTTGGACAACATTAAAGGCGATTTTCTCAATATTTTGATTTTTTTGCACCCTCAGATTCCATATTTTCAAATAGTTGAATCTCGGCCAAATATTGTCCTATCCTAACAAACCATACATCAATAGAAAGCTTTCAGATGATGTATAAATCTCAATTTCAAAAAATTGACCCTTATGACTGGTTTTGTGGTCCATGGTCATATGTGTGTGTGTATATAATTTATTAATAATTATATTAATATATTAACATTGATTTAATATTAATAAATATTATACTATTTAATACTAATAATATAAAAATAGATATGTACTGTAAATCAAACTTTTCAAATTGTGTGTGTGTGTGAATATATATATATATATATATATATATATATATATACTTAATGGCCACTTTATTAGGTACACATTCAACTGCTCATTAACGGAAATATCTAATCAGCCAAACTTATGGCAGCAACTCAGTGCATTTAGGCATGTAGATACGGTCAAGATGATCTACTGAAGTTCAAACTGAGCATCAGAATGGGGAAGAAAGGTGATTTAAGTGACTTTGAACGTGGCATGGTTGTTGGTGCCATGACAGGCTGGTCCGAGTATTTCAGAAACTGCTGATCTACTGGGATTTTCATGCACAACCATCTCTAGGGTTTATAGAGAATGGTCAGAAAAAGAGAAAATATCCAGTATATCCACACTTTAGGCCTCTTAGTACCAACTGAGCATCATTTAAACATCACAGCCTACCTGAGTATTGTTGCTGACCATGTCCATCCCTTTGTAACCAAAGTGTTCCCATCTTCTGATGGCTACTTCCAGCAGGATAATGCGCCATGTCTCAAAGCTTAAATAATCTCAAACTGGTTTCTTGAACATGGCAATGAGTTCACTATACTCAAATGGCCTTTACAGTCACCAGATCTCAATCAATAGAGCACATTTGGGATGTGGTGGAATGAGAGATTCGCATCATGGATGTGCAGCTGACAAATCTGCAGCAACTGTGTGATGCTATCATGTCAACATGGACCAAAATCTCTTACTGTCCACAAGTAAAGGTGGGTTGTGGAAAGGTAATCAGGTGCAGTGATCTCTTAGTTTCACAAAAGCCACAGTCTCCAATGCTGTCTCTCATCAACCCCAAACAATCAAACTCTCACTGAGAGAGAAAGACTAAATCAATATAGACACCATGCACCGGTCATGTGTGGATGCTGCAGGGATCATTGGGAGTGTGTGCTTGGCCTCAGGCATTAGGAGTGCAGGGTACTCATCCTTCCCATAATCCTCCTAACGGACTATTTTGAACATCTGGAATGAGAAGTGAACATCTGCCCATCCCTATCAATTTAGAAATCCCCATTACTCCCTTTTTCTGTGTCTCACACTAAATGAATGCTGTACTGCTTCACAAAGGGTCTACAAGGGCCTGGAAAAGAACACCAGGATGAATATAGCCAATCCTAACAGATATTATTTATTATATGTGCACTACCATTCAGAAGTTTGAGGTCTGTACGATTTTTTTCATGTTTTTGAAAGAAGTCTCTTATGCTCACCAAGGCTGCATTTATTTGATCAAAAATACAGTAAAACGATAAATCAAAATAACTGTTTTATTTTAATGAATTAAAATTTAATTTATTCCTGTGATGTCATAGCTGAATTTCCAGCATCATTACTCCAGTCTTCAATGTCACATGATCCTTCAGAAATGATTCTGATATGCTGTTTAGTATTTTTGTAGAAACCAGGATCATTTTTCCAGGATTCTTTGATGAATAGAAAGTTCAAAAGAACAGCATTTATTTGAAATAGAAATCTTTTGTAACATTTTAAATGTCTTTACTGTCACTTTTGAGCAATTTAATGCACCCTTGCTGAATAGAAGTATTAATTTCTTTTAAAAAATCTTACAGACCCCAAATGTGTAATACATATACATATTTATATATAAAAAATCTGAGATTTTTATATTTATATATAAAAAATCAGAGATCAGCCAAAAACAGCTAGAGAAGGTGAACAAAGGTCATGGAAAAACTATATAACAACTGTTTTTTGGTCAAAGAAATCTTAATTTTAACCTTTAACATAAATGGACTTAAAAATGCTTGGTTTGTGTACATTTCATTTCATTCTTCTAATTCAGAAACTTAAAATATGGAACAAAAATACACAGATGTCAGCAGGTTAAATGCGCTCATACGCTTAATGTCACTGTATACAGTATTCATCATAAATGGCCTTCTGTTGACAGGTGCTAACTAAAGAGGGTTTCGGAGCCATCACCACAGAAATAACAATGACCAAGGAATTCTACTATGCAGAAGACTTTCACCAGCAGTACCTCAGCAAGAACCCCAATGGCTACTGCGGGCTGGGCGGCACTGGGGTGTCCTGTCCAATAGGGCTGAAGAGTAAAAATTAACACCCTTCTCCTGTCCTGTGATTGGACAAATTTATATTAACATGCCTTAACGGAAGCAATCACCACTGCAATACCCAGGCCTATATGTCATTGTTGGATATAAATAAAAAATGTATAATGCAACTGCTTTATAATGTTTTTTGTATATGTGACTGTGCATTTGATAACAAAACCAAGTGACATTTTCTATCTAATGCAATGACATGCATACGTTTTAAGTGTCCATATACTGTATACTTGAGAATCAAATATAAGGAAGACACATTCTTGTTTACGACAGGCAGGATTGTGTTCACGTTTGTGTGCTTGTTCTAGATCCATCTGTCTATTCCATTCGCATACATATCTATTCATCCCTCCATCTGTCCGCTACCTATGTGTTTCCTTCTATCCCAGCAGCACAAACAAGCGCTCTCGTCCCTTTCTAAAAGTGTCACCACATATTTCATCTCCTCAATTAAAGACTTGACTGCAATCCCACACAAACAAACACAGCCTCTTGCATTCACACAGCAGAATCTGTGTATGTTTTACAAGCAACGCTGCGAAAAAACGGGGGCCCTTTGTTGATGGCACAAACAATTGTGCATGAAAACCAGTGTAGCTCTCCTAATGAGAAAAGAGCTTACTATTGTTAATAAATAAATCATTCTAAGAAGTATGTTAATATCAAGAAATTGTCTGTGTTGTATTTTCCTCAGGTGTTTTACCCATACTTAGTAAAACACTCCAGTGCGTCATCGAGCCCCCATTTTAGCTCCGCCCAAAAAAATCCCGAACACAGAATTGGTGCAAAACTGTTTAACGCTCTAACTTCATAATTCATTACTACATAGTTCACAGTCTTTGTAACGTGTTTCAGCAATACATTTGTAACATTTATAATGTGTTTAGAAACAATTCTCATAATTGACTTTACAGGGACTTTAAATTGGAGTTAAAATGGAGTGCTGCGAAGATGATGTAGCTATTTTTGAAGGCAAAAAATCGAAATAGGTTAGCATTTTTGAAGCGTTTTTCTTTTTTTTTTGTTAAATGCCTGAAATAAAGTCTATGGCGAATACAAGCTCAAAATATTTTCACATTTTATATTACGACATAAAATAAATCAGTAAATACCCCCTTATGACTTACTAAATGGGAGTACAGAAGTTGTCGGGCCATTAAACGTCATTATAGCGAACAGGAAAACTCATCTACTCACCAGTCCGCTTTTATATCCTCACTGTGCTTATAATCACACTCTTGAAAACTATTCTAACTCCGATTTTAAGGTAAATGTTTTTGAAAAAGCTACTGGAAGCTTAATGGTGATGAGGATGAAGTCATGTGACCGTTGTGTGGTTCGTTTATAGCGTACGTTTAGCTTTTTACTTCGTTCTGGCGATTTTAGGCTTCAAAACTCATAAATGTTTATTGATAATTTTCATTTGTGAACAAAATATACAAAATGAACAACGTAAGAATCATAAACTTTTTTTGTTCACAGAGCTTATTTTCGATAAGCAATAATCCAAAAGCCAATGGAAAATCCTATTGAGTTCTTGTCGAGGGTGATGCTAACTTGTAGGTTGGCCTACAAAAATACGTCATTACTGCAGCACTCTATTGTGTTGTGTTTAAGAGTTGAAGGAAATGTCAGTAAAACAAAGATACTGGTAATTTTCTGGCAGGACATTTTTCTAGGAATTTTTTCTTAGTCTCTTTGTCAAATTGTTCACCCAATGTTTTCAAGTAGGCTAAAACTGTTGTGGGAATAGTTTGATATCTGACTGGAATGCAACCAGTAACAGGCTCAATAAAGATAGAAATTCATAATACAGTTTAGATGTAAAAATGAGGGGGAAAACAAAATTTGTTGGAAATTGCGTTAATAAAAGTAGAGTGAATGTGATGTTCTTCTAAGTGAGTCAAAGACACAAATCCTTCAGTGTTCACATCAAAAATATGTGTTTGGGGAAAGCAATTTGTGTTTACGGAGGGTCTCTGGTGTGGTTTTGGCTAATCCTCTGAGCAGGTGGCGACCGCTCCATGCACCTATTCCTGTGCCACACTCGGAGAAGGCCTCTCTGGGCAAGGCTGGCACTGGTGCTCAGGAACCTGGCCTGGCACAGCTTCTAACAGGCTGCTTTCAGCAGTGCTGTGAAACAAGGACACTTGGTGACGCACTCACTTTGGCCTTGGAACCTGGGACTGGAACGCACATACTCTGTTTACTTGGATTAGCCAAGTTACTGACTGGGGTCACCCTTAAGTTTTTTCACTATAAAAGTTTAAGGCAAGCATAATGCAATACATACAAAGGACATCATATTTAAATTAGATCTGTCTTCCCCTTATTACAGCCTAGTTTTTAATTATGCAATAATAATTGTGAAATTTTGTAGAAATTTAGTTTAAAAATGTTCATTTAACCGTCTGTTTTCTCTTACCTTTGAGTAGTTAGCGGTAACAGATGGTAAGACTGCCATCTTCTGGTGGATAGTGGAATTGCATTTGCGGGCAGCATTAATAAATTAAATGGGTCAAATGATTGGCCAGGTTTACTTAGCTCGTCTAAAACGATAAATGTCTCACCATTGAAAGAATCACCAATGGATATCCTTAAAAATAAATTGGGACTTAAGTACACACTGTGGGTTATGCATTTCTCTCTTAAAGCATTATTTGTTGTACTTTGGTAAATCTCAATATCAAAGGCACATTTGGTTATTGGTAATGGACACCTTATTAAAATATATTATGTTATTATTATTGTCATGTTGTCATCTAAAATGCCTGCTTATTCTGATCCGCGTGACATACAGTGTCCGGATATGAGAACCTGCTAAAATTAATGTACTAAATGATTTTCATGTAGCGTCAATGCCATTCCATTAGAGGGCAGACTATTAAAATGTATGATTAGTGATGCTAATGCTGCCTTCACGTGCTCTCGGAATGATCGTAAATAAGAGTTTTCTAGGTATAAATTGCACATGAACGCCCTACCATTTCGAAATTTGAATGCAATGATCTCACTTCAGAAGTGGGAATTATCAGATTTCCGATAGCACGTAAAGGCAGCATAAAACCGAAACATTTCCTCAAACCTCAAACAGGAGGGTGTAATAATCTAAGCCACTTGATGGGAAGCCTGCCCTGCAACCTTAGCCAAAAAAGCATAACGCCTGATAACTCTACAGAAATGTTTATTTATTTAATAAAAAACTATGGGCTCTGTTCATACTCCGCTGTTTAAAACTGCATGAACCATCCATTCAAGACACAGCTAACAAAGACTGTACCTCTAATTGTTCATTATAAGAACTCAAGAGTTGCATTTAATTCAGAAATAACTCTTCTTTTTGTCCAAACTATCCAATGTTAGAGCTCTGGAGCCACAAAATCTTTATATTATTTATAGAATCATCTTGGCATTAACAAGACTGTTAAGAAGCAGAATCACTGAAAGAAAGAAAAGAACCGGAAAAAAGAGACCAACAGAAACACAAGAACTACAACTGACTTCAGCCACAGCCTTAGATGAAATTTACTGAAGATAAAAGAAGACTTTAAATATCTCCAGATCTCAGAAGAGGAGGATTAAACAACTCCACAAACAGCATTACAGCTTCACATATTACTAACCAGATTGACTTTATTTCTGTCATTCATCTACAGAAGTTTAACTCTCATGTTTGTTTCATTTGAAGTCACCATAATGGTGATTGGTGTTTCCATTCGTTGGGCTCTTAACTCTTATAATAAGTTTGTTTTCACTGGCTGCTGTGATAGTGTGTTTGTCAAACACGTTTGTGGTAGCATATAAAGCTGAAATTCGGTTTTGTTCTGTTATGAGATTTCAATGATAGTCGAGTTTGAAACGATTCAAACTGTTGGTTTTGTTTTGTGATAAGATGTCAATGATGGTCTGTTTTGTTCGGTTATGAGATTTCAGTGACGGTCGGTTTTGTTTCTTTGTTTTTTTACGTGATTTCAAAGACAGTCAGTTTTCAATGACGGTTGGTTTTCTTCTGTTACGAGATTTTAAGACAGTTTTGTTTCGTTACGAGTTTTGTTCAGTTACGAGATCTCAATGACAGTCGGTTTGGTTCTATTATGAGATTTCATTGACCGTTGAATTTGAAACAAATCAAACTGTTGGTTGTAATTTGTTACGAAATTTCATTGATGGTTGGTTTTTTTCCTTTGCGAGATTTCAATGATGGTTAGTTTTGTTCCTTTACGGGATTTCAATGACAGTCGGTTTTGTTCCTTTACAAGATTTCAATGACAGTCAGTTTTGTTCCTTTACAAGATTTCAATGACAGTCGGTTTTGTTCCTTTACGAGATTTCAATGACAGTCGGTTTTGTTCCTTTACGAGATTTCAATAACTGTCGGTTTTGTTCCTTTACGAGATTTCAGTGACGGTCAGTTTTCAGTGTCTGTCGTTTTTGTTCTCTTATGGGATTTCAAAGACAATCTGTTTTGTTTCATTACGAGATTTCAATGATGGTCGGTTTTATTTGGTTACGAGATTTCAACGACGTCTGTTTTATTCGGTTTTGAGATTTCAGTGACAGCCAGTTTTGTTTGGTTACGAGATTTTAATGACAGTTGGTTTTGTTCCATTATGAGATTTCAATGACGGCTGTTTTTTTCCATTACAAGATTTCAATGTCACTCGGTTTTGTTCCCTAACGAGGTTTTAATGACGGTGGGCTTTGTTCCATACCTAGATTTTAATGACAGTTGGTTTTGTTCCGTTACAAGATTTCTATGATGGTCAGTTTGGTTCAATCAGGAGATCTCAATGATGGTCAGTTTTGTTCCAATAAAGGGTTAGTTCACCCAAAAATGAAAATTCTGTCATTAATTACTCACCCTCATGTCGTTCCACACCCGTAAGACCTTCGTTCATCTTCAAAACACAAATTAAGGTATTTTTAATAAAATCTGATGGCTCAGTGAAAAACAGTTCATGTGATTACAGTGGTTCAACCTTAATGTTATGAAGCGACGAGAATACTTTTCGTGCGCCTAAAAAACAAAATAACGACTTTATTCAACAATATCTAGTGGTGGGTGATTTCAAAACGCTACTTCATGAAGCTTCGAAGCTTTACGAATCTTTTGTTTCGAATCAGTGTTTCGGGGTGTGAAAGTCACGTGATTTCAGTAAACGAGGCTTCATTACGCCATAAGTGTTTTGAAAGTTAAACGGTTCACCACTGGGGGGGTGTGACTTTAGCAGTTTGATACACGCTCCAAACCACCTGTCTTTAATTATAAAGCAGCCCTGAACACCATGATTAGCTGGTTCAGGTGTTTGATTTGGGTTGGAGTTAAAATCTGCAGGGCGGTAGCCCTCCAGGACCAGGGTTGGATACCCCTGCTTAAGGAGATCCCAATAGCGTTCAGTTTTGTTCCTTTACGAGATCTCAATGACTGTCAGTTTTGTTTCATTAGAGAGATTTCAATGACGATCAGTTTTGTTCCTTTACAAGATTTTTAAAGACAGTTGGTTTTGTTTTGATACGAGATTTCAATGACGTCTGTTTTATTCGGTTATGAAATTTCAGTGACAGCTGGTTTTGTTCAGTTACAAGATCTCAATGACGGTCAGTTTTGTTCTGTTTTGCACTGATTCGAAACAAAAGATTCGTAAAGCTTCGAAGCTTCATGAAGCAGTGTTTTGAAATCACCCATCACTAGATATTGTTGAATAAAGTTGTTATTTTGTCTTTTTGGCTAACAAAAAGTATTCTTGTCACTTCATAACATTAAAGTTGCACCACTGTAGTCATGAACTGTTTTAAATGTCTTTAGTAGCTTTCTGGGTATCTGAAAGTGTTAATTATCTTGCTGGTAATGGAGGCCTTACTGAGTCATTGGATTTTATCAAAAACATCTTAATTTGTGATCCGAAGATGAACGAAGGTCTTACGGGTGTGGAACGACATGAGGGTGAGTAATTAATGACAGAATGTTTTGGGTGAACTAACCCTTTAAGAGATCTCAATGATGGTCAGTTTTGTTCTGTTATGAGATTTCAATGATAGTCGAGTTTGAAATTATTCAAACTGTTGGTTTTGTTTTGTGATGAGATTTCAATGATCTTGTTCCTTTACAAGATCTCAATGACGGTCAGATTTGTTTCTTTACAAGATTTCAATAACAGTCGGTTTTGTTCCTTCACGAAATTTCAGTGACAATTGCTTTTGTTTGGTTACGAGTTTTCAATGATGGTCGGTTTTCTTCTGTTACGAGATTTCAAAGACAGTCAGTTTTGTTCCTTTAGGACAGGGGTGTCCAACTCTGGTCCTGGAGGGCTACCGTCCTGCAGATTTCAGTTTCAACCCTGCTCCAACACACCTGTCTTTAATTATGAAGCAGCCCTGAACACCATGATTAGCTGGTTCAGGTGTGTTTGATTTGGGTTGGAGCTAAAATCTGCAGGGCGGTAGCCCTCCAGGACCAGGGTTGAACCCCCCTGCTTTAGAAGATCCCAAAAGCGTTCAGTTTCATTCCTTTACGAGATCTCAATGACTGTCAGTTTTGTTTCATTACGAGATTTCAATGACTTCTGATTTATTCGATTATGAGATTTCAGTGACAGCTGGTTTTGTTTGGTTACGAGATCTCAATGACGGTCAGTTTTGTTCCATTACGAGATTTCAATGATAGTTGGTTTTGCTGGGTTATGAGATTTCAATGATGGTCGGTTTTGTTCCTCTACGAGATTTCAATAACAACCGTTTTTTCCATTATGAGATTTCAATGTCACTCGGTTTCGTTTCCTACCAAGATTTTAATGACTATCGGTTTTCATTGTCAGTCAGTTTTTTTCAGTTACGAGATCTCAGTAAAGTATGTTTTGTTCTTTTATGAGATTTCTATGATGGTTGAATTTGAAACAAATCAAACTGTCGTTTTTGTTTAATCATGAGATTTCAGTGATAGTCAGTTTTGTTCAGTTACAAGATATCAATGACGGTCGGTTTCGTTTCATTACAAGATTTCAGTGATGGTTGGTTTTGTTCCTTTCCGAGATTTCAATGACAGTCGGTTTTGCTGGGTTATGAGATTTCAATGACAGTCGGTTTTGTCCCATTCTCAGATTTCAACGACAGTCGATTTTGTTCCTTAACAAAATTTAAATAATGGCCGTTTTTTTTTCCATTACGAGATTTCTTTGTTCTTTTATGAGATTTCAAAGACAGTTTTGCTCCGTTATGAGATTTCAGTGATGGTCGGTTTTGTTTCTTTGTTCTTTTATGAGATTTTAAAGACAGTTTTGTTCCGTTACAAGATTTCAATGATGGTCGGTTTTATTCAGTTACAAGATTTCAATGACGTCTGTTTTATTCAATTATGAGATTTCAGTGACGGCCGGTTTTGTTCGGTTACGAGATCTCATTGTCAGTCAGTTTTGTTCAGTTACGAGATCTTAATACAGTTTTGTTCTTTTAAGAGATTTTAATGAAAGTTGGTTTTGTTCCATTACAAGATTTCAATGACGGTTGGTTTTATTAGGTTATGAGATTTCAATAACGCGGGGAGTCATGAATGAGTCTTGTAGTATGCTGGTACCCAGCATGCATTGCGGCAAGAAGCTTTTTGGCTTCATGGCTTGTCACCATTGTTGAGATTCATATGCTGATTCTTGATGTCTGTGTGTGTCTGATTGATACAGACATTCAAAAAGTTTTGAGTACAAACTGTTTTTAAAATGCTTCATATTATCTGATTGTGTTGACACTGATGTATTTCATGCTGTAGAATCACAGGGATATCATAATAAATCAAATAATAAATCACCCATAAAGTTATAGATTAGAAAGACATCATTGAACCAGGCCATTAGATGACATAAACCATTAATAAACAGCCAAAGTCATCTGATCATGTTTTCTGCTATAACACATGGAGCTTAAACACAGTCACAACAGACAATGAAAAACTGATATTAAAAAATCAAGGGCCAAGAGCCCAATCAAAGCAAACACTGACCACCACAATGGTAACATCAAATAAAACAATAAAACATCAACATGTAAACCTCTGTTAATTCTCAATGAGAACTTCTGTAGATGTTTGACAAAAATAAAGTCAGTCTGGTTAGTAATAAGTGAAGCTGGTAATGCTGTTTGTGGAGTAGTTAAACCAGATCTTGAAACTTTTCATTTATTCTTTCATCTTCAGTTGATTTCATCCAAGGCTGTGGCTGAAGTCAGATGTAGTTCTTGTGTTTCTCTTCACTTCACTGATTCTGCTTGTTAACAGCAGGTGTTCATCAGTGTAATTCACTGTCTCAAGAGTACTAATGTAGGGAATATTGAATGAGGGTATAGGGTGTGATTTGGGACACAGCCTTTGAGTGTCGACTTTGAGCGCTGCTAATTCACGTTATATTGCTGTAGGCTACTTTCTCGAAAACAACAGATATTACCCAGAATGCATTGCGTTGTATGGTATATTACTGATTATTTAAATAACAGCAAACATCTGTAAAACAACAAGTATTTTATTGTATAATGACAGACCATTGCCTGTAAAATTACATTTATTTTTAACAGTGTACTGTTCAAAAGTTTGGGGTCAGTCATTTTTTTCTTTCTTTTTTGAAAGCAAAATTAATAATTTTATTCAGTAAGGATGTGTTAAACTGATTACAAGTGATAGTAAAAGCTTATATTGTTAGAAAATATTTATATTTTGAATAAATTCTGTTCTTTTTAACATTTTATTTATCAATGAATCCTGAAAAAAGTATCCTAGGTTCCAAAAAATATTAAGCAGCACAACTGTTTCCAACACTGATAATAAATCAGCATATTAGAATGATTTCTGAAGGATCATGTGACACTGAAGACTGGAGTAATGGCTGATTAAAATTCAGCTTTGCATCACAGCAATAAATAATATTTTAAAGTATATTAAAATAGAAAACCTTTATTTGAAATTGTAATAATATTTCACAATATTACTGTTTTTCTGTATTTTTGATCAAATAAATGCAGGCGTGATGAGCATATGAGACTTCTTTCAAAAACATTAAAAATAGTAATGAAAAAAAATAGTGCTGCCATGTTGTAAGAACTAAATAAAGTACTACATCATTTGTGACTAACTAATTGATTGTGACTAACTGCATGATATGTGATGTAATGTAGGGATTATTTTTGCCCCAGGATTACACCCCCAGGATTACATTTTTTGCAGTGTAATACTTTCACATTACAAACCCTGTGTTACTGCAACATGAAATCATGCTATATTACAGAAATCAGTTAAAAGATTAAAAAACACACAAAAAATATTCTAAAATGACACACTAAGACATCAAGAATCAGCACATGAATCTCAACAAAGTGACAATCAAAAGTGTCATGCCACAATGCATGCTGGGAACAATAGTACAAAACTCCCAGCATGCATCACGGCATGAATAAATTATGCAGTTGAATTGTCCTATTATTTTCTTTAATTCTAACTATTTGCTTTTATTTTTGCTGTGGTTTTTGTTCTGTCTTTTAGTAGCTTTTTGTGATGTCCAGAGTTGATCTGATGTTTAAATATTTTGTTGTCACCATTGTTGAGATTCATACGCTGATTGCTCATCTGTGTTTGTCATTGTAATTTATTATTTTCTGCACATGGTTTTTATCTTAAATTAGTTAAAACAGGAATTGTAATTTAATTGTCAGAACACAATTACTCTATTCAAATTAAATCAGTGATCCAGGCTATTTCACAATGATCATAAAACTGTCAATAGCTAAAAATCATCATCTGATCTTGTTTCAGCTTTTTTTGCTACCGCAAACATGTTTGACAATCACAGCAGCCAGAGAAGACAAACATATTATAAGAGTTAAGAGCCCAACTATTGGAAACACCAAACACCATTATGGTGACTTCAAATGAAACAAACATGAGAGTTAAACTTCTGTTTATTCTCAATAAGAACTTTTGTTAATGAATGACAGAAATAAAGTCAATCTGGTTAGTAATATGTAAAGCTCTAATGCTGTTTGTGGAGTTGTTTAATCTTCCTCTGCTGAGATCTGGAGAGATTTAATGTCTTTTTTATCTTCAGTTGATTTCATCTAAGGCTTAAGTCAGTTGTAGCTCTTGTGTTTCTGTTTGTCTCTTTTTTCCTTTAGTGATTCTGCTTGTTAACAGGCTTGTTAATGCTAAGATGATTCTATAAATAATATATAAGATTTTGTTGCTCAGATAAGTTCCAGTTCTGGTTTATTTCTTTGCTCTTTGTTGACATTTGGCATTGCTATGGCTTGCTTGTGACTCAGATCTGGCAAACAGGAGCGGTCTCCCCAAGTGCCATCATTCCATACCACATGTGGCCCAGATCATCATACCACGCGTGGCAGATGTGGGCCGGATTTGGGCCGGCACAAAGTTGCTAGCTGGGAAGTGTCGTTTGGAACTCATTTATAGCGTTATTTTTATTAAAAATATATGTTGATAATGATTAAACACTTCAGTTCCCCTTCAAAGGCACCATTTTAGGTAGTCTATATAAAGGGATGTATTGTGTGTCTGAGAGAGAGAGTCTGGTGGTCATCCAATACTACAATGATATAAATAATTTAATGAATAATGCCTACTCTTTAAACCAATAGATAAAAATGTTTAAGGTCCAAATCTGTATATATATATATATATATATGAGTCCAAATCCGTAACAGGACTTTCGGACGTAAACACGTAAATGCTGAACTGCGTTCACTACGTCAACTGCGTATGACAACATTTCAAATTGTTAAATAAAGTCATTATTTTTGTTTTGTTTTTGCACACAAAAAGTATTCTTGTCGCTTCATAACATTAAGGTTGAACCACTGTATTCACGTTGACTATTTTAACAATGTCTTTTCTGGACCTCAAAAGGTGCAACGATGTTGCTGCCTATGTGTGGTTCAGAAACCCTCGGATTTCATCAAAAATATCTTAATTTGTGTTCCAAAGATGAACGAAGGTCTTACGGGTTTGGGATGACTGGAGGGTGAGTACTTAATGACAGAATTTCATTTTTTGGGTGAACTAATGCAACCTGTTTGGGTGAACTGATGGCAACCTGTGACGTTCTACTCTGAGCTGTTCTTCTGACTCGGCAACACTATCAACACCGAAATGAATCGACAGCAGTCAAGTGGTACAAGTCAGAGCTTACGTTCATTTTTATTGTAATGTTATGTGCTTTGAGACATGGGGTAATTTAATGCCGTCTCTCGTTATGCTGTGGAGGCTCTGCGTGTTTATGTGTTTTGGAGGAGGTGTGGCTTTGGAGACGCACTGAAGGGAGGGTGGGATTTTATGTTTTCAAAGCTAGCTTGCTATTGCTAGCCTCACCGAAATTGCCTACCCTACCTTTAAGGCAGTTACCAAAGTTTGATAAAATGTTGTTTAATTTTCCAATAAAAGATGACACATTTTTGATTTGTTAAATTTAATCACCCCTTAGCAGATTTTAATATATTTGCAAGGTCGACAACATAGTGTTTGGCCATTTGAGACTGTGTATGTGCAGATTCTGTGTCATCAATATTTTTTTTCCAAGTAAATATATATTGAATTTCAGCACACAGTACATGTGTCTCATATACTATAATTAAATATTAACTTGTATCACATTAATGTTTGCATTACATCTCTCTCTCTCTTTCTCTCTGTCTCTCTCTATCTATCTATCTACTGTGTATATACAGTATAGTAGTCATCAGACCACACCAGAGGTTTAAAACCAAACTTTTTTTTTAATACTAACAAAGAATCATCTCAACTACTTGTACATGGCTACCATGAATATTTGTACAAAAATGCAGTAAAAATATTGATTAATATATACAGATATGTCTCCTTGGTGTCGGCAGGCAGGACGCACATGTAGATGACAAGAACACCAATGGTCTTGCACGAGTATACACAATACAGATATTGTTTTCCAACATCAGTGACACTAACTCCAGATCAAAGACTTTAAGAACAGAGATATTAATCATGTCTTCATGAGTACATGAAAAATAAAAGGAAATACAGTTACTGAATGATACTGTGTACAGTATGTGAATACGAAAGTGCAATACAGAACAATACAAAAATTTTAAATTACATGACAGTAAGGAAGGCTGGCAGCGTGTGAGACTGCGATAGATTTTTGTCGATTGTGAGAAGAGAATATGGGAAGAGCTGATTGGCCAAGCAGGCAATAATGAATTGGAAGGGAAAGTCCAAGGCAGTGGACGGTTGGTATTGGTTTTGTTATATTGCTCTCGTCCCATTTGTTTATACATTTATCGTATTGACGTGTTCTGATCCTACTATACTTCTTATTTTCAGAGAAGCGGACCAGAGTGTGCACTGCTAACCTTATGAGCGCTAAATCAAATAAGGCTTGAGGCTGTGGTAGCAAAAGGAAACATCTGTGTGTCACAATGCAGACAGCGATGGCTAAAGAGAGCAGTAAGTACCCTGTTTCCAGAACAGCAAAGGAGTTACTGCTTAAACAGGATGGGTTATATTACTATCTACATTCTTTCAGGCTAATGGACACATACAGACGACTGGCAAACCAACAGCATTTGGGCCAAGGAACAATCCAATTCGACAGGAAACATGGATAACAGATTAAGAAAGCTGTGGCTACCACCCTTAACAAGTTGTGAACACTGAACAACAGATGTTTAAGCCTGATAACCTTCTTAAATTTACAACATACTCGTACAATAATACTTCAGCGTAGGGTGTCAGTCAAGTATCACAGTAATGACACATCACAGTGTTGATATACTGTCCGGGATGGGTGTCATTTATAGTCTTGGAAGAAATACTATAACTTTTACCATAACTAACTAATGCTTTTTTGTGGTGTGTTTGCCGACTACTCGGGTTGTATAGTGCTTTTGCGACGGATATGGTTTGTGCATGCCTTCATGTTATGTACTTTGGATACATAAATCAGTTTTTTTGTTGTTGTTGTTGTTAAATAATCCATAAATTAGTTAAGATATGGATTGAATAAGAAAGGTCGGCATCACCCTCATGACATTTGATGTTTGTTATCCATTGTGTAATAGCACTTGGAAGATCTGTCTCAATAGCATCATACATTTTTTTCTTTGACATGATTAGAAATGAACTTTGAAGTCTCACAAACTACGAGGAAACCAATGGATTTGGACAACTACATTAAATTCTAGAAACGAGTAACCATGCATATTACAGACTTCATTAAATGACATCTGATTGATGCCATCAAGACTATTGGGAGATAATAGGGGAAAAAAAAAAGTTCTTTAAGGTTTCCATCTTAAAAAGGGCATTTGGGACCCAAGCATGACCAAAAAAAAAGATTCGTATTGAGGAAGCAACTGATATAGTGAAAGGTGCATGGTACGAACAAAATTTCAGCTTATTGTTCAGAATAGCATCGTTTTTCTGTAAGAACACTGTCGGCGAGACATGTAGACAATTATACATAGCGGGAAATAATAACGTATATTTTGCTACCAGAACATGCACTGGCCTGAAGGGAACTATTCTTGCAGTCTGCACAAGTGAACCGTTTGCAATTCTAGGATTATTTGACAGAAATTTGTTAGGCAAGATATATTTTTTAAGGGTGCCACATGCAGCGCTGGTGTTTAGCCACATTTAGTGGCTAGCATGCCCTTATGAAGAATGTACTATTATTAATGGCTTGCTGGGTTCAAATGGTACATAGTTGCTGTGCAAGAGCAAAGCCAAATGGCCAGCTATTAGCCAATAGGCACATCTGACACTATCATGTGCCACGGCCCAGTAGCCAATCAGAGACATAGGTGAGAGCAGGGACAGGTACATGCTGCCTCTAACTGGTGATCAGATGACATTACAACAGAGTCAGATTGGGGAAGAGGGACAGAGAGCAGCCATATTTAACACAGAGTATTGCCAACGTAAAAAAAAAAAAATATATATATATTGTGTGACAGCACATTGAGGATTGTATACATGTGTGTGCTGAACGAGAATCACAGATCAGAGTCCCTCAGACCCTGGTTGTGTGTTTAACAAGGTTCTGAAGGAGGGTGGCAGAGGTCCTGTGAAGGAGATGGTGGAGGGGTCAAATCCTCCTGACTCTGTGTGGAGCTGTAGAGTTCAGTGTGAGACTGGCAGGTCTGGGCGTCGGGTCTGGATGATTTTTGGTTTAGGGTTGTTCTTTGATTCCTCCTCCTCATCCGTGTCACTGTCACAGACGTGGACCACCACGCTGGGTGTAGACTCTGTGCCTGCATGTAGCTCAAACTTCTCACCTGTATGTGTAGAAGAGAAGAATCGGTCAGCTTGAGAGATTCTGAACCTAATATGCTATGGGTAGGGCTGGCTGATATAGAGAATACTGATAATATTTATGTGTTGATTATGTTGGAGATTAAAAACTTAAGCAATTTTGTGAATATTGCAGTGATTTTACAGCAATAACTTGGCCATTAATTCATTGAAATAGTTACCAATTCTTTCTTGTCTTGCATTGATGAGAGAATTAAAAGGATAGTTCACCCAAAAATGAAAATTCTGTCATCATTTACTCAGCCTAAATTCAATCTGTTCATCATATAAAGCGATCGTGTCTCTTCAGAAAATTTGGACTAAACCACTCAATTCATATGGATTAGTTTTACGATCTCATTGTGAGCTTTTTGAAGCGTCAAAGTGTCAGTTGCGTAGCTGTCTATGGAGGGACAGAAACCTCTTAGATTTCATCAAAAAATCTTCATTTGTGTTCTGAAGATGAAAGAAAGTCTTACAGGTGTGGAACGACATGAGGGTGAGTAATTAATTTAATTCATTTTTGGGTGACTTATCCCTTTAAGAGAGAGCTTTAATATTGTGTTAACTTAGGATTTGGTTTTGCAAGTAAGATTTGGTAAGTTAGATTAATGTCCGTTAATCAGTTCAAACTGTCATCAATTCAAAACTGATGTTTGTGAACACTTTTTTATATAAATTAAAATGTTTTTGTACACTACCATTCAATTTTTTATGTTTTTGATAGAAGTCTGACCCTGTTTGAATGGTAGTGTAAGTATACATTGCTGTTTATTTTTATTATTATTTGGCGTTTAAATTAAAATTATTAAATTTAATTGGTGGAAAAGAGTAGATTTTTGCATTAAACATGAAACTGCAAACCAAATTTTCTCTTATTAAAAATTAAATTAAACACAGATCTTTATCTAATATTGTCTTATAACAAAATAACGTTTGTTTTTTTTTGTACATAAAATGCTTATGCTGCATTCCATGCAACATCCTACTTGGATCCTCGGTTTCACCCTGGTGAAGGTATATGATGTCACGTGGTAATGGTTAATGGTAAACAATCACTTTTAAGCAAATACAATGCACTAATGAGGCAAATTTACTTATGTATGGTTTAAAAAAAATCTGTTTAGCAAACATTTACAGTGCATTTTTACTTGGTAATCTGAAAAACAAATGCTAGCATTGTCATTTTGTCTGCAATATTAAACGAACATTAATTGAATTCAGACTTGTAGCATTTTATAGTTATTTCTCCTGCAATATTAACAATCAGACCTAGAGGGCGCTCTCTCTCCATATCTCAGTGTGAGAATAGTGAGGATATTTTAGGCTGGCTGTAACTGCGGTCCAGAGAAAAACTGCAATTATCCATAGCATTAAACATACACCGAATGCACTGGGGAACAGTGTTCTATATCCAATGCTGAAAAATCCTTGTAACGCTACCAGAATGGAGATCTGCTGTTCACTTAGAAATCCACAGAGCCCGTCAGTCAGAGCAGTCTGGAGGGGTTTCCACACTTCAGGTAATTAAAACTAGAACCGCACACGTTCACATGAGATAAGCAGCTTTTCTACATCTCTCCTTCCCTGTTGCACGATGGCCGGATGAGGGTAAATATTTGAAACGTGTTAGACGAATACACTGCGTGTTTGTTTGTTTGCAAGACAGAACAGGGAGCTGAATCAAAGTTTACCACTGTGCCTTTGGGCGGCATGAGTGTGCAGTACATTGTGGTCACCCAGAGGATACAGCACACTCTAAAGGCCCTCTTATCTTATGCTTTTCCAGAAGTCTCTGGCTTACACTGTCTTTCTGTTCCCTTTTTCCCCTTATGTTTTTTATCCTATGCGCTCGTATTTTCTTGCACACGCGCATCCAAAGTTTTTATCTTCTCACTGCTTTGACCTAATTCCTCTATCAGTTACGCATCTTATGTTTTATTCATACAAAACGCACTCGTTCAAACAATTCCTCAGCTATGTTCCTACAAATTTACAATCGCATTCCTCTTCTCCAGCATAGCCTCCTGAGGGCTCCGCTTCTCTCAGAAACCTGGGCATGACGTCAATGCTGCATATTGACGTCAAGGGTCAGACAGTCGAAGACAGAAAGAGCAAGCAATCAAGCTCATTACCGCAGAGATGAAACTTTAAAGTCTTTCTAGACCATTACAAACCTCACAGGGGGATAGAAACATAAGGTTGTGTGGTGTTTGTGGTAATGTTACTTAGCTGTCCCTCATAAAGCAGGAGGAGCTGCTAAAAACGAGTCTTTATTAAATCAGCAGTGATATCATTGGCATGCAGAGCACATCTCTCCAGCTCTATCCTTCCATTCATGGGCGCCACTCATCAAGAGCTGTGCATGACAGGCGTGCATTACTGAAGACCCACCAGCTGAGAAGGAGAGAGGTGGTGAGCGAGTGTGGCCGCGGAAAGGCCAGATGGATTTCGTCTGGTTAGTGTAGGTTCAGTGGGCCGGCACAGGGAAACGGTGCAGGGTATTTTTAGAGCATTCTTTGGAAAGAGGGGCAAAACACTTCACTTCCCTTCATCCTTTTAAAGTCCTCCTCTCCAAAAACACAAATGACAATTTCTGCATTCCTTAGCAACATCCCAAAAATAAACCCCCTATTCTGATTGAAAAAATTAACCCTTTATAGTGAGAACACCATACAAGCAGGAGCGTACAAGGAAACAGAACCAATCTGATAATCACAGCTGCAGACTGAATAACAGCCAGTGAATGGATAATGACTCGTGCAAATTGCTGTGTATTTGGTGTCAGCCATCTGCCACCGTGATTGAAAATACCCTCAAATAAATAGTAAAAAGTGAGGAGCCATGCTGTAGAGTACTTTGATCCATTGACATTATGCCTGTTTCAAACCTCTACTGTGGCACTATAACCTTTCAGAGTGCTAGTTAGTCCGTCTGGATTTCCACACGGTTTGATCAGCAGTGTTAGAAAAAATTTTAGCTTTTCAAAGTGGCAGTACTCTCAGAGGCATACCTTTGAACACATTTCACGTTGTATACATTTGTATTTAATGATTATGATCAAATGGGAATTAACGCTGAACATGCACTACCGTACAAAAAATGGGGTCAGTATTTTTTTATGTTTTTGAAAGAAGACTCTTATGCGCACCAAGGCTACATTTATTTGATCAAAAATACTGTAAAACAGTAATATTGTGAAATATTATTACAATTGAAAGTAACTGTTTTGTATTTTAATATATTTTAAAATGTAATTTATTCCTGTGATGGCAAAGCTGAATTTTCAGGAGCCAATTCCTGACTTACAAGTAACATTTATTATTATTATCATTGTTGAAAATAGTTGTGCTGCTTATTTTTTTTGGAAATGACGTTGCATTTTCTCCAGGACTCTTTGATGAATATACAGTTAAAAAGAACAGCATTTATTTAAAATAGAAATATTTTGTAACATTATAAATTACTTTACTGTCATTTTTGAGTATTACTTTCGTTCTTTCAAAAAAAGAAAAAATCTTACTGACCACAAAATTTGCAGTAAAACTAACCACAATAAATGCTGTAAAAAGTGTGTTGTTTATTGTTAGTTCATCATACGTAATGTATTATTATTTTTTAATTATTACTACTATTATTAATATTATTATTTGGAGGGCTCTAAAAGCATAAAGTGAATATTTTTAAATGAATATCTGCTGCCTTTTAGCTCAGGATAGTCTGTAGTGAAGGATTTCGAATTGTGTGTTCTCAGGGTGCAATCAGTGTTGTCCTGACATCATTTTCAGTTACCAGTCACATGACATCTACGGTGTTCCGGTAATTGTCTCAAAAACATACATGCTCAAAACTGAAACAAATTGTGTATTTCTCTATATAGTTATTTTAGGGGACCATTGGAACCCTGGGCCTTATTTTGAAGAAATCATTGTGCACAGTTCTCTACACTTTTATGCTGAAAAAATAGACATATGCCACATAGTTTGAGCTCTGAATCAAGAACAAATATAAAGCATAGACTCTCTTTATGCCCCAGATCAGGTTCATAGGTGTTCCATTGAACTAATTTTATGTCCACTTATAATGTTATAAACATCTGTACATCAGAAAACTTCCTAATTTAGAAGTAATAAAGTATTTTCCATCCTGTTTTTGACCGTCTCTTTCGAATACTCCATTTTGATGGGTGTGTCTTTGTTAGTGTTAGTGTACAAGTTTTGCATATTAAAATAATTTTCAACGTCTAGCCATTACATGTGTGGAATCGTTTTGAAAACGTCCGATGCTGAAAAATATCTTAGTTACATAGTTTGAACATTTGCCAACAATGTGAAATATTTATGCGTATTACAAATGCTTTATAATCTTGGTTGTGGCAAATAAAGTTTAAGTACTTGGAGTTACCACAGTTATAGTTGACAAATGATAACTTACGGTGTTTAATGTAAACAGAATTATTAATGAATGTACCATTGATGAATTTTGAATGTATAAATACTCAGTACATATCAAACGATCTGTATCAGACAAAGCAATAGTAACACATGGTAAAAACATTGTTACTCACATTTGTGTGTTGCGACATTACTGTCAGATCCAATGTAGTTGGCACTGCATCATCTTTTATTTTCAGTCTCTCTGAAAAGCCAGAGAACTGTGTCTTTTTTAAAAAAACGAATCCGCAGTAAAATAAAGTGAACAAATGAACAGTGTCTTACTGACACGATTTGACTGGAACTTCGTTAAAAATAAAGTTCCTACACATTTTCTTAATGTTAGGATCACAAGGATGGCAATGTTTTTCCACAACTTGGCACTTCAAAATGTTGCTGGAGTAATCCTGTGTTTGCGTATCTCTCGTATTTGCTACTACATGACATGCACGACTTGGTGGGCGGGGCTAAATAGACGATGTAGAAGTAGGCGTTGATCTTCTAAAGAGTCTTTTGTCGCACTATGACGTAATAATGTGACAAAACCTAAAACAAGTTGTTTTCTGAGCTTGGTTTCTATAAAAGCTGTTTTTGGACTAACGAGCACATTTTGAGTTCTGAAACTTATATTTTCTTTATATTTTTATAGTACCATGACCTATTATATGCCAAAAGTTTAAGGAAAATTTGATTTCTTAATTCATGACCCCTTCAAAAGTTCTTGTGCTTTGTGTAGCTATAAGAACCCTCTCTGGGCCCTATACACCCCACATGCTTGGCTCCAGGTCTGTTATCTAAGCGTCCACAGATGCAGCAGGAATATTTCATTAAGTGCTTTTGCTTTCTCAGGGTGAAGCGGCTGGGTATGCGCCTTGTAAACAGAGCAGGGAACAACAAAAGCATTTTGCTTTAATGAGCTGGAGTGTGTGCTTGTATTGTTGTACTGTAAAATTTCAGCGCTGGCCATGTGGAAACACAGCCTCTCAGACACTTGTCTATGGAAACACATGCCTAACAATGGAAAAAAGCTTCCTTCCACAACAACCACAATCATTATTGCCATCCGACAGCAGTCTAACACAGTCAAGGTGCCTGGGCTGAATGGGCTGTTTGTTTAGCTTGCCACATGGTTCCACTTGGGTGCTGTTGATTGCTCACTAGTTTGTACCGTCTCCTCTGTTCCCTAATTGCCTTCAATTGCTATTAACATGTGCCAGCTTTGTGACTGAAGCCCATCATGGGCGGACAAGGTCAAAACTAAAAGTTTGAGGCAATGAAACGTCAGCGCACAAAGCACATCTCGGATTTACGCTGCAATTCACTGAAGCGGCAAAACAGATCTCAGTCAAATGGCTTGTTGGGTAAAATGAATATTGAAATTAGGACTGGGCCATATATTGAATATTCATGAAGTATTTGTGAAGATTTAGTAGGCAATATAAAATAAAGTTTATGCCTTTTAATTGATCATTTGGTTTATTAAATAAAGACTCATTAGATTCATTTTGCAAGCAAGCATTATCTTGCGTCTCTGATTTAAACTTCAGTAGAAAAAAAAAAAACAGAGTTTGGTTCAAACTGTCCGATTCAGTGAATCATTCATAATTCTGATTTAAAGATTTGTTCAAGTCATCAGTCAAACATCTTCTCAGAAGTCTCTAATAATATAAAAAAACAGTATCAAAATATCTAGATAAATGTATCCCTTTTTTAGCGGCAGCCCTAGGTGAATTGGTATGTATTTGATTCGAATTATGCAATTCAGTATGCCTTACGCTTGTCTTTTCCCACTGCATCTACTGTAGTAACATAAGGCCTTGTTTCACTCGGTTCAGTGCTGCTCTTTCTTCATTTAGACTCCTCTGTCAGGCAATTAAGTGGTAATCAATAACAATAATGTACTGTTCTCCAAATTCACACTTAATTGACATTAAATGTTGTAGCTTAAGAACTTAAAGCAGAGGATTAGTTGTTAATTGTCAGAAAATGCCAGCTTGATCTCTGGAGTGTGATCTCCCATCCTGTAATTCAGTTCAGATTGATTTTATGCAAGCATACATACACTCAAACGTGACGTTTTATCCTCAGGCAATTTATATTTGACATATTCATCTTACAAATGTGATGGAATCTAATGTGACAAGTGAATGATGTTTATATCCCTGTTTACACCTGGTATTAAGATGCGTTTTATTCAATCCGATCTAAAGTAGATGAGGGAGACACATTCCCGTTTACACCTGGTGTTTTAATCCGTCTCTTTTGTCCACTTTTGACGACTTCTGTCCTGATTTCTTCGAGCGGAGGGTCTATGGGCTGGTAAACGTATATGGGCTTTTTCAGATCTTTCAATCTAATGGATGAAATAATCTTGCGCAATTTACATATGAACGTGAAAGGAGGTGACGGAAAACATACAGCAAGGAGCTTTCGTTTCTGCTTTGATAGCGGCAAAACCGATGTGAGTGCGTGTTAGAAATCAGGAATGGTGAGAGAACATTGTGCTTGGTACATTTTTCGTCTTCAAACCAAACTTGGGTCTTTAGTCGACAAAAGTTTAAATCCCATCTGGCTAGCATGCTTCCCATAATGTTTACGCATTAGGTCAGTAGTCGGAGAGCAGGTGGTCTTTTGTGGTTGTTCGAATGCATTCAACCACATGAGTGTCTACTCCACGAAAGCAATCCAGTCAAATGCATTTTCGATACCTCTGGAAGTGGTCGAAAGTGAACAAACTCGAAATGTTTTAGACCTTGTTTACACCTGTATGTAGTGTCGTCCACTTGTGATCCGATTGATGAAAACAGTTCAGGTGTAAACAGGGCCTATGTGTACTTATTAATAAAAAGTCAACAAATTAGAATTTCTTATAATTTTTTAGTAGTGGTATTTTGTCAGGTAGTACTGTAATGTCCTAAAAATCCTTTACTGAATAATGAAAGAGTTGGTTTCCATTAGCACAAAAGACGACACCACAAGCATTTTATCAGCATTATGCAATAAGCAGAGCTTAAAAAAACAAACAAACAAACAAACAGACAAACAAACAAAAAACATTATTTTTTGGACCAGTATGTGGCTTCTCATTTCACCCTAAACATGTGTAAACACTCCTGATTGGATGACCTCAGAACAGGCTGTGAAACCACTAGAAAAGTGAAGCTGTTTCAGTGTCCCGCTCTGGAATTATGCAACTCTGAATTACTCTCTTACACAACCTCCCAGCAGCCACTGAGGGGATATGGCCACTTGACACAGCAGTGCTAGATTTGTATATGTTTATATATATGTGTAGTAGTAAGTGTTGTATGTGTCACTGTGATGTAAAACAGTGTGATATGCAAGCTAGGCTGCATTTTTCCATCGAGCATGATGCTGTATGGTGAGCTAAATCAAGGTTTGGCTGGTTAGCATAAGCAGTTGGCCCCTGCTTTTTCCATTGACATTGTCATTCAGATATACATATAAATATATGTAAAATCTACAAATATTTAATTATTTTATAGTAGTTTTATTGTTTTATTGCTTATATATTTTGTTCTCTGTTGCCTTCATGTCACAAGTTGCCAGTGCAATAAGAGTTTTTGTTTGTTTTTACAATCTAAGTGTGTTTTCACACTGGCATTGTAGTTCAAAAACGGGGCACGGTTCACATGAAAAATTGGTAATATGAAAGCTGTCATGTGCACCCGGAAGCGCACCGGGGTGCCGAACCTGAGACCTGTAGGAGGTGGTCTGAATTTGGTTGCACTGGAACCAAAGCCACTTGAAGGCAAGCCTGCAACCTTAGCCGAAAAAAAAAGTATAATGCCTGATAACGCTGCGGTATGCAGGGAAAATGCTGTTTTATAAGAGAAGTAACGGACAATTGTGCGACAGGTGTGATTCAGTTTACGGCACTTCTCATGCATTTCTATGGTATACACAAACAGTGATTGACTGTCACACAACTCTGAACAAAATTCAGTGACGTCAAGACTGTAATGTGATTGGTTATCAATGCACACATGAACCAAGTTCACGTTTTACTTTCACTTTCGAATTCCCAATCGCACGTACTCTGTGCTGAGCGCGCATTCTACAAGATAAGACATTTATCAGACGCTAGGCTGTTGCGCAACGAATCCTCCGCCATGGTCTTGTCAGTCATCTCGTCTTACTCTCGTCACGTGATCAGTGAACTGTGATTCCCGCTGCACTGTGTGCGACTCTGCAGCTCGTGCTGGATGAGCAGAGCAGACGTTTACAATAGTTTACAATTGAAGCGGCCATTATCCAACCGAATTAAATGGTTTTTATTTCTATAAAAAAAGCAAAATGACAGTGGAGGCGGTGTCAGTGTAAGCGTAGCACTGGCATATTCTATGCTAATTTCACATTTTAATATTGTGAGATCTCGTGGCATGAGATCTCGTCATACCCCTACCGTTACGCTTTTTCCAATGGTAGAGCCATGGACCCTCATATCTCCCAATAATAAGACCGTCTCTGAGTGGACCTGTGGCACGATTTGCGTGAATGTGAAAGCAACTCTGACTTGGGTGTGCACTTGTTCAGGAAGTAAAGTAACCTGCGCGTGCATTTTAGCCGATGACGACATCATTAGTTCAACAAAACACATGTAAGGGAAGACAGTGGTGATGATTTTAGCGAGAGCGTGCAGTGTAATCGTGCATAGTGAGTGCAATCAGAGCAGCAAATGAATGGCTCGCAATCTGCTATCTCCTCAAAAGAGTTAGTTTGCAAGCAGCAGAAAGCCGCCTCCATGCAACGCACAGTAAACCCAAGTGTTGTTCACTCTGGTGCGCATAATAGCACTGAATTAATAAAAAAAAAAAAAAACACAATGTATTGACCCGCATCATGTTTTCTATCATGCAGCCTGCATGTTTGTTACGATGTAAGATGAATGCAAATGCACCAGGGTTCGACAGAATCAAGTTGAGTGTGAAACCAGACCAATGTTGATCTACCTACTACAGTCTTAGCCGAGACTCTCATTGTCCTAGATCTGGATGTGCCATCTGCATGTTAGCCTTACATCTCACAGTGACTCATATTATCAGAGCTGCAAAAGCTTTTAACAGTATGTAAAGTATTTGTCTGAACTACAGAGCAAGCATTGCAACACTCTGATAAGCTATGACTCATTTGTTTACACATCATATATTATATAAATAATATAGGTTAAAACAGAGTTATGCTTAAACATCCTCTGTAGTTATTTAGAGAGAGAGCCAGAGAGAGAGAGAGAGATTTACAATTCAGCAGGATGTTTTCACGCAATTTTGGAATTGATCCCTTGGGGGTTTGATGGCTGAGAGTCCATAATGCCAAGCCCTGTTGCATAATTCAAATGTTCCTACTCCATAATCCCCAAACGCCTTTTACACTGTCAGCTAAAAATAGACCAAACAAACAGAGGGTGGCATTCAATATTGACCTGGTTCCATAAGTGATGTACTGCCAACCGGCGTTTTTAGGCTTGGTTTCCCTGTGGCTGAGGACAGTCATATACTCACGTGCTCTACATGCTCTAAAGCTGCTCGATTGCAAAACGAGGCAAGATGGACTGAATGTGCTGAGCAGCTGTTTAGATGAGAACACAAGACGATGATGCTCTTGCCAGGGCAGCAGATGGATCAGGCTGAGTGATATAATACTGACAAATTTAGATGCATTACGAGAAACCTCATGGCACTCTTATGGGTAAAAAAGTCTCTCGGATGGATTGTTTAGTTTTAAAACAGCTGTGAAAGTGACTGACAGTAACAATGTTGTGTTTTCGGCTTGATTTTGGAAAGATCCAGGCTAAAGGCTGATGGATTCAAAGTAATTCTGAGCTGATGGCTGGGATTGTCTAGTATTACTGGAAATCAGCAGAGAGCATAAATTTAGTTTATACAAGGTCATTGACATGAGCCTGATGATATGGCTATGATGGAAAGGAATGATATTCCTGAGGCAAGAGTCAATGATGGCAGATGTGGTCATCCTGATGCACTATACTGTACATGACTGATCTGGTAAGGGCAAGTCTGCAGGAAGCTCTTCTGTCATACCATCTTCTTGCTCTTTCTACACTAAGTGTAAACAAGTTAAAAATATGGGAAACATCTGTCAGTGCATTAGGACAAAATACACTTACATTCAAGATACAATCTGTTAACAAATCATAAAGTTGGCATGAAATGGTAATTCATAAATATTCTAAATGTTATTCATCATTTTGTGAATGATTCATCCATCCATGCATGTGTTTTATGTATTTATTTATTTTTTGACCTTGTAATTAATATTTAAAATAACAGACTTCTCTCTGGTGACATATCCTGGACTTCTTCAATCATTTAGTCCACTTAAACCCCGCCCCTTTCTAACAATTGACTGCGAGCTCACATTCAGATCTGCCTCCATCCAATCAACAACTAATAGATTGAACCAAGTCCTTGTCCCTTTTTTTTCTTTTTCAGTAATCCGGTTTACACGGATCTATGTTACAACATGGAAGAAAAGATCTGATGCTACATCCATTACAATGCAACTTTAAAAACTTATGCAGAAGAGAAGTATCTAAAGTAAATTTATTTTGTTTAAAGGATTTTTGGATATTTTTACTAGGAAACAAGTCAAAAACAATTAATTAAAACTCATGTTTTGTAGTGTAGCATGCACAATGAATGTTAAATGAACCTTAAACTAGCCAAAATTATACAGTATGTCCTACTTTACAATAAGGTTTAATTCATTAAGTAAGGAATAATTGACGATGGGCCGTTGGATTATTAGAAAATAATGCACACCCAAGTTGGTAATGCGGCCACGACGCGAAGCAGAGTTACACCTCGGGTGTGCATTATTTTAGAGCTAGTAACGGAGGCTTGAGCCATTTATAGTAGACTAATGCAGTTATTACTGCACTTATTAGAGAGAGAGAGAATTACCTGAGTCTGTGTGTCTCTCAACAGTGTTTGGCAGCAGCGTCTCTACTAATAGCGAAACTATATGTTTATCTGCTTCAAAAACAGCGCTGTTATTACCTCGCTAGTGAGAAATGTCATGTAGCTTTTAAGTTGCTAAACTATTTTACTGATAAAATTTTCAGAGCAACACTGACAACAGGTTTCTGTTACGTTTGAGTGAGCGAGAGAGCGGGAGAAAGAGAGTATGTGCTTTCTATACATAATAAAACGTAATTTTATGGCAAAAACATGGAAATAATTTGTCGTTTTTATCCTATATTGTTTACTATATTTATTTGCTTGGTCAGTGTCGTCGTAAGGACTTTGAAATAACTGAAATCATTTGGCAAAGTGATATTTCTGTGCGTTTACCTGAAAATAATTGCACACCTTAGAACGTTCATCAACCAATCAGGTTCAAGCATTCAACAGTCCCGTAGTATAACATTAGTTAATCCATTAGGTTTCATGAGACTACAATGAACAGCAATATTTTACATTATTCATTAATCAAGAGTAATGTTAATATTGTTCCTTCATGTTTATGCAAAACATGAATGTTAATTTATGACTTAAAATGTTAAAAATGTAGAAAATTACATGTTAAATTTTTTTTTAAATGTAGAAAATTACATGAACTAAGATTAATAAATGCTTTAAAAATTTTGTTTGATGTTGGTTCATGCATTACCTATTGCATTACCTAATATTACCATAGAGAAACTTATTGTAAAGCTTTTCCTGTATTTCTTGGTTTATTGGACAATACCATGATGGTGATACTGATTTTCATTTCATACCACAGTACCACCACAGTGTTTTTTGTAAGGGTAAAGTAGCGGTGGACAATGGAAAGACAAGGACAAAGATGATTTATAGATAACCTCCCAGAGTTACATAACATCATGGGAGAACTGTCTTCATCTGTAATTTAATACATGATGCTATAAAAAACTCCACAGAAAAGTCATGGTAGCCCGTTAATTAGGAACTGGAGATACACAGAAACAGGAAAGAGACACTGAAAAGGTCACCCAGAGGTGCTTTATAATGTGCTTATTTACTCCCAGATGGCTGAGCTGTTCCCAGGAGAGCCAGGGCACTCACAGGCCCACTGTAAGTGTGTGTGGTCCATACCAAACATAGCCCCGTCTACACTGTCAAACACCCAGATAAACAGAAGCACCTATACGGCAGCTTTAATCAAAACACATTACAGCTCCACAAGCACTGACTACAGTAACCGCTCATCACGGCACAGTGGGAGTCGCACACACACATACACACCCTTGAAGGTCGGCTGAAGAAGAGCGAGGATTGATTAGGAGCAGGATGGTGGACATACAGTAATCACCTGCACTGCAGTGAAGAGGACAATTTAAGACAATGGCTAACCGAGTGAGTAATGGATGTGCTTGATTTGAGAGGATAAGGATTTGTAGCATGCTACGTGATATCTTAAAGGGGTCATGAAATGAGAAATCATAATTCCATTGATCTTTTACCGTGTCGCACGCTGGACGTTCGCTGCTGCTTCAGCCATCATATGAACATCCAAATAAATCTATGTGTTCAACACGCTGAGAGAAGTCGATTCATTTATTTGTTGGAAACGTTTGAATGATGCTTAAACGAGCATATTTAGTAGGCCTACAACTGTTGTCATTAGGTTAGAGGTTCTTAATTTCAGTTTCAATTACTTTTCGATTAATCGTCCAGCCCTAATTTAGCCCCACCCACCAAATCGCGCATACCATGTAGTAGGTAACAGAGAGACCCTAACGCTGGGTTACTAGAGCTAGCAAGTGAAGATGGCTTCGGGGTTGGCAAGATGTTAATGTCTAAGTTGAGCATTATTTATTTGTATTTATTTGTAATGCTATAGATATAAATATAATGCTATAATCAACACTTCACGATTAGTTAACCTTGAGAGCTGTAATAGTAAAAACGTGCTAAAAGTTTTCAAAAGAGTTCCACATAGAGATTAACACTTAACAATTTCATATGCAAAGATGTCAGCCAATCACAGCAGTGGGCATTTACACTGAAGTCTCACAGCGGACACGCCCCTTCAAACAGAGCGTTCAAATTAGAGGGCTAAAATCAGGGTAGGAAAGAAAGTGCCTTTTTCTAAATTATGACAATTTTTGATGTAAAAATCATTCTAACATTGTAAGTGCACCCACCCATTAAACATTATAAAACAATAAAACAATGCAGTTCATGACCCCTTTAAGAGTTCAGGTGTAGACCTTTCATACCAGCACATAATGGACTGAGATAATGATACCACAAGACAAAGATTGAGAGAGAATACTGGCGAGTTGTGACTGACCTGGACCAAGCTTGGCAACTGCATACAGCAGGTCGTAGTTAATAACCGGTTTGGCCTCGTCAATCTGTTGCCAGCCGACTGGAGGTGAGCCA
Organism: Mylopharyngodon piceus; assembly: GCA_039654765.1. Classification (NCBI taxonomy): domain Eukaryota; kingdom Metazoa; phylum Chordata; class Actinopteri; order Cypriniformes; family Xenocyprididae; genus Mylopharyngodon; species Mylopharyngodon piceus. The sequence continues at coordinate 7,831,942 of CM077456.1, read as the reverse complement.
GGAGGGGAGATGAGGAACTGTTTTGAAGGCTGGGGAGGAGCCAGGTGCAAATTGTCTCCTTCGGATGCTGGGTTCTGCACCTGAGAGCCAGAGAGTGTGTTAGTCCGGTCAGGATGCAGTCGAACAAAGACCTGACTAGAACACCTGATGGTGAGATCTAACCAGATGTTTCTCAAGTAGCCATTAGCAAATATGTGCTACATGTTTGAAATATGAGGACTTTATGCAAAAATAGCATTCTATACACCAAGATTTGGCAACATTTAAAGGGTTAGTTCACTCAAAAATTAAAATTCTGTCATCATTTACTCAACCTTATGTCGTTCCAAACCTGTAAGACTTTCGTTCATCTTCGGAACACAAATGAAGATATTTTTAATCAAATCTGAGAGATTTCTGTCCCCCCATTGACAGTCTACGCAACTATTACTTTGATGTTTCAGAAAGTTCATAAAGAGATCGTAAAACTAATCCATATGAATTGAATGGTTAAGTCCAAATTTTCTGAAGAGAACGATCACTTTATATGATGAACAGATTGAATTTAGGCTTTTATTCACATACTGTATAAACATTGATCAGCGAACATAAACAGAAGCTCAACCGAACCTGCTTGATGTGCGAGAATGAAATTCATTGGTTCTCACACGTCAAGCAAACATGCTTGAGCTTCCACTTAACATAACTGATGTTTGTGTTGATGAATGTTTATATGTGAATAAAATTCAATAAAAATTCAATCTGTTCATCATATAAAGTGATCGAGTCTCTTCAGAAAATTTGGGCTAAACCTCTCAATTCATATGGATTAGTTTTACAATATATTTATGAACTTTTTGAAGCGTCAAAGTGGTAGTTGTGTGAACTGTCAGTGAAGGGACAGAAATCTCTCTGATTTCATTAAAAATATTTTCATTTGTGTTCTGAGGATGAACAAAAGTTTTACAGGTTTGGAACGACATGAGGGTGAGTGAATGATGACAGTTCTCATTTTTGGGTGAACTATCCCTTGTTTAAATTGAATTTTAATTGAACTGATCACACTCCACAGAACATCTAATCTATCTATTGTTCTATCATTATGTTGATTATGAAATATACTTTGTTTAATCCACTTAGAAACACCATGATATCACTTGGCAAATGCTTAGTTTGTCTTTTACATGTCACTACCACTTCTCACCTGGGCAAAGTAGAGTTTGAGTTTCTTTCCTCTGAAAGGTGTCTCGTGCAGCTCTATTCTAGCGCTGGCTGCTGCTTTGGGGTTACTGAAATTGATTCGTACACGTCGGAAGCTCTTAAACTGCTGGAACGTCACACCCTCATCGTATGCAAGGAAGAGCGCCTCGAACATTTCCTGAAAGACAACAAATAAACAAGGTATATTAACAAGAGATGAATATTTTAATTCTGTCCACTGGCAAATGTCAAAACATGAATAATTCATGTCTTCACAGAGGACAGAGAAAGTCGAGCAGGAATGCTTCTTTACTGTGCCAGAAACAAGCAAGACCTGTTTCACCAATCTTATCACAGCCATGAGAGAATGATTGCGATTAATGTCAGCATATTGCTGACAGGATGAACGTCATTGTATTCTTTATGAGACAGAGCAGTCTTCGACTAGGCACGCCTCACAAAACATCCAATCAGCTCAGCCAGAATTGGACCCTGTTGGAGAGACAGATTGGCTGAATCTGTTATGACACTTTATATTCATTTCCTGGGCAGGAGAGGAACTGATGAAAGCAATTCTATCTGCAGCTTGTCTCTCATGTCTCTCAGTTCAGTAATCAGTCCTGCTGGGCCTAAGTAACCTTCAGCACTCTCAGCCTAATGGTGTTAAAGAGAGGATTTTCCCAAATCAGATGTATTCTAACCTTCACCATGAGGACTTAAAGGGATAGTTCACCCAAAAATGAAAATTCTATCATGTTGATTCAAACCTGTATGAATTTCTTCTTTATGTAGAACACAAAAGACATTTAAAATAAATGTCCATATAATGAAAGTCAGTGGGGTCCCATGTTGTTTTTACCCTAATATTCTTCAAAAGTTAATCTTTTGTGTTTCACAAAAGAAAGAATCACAGGTTTAGATCAACATAAGGGTAAGCAAATTATGACAATTTTCATTTTTGGATGGACTATCCCTTTAAAATTTTATGCATATTGTTTTTTATGGCTCATTATAATTTTTCATTTATTTATAAAACCTCTGATGATTTAATTTTAGAGGTCCAAGTATGTAATTTCTGTCACTTATTGCAAAAATAATGTTTTAAAGCAGGTTACGCAAACATTCCCGTTTAACAAATGACTTATAAACTGGGATAGGAAAAAGTATTTTAACAAAAGCTTTTTAAATAGCTTACTAAATAAGTAAAAACACGCTGTTATGAAACTCCTTTAGAGTAGCATCTGAAACAGGATTGCTGGAATAGAAACACCTTAGACCGATTAGTATTTTCCAAAAGAACGCCATCAAATGTGCGTAGGCTATCACATTCCTGATTTGATTGTTCAGCTTAGTGAGGTATTTAATTGCATTATTTTCAGAGGCCTGTTAAAATGGTTAATGTCTTAGTGTTAGGTTTGCTTTGCCTTTTAAAGGCATTGCACATAAGCACTTGGAAGTCAGGCTAATGTGTACACCAAAAATAGGTATTCAACATGAAACCCTCAAATATGCCCTTAAATTCTAGCCAACCGCTGGTGAAACACTTCAGTACGATGACAAACAATAATCTAAAATGTGAAACACTTATACCCAACATGGGAAGGTAGATATGAAACATATTGTGAGGCCCAAGCAACATAACAGACATATCTGACAAACACATTTGTTGTACTTTGCGGCTAGTCTCAGGTAACTTGAGTTTGAGACTTCTGCTTGTTCTGTGATAAGTATACAATTTGTTGCTTTTGATAAGATGTCTTCTAAATGACTATTTACTATCAGTCACTAGAGATTCTTCTCAATTCTTCCCAACACATAGAATCTAAACATGTCACTTTTAGCATCAGGAAATAGTGAATGTGCTCTATAAAAATGTCCAGAGACAGAAAGATGAAAGATTAGAGCTGTTCGCTGGTACTCTCCTGCAGAAACAGATGGATAGCGGAGCCAGTTTTCTTCCACAGCGTCGATTCGCCAAACACCTTGTATCCTGTCACAATCTGTGAGAAACCTCCAGCATATTCCTTCATCTCAGTGCCAAGAGTGAACGTCCCCAGAGATGACAGCTGTGGATGTGTCGTGTCCACCGTGTGTCAGGACGCGAGGTGTGTATCAGCAGTGACAGCTGGGCCGATTCTGAATGACTCAGCAATGACAGGTGACACCAGATGAGTCCATCAGAGAGTTGCAGTGCATATGTGCACATTTTCTATACTCCAGGTTTCTGACTCAGCACTTCCCTGAAGTTTTACAAGATGTCAGGTGTATCCAGAGCTAATTATAGAACAAGAACTTGATGGTGTGTGAAATGCAGATCAAAGCATACTCGTCTGATCCACTGCACCTTGAAATGAGATAATTTACTAATGTCACAGCACTGCTGGTCACCAGCATATGTTGTGTTGTGGATGCTGGTGTCCCTATCAGGCATCTTAACTAGCTTAATTAGCCTCCCTTGGTCAACCAGTCAGACATTTGTTAATTTTTGTTGTGAGAAATGGCTTTGCAAATATGAGTTGAATGTACAGTGGCACAATGTACTGTAAAAGACATCTAGGTTTGTTCACAAAAGTATCCTTTGGTAAAACGCTACGTTCACACTGTCAGTTTTTGGTATTGGCAACCGCATTTACTTACAGTCTCGAAATGTCCTGTTCACACAGCAACTTACAGCAGCGTCTCAAATACTGTCCGTATTCTCTTACTAGTAACCATAGCGACAGTGACCAAAGTAATATCAAAGATGGCGACGTCCATAAAACTGAAAAATCGTATCACTTTTGACATGACAACTGAGTCGAGTTTAATTGAGCCGCAAGTTCATCCATCAAATCTTAACCGACAGCAGCTTCAATGTAAACGTGCTAGCCGGACACCTTCAGCCGTCGCACACGCGTCTCACATCCTTTCTGTGCGTTCACACCGCCGCCGGCGAAAGCGTCAAAGTGACAGGAAGTCATTCATTTTCAATGTGAGCCGGCGGCGAGCTCTGGCGAAAGCGGCGCAGCGCGTCTTGGATGGTGAGAGCGTCGAGAAGAGTTGAAGTCAGGAACATTCTGGGAATGTTATTTTATGGTTGCAAAATAATACCCTAAAAATAACCATTAGGGAACATTATGTATAAGTTATTTTTAGGTTATTTAAAAATAACCTCCCTGCAACGTTCTGGGAACATTATTTTATGGTTGCAAAAAAATAAAATCTAAAAAGAATGTTCCCAGAATGTTATTATTTGGTTCTCAAAAAATAATTAAATGGGAACCAAATACTAACGTTAGGGGAACATTCAGTGTTTCCTGGGTTGTGAGTCCTGAAAATTTATGGGTGTGAGTTCGGTTATAGAATGCGGTTGTCACTCCCGTAAATAACTGTACTGTGTGTGAATGTAACCGTATTAAGGACTCAAATACAGGACTGACAACCATATTCTGTATGAACATGGCCACATTCAAATAAGCCTAATATAATACAACAGCAAATTTGAACTAGATTTTTACATTTTGAGTAGTGCTTGTCCATGCTGTCCACTGCCATGTTGCTAGGATGTTGTATGTGGTTGCCAGGATGTTGCTATGTGGTTTTTAGCATATTACTATGTGGTTGCTAAGTGGTTTCAAGGGTGTTACTTGTCGTTGCTTACTGGCTTATAGTCAAAAGAGCTAATTACTGATATTCTGGTCCTTATTTTTCGAGTCATAAACTCGAAAATCAAAAACCTGACTGCTTAGAAAAGTAAAAACATGTTGCACAATTTGAGATTTCATTCATGTCCATAGCACAGTGGAGGATGATTTACAAGCCGAAGGTTAACACTTAGGGTTGATCAAATCACTAACCCTAAGTATGAGCAATAATAGTAATGATTATTATATTATTAACACCAAAAATATACAACAGCTGGCCATCACAGCCATGGAATGTGTTTAGAAAATAAACCCTAATGGAAACACTGAGGTAACTTATGAGTATCACTTTATGCCTTGAGTATATGAGGCCAAATATACACAAGTGATAAACAAATAGACTTAATATTTTAAACAGATGGAGATAAAGTATGACTGTACTTTTTAAAATGGGTTACATGCTGTTATGTTCCTTTTTGAGAGCCTTCGGTGGACATTTCAAAGCGAATTATTTGTAGTGGAAATAAATGACATTCCTTTACAAATATGGACACTAAGATGAAGGGAGGATGTAGGGTTATGTGCAGTGGAATATTTTGCCACTGGCTTTCTAAAAATATTACTTTATCTAATCATAAAAGGATCTGTGGAATGATATATTTAAAATTTTTAAAACACCAGAACTTTGGCGCGTAGTGGTTTTTCCATTCTCAGTAGATTAATCACACACTTACACACACACATATGTATAACTAACTAGCTAATTTTATATCATTTTAAATTGCATACTGAAGAAAAAACATTTTGACTGCAAATAGATTATCTGTGCACAGACAAATGTCATTGTTGTATTTCTTTATGAAGCTGTTGGTGCATTGTTTCTTTCAAAACAAGATCCAATATTTAGCATTTAGTTACTTGGTAAAGCTGGCTAGTCATGAAAGTGCAGAGAAAGACAGCAGACTGGAAGAAACAATTCTCCATAGAAAATATCAGTGGTACTTTGTCTCCATTGAGAGCTAGGTATGTGTTCGCCTCGACAGAATGGATAGAAATCTGTGTATTGCTGTGCTTTCTTTTTTATCCTTGGCACAGACCAGACACCCCTCTCCTTTTCCCACTCCAAATTTTTCTATTTTTGAACTCAGAGAAGCCTATAAAATTGGACATTAGCAAATCGACAGGTCTGCTCTTCATTTACCACCACCTTGAAACACATTCAAAAACAGCAACAGCAGTTGGCTTTAAGTGCCCTCATTTAAGGTGGTGGAAATGAACATTGATACCATCTGGTATCTGCTGGTATAAATGTCATGAGAATCAGACATAATGTTGTCAAGACAAAGTCATGATGGCTATGAAGCTCTGACTACATATACAGTTGATATTGATATATCAAGTTGAATATAAGTTGATATTGATGGTATATCACCTCTGCTGTTTTCTAATGTTAACTTAAAGGGTTAGTTCACCCAAAAATGAAAATTCTGTCATTAATTACTCACCCTCATGTCGTTCTACACCCGTAAGATCTTCGTTCATCTTCAGAACACAAATTAAGATATTTTTGATGAAATCTGATGGCTCAGTGAGGCCTCCAATGCCAGCAAGACAATAAACACTTTCAGATGCCCAGAAAGCTACTAAAAACATATTTAAAACAGTTCATATGAGTACAGTGGTTCAACCTTAATATTATAAAGCGACGAGAATACTTTTTGTGTGCCAAAAAAAATTTCAAAACTGCTTCGAAGCTTTACGAATCTTTTGTTTCGAATCAGTGGTTCAGATTGCATATCAAACTGCCAAAGTCACGTGACTTTGGTGCTCTGAACCACTGATTCGAAACAAAAGATTCGTAAAGCTTTGAAGCTTCATGAAGCAGTGTTTTGAAATCGGCCATCACTAGATATTGTTGAAAAGTCGTTATTTTGTTTTTTTGGCGCACAAAAAGTATTCTCGTTGCTTAATAACATTAAGGTCGAACCACTGTAGTCACATGAACTGTTTTAAATATGTCTTCAGTAACTTTCTGGGCATTGAAAGTGTTAATTGTCTTGCTGTCAATGGAGGCCTCACTGAGCCTATGGATATCATCAAAAATATCTTAATTTGTGTTCTGAAGATGAACGAAGGTCTTACGGGTGTGGAACGACATGAGGGTGAGTAATTAATGACAGAATTTTCATTTTTGGGTGAACTAACCCTTTAAAGCCAATCTTTAAAGAGATAGTTCACCCAAAAATGAACATTCTGTCATCATTTACTCACCTTCATGTCCTTCCAAATCTGTATAGCTTTCTCTGTGGGACACAAAAGATGATATTTTGAAGATTGTTTCAGTGTTTTTGTCCATACAGTGGAGGTCAATGCGGTTGAATTTTGTTTGGATCCCTTTGACGTTGTATGGACAAAAACAGTTGAAAGATTCTATAAAATATCTTCTTGTACGTAATGGTTTAGAATGACAGTGCTGGTAAATAATTACAGAATTTACATTTTTGGATGAACTCTCCCTTTAAAAATAAACTAATAATTCAATAACAGTGTTTTTAGCTAATCTCACCATGAATATCCATTTTTCCTTACTATACAGAATGTTGTTATTATGCCTAAATTAACTTGTTGCATTTACGATTGATTTTCGTTTTTACCACCAACTGTAATTTTATCGGAAAGCTTTCAGAAAGATTTTTTGTAGAACAGGCAGCCTTTAGCTGCAGTATTTATTGAAGGTCAAAATAAATGAGATGTATCGTACAATCACAAACAGGTAAAGGACGCATGAGGTAGCTGAAAAACATTAGGTAATTTGCTATGAGGTTGTGCGACAAAAACAGGCATGTTTGATTCGGACGGGGTAAAAATCACAAAGTACGTCAGTGAAACAATTTTACCTGACCTTCTCAAGAACATGTCCATTTTAGGTGAGAGTGGAGCATTAAAGGACCAATCAGGGTGAATTATATTAGAAAGAGAGGGAAAAATCATTTGTTTTGGAAGCAGCCAAGCAGCCATGTTAGTTTATAAACAGCCTGTGGTGACGTCTGGGCCGCTGTATGATCTCAACCCACTAAAGCATGAAATTACTGTGCAATGACACACTCAGTTAGCAGCTTTTTGCTTGACAGATAAAAAATCCATCAAGGATAAGAGAGATGCTAAAAATAATGCACATTAGCCCAGTGACACCTCACTTAACTTCACATAGATAGTTGCTTTCCTGCCAAGATGAACCAAAGCGAGTACAAACTGCGTCAGATGACAATACTAAAATGTAAACAGCAGATATGGCTGGAGACTCCATTAGAATGGAATGATTGGCCTTCCCATCAAGGAGAAAAAACACAAGGTGCTATGCTTTTCCACTCTTTTTTGAGGATGGTGTGGTAGGCATGTGGGCATTTAAGAAATTACAGCTGTTCTTCGGCCAAACCGTGTGTTTACCGTTCACGTTGTGGCTTGAAAACTTTCTTAATAGGGGGCGGAAGAAGGGAAACTGCAAACTGAGCCTAACCTTAACATTAATCCTGAAATGAATGTCAAGTTTAACAGTCCCCTGCTTTTAATCAAGACCAGATCCTCTCCTTGCTGGGAGATGAATTAGCCTCAGATGGGGGAGGAGAAAAAGGTGCGTTTTTCTTTGCGTGGAGAGACACTATTCATCTTACACAGATCCAGGTCCTCTCAAGCTCATTCTCCTCAACTTTGACCTCGGTTAAATATAACTTTTAAAAAAGTATGACTATAAAACAGTGCAATGTTTCTCTTAGGACTGCAAGCCTATACTACACAAATACTGGATCTAGTATAATACGGACATGTAAAAAAAACTAGATGTATAATAAGGGCAAAAAGGGTCCCAAGATGAAAACACAATCTTCTAGCAGGACTATCAAATGCTTACTGACAGTTCCCTCGCAGCATACAAAGGTTGAGAACAAAGAAAAAAAAAAAATTCTAATAATAAGATAATAAAAATCTAATATTTGGATGCCTATTTGGTGAACTGATATGACAGGAAATGGAGTCGTGCTGCTGTGCCTGAGATGTTCTTACTGTTATTAGAGGAAGCAGGTCACCTCCATGGCACCCAGAGAAAATAAAAGTGACCTCCTGACTTGCAGTGTTCCCAGCGAGGAGCAAATAAATGTGGAAAGCCCAGAAGACCCACTGCTCTTCCTGCTATTACTCAGCATTATGGCCCAGATGAAACTCGGCCCAGTCACAGTGCAGGCAATGTGAAACATGTCACGAAAAACTCATGAGGCAGGAAGAGACAGACACAGGGGGTCAGAAACACTGCATGATCTTATAATGGTGAATAGGAGGGATCCATATGGGAAAGATAAAGAGGTAGCCTATTATATGAGACTGGAAAATATTGGTCTCAGGATCAGTCTATATTCTTGACAACATTTAAACTTTGTTAAGTCTTCTGAAAACATATGATAGCTTTGTGTAATGCACAATACTCAAAGTAAGAGGGTAGAGGGTTAGCAAGTCACATTTTTGGTTCGTTCCTCAGACAAAGCCATCATATACTGTAGCTTCTGAAGACTTGCAATATAGTGCACAAGTCCTATTGACATTTTTCTTTTTGTGGACTATGAATGGTTGTTGTATGGCAAGAGCAGTGTATCATTTCTTCTTCTTCAAAAACAAAACCTAATGTTGTTTACATCAACATTTGGCATGTTTTTCCTTTCTTTTTTTTTTAGCCTCCAAAACAATTGTTTTTCTGTTGTCATAACCTAGGCCTTGTGGGTGGGAAAAAATAATATTTACCAATAACTGTACACCTTAAAGGCCTGTTCACATCAATGTTCAGCACGAAAATGTGGTCTGATTTTCACATGTGATTGTCTGTTCATACCAATGTGAAAAAAATGGTAGACAGGCTGAATGAAAAATGTGATTTCACTCTCTGACAGTAGGTGGCGCTTATGGAAAAGCAGAAATACTCCAGTACACAAAGTGCTGCGGAAGTTTCCATTTCCGACACCTGCTTGTCATGGAGAATGGCTGAATCCCAAATGGCACACTTCTATGCACTTTCGGTCTTGTGGACTGCCGCAATGGCTGCCGCATTTTAGGTTTCAGAAGGGTGCTCACGAGTGCCCCCTTTGCGGCGGTTATGCGCCCTCGATGCGCACTTCAGCTGAGCCCGCAAGTTTGCGAGCTACGCAGAGGACTTTACCCGGCAGTCAAAGCGGCATTACGTCACGAAAGTGCAGACCCAGAGGAAGACCATGAGGGTTTAGGGTGCCATTTGGGATTACCAGGGTTACCATCGTTCTAAACACCACTTTTAACCCCGGGTAAAGGAATGTTTCACACTTGTAATTTAGAAGCGGGGTTAGCACTGCTTTTTACCCAGGGTTATAAAACCCTGCTCCGGAGCAGGGTTAGCACTGCTTTTGCGGTGTTAACCCCATATTGCGGTGCCAAACTTGTGCAGGCTGAAACGATGCGGTGTTAGAATGTTACAGCTAGACGCTTAGCAACAGACAACCAATTGCGTTCTCATATTTGCCTGCTTTGGACTTCGCATTGTATATAAACAGTAAATTCAGTGTTTGAGAGGAAAAATGTCAAATGCTGACAGAAAATGCGACAATTTCAGTGAAGAAGAGACCATATCATTCTTACCTTTATAGTCCGAAATGTCCATTCAGTATAAACTCGATAGTACAGTTGGCAATACGAGGATCCGCAATGCTAGAGCTTATGTAAATAGGTCGCGTGCTGCATTTATCCAATCAATGACACTGACACTGCAAATAAGAACGTTAACCCAGGGATTAGTAATGTACAGCATGAAACGTCAGTAAATTATGAGTAGTGTGAAATGTGAAGCAGGATAACCCAGGATTCCGTTTACCCAGGGTTTAGAATGACCCAGGGTTAACTATTTCATGTGTGAAAAGCCCTAGAAAACACTAAATACTATAGTACAGAGACAAGAGAGCCCATTCCAGAATCTTGCTCTGCTATTCACTATCGCTTAGCAAAATACTGTTTGTGAGTGACACCAAGTCATAGTGTAATGTAACATCAGTGGCTCTAGTGGATATGACCAAAAGCATGAATATCATTGCTTAGCCAGTTTTTTTCCCCGCAGTGTGATTAAAAAAAAAAAAAAAAAGTAATTAGAACACTTCTTTGTAAAACAAAAATTGCATTGACGGCATTGGAATGTTCATGTCAGTCTGACTCTGAACACATGCATTAACAGCTGTTTGTTCAAATTAAAATGTTTATCAAAACCGGGAAAAAATAAATGTAACCAAACATTCATATTGGTGTGAACTAGGGCTGTAAAATCGATTAATCGTGATTAATCGCATCTAGCATAAAATATATATACATACACACACACACACACACACACACACACACACATTATATATATATATATATATATATATATATATATATATATATATATACAGTAAATGTAATAAAATGTAATATATATATGTGTGTGACCTGTGCTGGCAAAGTGAGTCGGTATGCGCACGGGCTAATTTCGAGCTACAGGCAAAACAAGTAAAAATTGTCAAGTTTGGTCGAAATTGAGGTTTTCACAAAAATGAGTTCGTCTAGCGATCCCAATGCTCCAAATAGCAAATAAACATCTAAAAGTATCTTTATTTGTACGTTTTCTGAGAGGATTACCTTTCCTTTGACCATGAAAAATGACATTTTTCTCTGCTCGCTTCTGGGCGACTGGCGCTTCCCTCAGCACAAGTTTGGTATCGTTTTAAAGCGTAGCATTCCAACTTTGAGAATATTCATAGCGAATTCTCGATGGCATGAGTCTGAACCAATGAAATGTGATTTTCAAACTCATGCTGATGTAAACAAAATGATCTTACTCGCGCTGACTGACAGATCCAAAGCGTGCGCACAAAGACGCCTCAGACAGCACGCAATCCTGATATACAAATATAAACAGAATTACAGTATTTCAAAAAATCTGTCTTGGCGAGTATTCACACAAACATTATCTGTTATGTCTTAATTGAATGTTTGGTTAACTGCTGGGGAAAAACATCTGATGTGTAACATAAATTAGATCTGTGTGGTACAGTAGGTCTTAATATATAGGCTGTCTGTTTCATTAATGTTAATCAAACAATTGTGGAATCATGGAAAAATAAAAAGTTGAATATATATTTTTTTCTATAGATATGGGTTTTGACTTGGTTTGTGCCAAATTTGTTGGTATTACCAGGGATTTTAAGGTATGGTTGCAAGGTGATTTTGTTTTGGAACCCTCAGAAAACTTCAACTCGACTTGATTTGCTTGACTTGCTGACTCTAGCGGTAATTTGTTGTCAGCTTCCAACAAATCATACATCATTTTGAGGGTTTTTTTAATAGAGAATGAGACTCATTTTTGAAAATTTGCTCATTGCAACTCATTTTGCCAGCACGGGTCACGTATAATTAAACACAAACTTTTATGTTAGATGCGATTAATTGATTTTACAGCCTAGTGTGAACAGGCCATAAGCATTTCACTTTTCAGAATCCAATTAAATGAAATGAAGTCCCATCCTACATTATTAATTTTCCTTTGTAGATGCTTCCATGATGTTAGACAAACAAATTCCAATCTATTTCTGGATACATAGTGCTTAGGAACACTGATAGTCATCTTTAAAAAAAAACAAAAAACAAGAGAGAATCTCCTTTGCTACCGACATTCCTTCCATGCACGACGAGGACACACTGCATTAAAATTGTCATCACATGTTGTCAGGACAAAGAGATATGCCAAAGATCCCTGTGGCCCCATCAGATCTGACCCTGGTCGCCGAGCTCTAATATTTACTAAATTGCCAAGTACAGTATAATGCAGTTCAATTAAAATAGATTCCACTGAATCCACAGGGTGCAATGAAGCATTATAAACACCCATCCAAATGAAGGATGGGGAATCAATAGTGACCTTGTAGGTCTGACAGAGTCTTTGATGTGAAAGATGAGAGTGTCACAGACTTCAGAGAATGATGGTCAGTCGGGCAATAGTGTGACGCACTGAGATTAAGTGTATTTTTTGTAATGAGAGGTGTGCGGTGTGAATGAAAAGAGCTGTCACAGCAAGTATACGACTCAATGCAAACCTCTTCACAGACAATCTACCAATGAGTGCAAAAGAACCGTTAGACAGAAAATCATTTAAAGAGGCCAATTTACAAACACAATCACTTGAAAGACAAGAAAAAGCACTTAAATTTCCATCGATGAACATTTCAGTGAAAAAAGTGGTTTGTGAAACCACTGTAAACAGTCTTTTTCTATAGATATCCATAATGAGGCACTCTGTTATATTTACATACAAACACTGTCTAAACTGTCTACGCCAACCCTTAGCCGTATATTCCCTAAACAAGGATGGAAGTTCCTGCCCTACCTTGACCTCCCGACTGGTGAACACCTCCACGTCCACCGCGCAGGCGATGAGGGTGGAGATATTACAGTCCACGCTCCTGGAGGGCATGCTGGGCTCACTCAGAGTGAAGGGATGACCGGCCCCTGACAAGAGTATGTGTGAGCAGCGCGTCTGAGTGCTTGGATGTGCTGCTTTCCTGCTCTGAACAGCCTGCTGTAACTCTCAGATAGTGTGTGTTTGTGTGTGTGTATGTGTGCGTTCAGCAGGCGGCAAGTGGAGCAGGAGCCCCCACCTCTCCTCTCTCTCACTCCATGCAGTGACATCACTGCCTCTCTTTATGAATGCTCGCTTGCACTTGCACAGAGCTGTTTTTTTATTCAAGTCTTTTCCCCTCTCATTTTGTCTCTTTCTTGGGTCCAAAAACAATTTATGTGGTTAAAGTGTGAAATAAACTTTCCACCTCTTATTTTTGTCAGTTTATTCCTTCATCAGTCTGATAGGGCAAAGGAAGACAGGAGAGTGACTCAGCACTGCAGATTTATATCGTGTCGCATCATAGACACTAGTGAGCGGATGGAAAAGAGAGATCTGGAACAACAAGGACAGCAAGAGAGAGAGAGAGAAAGATGAGGTCTGTGTATCTCAGCAAGACAGATGTATTATTAATATCTCACTCATTTATGTGACATCATTCAGCATGCAACAAAAAGGCATTCATAGGGGAGTCTTCTAAATTTAGGTGGCTATTTTTTGTCTCTGAAGCCTGACGTCATACTGTATTGATGTTTATCTGACAAAATGTTTGAGTAAAAAAAAAAAATATTGTAGTACAAAACAAGTTAATAAGTAAGCAGGCTGACGGGGACTTGTCTGGGTTAATGTGCGACCAGCTAACTATCCTCAGTTCCTTAAGGATGGATACATTGAATATTCACAATAATTTTGTAATAAGTTTATAGACAAGGTAACACTGTGAATATTGTGATGGATTTAATGTGATGGATTTAATTTTTTTTAGGCCATTACGTTTCCTAAATACAATTTCATTAGACTAGATCTGTTTTCACATCTTGTCTCATGACTTGTATGATAACGCAAAAGATGCAATTTGATTTCAATTTCAGTAGCAAAAACAAAAAATGTCAAGAGTTGGTCATTTTGATTCATTTTTGTGCTACTATATATATATATATATATATATATATTAGAGGTTACAGTTAACAACAGAGGTCTTATATTCAGCTGCTATTTATTTTCAGATATAATATGTTTGTATAAAACTCAGTTGCAGTTTTCATAAGCACTTGTCTTCATGGCAAATTTATTCAAACATATAATTAACAGTAAATAAGCTCCACTCTAGTGTGTGTGTTTTTTAATAGCTAACTAAGGAACTGTAAATACTGAAAAACATTCCTGAGATAAATGTGGCGTTATGTGACATGTTGTTCACAAGCTGTTTTATTGACGTCTTTCCACGGTTGAAACACAGATTAAATGATTACATGATTACATTTCGGTAAGCTGTACTGTATCTTTCAACATACCTTTTGATGTTCATGCATGTTTTTCGAGATATAACTTTATTAATGTATTAATGTGGAAGAAAAGACTCGCGCTCCGCCTGAACAGAGGCGCTACAGCGATCTGTCACGTCACAAGAGCGTCAAAACGGCATTTATTGTTTGAATTTCGTGATAAAATGGGCAGAATTTGAAAACTGACACTTTCTTATCAGAAGTAACAAAGCACAAAGCTCTTAGCGATTATTGGATGGGAGGCGGAATAATGTTTGATGTAGCAAAAAAACTACAATCCGGCCCTGGCAACCCTGGCTTTAACTACAGGTGATTCATAGGGTCAAATAGAGCATTGCTTTAATGTCGCTATTTTTTAACTGTTAAAGGTGGGATCAGTAGATTTTGAAAAACGCTGTTGGACATTGTTGATATTTGAAATCAACCCAAACAAACCCACCCCTCTCTTCATTGCTCCACCTCCAAAACTCACACTCCAATCCTAACCACCCTGCTCCGAGTCGGTCTCCAAATCCGGCCTGATTGCTGCTGGCAGGCGAGGCGAGTGCACTAACAATGACGCTAAACACCGCATTCTCTAGCGGTTGTCAAAATACAGTAGTTTAACTGGAAAACTCTCACTATCTGGCCACTGTTATACACGCAATGCGAGAGTGGATGTCTGTTTATCACCGGTGACACGCAACAAAATGCTTCACGAAAAATAAAGCGCAGTTGATGAACGAACGACAAGGAAGTACAAAAAATGAACGTACAGTACACAAGAGTAAATACAAACAAGAGTTTGTTGTTAGTCACCAACAGCTTTTCTAATATTAACGCGGGTCCTAAAGATCTTGCCCAGTCATAAACCTTCATTCCAGTGATATTCTTTTGAGCTCTTTTGTATTGTGTCCCATCTCTCGTTCTGCAGTTTTTTTTTCAAATCTCCCTCTTGCTCGTTCTCCCTCCTTGACCGTCATACGCCCCCTAATGCTGATTGGTTAGACGTTTGTTGTTGGTGTCGGCCTGACTAACTTGCAAACAGTGTTTTTGAAATTCTGCTTACTCCACCTTTAATTTGTTATTGTCGCGTTAACTAAATTCAACACAGGAGAGATTTTCCTCACACATAGTATGAGATGCAGTCTGAACACGGATGAATATATATATATATATATATATATATATACACATACATACACACATACAGTCAAACCAAAAATTATTCAGACATTTTTGATATATTTTTACTAGTGGGTGCCAGTAAAACTGATAAAAATTTGGAACCAAAAATTATTCAGACACTTTGACCTGACCATGTTTTGCTTAAGTGTTATCTGACATAATTAAGATTAATTTTTTCTGACACAGTTTAATTCTGAGATCTTGCCATATTACCATTTTTTTTTTTTAACTATAGTGAATAAACTTAATTAATGAATGAAATGTTTTGAAATTTTGATTTCACTGTATATATATATATATATATATATATATATATATATGAATGATATATATGAATATATATGAAATGAATGGACATGACAATGATTTGAGTTGAAATTATTTTGAAATATGAGAAGAAGATTTGAGAGTGATTTGATCTACATAAAACTTGCACAGCCTATGAAATAGGGTGGCTGAAACATTTATACATTATACAAACAAATTTGACTTTAAAATGTCACAATTGGCCAATCAGATTAGAATCCAGGTAATAAAGGAATATAAAACAGGGTCAGAATGGAAAAACATAGACAGAATGGGGACAAAAACAGATGCATGTGGGATACAATCAGAAAGGTCAGTGCCCGTCCTAAATGAAGCATGCTAAAAGACTCCAGACAGTTGAGTCATCACATTGTCTGCACTGCGTCCCCAGAAGATCGTGTTTACTTTTCCAGCACTCCGAGGGCACCAATAGAATGGGCCTGTGCGAGTATGTTACGTTGTCCCTTCTTGATGGAAGCACTGGTTTTATCGGAGCGAGTCAATAAATGAACAGCTTAAATGACTCTGGCACCAAGGCAACCTTGAGAGGGGAAATGGCCTCACTACATAATACCTGGTGCAGAAAAGCCCAGATGGAAGCTGCTAATCTAAGCAGGCTTGACAATAATGGATGGATATACGAGGCTCCTGGTATATACGCCAATTGGGCTAGCTGATAGTGACTGTGCAAATGGCATGAGGGTCCTTGAGGATGACAAGGCTAGAACAGAGTAATACTTCCAGAGATGCCATGAGACTTTTTTAATTAAGAAGAGAGGACAGCCATGACAACACCATCACTAACACGCACACACAAACACACTGTTAGATGGATTGAATGCTATATTATGCATTACAGTGTCATGCATTTTGATCTGTTTGTATTTAAATATTTAGCAATACACCTCAAATATATGCTATTTTATACTTATAATCAATTACTTTATAGTCAGTAGCTTTAAGTTCAATCATTGGACTGATAATTTGATTACATCATTTGCAAAAGATGTATAAGTATACACACATTTGCAAAAGTATACACACCACTGTCTTTTGATTTTCAAATACTTTTTTGCTTTAAATCAAAGCTTGTAATGTTGTGATTCATATTAGAGCCAGATGGTTTGGTTAAAAAATTCTTTAATAAAGAATTTTTGGAATGTCAATGTGGAAAATAGAATGTCTGTGGAGGAAATAAATGGGGGAAAAAAAATTCTTGAACCCAGGCCACTGAAAAATTGAGTCTTCACTGTTGAGCAGTGTTGGGGTAATGCATTACAAGTAACTTGAGTTATGTAATCAGATTACTTTTTCAAGTAACTAGTATAGTGTTGTTGTGTGTGCTGTGTAAACATGTTAGACTAAATGTGAACAGGCATTTACTCAACTCACTTACACAAAAACATTCAGTATTCCTCAAAATGAATAAAAACAGTGAAATGCAATATCAGAATTTTACGCAAACCTGTAATAATTAACTATATTAAATTACACAAATATACTTTATGTATTTAATATCACTTTGCTGTCTTTGCTGCTGACCTTCAATGATCTAATTCAACCATACCAATAAGCAAAAATTACTTTAGATTAGATTTAGAAATAAGAGTGTTGAACTTCCTTCTCCTGTATCCTATTCTTCTTTAATCCAGAATGGCAGCACAGCTGAAAGGTTTGTTTGAGCAGCGCCCTCTACTGTACAGGCGTAAATATGCACTTTCCTTCAGCCTGAGGCTTATTCATTTCACTTTTGGTGTGAAAGGGCCTTAACATTTGCCAAAAATATAACTATTTTTGTTGTTATTAAAAAACAAACAAGCAAGCCAAGCCCAGGTGAGAAAAAGTAACGCAAAAGTGATGTAACACATTCATAAAAAGTAACTAAGTAACGCAATTAGTTACTTTTTAAGGAGTAACACAATATTGTAATGCCAACCCAATCTCTCGGCAATTCGTACGTATTTTACGAGGTGGCTAATTCATACGAATCTGTACGAACTCACTCGTACGAATTTGTACGTTTTTTGCTAAATCGTACTTATTATACGAGTTACCAAATACGTATGAATTCGTACGAATGACCTACCCCTAACCCCACCCCTAAACCTACCCATCATGGGATTTAGACAAATCGTATGAATTAATACGAATGAGGTCGTACGAATTAGCCACCTCGTAAAATACGTACAAATTGGTTGTGAGATAGCTTTGGTAATGCATTACATTTAAAGGATTAGTTCACTTTTAAATAAACTTTTGCTGATAATTTACTCACCCCCATGTCATCCAAGATGTCCATGTCTTTCCTTCTTCAGTGGAAAAAAAATTAGGGTTTTTGATGAAAACATTCCAGGATTTTTCTCCATATAATGGACTTCAATGGACACCAAACGGTTCAAGGTCCAAATGACAGTTTTAGTGCAGCTTCAAAGGGCTTTAAACGATACCAGACGATGAATAAGGGTCTTATCTAGTGAAACGATCGGTCATTTAAAAAAAAAAAAAAAAAGTTTACGTTTTATAAGCACAAATGCTCGCCTTGCTCTCGTGACGTTCGTGACGTCACGTAATACGCAATTACGTTGAAAAGGTCAAGCTTGACGTAGGTGGAAGTACCGAGTCAGTGTTTACAAGTTGAAAGTGCAAATACTAAATCAAACGCCGTTTACAAAATAAGGGAGTTAAATATTAGAGCATGTTCGGGTGTGTTGATATCCAAGTGCAGCGCGAGCAACCACAGTTTCAATCGCTCAGGATTGTGTATAGGAATTGTCTGTGGAATTTGTGGTAAAAAGTCACAAATTTCTGTCCTGACGAAAATTTTCTTTTAGGCTTTCTAATATTAAAACACCCAGGATATGCACATGAAATGGCCATTTTAAACAATAAACTGACACAAAGACATTTGAATATGTGTATACGGTCCTCCTTCCGCACATTTGTAAACACTGACTCGGTACTTCCGCCTACGTCAAGCGTGACCTTTTCAACGTAATTGCGTATTACGTGATGTCGCGAACGCGCATCGCAGAACAGAGCAAGGCGAGCATTTGTGCTTATAAAACTTAAACTTTTTTTTTTTTTTTTTTAAATGACCGATCGTTTCGCTAGATAAGACCCTTATTCATCATCTGGTATCGTCTGGTATCGTTTAAAGCCCTTTGAAGCTGCACTGAAACTGTCATTTGGACCTTGAACCGTTTGGTGTCCATTGAAGTCCAATATAAGGAGAATAATCCTGGAATGTTTTCATCAAAAACCTTCATTTCTTTTCAACTGAAGAAAGAAAGACATGGACATCTTGGATGACATGGGGGTGAGTAAATTATCAGCAAAAGTTTATTTAAAAGTGAACTAATCCTTTAAAAGTAACTTTCCCGAACACTGCTGTTGAGCCTTATTGAAATGAATTTAATTGGAATTCAAATGCCTTTACCTAAGGTGCCCCTATTCTTTCAAGACAACTATTTATATTATACCAAATGGGGCAGAGCATTCACTCTAGACATCCTTCAAACAACCTTGGACTTCGGGTTAAAGTTCTCTGAGGAGATTGTGACTTGGGGAACTTATATGCTAATCTTTCCCCAACATTTTCTCCAAGCATGTCATGGAAATGGTGCTATGGCTAGTCTGTGGGCCCAGTTTGCTGTCGGTTGTAAGATGTTTCTTCCAGTCTGGAAAGGCTTTAGTCAGTTTGATAGGTCAGGCGATAGTTTCTTGGCAATTCAGGGGTTGCAGGCGGTCGATTCCATCATTTTAGCTCTTAGCTTTTAGCTCTACACACTAAAAGGGTCATATAATTTGCAGCATGCTATCTTTGCACTTTGATCCCTCACTGGGCAAAAATGATAAATTCTGCACACGTAAAGCATGTTATCCAAAAACAACAAGTCTTGGGTGCCCTAAGAAGGTGTGCCCTTCCTCATCATCTGTACCTTTCCTGTGGTGTAATGGAAGAATGAACAAACATTATACTTGCCAGATCAAAAGTTCATATACCAATATTTCATGACATTTAAATCTACATGCTATAACCAAAACGCAATCATGTTTGTTAATGTTATTAATGAAAGTCATTATAAAATGTTACAGAAGAATGTCATTGTTCCTTGTGACCTTGTTGGAGGGAGGCCAGTGTAAAAACTAAAAATAATATTTGACCGAACTAGATGTTTTGAATAAGAGGAAGCGATGGATTCAATTTGAAAGGTTAAAAACTGAGTCCATGCACTTTACAAGAATTGTAAACACATTGTGAAATTAATTTCATGCCAAGCAGGATGTAGGAGTTCAAAACGAAGCAGCAGATGTGTAGGAAAGCACAACGGATCAGCAGGCACTCAAATTTGTGATATAAGAATATATGTGTATTTTTTATTTTTAATATGCAATATGGGGAAGCCAGGGTTAAATTGGGCCAGAAGTCCATTTTTTTGTGTTTTATACCTTCTTGCATTAAAAGTATTTAGTATTTATATTTATAGTATTTATTAATATCAATCAATTAGTATTTATTGATATTTTCAGCTAGCTTTTTTATATTTTCAGTTTTCATTTTTATTTTAGTTTAAGTTTTAGTAATTTTGTTATGTGCTTTTGTCATTTTTATTAGTTTTTTTTTATTATTTCTATTTAGCTTTAATTTATTTTTATTTCAGGTTTAGATTTAGTAATTTTAGTACTTCAATTTAAACCTATTTTATTTCCTTTTTATTTATATTCTAACTTTCGTTTAAGTTTTTTATTAAATTTTATTTCAGTAAACATTTTTTTTATTATTATATAGTTTTAGTTTACAATAACAGCTGATTAAAAGCACAGATTTTGGACCAGTGAGATTTTACTGTAGGTGAGACTAACCGGTGTTATGTGAAAAGAACAAAAAAAATGAAATGTGGCTAAATGTGTTGCTGTGCCACAATGTTGGCAGATAGTTAGCACTACAGACTCTGATTAGTATGGACAAGATGGGATTTATCGCTTGGGGCTTTGTCGTGTCGTACCTGGGAAGGAGACTGTGTTAAGCACACCCTGAATCAACAGTTTGTCATTTAGAACATCAGTACTCTGCTCACTTACACATGAACTAATCATTTGCTGAGTAAACAGGGTGCTCATATTGACCGGTAGTTGCTCTTCCACTCGCTCCAGAACAAATAATGATAGAAATCGTGTTCTTCCTGCTCTATTGTCACATTAGAACTAGCTCATGCTGGAGCATCAGGTGATGTCAGACAAGATTGGAGACCATGTGACATAATAAACATGCAGTCTGACTGACAGTGATGCAATCATCCCTTAGTCATCCATTACTTTCATTCTCTCTCTCTCTCTCTCTCTCTCTCAGAGGTTGGTCACACTCTACAGGTGCAGAATAGCAATAGCAGTGGCAGTATTTTCTGGACTCTAAACCAATCTATCTGTGCTTTGTTATGGAAATGCTGTAATCCCAAGTTCCCTCCAGCACAGCGCTGAACACAGTCTGCAATAAATCCACATACTCAGAGTCAGCGCACAGACGCAAATACACACTATGCAAAAAAAAAAAAAAAGCAATGCGGTGGGAAAAGCTGACTTAAAGTAGATGATGGATGGAGTGCAAACATTTTGAATGGTCATGTTTTTTTTTTTTAAGGAACGGACACTTTTATTAAGCAAGGATGCATTCAACTGATCAAAACTGACAGTAAAAACATTTATATGTAACAAAATATTTCTTTTGAGCTATTAATCAAAGAATTCTTAAAAAATAATAAAGCAGTACAACTGATTTCAACATTGATAATAATAAGAAATGTTTCTTGAGCAGTAACTCAGCATATTAGAATGATTTCTGAAGTAATAATGCTGAAAATTCAGATTTGCATCACAGGAATAAATTACATTTTGAAATATATTAAAACAGAAAATAGTTATTTGTGGTATTTCACAACAGTACTGTTTTACAGTACTTTTGATCAAATAAATGCAGTCCTGGAGAGCATAAGAGACTTCTTCCAAAAACATTTATACAGACTTTATTTATTGTTGTGTATAGAAAATGACATGCTCAGATTTGGTGGAAAAATACATACAGTTAATGTAGAGTTCAGCTTCATAGTGTATTCTTTTTGCAGTTATAAGTGTAGGTTTGTGTGTGTGCTAGCACAAGTGGGTACAGGTATAAGTGGGTACGACTATTAGCACAGGTCACACACATCAGGAGGGTAAGAGTCACAGGAACAGTGTCTGAATACATCCATTATGCAGGAATGCTCTGCATGCAGAGCACAAAATGAATACAGGTGCTGAATACTTATTCAGAGTTCACCGCTTGGCACAAACACACACATAAAAGATGTCCCTGTTATCTCAAAAAAAAAAAGGTCCGAAATATCACCTGTATGAGTGAAACACATAGTTCTTATTTTACAATTCTTATTTTTTTTATGGAATATTGCAGTATTTATTATAAATTATTATTATTATTTTTTTTTTCAAAATTAATGAGATCACAGCAACGATCCAATCAATTCCTGATGGACAAAATCAAGTCCCACCCGACATTTTGTCTTGCTCGAGAAGCCGTTTCACTGCACTGTAAAAAAGAATAGTTGGTTTAACTTACTTTTTTAAGTTACCTGGTTGCCTTAAAATTTTGAGTTCATTGAAATTAAAAATTTGAGTTAAAACAATGAAGGTGATTGATTTAATCAACAGAAACTCAAAATATTATGTTATCTGAACCACATTAATTATCTAAGTTGATTTGACAAAAGTAAAAATGTTTTGATAACAAATCATGAAAATATTTTTTTACAGTGTGGATATACATCACAATGGGGAAGAAAAGACTATCACAACTTTTTTTTTCATGCTGACTTTAAATTAGGAACTGAACTTCAAAAGTATTTTAAATACATTCATGTCCAAAATCAGAAACCACATTGTAAATCAGGGATTGAAAATACTACAGATTGATATTTATTTAATTTTTTATTTATTTGTTAAAAAGGAATTATTAAGATGTACATTAAAAATCTGATCTTGCCTTACTTGCTCAGACAACTTATTTTTCAATATACTTCTTTTAGGACTTTTTACTATTTCTCAAACAGTAGTACAGACAAAAATGTCAGAGAGCACAAAATTCTATATTGTGTATATTGTGAATATTTCATGTTTCATGATTTTAAAAAATTTAACAAAGAAACATTATGACATTATAACATAAAATAAGAACTATTTAAAATCCAGCACTATTTCCAGATCAATAATCAGAAAAGCACATCTGTGACACTGAATTTTTGTAGAATTGAAGCACAAAATGCCCTTTGGAACATTCTCAATTAATCATACTAGAGATAGAATAATCATCAGGTTTTACACAAATAAATTATTAATTATTTTATGTGTTGATAGTGTTAACAGACATAAACACATGTGCACTCACACATTCACACTCCATTTGTGAGCACTGTTATCATTAAATATACCTAAAGGAGAATCAGGTGACCAGATGTCCTTTATTTCCTCTCTGGACATGTTTAATTTGATGAAGCAGATAGTGTTCGTGCGTCTGCAGGGAGCGGCCGGAGAGAGGAGATTATTAGCTCAAACTGAAACCACCTGAATATACTTCACAGCAGACTCCTGTGTGTGTTCAAGTGTTGAACCACTAGCGATCTGCAGCAATAGATGAAGATGAAGGGAGATGAAGAGTGTGTGTGAAAGGCCTGTCTGGAATGATGACCCGACTTACACTGACCTTCCGGGGGAATGTTGAGGTGAAAGAAAGAGCCAAAGAAAAGAAGAATAAATGTGAAACAATGTGACAAGAGTGTTCGGAATGAAAGAGAGCAGTGAAATATGGAGACAAACACACAATGAGAATGAGAGCGGGATGAGGAAAGGAAGAAGAGAGGACAGCAGCGAGCTGATTAATGTCACTGCTGATGAAAGGCTAGTATTGACGTCAGACACACAATAGACAAAGAAGAAAGTGAGAGAGAGCGAGGGAGAAAGCCTTTCACGCTGTAGCGCGCACACGATATTTGTGGAATATATGGACACAATTTCATTCAAGTAGACAATGTTACATTCTCTCACATTCAGCACAGTTTAAAAGCAGAATGAATTTCCCTTTGACGAACACTCTACAAGATCCTTTTCATCTTGAATCAGCTTTATGAGACTGAATCGTGAATTAAAAAACCTGATAAATTGCTCAGAGCCATGGCCTAGCAGTTAGCACAATCCAAACTCTTTGAGCTATGATGCTAATATAGGCTACATCACAAGCTACACTATTTATGAGGGATGTTGGCCATAAAGCTTGGACGTCAGTATCTTACCAGTGGGAACATTGGTAACAGGTTAAAGCAGATTCCTATCATCACAACTACTCTTTCCTTTGTTGATGTACTGAGGTCGGCAAGATTTTTAAAGTGCCCCTATTATGCTTTTTCGAATATTACCTTTCATGCACTGTCATTTAGCTGTTTGTGAATATAAAAGGTCTGCAAAGTTTTAAAGATCAAAGTGCACGATAAATAAAGTTATTGTCTCCTAAAAGAAAGAATCGATTATGAACTGCCTGAAACGAGTCATCAGCATCTCACTTCCTGTTACATACCCTAACAAATTTGCATAATGGTCTTCATTGGCTGCCCACGAACAACATCTACTTTGACCTGCCCTCAAACACTAGTTTTAGCTGCGGCCTGGAAGAGTTTGGTTCATGTGATCGACTTGTCGAGAAGATGCTGCTTTAAGCGCTGCAAAACCATTTTGCATGCACTTCAAAAGGATGAGGACTCGCGCTAGAATTGATATGGAAAAACTGACGCCATCGTTCAAGCACTGTGTATCAAGCGCTGAGGAAGCCTCCAGAGCTGAAATTCAGATATGGTAATGGCCGTTTTGTTTCCGACACGCGCTGTAAGCCGTAGACCAATCACAACAGACTGGGCCATCTGACCAATCAGAGCAGAGAAGGCTCTCAGATAGGAGGAGTTTAGAGAGAATAAATCTTCGAACAAACCGATTTCAGACTCTTTGACAAATTAGGTGATGTGCAATGTATATTATGAGAAAATTAAAGTGTTTTTTGATATTGGATGCATGTAAATCCAAAACAAAATTAGGTGCATAATAGGGGCACTTTAAATGTTTTTAAAGAAGTCTCCTTTGCTGCATTTATTTTATGAAAAATACAGTAATATTCTGATATTATTACAATTTACTACTGTTTTTATATTTTAATGCATTTGACAGTATGTGGAAACCGTGATAATTTTTTTCAGTATCGCTTGATGAATAGAAAGTTCAAAAGAACAGCATTTATTTGAAATATAATTTTTTTTTTAACATTATAAAATGTCTTTTCTGTCACTTTTGATCAAATCAATGTATCCTTGCTGAATGAAAGTACTAATTTCTTTCAAACAAAATCCTACTTACCCCAAATCTTTATAGCATCTTGCTAAAGACCTTATGTAGCCCCGCCCCCTTTCAGCGTTACGCTCGTTGTCTTTTGGCTTCCGGTTTGTATCTCCACAGCAATCTTACGTATTTATGAATGAACTGCTCGTTTTAAAATGTTCCCGGTCTACTGACATTTGTTAAGACATCTGCTTTAAACATTACAATGCTCATGATAACTTTCATTAACTCTACAACAAGTAAATCCACTTAACCAGCTAATTATTCTTTGACAGCGATGCCACAGAAATGTACAGAGCTACCGCAAAATGGAAGTTCAAAGACAATTTTACGAAGATGGCGGCGCGCTTGTTTCTCTGGCGCATAAGGTCTATAGAAGGTTTCATCAGATGCACGCGCATTGCCACGGTTACGCGTCTGGCCAGAAGTTAACTTCTGGTCTGTGTTTGTTGAACGGGTCTGGTAGTAACTTTGTCGCATTTAAGTCTGCCCAAGTAACGGTTCTTTTCTTATACTGGTAACCCAAAATAATACTGGCTTAACTTGCTAGCTAATGTAATTTACTTATTTATTTTGCTTGTTATCAGAAATAATCTACTCTAAACAACTCTACTCTGTTGTTATTGATTCTTTGTGGAAGTCTACCGGAAGTTAAGTTTGGGCCGCAAAAAATTTGTTTATGTTGTTGCCGTTGAAAACGTCTATATGAGGCAAAAAACCATGCAAGTTCACAACCAGACAGCTAGCCTAATATAGGGCCATATATAAGGCTGTATGCTATGTAAAGTGCACCAGGGGCTGCTCATGACATTTAAGATTTAAGCACAAGTCTAAACAGTTTTAGCAAGATATGGGTTCCAACTTAGCAACTATAGCGGAATTTAAATAGACTGTACACTATACAGTGCATTATACAAATACTGTAGAGAAAATCGTGGCTTTTTTACATTTTTTATTTTACCTTCAGACTAACCTTTGTGTGATTAGTTGAAATTTATATACACAAACATGAGACATAATATATTCTCCAAGATGACTCATTCAAGAGTCGTAACCTCAGTCTTGTCGTGTAGAGCTGTCTAATACACTATGACCGATGAAGTGTTGAACCTCATCATCTCTGCAAGTAATATTCTTCTCATTCTCATGACATGACCTTAATCTTTGCTCCAAACACATGCTCAAGGTCAAAGCGCTGCCTCGTTTGGCCAGTCGTGGGCAGCAGAGCCAGCCGGTTACCTTGGTGACATCAGAGGATGGGGGGGTTATGTGCTGTGGGTACCGTTTGCTTAAAGAATGTCATGTCTGATAGACCTGTCTCCATGGGATCAGGGCCAATTTCAAAGAGATTAGGGACAATTTCGATGGGATTTAGTACATTTCATATTGGATTTTAGTTGACCCAAAGAACAATTTATGGCAGGGATTATATAGAGATAAAATCAGGTTGAGAGCAGACTTCAAAAAAAGCAGACAGATGTGTTCAACTTAAGAAAACCTGTAGAGATTGAGAAACCCTAAGTTCTTGAGCAAGACAGACTATTAAAAAAATTATATATATATATATATATATACACACACACAAATACACACACACACACACACACACACACACACACACAAAACCTTTCTGTTTCAAATAATTTATGTACTTTCTATTCATAAAAACAAACCTGAAAAAATATATCATGGTTTCCACAAAAATGTTAAGCAGGCAACTGTTTTCAACATTGATAATAATAATAAATGTTTATTGAGCAGCAAAACAGCATATAAGAATGATTTCTAAAGGATCATGTGACACTCAAGACTGGATCACAGGAATAAATTACATTTTAAAATATATTCAAATAGAAAACAGTTATTTTAAATTGTAATCATATTTCACAATAGTACTGTTTTTACTGTATTTTTGATAAATGCAGCCTTGGTGAGCATAAGAGACTTCTTACTGACCCCAAACCCCTATATACATGCATCATTTCTGTAATTATATGCAAAAAAGTGTGAAAATATTATATTTTTTTATGTAAAACAGCCTTAGCTGGACAAAGAAGTGTGCCATTTTTTTTCAAGATTTTGATGGAAATATAATTGTATCATCATTCTGAAATGGTGAAATGTTCATGACCTTTCAGAAAACGACAAAAATTCTCCTGTGATGTATGTATAAACACAGTTGGACATTGTTAGTGGACAAATAAACAACTGAGAGTGCTACAAATGTGTTTTACGCAAGTTTATTTTCTAAAAGTTCACAGGGCCAAATGTGCCCTTAGTTGAAGAAACGCCCATAAACAAATCTGGGGTTGATGTTGTCAGTGCGGCTCGGTGATGCACAGGAGGTTTAAATTCATGGTGCAGGTGCCTGTTGTGTGACGGGAATGAATCTGTGTGCTAAAGTGCTTCCCCCCCCCACAGGGTGTTTGCAATACTGTTGCACATTGCTCGGCACATACAATCGGCACACAATCACACACAATCACTTTTGATAATGCCAGGAAAAGGCCTATTTACACAAACGATCCCTATCTTCAAGTAAAACACAACAGCTGCACAACCAACACACAGAACAGCTGACTTTCATAAACACACACACACTCTCCAATGCTCTCTTCTACTCACAAACACCACCATGCATGCGTTCATTCTCAAATACACTCTCTCTGTGTCTCTGAAGCTGTGTGAACAGCATCAACCACTTGGCAGCCGAACAGTGACACTAAAGGACTAACGTGGTGCAGTGACGCCTGTGCATGAGTCACGGTGGCTCTGATCCGAGCTCTGCGGAGTGAATGCTGAACATGGCAGCCGAGCCATACAACACCAGTCAAGCATGAGGCAGCCAGTGTGTCCCTGCCAATCAGGAGCATCACAGCCTTGCAGGCCTGATATTGGTTTAAAGCTGTCTCCTGTATGGCACCGGAAACAGTTCCAGAATCATTTCAATCCTAATAAAGCTGCTAAGCCTTGCACAGTAAAGGAGCGTTAATAGCAGAAACAGATGCAAATGCATAAACGTAAAAGTATACGTGAGTTAAAAGATATACATGTTCAGCAATGCAACAAAGTTTAGAAAAGATTATCTTTATGCAAATGAGCAGTGATGTGATGTGGAAACCATAAGTGAAGGCACTGGACTAATCAACTGAAAAACTATAATATTAAATAAGAAAAAAATAAGCTTTTAATGAATTTTAATTTTCCTCTTGACCATAAATGCCACTCGATGTCACCTCAATACATTTACTGAATGGCTAGACGCTCCTTAACTTTTACATTTCATCTGAACATCAACGTTTATGAGATTTATTCCATTGCCATTAAATTATACTGGATTTAAACATCTAAAAATGTCTTCTTGCAGATCTTGTTACTGAATTAAATTAAATCAACATTGAAATTTACCTGAATTATGGCACTATTGTCTTTTTAGAGCTGCTTTATAGCTGAAATTGTACTTAAGAACAAAATTGAAACTAATTAAACAACTTTGCAACATTAATACTGTTATTTTCTTGTTTATTAATATGAAGCTGCTTTGAAAATCTGTGTTGTAAAAAGAGCTAGGCCTATATAAATAAGGCTATGTTCACACTGTCAGTTTTTGGGACTGACAACCGCATTTACTTACAGGTGTGAGTTTCGAAATGTCCCATTCACACAGCAACCTACAGTAGCGTCTTGAATCCTGTCTGTACAAATGTGTAACAGAAGTCAAGCCCATATTCTCTTACCAGTAACAATATACTGTAGCGACAGTGACCAAAGTAATATAAAAGATGGCAACGTCCATTAAACTGAAAGGTCTTATCACTTTTTGACACGACAAGAGTCAAAACGAGCCACGAGTTCATCCGTCAAATCTTCATTAACCGACAGCAGCTTTTATATCTGGGTGGAGAGCGGAACATTTGAGTCGCGCCGCTCATGCGTAGAACACAAAACTGACGGGACCCGCTCTGATTGCAACAGTGACTGGATCTCAAACCTTCAGACGACACACAGCTCATATCTCCTTCGCTGTAAGTTACCAAAACCACACACGTAAACCCACAACACACAGCAGACGCGCGTTTGTGCAGTGCAAAGCGTCTCTCTTGCATAGTATATCGTGATAGACAGCTAGTTGTCCAGTCTGGTTTTGTTCACACAGTGTGGGTTTTCCGAGGATGCAGTTGTGAGTCCTGAAAATTTACGGGTGTGAGTTTAGTAGAATGCTGTTGTCACTCCCGTAAAGAACCGTATTGTGTGTGAACATAAATGTATTAAGGACTCATATACAGGACTGACTCTTGCTTTGTGAACATGGCAAAATTGACTCCTGGCCCTTGAATTATTAGAAAAATAATGCATCTGTTTTGCCTCGTGTCCACATTACCACCTAGGTGTGCATTGTTTTTCTAATACTTAAATGGCCCATTGTCAATTAGCCTACTCCTTAATAATCGGTTTGTTATTATTATTATTTAGTTAATGGGCTTCGTTCATGAAACATGAGCAGAACAAATTTGTGTAAATCGTTCATAAATCCATTCTTGCATAATTTGTCACACTGAACCGAATGCAACAATTTACATAAAAAAAACCAAAAAAAAACATACTACAGAAATTTGTTCTGCTCATGTTCCAATGAATAAGGCTATTGTTACCAAATGTTGAAAAAATAAATAAAAATAATCAGATGTCAGCAAGAATAATATAAAAACAGAATTTATTATCAACGATAGTCTGAAAATAGATTTCACTTCTGTCATCACGTCACTAATCATCCAGTTCAGCCAAGTTTCTGTCAGCTGTACTTGGTCCCCTTTGACGCCAATGGAAACCGAATGCACTTGTTGCATTTGCATCGAAATGAAAAGGAAGATCTGGCAGTCCTGTGCTGCTGAGTGTTTATTTGTCTGGGCCCATGACAGAGAATTCAATCTCATCAGAGCTATTTTAACTGCACGGAGACTACTCATCACTTCTGCTTATTTAAAGAGAAAATGAGCAGTGGGCACTGTCAAATAAACCAGTTCCAGTCCCAGACTGAGGAATAGCTCCCTGGGAAAATAGAGTGGTCCCCATGTCTATCTCAGAGTTAAACATGGAACGCTTGGAAAAATTGTGATGTATGGAACAAAGGCAAATATGACCTCATATGCATTTAACCAAAGACTTTCAAAGAGAAGATGTAAGCATTGACCAATAATTAGGATTTGGGGCCAAGACAAAAACACACCTTCCTAAAAGATATCAAAGGTTGGTATGGCCCATGCTGCATCATTATAAAGTCACAGCTGCGAATCTGGGATCTGAACATGCTGTGTGTCTCTGTACACTGATAGAGATTAGCAAACCCATACGTCATTATCAGAAGATAATCCTCTACCCCTGAGCTCAGGCTCTCTGCCGTGTTATTGTTTGAAAAAGTTCTTCCATTTCATTCCAGTCGACTGAGTTATATTTAGATACCTGTAATACCAGAAGACTTGGACCGACAGGACTGGTATTAACAAATCTGATTGATTGTGTTATCAGTGGATTAGAGGAATATATTTAGACTTTCTTAGAAAGGTGAGATGTTCTGGAATAAACATGGATTGACTAAAAAAGTAAAGCCAAATAATTTACCCTTAAAAAGGGTGTTTATTTTACTGTAGAAAGGTGTGCTTGTTCTGAAAAGACTTAAAGGGTTAGTTCACCCAAAAATGAAAATTCTGTCATTAATTACTCACCCTCATGTCGTTCCACACCCGTAAGACCTTCGTTCATCTTCGGAACACAAATTGAGATATTTTTGATAAAATCCGATGGCTCAGTGAGGCCTGCATTGCCAGCAAGACAATTAACACTTGCCCAGAAAGCTACTAAAGACGTATTTAAAACAGTTCATGTGAGTTCAACCTTAATGTTATGAAGCGACGAGAATACTTTTTGTGCGCCAAAAAAACAAATAACGACTTTATTCAACAATATCTAGTGATGGGCGATTTCAAAACACTGCTTCATGAAGCTTCGAAGCTTTACGAATCTTTTGTTTCGAATCAGTGGTTCGGAGCATGAATCAAACTGCCAAAGTCAGTGGTGAACCATTGAAATTTCAAAACATTTATGACATAACGAAGCCTCGTTTACTGAAATCACGTGACTTTGGCAGTTTGATACCTGTTTGATACACGCTCCGAACCACTGATTCGAAACAAAAGATTCGTAAGGCTTCGAAGCTTCATGAAGCAGTGTTTTGAAATTGCCCATCAATCATTATTTGTTTTTTTTGCTGCACAAAAAGTATTCTCGTCGCTTCATAACATTAAGGTTGAACCACTGTACTCACATGAACTGTTTTAAATATGTCTTTAATACCTTTCTGGGCACTGAAAGTGTTAATTGTCTTGCTGGAAATGGAGGCCTCACTGAACCATTGGATTTTATCAAAAATATCTTAATTTGTGTTCTGAAGATGAACGAAGGTCTTACGGGTGTGGAACGACATGAGGGTGAGTAATTAATGACAGAATTTTCATTTTTGGGTGAACTAACCCTTTAATTTGTGTAGATAGTGCTTGGTTAAACTGATTGCGGGTGGTTAGTGAAAAAGATGCAAATAATGTGAATTCAAGTGTTTTTGTGGCACTTTTATTTGTGAAGTTTGCTATATTTAATATGACTTTATCTGCACATTTGTTTATTTTCAGCAAAACTCAGGAAGGACAAAGCTGTACGCCACAGTGCTGTCAATTTCAAATGTTTTGTGGTGACTTTGAGTCTAGCTTGCAGACAACATAGTTTATATTGGTCAATTTAACAAAATAACTGCCAGGAAATATAAAAAAGTCACTTTCGCCTAGGCTTTACTGATTGGATTTTGATTGTGTTATTGTTTGTGAACTGCAGGGGGCATGATACCTAAAAACAAAATATTGTAGGTGAAAAGTGTTTGCCTAAAATGCTGTGGAAGAAATCGAAATTTGGTCAAAGGTACAAACACACAGTTTGAAAGGGCATGACACTTCTGCTCTCATGTGTACAGTATATATATTTATTTATAGCCATACAAACTCTTGTTTGAGATAATGCCACCTGCAGTTCACAAAAAAATATATAAAATTATAAAACAATTTTGCCATTATAGAACATACGGTTAATTCTAGAGAAAAATTTAAATAACAGTCAACCCCTGCTTCTTAAAGCTTTCCCCACTTCATATGCATTGCACATATTCCACTATTGCCAATTCTTCAAAAGACATTTTTAGTTCCATTTGACTTGTTCAATTGCATTTGAAGCTGACAGCCTGATGACTTTGGCTCCAGGGCTGTTCGGGCTGCTTAACCTAAGGAATGAATGCATAAACCCCCTGAGAATGACAAACACACCTGCTCAGAACTCTTCCTATTTACTATTATAAACCATAGAGAAAACACATGACAGCTTGGATCAGAATAAATGTATGTGAAGTGTGTGTTTGCATGTATGATTGCCTGCTCGTCTTGAGAGCTTTCTGATGAGCGCGTGTGGGAGAGGAGATTACTAAAGAGAGACAGGCTCCAATACACAAGGGTCACAAAGACTCTGATTTATAATTTGTCATCGTGCCCATTCTTAAAACACAATTAACCTCTGCTATCTAGAGCTGTTTGCCATGAATTTGCCAATTACAATGAGGAAAGAGTCTTGTAGAATGAGCGCGAGAAGGGGTTACGTAACGCTGCCCTCTCTCCATCCAGTTAAAAGTGCACTTTCATGGGTTATTGTGGTATATTGTAAATATGCAATTGAAGTGAAGAGAAACAACACTCGTTTTGAATAAATGCAGTCGAGGCTGAGAGGTCTTTATTGCAGTGAACAAGGAAAACAAGCTAAAAATGAACTTTCAGACAGCAGAAACTATAAGATGCAGTTGTCCATTTCACCTAAAATCAACATATTAGTCCGGCAAATTCCCCAAATGAGATCTCAAGTTGTACCATATCTAAGAAAAAGCTAACTTATTTTTTTGTTCTAAAAAAAACAAAACAAAAACAACAAAAATAAATAGCGTATCCCAGTTAACAAAAATATGTTCTAAGAACGTTTTGCTATCATTCTCATTAAAAGTGCAGTAGGTGATCTGGGAAATGCTAACGTTAGCCTGCTAGCATTGAAAGCATACAATCCCACCCTCCCTGCTAATCGCTGTCCAAAGCCACGCCTCCTCCAAAACATATGAATGCACACACACAGCTGCTCTCGGCAAAGCGTCACAAGAGACGGCATTAAACTACCTCATGTCTCAAAGCACATAACATTACAATAATAATGAATGTAAACAACTTAGAGAGCTTGTACCTGACTGCTGCAGATTCATTTCGGCGTTGATACTGTTGAAATGGATACAATTCCAAGTCTGAGGACGTGAACAGCTCCGGTTAGAACGTCACAGGTTGCCATCTCAATTACGGTAGTTATGGTGTGAACACAGCATGAGCTCGTTGTTTTGATTCGGTAGGAACTGTAAAAGGTGGCTGCTGTTTGTTTGCGGTGCACCGTGACTGAGGTCTGTCTGTATAAACTCTGCATACATGAAACGCGCTGATGATGTATGATGTCTGCGCGAACAGGATGCGGGTGTGTAAAAACGTACGATGACAGGCAGGTAGGACATCATATTATTTCATTCGGACCGAATATAATGATTGGATTTACATTTTATGGTCCTACGCCTTCCACAGATGATATATATTTAAAAAAAAATACATTTAGACCGTTTAACATAGTGATTGCTATCAGGATATGAGGAGACTTTCAACCAGTATAACAAAAAATGTTTCTGTAGAGAATCACCTATTGCACCTTTAAGTTATTTCTGAATGTTCTCTGGATGTTCAAAATGTTCTTGGTTATATGAACATTAAGGGAACATCCCATTCTATCATTCTGCAAACATTATGGGAACGTTAATTTTGAATGTTCTCTGAATATTCTGAAACAAGTAGTAACATTTTAAAAATGTTAAAAGAACATCCAACTAAAACATTCCATGAACAATGTATAAATGCTTTTGTGCTAATGTTTTGAGAACATTATTAAAGACCAGATAACTTTGAATGAACATTCTGTTAACATTACTGGAAGAATGTTCATAGCTAAAGTTCTGAGAACATTTCCTGTTAGCTGGGATGATACTAGTGAGAGTCATTAGGCAAATTCAGACCAATAACTGTTCTGTTTTTTCTGACAGATTTTTTTAGTCTTTACTAAATGATTCATTAAAAAGATCTGGCACAAAAGAGTCAATAATTTACTACAAATTGGACAAACACCAACCAGTTAATTGCAATAATGTTGCCTATCTATTGTCCAGCCTTTCTCTCTCATCTTTTTTTAATTCAGACTGCATTTCTTTTGCTGTCAAACACTGACAAAGTATCTTATTAAGCTTCTCAATTCCAACCCTATTTTTGGGTGAACTATCCCTTTAAGAATTCAATCAAGACAGAGAAATTTTGTTTAACAGGAGGAAGGCCTTGCCAGTGTAGTTCAGTGAAACATTACACCCATGTCTAAATGTTCAACAATACAGAACATTGCAAGCATACTTTCCCAAGGGAGTAAGAGAAAGAAAAAAGAAAAAAAAGAGGTCCATGTTCACCTCACAGGAGTGTGATATTTCTTCTTGTCTGAGCCTTTACCTCATATTATGGAAAGTTTAGAAGGGCAGGCTTTTATTTATCCACCAAATATTACATTTCATCCTGTAATCTTTCTGATAAGTCATGCTACCTGAGGGACATAGCTTCATATCTTTGCTTCCAGACATGTATTATTGTTTAGACATCTATTCAAGTGAAGAATGTATAATAATGTTGAGGAAAAAGTCCCTCCATAAGGAATGGACAAAGTTATCTGGGGGAAAAAAAGCTAATCTCATTTCAAACAAGTCTGCCATCTAGTGCTGCTTCTAAGAAAGCATCTAATGTTGTATAACATTTTAGTGCAAAAAAGTGACATTTTAGACAGTGACTAAAAATCTTTTTTTTTTTTCAGCAGAAGCTAGCAAAGTATAATATAGTTTGCAATTTGACATCATTGGACATGTCAAATAAAGTAAATGTGAAGTGTGTAATTTCTGAGCAACATAAAACAAAACTGCAAAAAATTACTTTCCAAGCACTCCCTCTATCTGCTATTGGTCGGTCGAACAGATAGCTCCGCCCCCAACTCACGCCATTGGTTGTTTTAATGCCACTATATCAGGCTGATTGAAATGCTCAAAAAAAGATACACTACTACAGTTCAAAATTTTGGGGTTGAGGATTTTTTAAAAGAAGTCTCATTCTCACCAAAGCTGCATTTATTTGTTAATACCGTAAAAACGTAATACCATGACATTTGATTTCCATTTAAATAACTGTTTTCTATTTGAATATACTGTAAACTGTAATTTATTACTGTGATGGAAAGGCTGATGTATTGCTCAAGAGACATTTATTATTATCAATGTTGAAAACAGTTGTGCAGCTTAATATTTTTGTGGAAACCATTATTTTTCAGGATTCTTTGATTAATAAATAAATTTAGTTTTTTTAAACTTTCTATGTGTTTTTTTGTAACATTATAAATGCCTTTACAGTCACTTTTGATCATTATAATCCATCCTTGCTGAATAAAATAAACTAAAAATAAACTGACCGCAAACTTTTGAACGGTAGTATAGCATAGCGTAGTATAGCGATTTTTCAGGGGAATTATACTACAAGTTGTCTATTTGTAAGCTATTTTAGCAGGGAAAAATTACACCCCACGACTATTTTCGGACAAAAAGTGAACAAGACTGAAATTGTGAATACTATTTTCTGCACACACACAGCCTCGCGTGCAATAATATCATCTCGCCTCAGAAACCCCTGTGCCTGATCCCCGCTGTCTGGCAACCCTGTGCTCTGCTCACCCGCTGCCCGCCTGCACAGCTCTCGTCACTGCCAGCATATGGCACAGTGTCTGAAGGCCCCCTGAGGCTCTCCTGGTCCCAGAGCCCATCTCCTTCTCTGCATGGCTTCTGAATATGAGTGTGAATGTCAGGGATCAGCACACTTTAGGCAACCCAAGAAGCAGCTGTGCTTCTAAGAAAGCGGCAGGGTGTAGGTCACAGGAAGTGCAGTTTGAAAGGAAACAGTTTTGAAGCTGGCTGATATAGCACTCAGCTGAGCTCCATATGAGGTGATAGTGCTTCTGTCCATGACTGTACAAAGTGCAGTGTAGCTGAGAGTTATGGTAACAGTTTTCCTTATTACCATGACAAATATTCATTAGGTAAAATGAGTGACGAGTTTCTGAGTATTATAAGACATTATGAATATCTTTATACTACATTATATATACAGGCTTATATACAGGCAAGTGCTGTCAGGTGGACTAAACTGATAATTCATCATGCAGCTCTAAAAGCTTCACAATATTAACTTTTAAAGAAGATATTGCGAACCTTTAAAAGCAATACAGCCACAGAGAAATAGCTTTTATCTAAACCACAAAAGACTAGTAATTATATACACGAGAGATGACAACAGAAGAATAAAATTGTTAAGCATTTTTTTCAATGAATATCCATGAGCTTTAAAAAGAGCTGTCACATCTTGAATAGTGCCCTGTTCAAATCTCAAAATTGCTTTTCATTTATAAAGAAAACACAAACCAGGATACTGAAGCAACTGACAGTAAGAGTCAAAGTAGAAATGTAATGACCTTTTATTCTGAATTTAAAGTGAATTTAACAATACTGCGCACATTTCCTATTGTTACTACTATACATTACATTACATATTGCTTATACAGTTAGTGCAGGGTACCGGTCAACAGGCAGAAAACACTGTCAGATGAGAGTTTATGCAATTGTTTAAGCACTTTTCAAACTTTGGCCCTTGTCAAACTCACTAAAATCCTTACGCGTGGCCATTTTTCCTGCTTCTAACACATCAACTTTGAGGACAAAAAGTTCACTTGCTGCTTAATATATCCCACTCACTAACAGGTGCCGTGATGAAGAGATATTATATATATATATATATATATATATATAATGCATTTAGATAATGCATTTAATGCATACTTGCTGAATAAAAGTATTAATTTCTTTAAAAAAAAAAAAATCTTACTGACCCCAAACTTTTGAATGGTAGTGTATAATGTTACAAAAGCTTTCTATTTCAGATAAATGATGTTCTTTTGAACTTTCTATTCATCAAAGAATCCTGGGAAAAAAATTGTACACAACTGTTTTCAACATTGATAATAATACTAAATGTTTCTTGTGAGGCAAATCAGCATATTAGAATGATTTCTGAAGGATCATGTGACACTGAAGACTGGAGTAACAATGCAGAAAATTCAACTTTGCCATCACAGGAATAAATTAAATTTTAAAATGTATTAAAAGAGAAATCAGTTATTTTAAACTGTACAAATATTTCACAATATTACTGTATTTTGGTTCAAATAAATGCAGCCTTGGTGAGCAGAAGAGACTTCTTTTAAAAACATAAAAAAATCTTACCAATCTAAAACTTTTGAACGGTGTATATCTTGTAAAGTAATATACTTCTTGTGAGGTATGTTTAGGAACTGATTATGTTAGTTATCTTTATATATAGACAAAAGTCTATGGTATGTCCTCATTTAAATAGCTCAGTAAACGTGTGTGTTTGTGTGTGTGCGCATGTCAAACAAGCAAGCATTCAGGACCTCGGAGAGCTCCCTGAGGCAGGTGTGACCACTGACTCCCCCCAGCAGACACACACACACACACACACACACACACACACTCAGCTCCTGAGCAGAGGTGATTATGGCACACACAGCAGCCCTGGGCAACCGGGACACACTCTGGATATTTCCATCAACTTTCCACTCCAAAGCAACAAGGCAGGAAAAAACCAGCCCACATTTTCCCTTGCCAATACACACACACACACACACACACACACACACACACACACACACACGTTCACTTCCAGATAACTACTCTCCCTGACTGACCTGTCTCCTTATCTCTCACATACATATATGTATACATGGCTACTGCCATTAAACAAACTAAATAACAATTTAACATCAGAGCAGCTGAGGTAAACACCTCATTACAATGCAGATTCTGAGACATAGAACAACTAGTTTTCATATAACCCACATGTCAGACTGCAACAGGGCATTTCGTTTCACATTTCAAGCCTTAAGCTTTCTCTGATCCCCGGAAGAAGAGATTTTATCCAGGAATCCCCCAACTGTTACCACATGGCGATCTGTACTACCAACTACCCAGAGAGGTAAAATATCAACAGATAATACATCCTACTATGAGCAAAAGCTAATTCATTTGTGTTCGACCAGGCTGCTACTGAAAAGGTGCAAATATAGATGTGTGGAGCACTGGTTAACAACATGTTATGCAGCTTCAACGTTCACGTTTCCTCTCGCACTCGTCACTCCATGCTAATTTTCCAGGTAAAACAGAGGTAAAACAAAGGTGTTCTAAATGGTTGTCAGGGTGTTCCGGGTGGTTGCTAGGGTGTTGTTAAGGTGTTCTGAATGGTTGCCAGTGCATTGCTATGCGGCTGCTAAGTTTTACTGAATTGGTTTCCACACTATTCTGGGTGGTTGCTAGAGCCAGTGTTATTTTGGTATTATTTAAATACTATAATAGTATTTATCCATATTTTGAATTTGCTTTTATTTTTATATTTTCAGTTTTCATTTTAGTTTAAGTTGTGCTTTTGACATTTTCATAATTTTTTAAAAAATATTTATATTTAGCTTAATTTTTTTTTCCAGTTTTAGTATTTTTAGTACTTAAACTTAAAATTTCTCATTTCCATTATTTTTTAAGTCTACATTTTTAATATTTTTATTTTATTTTAGATTTATTTCAATTAATGAAAATTATTTTTAATAGTTTTAGTTTTTTAGTTAATAACTTCACTGGTTAGGCCATTGCTAGGGTGCTCTGGGTGGCTGCTAGGGCATCGCTATGCTGTTGCTAAGTGTTCTGACTGGTTTACAGGGTGTGGGTGGTTGCTAAGGCATTGCTACGTAGTTTATAGGGTGTTCTGAGTGGCTGCTAGGGTATCGCTATTTAGTTGCTAAGGTGGTCCGAATGGTTGCAACGCTGTTCTGGGTGGTTGCTAGGGTGCTCGGGGTGGCTGCCAAGGAATCACTATGCTGTTGCCTAAGTGTTCTGACTAGCTGACGAGGTGTGGGTGGTTGGTAAGGCGTTGCTATGTGGTTTATAGGGTGCTCTGGGTGGCTGCCAGGGCATTGCTATGTGGTTGCTAAGATGCTGTAAATGAAAAAAGGAAAGAAAAAAAGGAAAAGATTGCTGTAATGCTGCATCCTGGAAATGGAGTCTGAATAATGATATTCACATATGCCCTTGGCACTAAAAAAAATATCTCAATGAGGCTTGAGCTGGCTATTTGCATCAAATTTACAAGGTGGAATAAGAGTGACGCGTTAGCAAAAATTCACTGGAGATTTGCCAGGAGATGTGATGGAAATGATATAGCGTCTTATTCAGCAGAGATCCTCCCTGGGCATTTAAACACTTATAGCAACTGACAACAGCAAAGCTGAGATCCAGAGATCTGACAAGTAAACTAGACAATATTGGCCAACAGCAACACTACAGCATAGATAACAGCTGAACATAAACATCTCCTGGAGATAAACCCCCTGGTCTGACATGAAAAGGGAAAAACTAAACAGTTGTTTTAGGATGATAAATATCTTTACAAACAATTCACTGCACAGATGCATCAGGGGAATTGAAATATTATTTCTTAATTTGATTAATTTGTCATTCGGCAAGGAAACAGGCTGGATTTCATTTAATCTCCTTCCCGCAAGCACTAAATACCATGTCTTAACTAAAGACATGCTTGTAATCTGCTAGCATTAATAGGCTTTCTTTGATGACATTTACACACTGTTTTACTCTTTATATCTGATAGGGGAATAAGTTTGTTCAAAAACGTCTGCTAAGAGCAGCGGATAAATAAATTCCACATCTTTCTGACAGGTAAATAAAGAAGGCGTCAGCCTCTTCAACAAGGCAAGATTATACCTAATATTACATTCCTCACAGTGGCCTTTTTCTCATTATGTGATGACAAAAGCAACAAAAGGAACACAATTAAAGCAAATAAGTCATTAGGTGATGTGTAATTAAGCGTCATATTGGAATTGTTGATCTTAACGCTAGGCTAGATGAATAAGAACCAGTTGATTAAAAAAAACATATGCATCGTTTGTTTATTCTTATTTCTGAGTAAGAGCCAAGATTACAAAAGTCTTTGGAGAAATCAAAATGTTATTTTGAAAAAATGACAAAGTCATGAACAATGTGGCGCAGGTCCCAGACTAAAGAAAACGAATTCATTTTCACCTCTGGCTCACTGAGACAGTTGTGTAAACAACAGTCGATGGAAGCTCTGGGAAATATACAGTTCCCAAAAGAATGGCATGAGCTATGAATTTTATTCAATTATTAATAAAAGGTACTCCAAACAGCCAAAGGATCTTGGGGTATTGAGGCACCAATACTGCAAGATCTCTGTTGTTCACAATACGATTGTGAGTGTTATGTTGCTTTTAACAGTCCTAAAAATAAGTTAATATACAGTAACTTATGTTTTTGACACAATATTGACAGTCTAATTTTGCTTGAAAATATCTCCAAACAAATCCACAATTGAATAAACCATTCACTGTAACCAATTTCTGTAATTTGAAGAGTATTTTACATTTTAGTATTTTTAATATGTACAGTAAGATACTGTAAAATGTGTATACAGTATGTTACTGTAAACAGCAAAGGATTATGGGATATGGGATATTCACTACTGTAAATATTCTCTACTGTAAATCCATTTACAGTAGTGAACTTGCCCGTGAAAAACTGACCAATGGCAAGAGAAATTTCTTTTAAAGTTTTGTTTTAAAACTGTATGGTGGAAGTGGCGGTTAAATGCAGATGTACCGGTAACTCACCAAAAAGGTTAGTATATTATATCTATTTTATGTAAAACAAACATTTCCAAATGTTTTCACTTATAATGTTAACAGCAAACTAACATGATTCATTGCGTCGTTTTTCACGTCAGAAGGGTTTTGGTGCCTTTTTTCTGACTGTCGGCCGGATCGCTGTCATAACGGTGATAACATTAACTGGTAAGTAAGTTAAGTTCTTGTGTGTTTGTGTGTTCCGCTGCCACTTTAACATAATTTAGTAATCATCAGGCAGAGTCGTCTGTAATTTAACGACACCATTGTTTAAGCGGGGTTTTAAACAATATTTTCAAGTACATGTTTTGATTTATTTTCAGGTTTGTGGTCTGGATCATGTCATCTGCAACGTCGGAGATGTACTGTATTTTGGAGTCTTTTCTTGTGATTACCGTCGTAACGGTGATAACATCTACGGGTGAGTAAGCTGTAGATGGACCAACTCAATTTAATTGGCCCAAATTGAGTTGGACCAACTCAATTAAGTTGTTCCAACTCAATTTTGGCCAATTTAATTGAGTTGGTCCAACTCAATTTAATATGTCCAAAACTCAATTAAATTGAGTTGGACCAACTCAATTAAATTGCCCCAAAACTTAATTAAATTGAGTTGGGCCAACTCAATTGAAGCACCCTCAGTGATTTGATTCTGGAACCAGGCCTGCCACAGGCACCACTCTTCTGCATAATGGTAACCACAAAATTCAAAAACATTACAGAAACTCCTTTAAATGTCTAACATTAACGAACTATCTTTCCCTTTACTGAAAAACACATAAAATAACACTTTAATCCCTAAATTGACTCTCCTAATGCAGTCCCTTGCAAAGCATGCTGGGAGCTGCAGATCCACTGCCCAGTTAGTTATGTAAACAAAAATAATTCATGTAGTTTTACCACAAATGAATTAAGTAAACTTTAGTTTTAAATATATTAGGTTGATTGAACACAATTAAAGTTTCGACAAAATGTTAAAAAATCCTGTTACTTTAGCTAATTTTAATTATTAAACTGAACAAGAGGCAAAAAAAAAAAAAAAAAACATTTTTTGAGTGCATGCGCAGAAGGCTTTCCGTAAGTTACTGTAAAATTTACAGCAATCTCTTTACAGTGTTGAGCATCTCTGAGCAACACAGAGTAGGTGGTGTTACTCAATCACGCACTCATAAAACCAGTTTTTTATTTAGGTCCTGAATGAATCATTGTTTTTGAACGAATAGGTTGACTTTTTGATTCAATGACTCACTCATAAATGCAGCAACTTGTTTCGTTCCTGAATGAATCAGTGTTTTTGAACAAATCAGTTGACTGAATGAATCAATGACTCATGCATTAAGTGACTGAACGAAAATGGTTTTGAATAATTCAGATAAGTGAATGACTAAAGACAGTCACTATTCGCCACCTACTGGTTTAATGTCTGAAAAAAACTTATCTTTTTAATTTAGCGTTCGTTGAGAATAGACCATGTTTAGAGATAGTTTCTTGATGCTTTTATATATTTTATTTCATTTGATTTTTCATTTGTCTCGCCTTTATGTATTTTACTTTATTTTCTGTCTGTTTTAAATTCCTTTGTATTAATTGGTTTGATATATATTGCTGTATGTTTTTGTGATATTGTGAAGCACTTTGGGCAATTG
The DNA here is from genome assembly GCA_039654765.1 of Mylopharyngodon piceus. Lineage (NCBI taxonomy): Eukaryota > Metazoa > Chordata > Actinopteri > Cypriniformes > Xenocyprididae > Mylopharyngodon > Mylopharyngodon piceus. The sequence goes on along the minus strand of CM077456.1, from coordinate 7,788,633 downwards.
AAATTGCAGTAAAATGTGCTATATAAATGAATAAAGTTGAAAGTTGAAGTTGAATGATGTAACCTGCAGAATGAGTCCCTGAAAATCCCCACATTTTGGGTGAATTACTACTGAGTGTACTACTAAACTACTAAACTGTGTAAAAAGGTATAAAAAGTATTACGTTTGAGTATCTGTGCCTGTTATATGTCATTGTAGAAAAAAAAACACAAAATATGACTCTGTCTGTAATGTGTTAAAAAGCTTTTCTGTGGCTTTTCTTGGAATCATTTTGACAAACTGGAGTAAAACCCCTGTTTTGTAAGTGGTCATGTGACAGTGGTGGGGGTGGACTGCTTTTAGAGCCAGTCCCTGCTTACAGAGTATTAGCTCAGACAGTGATCAGAAGATGATGTCCACATGGATTCCTTACTATAAGCAATTGCAATGTGTTCCTCACAAAATTAAAATTCTGTCACTATTTACTCACCCTAATTTAAATGTGTTTATCACACAACGCTATCATATGACATTGGAAGACTTGGAATATATACATAAAATAAGATGTATGGACAACCTTTTTGAAGCTTTCATTGCATTGCATGGAAGAGTGACCAGAACAAAATGAAGAAATTCAAGGATTTTGGAATGACATGTGGGCAAGTGATGACAGAATTTTCATTTTTGGTTGAATTGTCCCTTTTTAACATGAAAAATGACACCCATCACCTTTAAGATATAGCCAGGGAAGTCAGGGAAGAACAGCAAGTCTTGGTCCATTGTGAGCAAGTATATGTGCCATTAATTTGCTATAAATATATCTGTTAACATTAACTGTGCATAAATTTAGCCTATATCTTAAAAGAGAATTCTTGGAACGAATGGGTCCTGTCCCAGTTCTACAGCCATTACTCATAGCACACACTTTGATAATGTGTGTGGAAATTGTCAGGGTTGGAAGTCACAATGGCACTAATCTCTGTGCAGGATTCTTAAAAAGAGCCTTGCTGTGAGTAATGTGGATTGAGTGAGCTATTTCCAGCGCTCAGTGCAGTAAAACCTCACCCTGACTCACCGTGCATACTTTAGGAGGACATTAATATTTTACCAGCATTATAGCTCACAAAAAATGTCCTCAGATCCTCTTTCTATAGCAGTCTCACAGTAATACACTAAACGATGAGGAAACATCCAAGCAAAAGTTTGTCAAGTTAAAATGTTTGTCAAGGTTTCTTGCAAGGTTATAGTAAAACTAAAACTAAGATGAAAACTGTTGATTTAAAGTTCCCCTGCAGTCAATAATTTTATCCCTTAAACTCATGTTTTATCATCAAAATGACATATTTAAAAAAAATTCCTGTGAAAATAACTTCTTCATGCCTAAAATAGCTTGAATGTAACTCGATACCCTTGCTTCATTTAGTGTATGCAGAACCATGAATATGCAAATTAGTCCCCACCTCCACTCAATCACACCTACCTGATCCACTCGGTTAACTGTAGTAAACACAACACAATGACAATATTGGTTTAATTCATCCATATATCTTTGAACCAGAAACTGATTCAGAATAAAATGTGGACGAGTGAATTATACAGGGTGATCTACAAGTCGATGTATCAGAATGGTACTGCATTTTATGTATCGCTCTCTACAACATCACACACATTACGGTACTTGATATAATTAGCCTTTGGCTTGACTATGTTATCAAACAGCTAATAATGTGTTGCTAATGTTCCACAAACCATGCTCCCGTTCGCCATCTCAGAGTCAGACAGCTACCTTCTAAAAATCAGTGTCCTTAGAAACACTTTGAACATCATAGAAAGTCAGAGGAGAAAGGCAAATAGTTCATCATAACATTGTAATATACATCTTACACATAATTCACCCACTATATTGCTATATGTACCTGAATTTTCCTGTTCCTTATTAAAGGTGTTCTTGTGCTCACTGTGGAAAATCCCCACCCCGCACATTGACAGGATTGGTTACGTGTTTGTGACGGTAGGAAACTGAGACTGTTTTTGGTACACTGCCGTTTTAAGGTGAAAATACTCAGCAATGGTGTTGACTTATGAATTTGCACATGGTTTGTCTTAAAGCATATTAAAAACACCACATAGACATATAAACAACATTAAAAACTTAATTTTCACCACAGGGTGTCTTTAAAATCTGCATTAAACAGAAGTTGCGATAGGCTTTTCTTCCCTATTGTGATGAGTGAAACGGCCTTTCGAATATGAAATAAATGTAGGGCGGGACTTGATTTTGTCCATTGAGAATTGATTGGATGGTTGTGGTGTGCTATTGCTGTGATGTCATATGAGTGACAGGTTGTCCCGCCCTCAGGCGGGACACGTCATAAGAGATGAGATGTCGCTGCAAGATGGAGGGGAAGTTATTTTCATAAAAGATTATGAGGGCACACAAATTTAAAAAATGATGTGCACGGATAAATCATTTATAATTAAAACAGCAATATTCCATAAAAAATTGAAAAAGAATAAAAATAAAAAGATTTTGATTTCATAGACTTTAAAAACTTTTTTTTTGTATAAGCTAAAATAATTAAATGAAAAATAAAAAAATTGGTGCAAAGTAAATTTCAACACTCTTTCTGACCTTTCAGACTTCTGTCGATATTAACCTCTGGCTGACCTCTGCGTACTGAAATAGATCAGGAAAATTTGCAAAAAATGAATTTATATGCAAATATGAGTGGTCATATTTTAATGCACTTCATAGTATTTACAATTTCTGAATGATCCATTTTTGCAGGTTAGCTTTCAAAAATGGCGTTTGTTTTACATTTAAAATATGTTTCGTACATACAGTTCCACTGAACTCTTATAAATCAAAACTGCACAAAAAAAGTCCATGATTTTTCGGCTTTAAAGTTTTAAAGCAGGGATATTGTGCTTATGCCAATGTAAATATTAGATGTTACTCATTTCTAAGGATGAAACTATGATGGCACCAATATTCTCTAGTCTATTAGAGCACTTTTATATTCATTGTGGTGCTAATCCATGTAGCAGCTGCATCCTAATAGACCCTCTCTAGCCTTTGATTACAATAAATCAGAGCCCAGAGCTTTCTGGCTGTCTTTCCAACAGGGTTTCATTTGTGGTCTTGAACAGAGAGTAACGTCATTGCCCCTGCATACAAAGGTTCAATGGTAGGCAGCTGTGGCATGTAATGCATGTTATATGAATACAATGCTGAAAATATTCACACATATGTTTGAAATAGGCCACAATTAAATGTGAGATGGCCAAAAATTGGCTATGTTTAGAACAATATACTACCATAATACTCATACTATTTCTGCAGTATGCACAAGAATGAATGTTTTAACAGTTTTTATTCCAAGATGCTAACTGAATGCCAGTGAATGCAACATGTGTTTACATTTACATTAAGTCATTTGGCAGATGCTTTTATCCAAAGCGACTCACATTGCATTCAAGTTTATGTAATATATTGTCACTGTCAGGCGGTCGTCACTTTTTTTTTTTTCATAAATCATTACTATTGGTCACCCTTTACATCTGTCTGTGGGTTTTGCAAATATTTAACCAATGAAAAGTATTAAAAAGAACAAGATTTATCAGGCTCAAATTGTGAAAAATGGTTGGGAGGAAGCATGAAGAATCATTTTCAAACATAAATTGGCACCTCTGAATCCAGACCTTAATTTCACTGAAAGTCTTTGGGATGTGCTGGAGTAGACTTTACAGAGTGCTCACCTCTTGCATTGTCAATTCAAGATCTTGACCAAAAATTGATGCACCTCTTGATGGAAATAAATGTTAACATTTTAAAATGTAATGGAACTAACATAACTAACATTTTAAATTGTAATAATATTTCAGATTATTGCTGTAATTACTGTATTTTTGATCAAATAAATGCAGCCTTGGTGAGCATAAAAGACTTGTTTCAAGAACATTTAAAATTTTTAAAGCATTTTTTCAATCCTTTTCAGTACTGAATGAAATAATAATACTATTAAAACATAATCAATCATGATTTTTATTACATTTCTCTGGCCTTGTTTACGATCTTGAATTTAATTTTTCACTCAGCTCAATGCAATGTATTCTACGATTACCTTCATTGCTGCCAAAGTAAGGTATCTTAGAAGGCATCTTCATGTGTGATGCCTTAATGTGTTGTCTAGGTAAGCAGCACACTAGGTTTTGGAACAGAGTTACCATATTCCATGGACACGGGATTGTTATGAAGTGTCGTTAACACATAGAAATGCTAAGAGACAGCCGGCGGATGAGAGGTATGAGCGTTATGTAATGGGGCTGATCAGGAGAATGTGGGGAGAGAGAGCACTATGATGACATAAGCATGTGTAGTGAGTGGGAGGTATTAAACCCCCCTGGCAAAAGCACCGAGCGCAGCACCGGGAACAGGTACAGCGGAGAGGTCATGCACACGTCACGCACAGTTCCGCATGGGTGAGCGACATTAATGCTAATAGATCCCCATTCATGTATTTAACCTTGACAGTCTGCAAAACAAGAACCACAGCATCACGTATCAGTGCTAGCCAGCACAATAAAAGAGTGACACTGGAATGTTAATGGCTCACTTGAGGATAGCATTAGCCTGTTTTTTTTTTTCTGTGTCCCTGCACTCTATAAACATCATTCAAGAGAGCAGACGTCTGATATTTCTGCAGTGTCACATTACTGGGCTATGGTTTCAACCGTTTGGTGAACTTTAGCCTTGCAAGCAGGAGGTTGGGGTTAGTAGTCAAGCACACACACACTGGAACAGCCATAGTACTTCGGCCTGAGGAAAGGAATTCATGCAGAACAAAAGGCCATACTTGTAACTCCACTTAAAACTGATATGACCATATAAAGCAGAACTCATGACCAGCAAGCTCGATTACATAACACCAATGAAACTAGAGCTCCTCTAAACTCTTCTAGATTCCTCTGTCTTTTGTCAGGGTTTCGTAGTGACATCATACAGGAAACTGTACAAGGAAGAGTCAATTTTTGTGTATATTCTACAGGTCATTCTATACATTTTATCTCTGTTTTTCTTTTCAGTATAATGTCTCTGGTCCCAGTAGGATGCTGGTGTGCTGGTGTCTCAACCATGATGGCTCGTTTACTATTCAGAACTGAATTCCTGAATTTGAATCGAGGTAACAAATAGGATGTAGAATATCATTCTGACAACCATTTAAAATATTGTTCTTCTGCGTTTCGGTTACCTGGACTTTCAATAGAGGGACAGAAGCCTTTCATGTGTCATTAAAATGATCTTAATTTGTGTTTAACCAAGATTAACCAAAGTCTTAAGGGTTTGGAATGGCATGATGTTGAGTAAATGATGGCAGAATATTTGTTTTTGGGTAAACTATCCCTTTCATTTAATTTAAATAATTTAATATTACATTTAAATAAATTCATTTAAATGGTTAGTTCACCCAAAATTTAACATTCTGTCATCATTTACTCACCCTCATGTTGTTCCAAACCTCTATGACTTTCTTACTTCTGCAATCTGCAGAACACAAAAGAAGATATTTTGAAGAATGTTGGTAACCAAACCATTTTGGTTACCATTGACTTCTATTGTAAGGACCAAAAAACACTGGAACATTCCTCAAATTGTCTTCTTTTGTGCTCCATCGAAGAAAGAAAGTCATATAGGTTTGGAACCACATTAGGGTGAGTAAATAATGACAGAATTTTCTCTTTTTTTGGGTGAACTAAATCAATAATAAATCAATATAAATAAATCAGTTATTAAATAAAATTAAATGTTGTTTTAGTGGTTTAGTTTAGCTCTACAATTCGGCACTCTAGTGAAGTCACGTCACGTTTTTTTATATAGCACTTTATACAATAGATTGCTTAAAATCAAGCAGCTTTACCGTATTAAACATGAAAAACTGTCAGTGTCTCGTTTCATCAGAAGTACAACTTCATTTTCTAATATAAAGCAGCTTTCCAATGTGTTCAAGTTTTCACTTGTGGACGTCTGACCTCCACGGATTGAACAGGAGAAATGAAGCAGAAAAGATTTCCATGTGAAAGAAGGCGGAGCCTCCACGCACACCTATCTGTTACGTAATCACCATGGACCAATGGTAGTACAACGGTGTTTACCAGCCGAAGTGAAAAGTTTTTCCGGAAAGTTCGCTTTGGCAAGCTGCTTCGAACTCCCAAAATGAACTCCAAACGAAATTCATTTTGGCCTGATTTAGTTTGAAATGACATCATATCAATTCATTCTTCGCTTCAAGTATATCATGGCCTTAACTGCGTAAGAAATGGCTCAAACTGGAGGCCTTTATCACACTCTTGTAATTTGAACACTGCATGCACTGCAAACAGCATATCTGAAAGATAAATCTCACTCTGTCTTTCTGCAGGCTGGGTAATCACTCCCCTGTCGCAGAGAACATTTCTCCATATTTGCCATGCTAACAACTCAAGTGGCAGCTCATAAGTGAGACACTATGTGAATCATGTCTAGGTTTGCGTGTGTGACATTTCCAAAATGGAGATTGTATTGATGCAGGGTGAGCTCAAGGGAGAGACGCAGAAAAAGTCTATGACGGATAGACATGACATACTGCTGGCTGACATGGGTAATTCTATCAGTAAATGCCACGGCAATAGCAATATGAAAACCATAAAACAGCTCTTAGTATGTAGTACATACTGAGAAGACAAATGCCAAATAAAGGGGTGGTTGATTATGATTTCACTTTTTTAACTTTAGTTAGTGTGTAATGTTGCTGTTTGAGCATAAACAGTATCTGCAAAGTTACAATGCTCAAAGTTCAATGCAAAGGAAGATATTTTCTTTTAAAGAATTCGCTGTTTAAAGACTACAACAAACAGCTGGTAGGGACTACAACAAGCTTCTTCCCGGGTAAGTGACATCACTATCCCTAAAATTTACATAAACCCTGCCCCCGGGAACATGCAACAAAGGGGGCGAGGCCATGTAGAGCCGCTTTAGAGAAGAGGAAGAGTTGTTGTAGTACAGTGTTGTTACCATGCCGTCATTTTACGCCGGACTGCTTCACAAATGAGGGTCAATTCAACGCTGGATTTGCACAAAAGATTAACATGACGGCACATGCTAGTCGATGAGTTGAATCAACTCCACAGCAACTACATAAATTTATCCACTAACCACTCAGAAATGTCCAGATGCATTCTAAAAGTTGTAACTTCTTCCTGAGTCTGTCCGTCAGTGTCCGACTCTGGTTTGAACAATGTAAGGCTGAATACCGTTACTGACAATCGTAATTTTGGCTGCGTGAGATTCTCCAGCTTTGTTGTTGTTGAGCAACTGAAGCTTTTGGAAAGCGGGCCGGGAGCAGCAGCTCATTTGCTTTTAAAGGGACACACAAAAACGGCATGTTTTTGGTCACACCCAAATAGAGGCAAATTTGACAAGCTATAATAAATGATCTGTGGGGTATTTTGAGCTGAAACTTCACAGACATATTCTGGGGACAACAGAGACTTATATTACATCTTTCAAAAGGGGCATTATATGTCCCCTTTAAAGGGATAGTTCACCCAAAATTCCCCTTCCTTCCCCTTATGTCATGACAAAATGACAAAAAAAGATATTTCATTGAATGTCGGTTCCCACTGACTTCCATTATATGGACAAAAAATACAATGTAAAGTAAATGGGAACTGAAACTGTTTGGTTTCCAATATTCTTCAAAATATGTTCTTTTGTGTTCCGCAGAAGAGATAAAGTCATTCAGGTTAGGAACGAGATGAGAGTGAGTAAATGATTTTTAATTTTTGTCTGGGCTATCCCTTTAACTAATAAAAGACAATTTGTCTTTGAATGTTGGCTTGACAAAGTCTTCTCTGAAAGTAAACAACAAAAAAAAATGTTTCAAGAGCTTAAAGTTTGAAAGTTTGGCTGTCAAAACAACATAATTAGAAAGGAAGACAGTTGGTTTTAGTCTTGACAGAAGAGTCAATCCACATAATTCACATTGCATCAGCTCTCCGCGTGGGCTCCAGACTGCCTGATTTTGTAAAATCTGTAAGATTGCTTTGCTATTCTTAGGGAACTAATAATGCCATATGTCTTTAAATAGATCCTATGCATCACCTGGGCCTTTCATGGGGTTAATATAATCACAGCCTCCTAAATTGATTCAGCGGCTCAGATGCACAAGCAGCGCCTCTTCCAGAGGTGCCAAACACAATCAAACATTTTGACAGCGCTGCGAATCACGGCTGAAGGCAACGGCACGGTGCTGATGCTCCTTTGCAACAATTTGACCTCCCTTGATCAATCAGCAAAGTGGGGGCACTCGACAGCAGTCCGCGTCCAGGCAAGAGGGGAAAGCGGGAGAAACGAGAATAGCAACAGTCTATTCTGTCTCGCTGTCATCTGTCATTAAGCTTCATAAATCTGGAGCATTCCATTGCTCTCCGGATGTTTGCCAAATCCAATCAGGGATGCTGAATACTCTGCGCTGAAGGGATTGCAGGGTCACAGGGGGCTACGGCCAAGCAACAGCCGGCTATGGGGGTAGAATGTTTAAAATGCAATAATCTCATACACATGAGTGAAATATAAGGTTAGAAATATAATAATTCCTGCTAAGATGATGCAGATGACATTATGCCATCTGACTATAACAGCATCCAAGCTTTTCCAGCATGCCCTTGTGGTTGCAGGAGCTTAGTTTTACATAATTTTCCAACCTCTCTCTGATTCTCCTTTTGCTACTATACGTTTGCTATTTTTTAAGCTTGATGCGGACACAGTCTAGACGAGATGTATGTAGCTTTCATGAAATGTTAAAAATATATATATTAGTGTGGGTTATAGATATAGAGTCCTAGTGGGAAACTAGATAAACAGGGCATACTTGGATTTCACTTGCTGATCCATGCATTTATCCAGAAGTATCCCCTTAACTCTGAATCAATACAGAATGCAAAAAAAATCTAGTCTCCATTGGCAACAATCGAGAAAGCTTAAGATTTGCCTGCGTTCATATTCATCGGATAGCGTCTCATTGGCCTGCGTGCCAGTTTTCCTTCCGTAATGTTCGATTTGTGAGCAAATTATGAATCAAAAAGATTCACTGATGAGGTTGTGGTTTGAGTTATAGTTAGTTTATCAGTTATAGTTATACCAAGTACACACAAATTATATACCGGTACATTTAAAATAGCCTATGTAAATTAATAAATAAATAATAAATATTTCATTACATCATTCTATTTACTTAAATATTTGGACATTAAACACTTAATTTAACAAGTATTACAGATTACTGATAATGATGATTGTGAATGTGTAGTGTATAAGCTAAGCTATCGGGCTAATCTGCTATTAGCGTATCTGTACGCTATGCTAGTTCATAAAACAGACATTTTGATAGAGATTTTGAAAGAGCACCCAATTTGTCACTACCTCAGTACTGAGTTTAAGTGAATCCCTCACTGAACCGCAAATCATTTCTCAGCTACGTCTTGATTCAAACAAACTGGGAACCATTACTGTGACGTACATTTGTTTACAGTAAATAAGCTTGTGAGAATTGTATTAGTTTATTTAATGACAAGTTGTTGATATATAATCAGAATATGTCTACATAGTTTATCAAATACTTTTATTTATTTTTTAAAGTCCGGTTTTTCATTACATGTCCACTTTATAAGCAAGAAAAAATTACAATTCAAGCTAAAGTGCAGTTTAGGTTATGGCGAATGACGATGGCATAGCCTTCGTAGCTCCATCAACTTAAGTTATAAATAAATGAGCCAGTGAGTCCCATTACACCCATTAATGTAAAACTGTCCCCTTCCAATCAGAGATAGATTCATTAAACAGCAATCAGTTGAGTAACTATCAGACAGCTTCTGCATCCTATAACCATGTGCTCTGTAATCAATTTAGAGGAAGGAGAGAAGATCTTTATCAAGAGTAAACAGTTCAGCAAAAAGCCATTAATGCAAGTTGGCCAGTACAGAAGATGCAATCATGCTCTGTTAATCGGTTAATATTTCATGGCATTTGTAGGGGAAGTGGCCAAACATTCAGAGCAGTATTATCAGCACAATTAGCTGCCTAATTAAGTATATGTTCCCTCCTTTATGATAGGGATTTGTATTCTGTAATAGACACTAGAATTGAAGTTTTCAAAGAAAGTAATTATTCTTTGAATTCTTGCTATGTGGCTAAATATCTGTTTGGCTCACAGTTTTGCTCAAACATTTATTTGACTGGTTTGACTTTATTTGTCCTACAGTTGTCAACAGCCATTTTTTATTAGAACAATGTTATTAATAAATACCTAAATAGGTAAAAATGTTTTAAAGGGGACCTATTATGCCCCATTTTACAAGATGTAAAATAAGTCTCTGATGTCCCCAGAGTGTGTATGTGAAGTTTTAGCTCAAAATACCCCACAGATAATTTTTATAGCATGTTAAAATTGCCACTTTTTGGGGTTGAGCAAAAACGCGCCGTTTCAGTGTGTTCCCTTTAAATGCAAATGAGCTGCTGCGCTCGGCCTAAGAGGGCGGAGCTTCAAGAGCTGATTCTCCAGTGTCAGGAGTTAGTCAGGACGCACTATAATGTCAGAAACTGCGAATATATGCTGCATGGAGATAGAACAGGTATAGTTTTGTTAAATTACGGTTATAACTTATATTGTCTTCTTCCACTATATTAGTACAAGCCTGTTGTACCGGACCCCGTCCAAATGATGGCCAAAACTTTACAGATGAGTTTTATGATGTTTATTGTACTTCACACAAAAGATGAAGCGTCCGTTTTCACTCTAGAAAATCTCTGTAGAGCTTAATAAAACACAGTGCAAGTGTGCATTAAAATATTATCCATAAACTCTCTCTCTTTCCCTTGAATTATCACCAACATACACAGCGAAGTACACAGAAACACTCGTTACAACTAACAGTAAACAAATATATAAAGACCTTATGCCTTTTCGGGTGGTGCGTAATATACTGGTAAACTTTATATCCGAAAATCAACTCCGATGAAATGTAATAAAGTGCTCTCACCTTCATTACTGCCATATCCAGTATCACTCTGGAGACTGTAAGCTGGATCATGAACAGTTTACTGATCTATCCTTGAGTAACAACTTTTTAGCTCAACCTCTGTTTTGTATTGTCCCTTTGTATTGACATTCGTTCACAAAGCAGTCCGGTGTGAAATGATTCGCGCAGACATAAACGAATTTCGGTAGAGTTGAGGGAGCATTTTCTTTGAAAACAAAATGAATCCACCTCGTCTTCAGCGGCTCAGATTTAGGGAGTAAATGGAGAGAGCTATGTGGATGAATCCATCCAGCTACAGAACACCTAAAACGCTTGGGAGACGTCAGTGCAGTAATGGCGGACTGTACAACTGGCTGTGAACTCGCTCAGGGCGGTTCTATGTTAAAACGGCAATGTCTGTCAACATTCATGGGCGGGGCCTGTGGCTAATGTGACGTCACATTGCCAAGGATCTGGAAACGGCTTGTTCTGAGACACTGCTTATGATTTATGGGGATTAAAAAAAAAAAGGAGTGGTTGGATTTTTATCATTAAAGAGTGGTTGTGTACACACACTGCCAACACACATTTATATCCAAACACCATGCAAAAGTGAATTTTGCATAATAGGTCCCCTTTAAATAAAAATAAAAAAAGAGAAACTATGCTGGTTTAGAAAATATACATTATTTATACATTATTACAACAAATAATATTTAATATATTTCATACAAACAGGTGTTTTTATTTCAGACCCTTTCTGCAGGTTACATCGATATGCCAGTAGGTGGCGATATGTGACTGTTTTTATGAGTGAGTCATTTACTCAGATGATTTGATTAAATCATTAATTCATTCACAAATGAAAAAAGTGACTAGTCTTTAGGTGATCGACTTTCGCAGACCGGTCTGTGTTCAAAAGCATACAGAGCCGTCTGCTCTCTATAATCACTCTCGCGGTACACTGATGGCATACACTGATCGGTCTCTGCAGCGCCGCTTCAAGTCGAACGCACCTTTTATTATGAGTGAGCCAGTGAATCGTTCATTCAACTGATTCATTCAAAAACACTGATGTGCTAGGTGACGCACAAAGTGACTTTGTTTGGAATAATTTTTATTGGCAGAGCAAAAACTGTCAATATTGTGCCTAAAACGGCAAAGAACTCAGTATGAACTTCTTGTTTGTTGAACTGTTTTGATAATTTATTCATTTTTAATTAGAACCAGGACTGGTACACTATTAAAGGGATAGTTCACCCAAAAATGAAAATTCTGTCATTAATTACTCACCCTCATGTCGTTCCAAACCTGTAAGACTTTCATTCATCTTCGGAAGAGAAATTAAGATCTTTTTGATGAAATCTGAGCGCTTTCTGCGCCCCCATAGACAGCTACGCAACTGACACTTTGACGCTTCAAAAAGTTCATAAAGAGATCGTTAAACTAATCCGTATGAATTGAGGTTTAGTCCAAATTTTCTGAAGAGACGATCGCTTTATATGATAAACAGATTTAATTTAGGCTTTTATTCACATATAAACATTGATCAGCAAACATAAACAGAAGCTCAACCGAACATGCTTGACGCGCGAGAACAAACCTCTTGCGGAAGCTCAAACATGCTGCGCAACACGAGGATGAACCTCACTGGTTCTTGCACTTCAAGCAAACATGCTTGAACTTCCGTTTACCACAACTGATGTGTAAGTTGATGAATGTTTATATGTGAATAAAAGCCTAAATTCAATCTGTTCATCATATAAAGCGATCATGTCTCTTCAGAAAATTTGGACTAAACCGCTCATTTCAAACGGATTAGTTTTACGATCTCTTAATGAACTTTTTGAAGCATCAAAGTTTCAGTTGAGTAGCTGTCTATGGAGGAACAGAAATCTCTCAGATTTCATCAAAAAGATTTGCATTCCGAAGATGGACTAAAGTCTTAAGGGTTTGAATTGGAACAACGTGAGGGTGAGTAATTAATGGCAGAATTTTCATTTTTGGGTGAACTATCCCTTTAAAATAAAAAGCTGCATGACACCCACAGTGCCATAATGTTGTAATGAAACTCTATTCAGACTACAGTGTAACCTAACTTTTAACAAAAGCATTGAAGCCACACAACCTTGCCCCAAACCAAACTAACAGCATGGTACAGCAAAGTCCCTGATTATGGATCACTGAATTCACCTTAAAAACTATAACTTTCAACACTGTTCTTGTTATGTAAGGAAATTAACCACACGAGTCATGCCAAGTCAGGTTCAAGTTAATGCGAGGCAAGAGGATACTTTTCAAGAAATACTGTGTGTGTGTGTTCGTATTAGTGGAGTCATTCAAGAGTAAAAAACAGGGCACTTGTTCTATTTCATAAGGAACCCTTCTGGAGCCTGTGACTCAATGGAGCGAGTCATGGACCACCTTTTACACAGCCCTTCAATCAGATGATCTAGTCTGTCTGAGAGTAGCTGTCAGGATGGATCAGTGTAAGAAGTGTATGTGCGTTTGTCTTCAGATTTCTTTTTCTATGTGTGTGATGCAGTCCAGTGCAGGTCAGAGAGGCAGACAGACCTGGCAGAGCTCAGCATATCACATGATCGGTGTTCTTAAAACTGTTCGAAGAAGGTCTGGGCTAAATATTCAGCTAGAGGTCAAATATTCAGTAACTGCTGTGTTTCCTGTTCCAAGTGATGTAACATTCAGGAGACATAAGTTGGCATGAAATGGAAATTCACCCTATTTTCTAAATGTGTCTTAATGATATTATTGTGAATGATTCATCCATCCATTAATTTTACCATATAATTTTTAATCAAAATGATGACGTCAAAACTACATCTTCCGGTGAAACAACAGACGTATGCCAGAATTTTCCAATCATTTAGTCCACTTAACCCCCTCCCATTCTTACAATTTACTGCAAATTTGCATTACGATCTGCCTCCATCGAATCAATACCGATGGACAGAACCAAGTCCTGTTCTACATTTTTTTTTTTGATAATCCAAAAATGTACATCATGATATGGAAATTATCAGTCGCTACTTCTGTTACATTGCCAATTTAAAGACTATAGCTAAATGCCTGAAGGGTTGATCTTAAAAGGAATAGTTTACCAAAACAGGGAAATTATGTCATGTTTCATCACATTTATCTTTCATTCTGCCATGAAACACAAAAAGAGATGTTAGGCAAAATGCTAATATTGGTAATATTTTGTTAATTTTGGACTCATTCTTATTTACTTGTATTGTATGCAGAGTTAACATTCTGCTTAACATCTCCTTTTGTGTTTAAAAGAAGAAAATAATATGGGTTTGGAACTACATGAGTGAAAATGATGACAGAATTAAAATTTTTGGGTGAGTTTTCACTCTTTAAAGTTGGCATGAAATAAAAATTCTATCTATTTGCATGTTATTTATCCATGTATACATTTCATTTTTAATGTTTTTTTAAAATGTCATAACTGGATTTTCTGGTGGAAATTTAGTAATACAGGCCTCCTGTATGCAGAACTTCTCCAATCATTTATTCCACTTAAACTCCGCCTCTGCAAGCTCATGTTCATCTGTCACCATTTTTGAGTGCAACACCCAAAAATCCAATCGACAACCAATGAATGAATAGTCTCCACATTTTTTTTTTTGGTGATAATCCATTACACTTGGATGTATGTCACAATACTGAAGAAAAGATCTGCTGCTACTTCCGATTCATCGGGACTTCAAAAATTTCTCCCATGTTTTATCACCAAGGTGTTGACGCCTAAAGCAACTCATTATAACTTCTATAACAGCTTTCCATTACTACATATGATAGTTTTAAAAAGCCATGTAGCCCTTTGGTTCTATCTGTATCTGTTGTGAAAAAATAAGATGCTGAACTGAAACTATTGGAAGAAACTATTCAGGGGGTTCATCTGAATTTTGTCAATATTTTTGCCATAGGTCATCATAAGCAAATCATACCAGCAACAAAACCACAAATAGGCTTTCACAAGAAGTAAAAGATACTCCCTTGCCTCTAGGTGTAAACTCACTCCTTAGAGCGTTTGCAAATGAGAAGAAAGCAGTGTCGACGAGAGCCCACAAGCCGAATTTCACACCTGAAGTGGCCTACATGGATAATTGGGTTGGAGAGGCCTAATTCACAATCATGTAATGCAGGTCTAGGGAATTACTTTTCGACTGGAGCATTCTAGCATACCTACCAATCAAATTGCCTTTGTTCCTATGTCTCCACAAGGTTTTTACTGTGCTACAATATGTTTAAAACTATCTAAAGGGGGAAATATTGTTTCTTTTTAATGTTCTTCTCCTCTCTTTTCATGCTCTTTGACTCTTAAACTCAACCAGTCATATGAGTTTGTAATCTGAATAATGGCAGAAGGAGAGGTTGAAACGTTTTTAGAATCCTGTTTGGAAACAATCATTTTTGCAATTCCATTTGGTGCCACTGAACTTCCGTTTCACCTTACCTTTCCCTCATGGTCTTCAAATACTGATTGGTCCACGTTACAGGCGAAGAGGGACGTGGGGAGATCATTGAAGTCGGTGATTTGTTGGAAACTGTCTCCCAGTGAGGACTCTCCCACGGTGGACTGCAGGACTACCAGCTCCTCTCCTCCTAGGAGGTAAACCCGCTGGAGGAATGGAGCGCTTCTCATGTTGGCAAATAAATGCTCTCCCTTCATGGCTGTAAGGGGTACACAACAATATCAAAAGTGGGGATGATTTCTAATATCACCAATTGCTTTCAGGATATATTCTACACTTTGCAGTCCACTTACACTGACATGTTTACTTTTTGGCATGACTAAGGTCACTAATATATGGTTCCTAACTCACAAAATGAATAATCAATATCTTTCACCAGATCTTCTTTGTAGCTATACAAACTAAAGCATGAAAACAGTAACAGTAAACACAAACAAATACAGTCAACAACACTGAACAGTATAAATGTATAGTCTTAAATATTGTTTAATCCACATTATTATTATTTTTCAATTGCTTACAGGCTGTATTCTACACTTTGCTATGGAAGCTAGTTTCCACCACTAAATGAAAAATAAAAAAGGTAATTGCGACTTTTTATCTCACAATTCAGACTTTTTTTCTCACAACTGCGAGATATAAAGTCCAATTCTGAGGGGGGGAAATTACTTTTTTCTCAGAATCTCGCAATTCTGACTTTATAACATGAAATGGACTATACGCACGGAGCGTTCTTTAGAACTTCCGCATTAATGTAAGCCAGCTCGAAAACTTCCGGTGAGATGTCATTTGCTGGTGTGTTGAGCATCAGTAGTGTAATACTTAATTTATAATCAGCATATAGTCACTTAAATAGTAAGGCATAGCATTAATTTAGTTATTCAAACGTAAGACGGCATAAAAAATAAATAAATAAAGACGTACCTCAGTGTTCCTCCTCGGCTAAATTCAATTCGACCATCAGTTTTCACACTTTTATGTGAAAAAAAGCTTGAATAAAATGTGTGTTTTTACAAGTGTGCTGAAATCATTGATCTTGCGCTGCACTGACTGACAACTGCTGTGATTACAAAGGGAAAGCGCGGTGCTCGCTTTCTGTGTAATTAATTCACAATAAAAGTTATTGTTTTTCTTAAGATTTTGTGAGTACTTCATACTTCACATTAACAAAATGTATTTTTAAACCTAGTTATTTTATAATGTTTAATATTTAGTCAAAAACGAAGTGAAAAACGATTAGAGGAAATGGCTGATATATGCGCAAATAAATGCTACTTTGCCGCCACCTGCTGGTTAAAGTGGTAATTATTGTCTTTTTTATTTTTAAATAAGTGTTTTCTATCAAATGTTGAATTTCCTACATTTTTAAACGTTCGGTTTTACAATGGGGACAATCTCAGAAGGATGAACAAATAATGTTTGTGGTCATCACATTAAAAATAAGTGTGGTGGGGGGAAAAATGCGTGTGCGTGTCTAATTACAGACACTTTGTTTTTAAACGGTCCCAATAGCTTCGTCTTTATTGCAATCAATAAAACTGGTTTATTGGCAAATTAGGTAAATGTGATAACTGCATTAAAATATGAATACAACATTAAAAAGTCAACCATTGATGGTTTTGTGTCGATGTACAGCGACTACAGAATGAACAGCTAACAGTTCACCGGAAATGCCCGAGCTGGCTTAACGACAACCAGGAAGTAACCGTGCATATAGTCCATTGCGACTGTATAACTTGCAATTGTGAGTTTATATCTCACAATTCTGACTTTATAACACAATTATGCGGGGGAAAAAAGTCAGAATTACGAGTCAGAATTGCGAGAATCGCAAGAATCGCAATTCTGACTTTATAACACACAATTGCGACTTTATATCTCGCAATTCTGACTTTATAACTCGCAATTCCAAGTTTATATCTCGAAATTCTGACATTTTTCAATTGTGACTCCCAATTATACCTTTTTTATTTTTTATTAAGTGGCGGAAACAAGCTTCCATACTTTGCAGTTCACTTACAATATTAGTCAAAGTTTAACAGCAACAACAATCATATTTAAGTTTGTCAAGCTCTAAAAAGGCCAAAATCACAAAAAGAGCATTGTAAGGTGTCATAAACCTAGTCCATATGACTTTGTGTGTTTTAATGAAGCCACAAGACAAAAGTGTAAGTCATTATTGACTGATAATCAAAAAAAGATCCACCAGAGCACACATATAGGGTGAGAAATGACAGAATTTTCATTTTTGGATGAACAATTCCTTTAAAATGATTGCTTTACATTTAAGCTCTTTTCCTTATATTGATTTAAACACATTTTATGGCCTTACAAGAGGTCTGAGCAAGAGCTTTTTAGAGAAATTTCACTACAGCCAGACAACATAAGAAACAGGAACCATACTGACTAAAAATGGAACTAAAATATAATCAATGTCATTCACCAGATCTTCTTAGCTATACAAAGTAAGCACAAACAAATAGACGCAATAATATATAAGTATACTCTTATATAATGTTTAATAAATATTATTTAATTATAAACAGTGAAAACTAAAAAAGAAACTTAAAATACCCTCATGTTCTGTTGATGCTGACCCCAGTGATTTTTGTGTAAATTATATATATATATACACACACACACACACACACACACACACACACATTTCCTCTCTTTTCTTGCTTTAAACACATTTCCCAAAGGAACAAGATATTTATGAACTGTTATTTTTCTCTGTACACTCAGGCAGCAAAAAAAGCTTGTCCTCACGACAGGTGACACGGAACTAGAACAGTTACCTCCCAGAACCTCATCGAGCAGATGTTAACCCCTGGCCTCGGTAACTAATGCTCCACCAAAAGATTAGGTGATGGGCTTAAAGCAGAGCCGGTCTCTTGTCAGCCCACACAAACAACAACGGCGAGTGGGGAACAGCTTGCACCCATTTCCATAGAGCTTTTCCACATGCCCTTTCTTCCCATGATCCACCCTGACAAGCTTGGTCCGTGGGCAAAGCCAGCACTGTCGCCAGTGTCACACGCACTGTTAAATCTCCCGCAGCTATTTTGGGATCAATAGCCCATCACCAGCCACACATACACGCTCTCTAACGCACACGCGTGCTCTCACTTTCACTCAAGGCTATAGATAGAGGCTGGAGCTGTCTGGTTCAGTCTTGCCCTGTGTAAACGTGGCTAAAAATAGAATGAGGACTAATGAAATGCAGAGATTGTGAGGCACTTGATTAACATGAAGACTTCCAGACAGGGATCCATTTCATTTACAATATCACAATGACCCTGCTATGAGATAAGGATGTGCATAAACTATGCATGAGCATAGACATGCTATAGACGCTCAGCTTTATTTACAGTGCCTTTAATTTGGGAAATGATCCTTAAAGCATACTGTTTAACTAAAGCTATAGACATGTTTGCTTGTTGGCATGACTAAGGTCACTAAACATGGGAAATATACAGTATGGTTCCTAACTCACCAAATAAATAATCAATATCATTCTCCAAATCTTTATTATAGCTATACAAACTAAAGGGTGAAAACAGTACATACAAACAAATACAGTAAACAAGTTTACTCTTAAATATTGTTTAATCCACATGTAAGCAATAAGGTATGAGAGGCTGTGCTGTATCGTGAATAAGTCACGGCTGAAGGGCGTGCAACCCCTTCAGCCGTGACTTATTCACGATACAGCACTAGCCTCGAGTACCTTATTGCTTTTATAAAACAGTTACCACACAATACAAATATTAAAGCCAAAAATATGTATCAATGCAACTTTCATGAGGTAAACTTTCATTAAAAGCCTTCCTTCCGCCGGAAAAAATAGTCCCTGTCCGTGAACAGCAACAGAAGTTACATTATTACGCCATTAGATGGCGGCAAAGACTGTCTTTATGAGTGTGTCAGTCAGTAGCGAAGACTTTTACATTGAAAAGACTGAATTGTTGTGAACACGGAACAAGACGCAACTGACAAATGCTTTGACTAACGCTGTCAGTCAAGGGAAAACCCCTTAACTGTTAAAAGGACAAGATGATACGTCAGACATTTAAACAGATTTTTTATTATGAACATAGGACTGACCTGAAGGAAAATGCTAAATCTGAATGCAGGTAATAAACTCGCTCACTCAATCTCTTTCTCACAATACTCTTCTACATAATACAGTAAGCTTCAATGAACAATATCAATTGAGAACATACAGTTTACGTTGCTAAGAGTGGTTGCTAAGGGTGTTGTGTAGTGATACACAGAACCGTTGGGTGAAGCAGTCATAGCCGTGTTTTATCGTGAATAAATTACAGCTATTGACCAATCAGAATCAAGGACAGGAACTAACCGTTTTATAATATTATTTATAAAATAGGGGAAACTAGAAAGCTACTTAAAATACCCTTGTGTTTTGTTAATATTGACTTTACTCTTGACCCCAATGATTTTTTTTTGTGTATGATGTGCATACATATACAGTATACACAAACACTATTATATAACCAATTTGTATTATAAATAAACTCTATTTTCAATCTCTTATTTCTCCCATCAAATTGTTTTCATGACCTAAACCCATTTGACAGATGTTATTTTAGCAAAGTTGGCATGTTATTTTCAGAAATATGACTGTTCTCCAATACTGCTTCTGTATGTGGTCAATCTAGTGTGGTCACACTAATCAGAAAATGTTATTTTATTAAACTTATTTTTAATTTTTTATTTTTATTAAAAGGGCCTTGAGGTCTCTCAGATCATGAGGTTTAAAGAAAGTCAAGTTATTATATTTACTGTATTGCTTTTAAAAATTATTTCTAACAGTTTATATTACAGCGCATGACCTTATTAGTTACAACTAAGAGATTTTAAATGCCTTTGGGTACAAAAATTGTCTGTTTAAAGATAAATTATTCTGTATTACATAACATATATTCTCTTTTACTCTTTCAGTGCATAAAGGGCAAAATGAAAAGGGTAAGTGTCAATCACAGTCTACTGCAACCTGTTTGCTGCATCCCCCTTTGAGTCATCACTGGAGGAGCGGTCTCTCTGTCGTCATCACCTGACATTCACTTTTCTTCTATTCGCAATAAGGGTTTATTTTCGTCATTTCTCTCTGTCTGATGACTAATATAACAAACCCTTATGGTGAACATGCCAAATCAACCTGTTCGAGCAACTGTCAATACAGCACACTACTGGCAGCGTCTGTCAAGGTCAAGGAGTGCACTTCAGAAACTAGGCTACTATTACAAATTCAACAGCTTCATCAAATGTCTTGCTTATCTTTTTAGTACTGTAAGCTTGGTTATTGTAGCACATCTGTCTACCAATTCAGACTTTCTAAGTTCTAAGTCCCCATAAACTCTTGTGTAAAAGTGATATGTTTAAAAGTGACATACATACAGGGTTAAAGCAATGCAGAATATAGTATAGTATACACTATAGTATATACTATATAATATATACTACATATAGAATAGTATGTAGTATAGAACACTAAATAATTTGACTCTCTCTCGCTTTCTCTCTCTCCCTCTCTCTCTGTGCATTTATAAAAAGCAGAAACACCTGTCAAAAAAAGCACTACAGTAGCCTGCAGATGCAGGATGATCTAATGGAGTAAGTCGACACGGTTTTTCGGTACCTGTGCGGGATGTGGCAGTCCGGTGTGCGTATCGTCTGCGCGGTGGCTTTGTCTCCCTCTCTTGCCTTTGTGAATCAAGCTCGCATTCCAGCTGCGATTCACTAATCTCCTGACGTTACTGCAGACAGCTTGATTCACCAATGACCGCCTCCCGGCATTCAAATGATGTTTGCTCAACCCACTAATGAAATGCAGCCCTGCGAGCGCGGGGGAGATTCTGGGACCAATAGCCTTCTCCTAAAAGCAGATATGCAAATTGGCGAAGTTACGTCAGAGGTTTCGCCAGCAGTTGGATGTTGCGGCGCTATGACACGTTCAGCAGGTTGTTTTTAGTAAATGTGGTGCAGGGCAAAGCAGAGATTTCTCGAAATGAATTCTGTCAGACACGAAAACACTGGCAGCACGGGTTAAATTGTGCGGTGAGTCGATTTAAACTAAATGCGATAAAACACGGGTGAGGTAGTGTTTATGGGTATCTAATAATACTATAATAAAAAAGAAACCCTGCTGAGAGAAACAGTTTAAACGGTTAAACTGGTTTGCTGGTCTACGCTGGTCTACGCTGGTCTCCTCTGTTTGCTGGTTTGGGGTATTTTTCATCTGAAGACCAACTTTGCTATGGCTAGGAAACCAGCTTTTAAGAACTTCAAACATCATGCTAAATATTAATTTATATAGCTTTTGCTCTATTCAGATAAACAAGGTAACATCACCAGTTTACCTCATTACAAACTAGCTACAGGGTGAAATCATATCATCATATGATATATCATCATGACCACCACCCTCTTGATGTGAAAAGGGAAGTTTCTGTGTAATTTTTGTATTATAATTTAATTTTGATCATGTTAATGGCCGTTGAATTACAAAACTGGTATCATCTGATCAGTAGCACACAGTTGTTTTTAGAGTTTTTGTATATTTTTGTTTTTAATTGATTCTTATATGGAAGAACAAGAGTGTCAAATGAAATGCTTCATTTTGTTACATCACACCACTTTCGAGTATCCAAACATTGGTCTTCTGCTGAACATCTCTGGAATGTTGTAGGCTATTTGAAGTACCTCCTATGATTTTGCAAAGTAGGCCATGTTTCTGGATCCAACATCCTAGTTGGTCCTGGAAGAACATTCCTATCCAATTAGATTTTAGGCTATATGTTTGTTTGGCAGGAATTTTTCCAGGATCAACAAAAGATGTCACATGGTTCACAGTCACATGGTTGGTAAGTAAATGAAAATATAAAGAAGGAAACTTCTGCAGGAAAACATGTTCTTTATTAAAACACAATTAAATTTGTTATTTATTGAAACACACTGCAGAGTAGCACAAAATGTTTCTTCTTCCAAAATGTATACAACACCAGTGATTGATTCAATCAAGTACATCTTCGAATTTAATTAATGTAAACATTCTATTTGCCTTACAAATTAAAGATGCTTGCATCCAAGCACATAAAATTGCTCCATGTTACAGACTACAAGACAGATGTGTTTATAGAAACAATCCTTTTCACCACTACAGAAAAGAAGCACAGTGTTTATACATGTAATAATGTGTTTACATATTTCTGCTTCACAAAAGAGAACCTCCACTTAGTTATATTGTCTATAAACTTTGTCTTTACTTTGTCCATATCATGCACAAGATGTTTAGCTGTAATATATGACTGCACTCGCATATAGCAATACATTTTATTTCATACATCCTGAAAATGATAAAGTCTCTCAGTCTGGGAGAGGAATTTCCACAACCTCATGCTTTCTGATATATATCATCTCTATTATGCCATCAATTATATAAGAGGTTGACCCAACAAAACTGTAATGTATATAAAAGCTAATATCCTAAATTACCGTTAGCATTGTATGATTTTCTGGTTTCCTTTAGCGGGAAATAGTATTTGCCTGTGTCCAAGTCACTGTTTAACATTCACCATGATAATTAAATCCTCTGAAGCTCAGCCCAGGATATTCTGTGGTTGATCTCTGCAACTCTTATGTCAAGACTGTCAACAAAGCTCTAAAGCAGTAGCACAGCCCTCTGAACACAAGCGCTCTATCTATGCTTGTATCTCACTGTACAGGGTCCATCTGGCTGCTGGGTTCCCACCAAATGCAGAGGGCTCTACAAAAACCAGAGACATATATTTACCAAGTGCAATGACCACATGCATATGATATACAACCCAAGTAAGTATTTGGACACCCTTACAATGTATGAATTCATTGCATTATATGCAAAAATACTGTATAAAAGCAATATAAAACTTTTCTTTTTTGACTACTACACTACTGTTTCGTTCAAAATATATTTTTAATTTTTTTGAAATAAGTCTCTTGCATTTATTTGATTAAAAATACTTTAAAACAGTAATATTGTAAAATATTATTACAATTTAAAATTACCGTTTTCTATTTGAATATATTTTAAAGGTGCAATATGCAAGATTTTTGGATTAAAATATCCAAAAACCACTAGAACAGTGTTATATACAGTATTTTATATATATATTGTTGACTTGTGTACTTATATTATCCCAGATGTTTCCAAGAATGTTTAAATCCAGAGAAATAAGAGTTGTATTTTGTAGAAACCATGGAAACACCAAATACGCTTTAATATATTAAATGGGAAGGGAACAACTGTTTGGATACATTTATAGACAGAAAACTAATCATTGTTATATAGCTCAACATGTTTAGTCTTATTGTTTGAATCTCATCTAACCCTCAGAGAAAAACACTATTTTGTCAAGTGGCTAACATAGCATAATCAGATGCAGCTTTATTTTTAGTAACAGTAATACAGCATTTTCTCCGTCATACAATACGTCTTAAAATTAATTGCATGCCATTTAGCAACACAAGCCATCCAGAATTTATTAATATGATATTCTAATATCGATCTAGCTTACTGCAGTGTGCAACAAGTGTCTCATAGCAGCCGCCGAGCGAACGCACAGAGTAACGTTAACGTTATAACATCATTTTTAACACACTCAAATGTATTTAATATGATAAACAGCGCTGCGTTACAACTATATACGGTTGACCGGAAGAAGCAGAAGCGGCGACTGCGCCATAATAAAAGTTCCGCTGCTCTCGAGACGTGTGTTGCACTCGTCTCTCATTAGCAATCGCTCCAACTGCCTCGTTCTGCACCAACATGATTTCTGCCCGAGTCCCGTCGGATTCTTTTCCTCCGGCTGTGAGGTGAAGACAACAACTCTCCTGATTCCATGCTCAATCTCGCCGTCATCAAGCTACGCCTTTGTTTTGAATAGGCGACCTCTAGCGGCGAAAAACTACGTATTGTGCCTTTAAAATGTAATTTATTCCTGTAATGCAAAGCTGAATTTTCAGCATCATTACTCCAGTCTTCAGTGTCACATGATCCTTCAGAAGGCATTCTAATAATCATTCTAACATTTATTATTAATAATGTTGAAAACAGTTGTGCTGCTTCATATTTTTGTGTAAACCATAATACATTTTTGCAAGGATTCTTTAAGTAGAACGTTCAAAAGAACAGCATTTATTTGAAATAGAAATTATTTGTAACATTATAAATGTCTTATGATCAATGTAATGTGTTCTTGCTTAATAAAAGTATTCATTTCTACTGTATCTTACTGATATCTTACTGACCACAAACTTTTGAACATTACTTTATATATTGTGTTATATTATTTATAATTTTGTTATGGAAATGTTGTTTGATAATAAAAAATAAAAATATATATAAAAAAATTAAATATAAACTATTTAAATATAATCCATTGCTGTAAAACAGAAATGTTGTTCCTCTCCTTATGACCATAAAATACATAAATGCATGATTCATGTCTAGATCCACGCTCCTGGAATGAACTTATTCGTTGGTGGGCGAAACTTACAAAGCTATTTTTGGTCAGGCCTGAGAATTGCAAGGGTAAAGAGCAGGACGGTGCTTAAGCATTAGATTGGGCCCTTGTTGGGTAAATACTGCCATAGGAACACATCTGGAAATGATTAACCTAATGCCTACTTTGAAGCCATCTCTTTCAAGGCTTATTTACCATTCTCTATTGGACGTTACTCTTTCTCAGGCTGCTTACCGGATTAGGCACTGGATCCAACAGGGTGAATTCAAACTTGTAGAGGATGAGGGCAACAAACATATGCAATTCCATAATGGCGTACCACCTGATGACACAATAAACAACAAGTGGTTCATTTTCTTTTTCATGTGCTCTTTCTCATTAAGAAAATTTTCTAGAAGCAAACTCATCGCTCTGAAGTGCTCATCACTTCACAAGCTGGCTTGAATAGCACTATGTGTATTAGTATTCTGATGGAATACTGCATTCTGCCTAGCTGCCACCCTCCCTCGAGTGCTACCGAATACTGGGAAAACTGCAGGTAGAAAAGCAAATTGTGAATGAATGTCTTGTTTTGTGTTCAAATTCCAGGTGCATTCATAGCCACAGTGGCCTTGTTTGGCGGATGGGGAAGAGGAATATCAGATGCAGCTAAGTGCAAGAATTAAAGATAGTTCCTGGGTGAGACAGAGAAAGGAATAATGGTAGGCAATAAAGGGAGGGCGAGAGATGCAAGTCATGTTTCTCGAAATAATCAGCCCAAATAACCTTGAGGGCCGTGACTCATTCAGGGGCACTGTGTTAGTGACGCAAGTAGCCAATCTCCTAAAATGATCAAAATCAAATCAGATTGAGTGAGGAAAATGAAATACGTGGGTGTGCCACACTCAGTGTACTAATTTATGGCCACGTCCAGCTGAGGGATCTATACAAGCCTGAGAAATCATTACAGAGCCGCCTTATGACAATGTGACATTTGAATGCAGGAAGTTGGTAAGCATAGATTGAATATTTCAAATGGCATTTGAAATGATTGAGAATGTGATAGTGATGTTAAATGGTGCTATGCAGTGTTGGCGGTAATGCATTACAAGTAACGCGAGTTGCGTAATCAGATACTTTTTTCAAGTATAGTAAAGTAATGCATTACTTTTAAATTTACAACAAAATATCAAAGTTATTTTTTCAAATAAGTATTGCAAGTTACTTTATTTTCCCATTTAGTGACTTTGACACCTCTCCTGTCCCCATGTTATAGAGTGATTAGGTGCGCACTATTCTATGACGTTTTTAAGTACAAATAGTGCGAGTAGTGCGTTCACACAGAAAATTCCAAAAAGAAAAAGTGCACTTTAAATACCCGGATGATGCACTAAATTAACGGAAAAAACAAAGTGTGGAATGTTGGACACTTCATGTACTCAACTGTCGCAGCTTTAATTACATTGCGGAGGGGGTGTGGGGATCAGACTCCGATGTTAAATGACAAAATAACCTAAATACAATTCACGCACTACACGGATGAGTACATAGTGCATAAGTACATAGTGTATAAGTGCATAGTCTATAGTGCGTCATTTGGGATGCAACTATTGATTGTTGAACAAAATGGCTGCATCCAAAAACTGAAAAATGCTGCCTTCGGAGGACGCATTCCAAGGTAGGAAGGCATCAAGGCACGTCCGAATCTAATGTTAGCTTCACTTCCTGTCTCCTAAGATACCTTTATCTGATCAATTTTTGAAGGCAGCATAGATGTATCCTTTGCTGCCTTTGATAGCCCACAATCCTATGCTTTCTATTCTGTGACAGTTGAGCTAAAAAATAAAGATGGTGGTTGGTGGTCAGTTTGTGTGTAAATGTACATTTTTGACCATTGTTTTCCACTTTTGATGTCATTTCTAGTGAGAAATTACTATTGTAGTAATTAAATATTTGCTTAGTTATCACCAAAGCTCGCGCTATTTTGCTGTAGATCATTAAACCTTTATGCTGCCTCAGAAGTCTGTCGAAATCAGTTTCATGAGGTGCCTTCGTGCGCAAACGCTGCCTGCAAAGTCATTGCCTGATAGGGCAGCAAGGCAACATGTCAGCTGCCTACGGTTTCGGATGCAGCCTAAGGCTGAATCCCAAATCCCACTTCTGCCATGTCAGCTGCCGAATGCGCGTGTCCGTTAAGTCCACGAGACCGTAGGGTGTCACATTTGTCAATTTTAGGCTTCAGAAGGGTGCTTACAAGCGCCCCCTTTGCGGCCGATATGCGCCCTCAATGCGCACTTCACACTGGTGCGAGCTCCACGGCAGACTTAGTCCCGACAGTCAAAGCGGCATTACGTCATGAAAGTGCGGACTCGTAGGAAGACCGCGAGTGTTTAGGGTGCCATTTGGGATTCAGCCTAACCCTGCATCCCAATGTGCATACTATCCACCCTATCTGCCCTAAATAGTATTGAATTTTACTAATGTCACATACTATTTAGGATGGATAGTATGCACATTGAGACACAGGCTAAGGCCCGGTCCCAAATTGCACCCTAAACCCTCACGGTCTTCCTCTGTGTCCGCACTTTTGCGCCGCTTTGACTGCCGGGTAAAGTCCTTTGCGTAGCTCGCAGACTTGCGGGCTCAGCTGAAGTGCACATCGAGGGTGCATAGCGGCCGCAAAGGGGGCGCTCGCGAGCACCCTTCTGAAACCTAAAATGATGAATGGGACACCCTACAGTCTCGTGGACTTAATGGACACACGCACGCGGCAGCCATCGGAAGTCCACAAGACCGAAAGAGCATAGAAGTGTACCATCTGGGACTCAGCCTAAGAGTGTTGAACTCTATTCTCCTGCTTTCCTATTCTTCTGTAATCGAGGATGGCAGCACAGCTGAAAGGTTTGTTTGAGCTGCGCCCTCTACTGTACAGGCGTGAATTTGCATTGCCTTCAGGCTTATTCATTTAACTTTTGGTGTGAAAGGGCCTTTACATTTGCCAAAAATATAATTTTTTTTTTATGTGTGTTATTAAAAAACAAGCAAGCCCTGCCCAGGAAAAATTAATGCAAAAGTAACACATTGCTTTCCATTAAAAGTAACTGAGTAAAGCAATTAATTACTTTTTTAGGGAGTAACACAATATTGCAACACATTACATTTAAAACACATTTCCCAACACTGGTGCTATGCATAATAGAAAATGAATTTTAGAATTTTTGTTTATTTGTTTAAATAATTAATTTTTTTATTTTATTTTATTTTATTTATTTTATATTTAGCTCCCAATATCTATCACCCTTCCTCTCTATATTACTCCACCTCTCTCTTACTTTTTCTATTATCTGTTTCTCCATCTCATATATTCCCAGACTGATAGTGCATCTGTTCTGGAGGGCCTCGAAAGGTCACTGGTCTGTGCCTATGCTTTTGATCTTCCTGTGCAGCTGGGAAAGTTCTCCCAGTCTTTATACGGCTCTATTAACGTCATACTGACCCCGGCCGCATACTCCCCATGGCCTTGATGATGTCATCAGCAGGGACCCAAAGGGCTGGGACATTAGGGCCAAGAATGCTCAGTACAACATAAAAGCAATGCCATGGATTTATATCAACATGGCACTATACCAGGAATGGGGCCATAGTGCACACTATCAGTAATGCAGCTCCATGATTTACAAGCATCACCTGTAAATCGAATCACACCCTGGCAAAGTTCTTGGTGGTAGCAGCTATGAACTTTTCATGCCAGCCTTGGTGTAAATAACCCAAGGAAACTGACATTCTCAGCAATTGAGCCAAAGGGGAAAAGATGGGCTGGTGCAGCTTGTGGCATTTGCTATAGGCCAAAAACAACCCATAGTGTTCCTGCTACAGGCCAAACCTTGCTAGAATGCAAAAACAGGCCCCGACTGACCTACTGGCTTCCAACTGGCTTTTAATATTTATTTATTTAATTAATTAAATTTGAAATGTAATTAAAATATGATTACATTACATTAAAATATGATTACAATAAAATTATAAAATTGTATTTTAATTTTATTATATTTGAAAATGGCTATATATATATATATATATATATATATATATATATTGCCATTTTCAAATATACATTGCAGTTTTCAAATGTAATAAAATTTAAATTTTTTATAATTTTATTTTATTTTTTTAGAAAGAGAGATGGCTGAGAAACATTGCAAACATTGCAAAAGAGAAAAGGTCAGAGGAATATCACTGAAAAAAGGGTTATGATCAGGCAAGAGCTTTACGACCCGCGTTAATATTAGAAAAGCTTTCCAGTGCTGTAGAGACCTAAGCGGGAAGGCCTGAAAACAGACACAGAGGTTGCGTTGTTTCTGCTCCATACGTGAGTAACATTGGTTTTGCACAGAACCAAGATGCTGTTGTTGTGATGTTAGCTAGTAACAGGACAGTTTTTGTCATTGTTTGTCTGGAGCTGGTGTGCTGATGGCGACTAACAACCAACTCTTGTTTTTTTGTACTGTACTGTGCAGTATGTTAATTTTTTGTTCTTCCTTGTTATTTGTTCGTCATCTTTGTTCTATTTTTCGCAAAGCATTATTTTTGCATTGCTTCAGCTTTGATAAAGAGACATCCACTCTTTCATTGCGTGTTTGTGCGACAAACAGGACATTTGGACAGCATTTCTCATGAAAAAGTGGATAAGTATTCATACACAGCACAGATCATAATCAGCAAACATGTTTTTAAATAAAGTTGTTTTTTAAATAAAGTTTGAGGAAGCTTGGTGGTGGTGACGTTGATCCGCGACCATGGTGTGCTGTAGTCCATTTATAGCCTTTTTATATCTGACGACTTTATTTAGGCTTCAAAATGTATAAATGTTGTGTTAACTTGTAAAGATTATCTTGATAGACAAAACGTGTAAGTGTCATAACCCTTTGTTAAACACAGAGCTTATTTTTTGCGATTTTCCAAAAGTCTATGGGAAAAATGCATAGGCTTTCGATCGAGGGAACCCGTGCGCTGCTAACTTCCGGGTTGGCCTACAAAAACACGTCATCTCTGAGGTACTCTATATCAACAGAGTTTCTCAGAAATCGCTCACTGATCCAGCCTGAAAATTTTTTTTTTTTTTTGCATGATTTAAGCTAGAGAATCTTTTTATTAGTATGAGACCATTGTTGTCAGATTTTATTACTAAATAAAATTTTATTGCTTACTTAAATGTAATCTTAATATTTTCTTTCTATCTAAATCTTAAGATTTCAGTCTTTCCCCATTCAAGTAAACTGAAGCTGTATGTGCTTGACTGGAAAAGTAACTAAAATGCAGCCAGATGTGCATGGCATGAAAGCCCTAACAGCTCTGAGCTGACTTTATGATGATGCAACAAGTTCAATTGTGTTATTTGTGCAAAGTTCAGTGAAGATCAAGACAAAGACCAGCTGTCAAAGGAAAAAAGAAACAATGATCAGCACATAAGATGATGCACTTCGATAAAATATACATTTTTAAAAAATGAAATTCTGCTCCTTAGTAAATTTGCTGAATTAAAATTAGCGCAATTCTTGAAATATAAAAAATTTAATTTCATGGAATTGTTTCCCAGCATGCAGTGGCATGATTAAATCTGCAAGTCAATTTACAAAATTTTTTTTTTTTTTTTTTTTTTGCGTTATTTGCACTAGTGGTTGTGTGTCAAGTGCATCTTTTTCCTTAAATATGTGGTTGTCACCATTGTGGTTTATTTGTTGGTTAAAGTCCCCATGAAATCAAAATTGAAGGTTTTTGGCTTTTAGTATGAATATATTAGTCTTACTGTGATCTATAAGCTAGTGTGCTCCAAAACAATGACAAAATTCACATTAAGAAGATATAAGCTTTCAAAACTTACAGTCTCTCTCTTTCTCCATTAATGATCAACGATTTTGATGTCATCATCCCTTTAGCTCATCAGATTTTCTGTCCAATCAGATGCTCTCTAGAATCTAAAGCGTCCCACCCCCTACATTATAAGTAGACGCTGAAGCTGCTGCTAAAATCGGTCACTTTTTCACACATTTACTCTTTTCTACATGGTGAATGGCACATAGTGCACTATATGGGGGATAGGGAAGGATTCAGACAGTGTAAATATGCTTTCCATTGGGGTGAATGAAGTCTGGTTTCACATTAGTGTCATGCGAACCGCCTCAGCACGCACACACAGTCTGCTCTGGTCCAAAGACACGATAGCACAGAGTGGATCATATGCGCGAGTCGGCGCATACCAGAAAACGTATCGGACCCATTTGAATTCTGATATAGATACATTTCTGATATAGATACATTTGAATAAGAGATATAGAGGAGATTAGGAGGGGAAGTGGTTAGAACTGCGGCTTTACCAAGCTCAACGGCTCTGGCTGAGCTGTGATATAAACAAAACTCTATTGGCCAAATTAAAAAAGGGGAGGAGCTGTTTGATATGTCCCACAGTGTCTTCCTGTTTCAGTGGAAATCACGTCAACACATTGAATAATGCTGCACTATTAAAGGCTCTTCAGTGGGCCTTTAAGGAAGAAAATTTTGGATGAAAATATTGTTATAAAAACAATCGATGTGTTGCAACATGTTGCTTTTTACATTATCAGTAGCAAACAAGAAGCTGAAAATGAAATATAAATACATTTATTACTGTTTTTACTTTTAAAACTTTTTATCTAGAATACATGAAAAGAAAATGAAATTACATATTTAATTGCATGGAATACTTTCCTCGATTTAATGAAGTTTATTGAATGTTATAATTTTTCAAGTGTACACAAAGATTATTTTGTATAAACACAAGAGTTTTTCTAACCTTCCTGGGCACTGATTTTTCCCCCCTCCAAATGCCACAAACCCTTCCAAAAGGACATTCTTTTCTAAATCTGCCTTTTCCCATCGTTCCTGTGGGAAGAAAAGTTTCATTAAAAATAATCCACTCAGACGAGAGCCAGTCCAGAATACACCAATAGAGTCTGTCTTCCAGCACTCCAAGATTTAATTTAATAACTAGATATATTTACAGTAATCTCTGAATAACTCTCAATGCAATGTCCATCCGTTCACTAATGCGGCTTTAAAAATCAATAATTAATAATTGCATAAATCAATAATTGCTCTTGAGTTACATTAACAACTCAAAAGCCGACAAAATTAAAGCAACTTTTGAATTGGTCAAAAAGTCCAACCCTCCGAGGTTGTCATAGATTCGAAACAATCTGTATAGTTTTCCAATGGAACAGAATACTGAATGTCCATTTAGACAGCAGCCATATCCATTCAGTGTGTAAAATATTTAGACTTCATTTAGGAAAAAATTGACTCTTTAACACACTCTTTGAGCAAATTTAAGTGCATTTCCACTGTTTGAGAGAGAGTTTTTACTAACAGGGTGGCTTTGATTTGAAAGTAAACATATCTTTTGCTAAAAACCATATTTAAAGCATACAGTACAGATGTAGGTCTGACCCAGTCTCTGTGAGCTGTTTTATTTCTTTCAAGACATTAGTAGACAGAAATGTAATGGGATCTCTATAGGCGTTTGCCGGAAGGTTAATTGTGAAGATAACTGTCAGGCCTATTATTCCTGTTTTAATGGAGCACAGCTGGAGTTTTCAAGCACATTGTGACCAGCACTCTACAGCTTGCCAGACAAAATGGAAGGAAGTCTTACTGAAAGAAAATACTAATAAAAGAGGTGCCGGTTCTATCTTTGATACCTCATAGAGCAAGACAAACTACGTAAAAAGAGTCCTCAAAAGTACAGGAACATTTAATAGTAAAGCACTTTATTTGCAGGAAAAAAGCATTTTATGAGCATGTGTCTTTTGTCTATTTTATTTTGGTTTATAGTGGAATTTGTGTTAACCTCATCCTGTGGCTGAGGTCATTCAGAAAGGTGAAGTTACTCACAGGTTTGAAATCTTCTGGGTCTGGGAAATACTTGGGGTTTCGGTGAGCCCAGTAAGGAGACAACATCAGCATGTCTCCAGGTGGGACAATATAATTCTGAAAGCAGAAAACACTAAATACAGTTCTTTTTTAGCTAACAGAAAGCCTGTGAAAGGGCAGATCTGTCTCTCTCTCTCTCTCTCTCTCTCATATATATATTTAATATATATTTTTTCTTAGCTTTTTTCTCCTTATTGTACATACAGTTTATAACTCAGGTAAAATGCTGTTTATGTGCTACATACTATAGTATTTGTTCTGCGTAAATACAAAAGAAACACTGAAAAAAAATACATTGTACACTGAATAATATGTCACGGCTGACCTGTAATTTGAGAGGTCGCACTACTTTACGAGTGATGGCTCCAGGGGCCCTCAGCCGAATGCCTTCCATGATACACCACTTCACATATGGCATCCGTTGTAAGTCATCTAGGGTCACCTTTGTCTTCTCCTTGTCTTAAATGCAAAGCAAACACACAAGCACTCTAGTGACTATCCATAGCCGTAAGTACTACTGATGTGTGCTTAAGAGAAAGTGTATTTCAGTATGAACAAAGCCTGGATGGATCTGTCTAAACAGAAGCACAATGAAACAAATTTATACTTGTAGCCTATTTAACTGTCATGTGCTCTTGTGTTATGCATATAGAGGTGCATATGGTTCATTTTGACAACATGACAATAATGGTTATTAATGCATATAGAAATATTGGTCTTATTTTTTTAACAGATTTGACAGAAAAAAATAATACTTAAATGTAAGGCTTGTCAAGCACAATGCTTGAGAGCCTGCTGTCCTCTAGTGGATTTGTGAGGAAATTCATGTATAAGTGGTCCCAAATATTGAGAGACAGAGCATAATATAACTATATATAAATTATATTATATAATATATCATTTTTATTCCATTACATTTCTAACTGTTTGAACAAATAATAACTATTGATCTAATAGGCATCATGTAGACTATACCATTCAAAAGTTTCGGGTAGATATTTTTTAAAGTTACTTTTATTCTGCAATGGTGCATTAAATTGATTAAAAGTGACAGTAAAGACTTTGTTACATTGTTACAAATAAACCTGTTTATAATAAATGCTGTTGTTTTTGTTCATCAAAGAATCCTAAAAAAAAAAAAAAAAAAACTATCAAAATTATTCAAAATATTAAGCAACACAGCTGTTTTCAATATTGATAATAATAAGAAAATGTTCCTTGATCACCAAATCAGCATATTAGAATGATTTCTGAAGGATCATGTGACACTGAAGACAGGAATAAATTACTTTATTAAAATGTATTAATTTATTATTTATTAAATTGTAATATATATATATATATATATATATATACACACACATATATACATATACACATATATACATATATATATATATATATATATATATATATACAGTGGTGGTCAGAATTATTGGCACCCTTGGTAAATATGATCAAAGATGACTGTAAAAATAAGTCTGCATTGTTTATCCTTTTGATCTTTAATTCATAAAATTAGCAAAAATCTTACCTTTCATCGAAGGAAAAGAATTGAAAGTAGGGGAAAAATCACATTATGAAATAAATGTTTTTCTCCAAAACACGTTGGCCACAATTATTGGCACCCCTAGAATTTTTTATGAGTAAAATATCTCTGAAGTATATTCCCATTCATATTTACATTTTTTTAGCACACCAGAGTGATCATGAACATGAAGTTGTCCAGCCATGACTTCCTGTTCCACAGGAGTATAAACATGAGGAAACACAAAGGCCAAATTCCCTTAATCATTCATCACAATGAGAAAAACCACAGAATATAGTTCTGATGTGCAGCAAAAGATTGTTGAGCTTCACAAAATAGAAAGTGGCTGTAAGAAAATAGCTAAAGCATTGAAAATCCCCATTTCCACTATCAGGGCAATAATTAAGAAGTTCCAATCAACTAAAGATGTTACAAATCTGCCTGGAAGAGGACGTGTGTCTAAATCGTCCTAATGCGCGGTGAGGAGGAAAGTTTGAGTGGCCAAAGACTCTCCAAGGATCACAGCTGGAGAATTGCAGAGATTAGTTGAGTCTTGAGTCTCAGAAAGCCTAAAAAAAAATGATCAAACAGCACCTACATCCCCGCAAGTTGTTCGGGAGGGTTTCAAGAAAAATCCTCCTCACTCATCCAAAAACAATCTCCAGCATATTCAGTTGTCAGACAAGACTGGAACTTCAAACAGGACCAGCTTCTATGGCCAGATGAAACTAAAAAAAAGAGCTTTTTGGCAGCAAACCCACCAGATGGGTTTGGTGCACACATGGATAAAAAGTACTGCTGGATCTTTAATGTTGTG
This sequence comes from Mylopharyngodon piceus, assembly GCA_039654765.1. Taxonomy (NCBI): domain Eukaryota; kingdom Metazoa; phylum Chordata; class Actinopteri; order Cypriniformes; family Xenocyprididae; genus Mylopharyngodon; species Mylopharyngodon piceus. Next base: position 7,753,281 of record CM077456.1, on the reverse strand, counting down.
GGCCTATTTTTCTGCTGGAGGTCCTGGACATCTTGTTCAGATACATGGTATCAGGATTCTATTAAATACTAACAGATAAAAAAAATCAAAACCTGACCGCTTCTGCTAGAAATCTTATAATGGGCCGTGGTTGGATTTTCCATCAGGACAATGATCCAAAACAAACATCAAAACCAACACAAAAATGTGTCACTGAGCACAAAATGAAGCTTCTGCCATGGCTGTCCCAGTCCCCTGACCTGAACCCTAAAGAAAATGAGTGAAGTGAACTGAAGAGAAGAAGCACCAACATGGAGCTGTGAATCTGAAGGATCTGGAGAGATTCTGCATGAAGGAATGGTCTCTGATCTCTTGTCAGGTGTTCTCCAAACTCATCAGGCATTATAGGAGAAGACTCAGAGCTGTTATCTTGGCAAAAGGAGGTTGCAAAAAGTATTGAATAAAAGGGTGTCAATAATTGTGGCCAAAGTGTTTTGGAGAAGAACATGTATTTCATAATGTGATTTTTCCCCCCACTTTCAATTCTTTTCCTTCAATGAACGGTTAGATTTTTGCTAATTTTATGAATTAAAGATCAAAAGGATAAACAATGCAGATTTATTTTTACAGTCATCTTTGATCATATTTATCAAGGGTGCCAATAATTCTGACCACCACTGTATATATATGTGTATATACATACTGTATTTTATTGAATAAATGCAGCCTGCATTAGATGCGGTGAGCATTAGAGACTCTACAAAAAGTCAGAAACATTGAAAAATCTTACAGACACTCACATTTTTGAATAAAGTTAGTTCATGTTTATAGCTTATGTTTATAATTAGTTTCAATTATATAGTGTTCCCAAAAATATCTTTTTTTTTTTTTGTCTAATGTTGGCTTAGAGTGGGGGATGGGCTATAAAGATTGAAACCCATTGGTTTTGAGAGATTGGTTTTACCTTGGTCACCGAGGGCAGTGCTGATCTGATCCATTGCAATCTTATACACTGCAGGATTGGACAAAATAAAAGCAATGGCCCAAAATGTTATCTAGAATAAAGTGAAACGTTTGGTCTCAGTAACATTCTGTTCATCTGTTAATAACATCAGCACTGACATAAACCTCTCACTTACTGGTATAGCATTTGCCAGGGAAGCCCAAAGCAAAAGTAAACCATAATTGGGTAGATATTTGTCAGGTATTGAAGTAGCCAGGTGCTGTAGTAAAGTCTAAGGAGAAACAGTGACAGATTATGAACTCTTTGGGTTTTATTGCATTATTTAATATATCGTTCCAAACCTGTATGCATTTCTTTCTTCAGCTGAACGCAAAAGAATATATTTTATAGAATGTTGATAACCAAACAGTTTAAATTCCCATTGACTTCCATTGTATTTTTTGTCCATACAATGGAAGTCAATGGGAACTAAAACTATTTCTTTACCAACATTCTTCAAAAACTCATACAGGTTTGGAACGACATGAGGGTGAGTAAATAATGACAGAATTTTAATTTTTGGGTACACTATCCCTTTAAACAATGGCCAGGTATGGCAGATAGAAAGAGTCTATTATGCTGATTACCTATATATATATATATATATATATATATATATATATAGGTTCTATAGTCCTACAAAAAAGGCTTGGAAGCCTGACTGAAACTCTTTAGCTCCCTCTATTGGTGCAAACATGTTAAACTGTCATAAAATGTTAAACATGTCAAACATTAAACACTATGCCATATGTTTTGAGATCACCATCTTAAATAACATTTTAAAAGATATTTCCACACTGTTTTTGACAGCACTGTATGGAGAGTGAAACAGTTGGCAGATATAAGCACTCCATTTCGGTTTCCAGGTATTTTTAAAGTTTTACAATTCTACTATCCCCATAAAGGCCATAGTTGTCTTTTATCGTCAACATGTGGAGGAACTTTTAGTATAAATTACCTATATTACCTTTCCATAACTCTCACTGTAGAGAGTCTCCTCAGCTTTGGCAACCATATTTCTTAGCAGAGAAAGAAGCCATTGCTTTGAGTTTGCCCATTCTCTGAAGACAGAAAAGAAACATCCTTTATCTCTTTGTCTATAGATGTTTTGAATGCATTTAAGAGATATATGTGGATATGCAAGACCCTCAGTCGATTATCATTTCAAGTAACTTGTGTAAACATGATTCTGGAGACTAATTGTGTTTAATAATTGCAGTTTTCAGTCATATTGTGGCAGTACCGCTCACATACTTCAGGAACATGTCTGGGAGTTGGGAGCCGTACTCAAATCCATCATCATATGTTGTGAACTTCTCAAGGAACACCTGCCTGGATAGGGCGCTACTGGGCGAGTTACATCGGCCCAGTAAGTTACTCATCACTGCTGGATACATGACACTCCTGAAAACAAGTTAAGAAGTGTCTAATACAGTTTTAAAGAAAAATTATTACCTGAATTTATCTTATCAGATTACAGGATTAATGTAGCAAATTCTAATATATTATAGTCTACATATCATAAGCATAATCTAATGATACGCAGTGGCATTATTAGGCACATAATTTCCCATTTCCGTGTTAACCCATTGCTGTAAAATGTATGGAAGGTATGTCTACTGTTCTCTAAGGGGAACTTTAGCACAATGTAAATAATTGATGTAGGAAGACTATACTTGATGAGCTCATGTAGCTTTCCAGATCCTTCGCTTCCAAGTCTCTCCAAATGGTCATTAAATTCTTCACAGAGATGAGTGGAGAGCATTGCCGTGTTGCCCGGAGTCAGTCTGCCCTTGATTATGGCGGAACAGGTCGGATGGGTCTTAAAGAAAATGTCTTTGCTGATAGAAGCTGGACAAGAACCCAAACAAGGTTAACATGAGTGATCACATTATCACTGCCTACAGTATTGATGACGTTCAATCATCAGCAAGGACTGTAATAAATCTTATATTGAGTTCAGAGTCTGTTCTAAGGTCATGTATAAAAGAGCAATGGTGTAGATTTAAGAGCTTTAGCAATAAATTATAAAACTAAACATTTATTGCAAACATTGTACCTGTGTTGTGAACAGGTTCTTGCACTGCTTGTTCAAAATCAACATCTTTGGAGGAGAAAAAAGCTCGGAAGTCTTCATTTAAGGTCACAAATGTCAGTCTCTTCCCAGCAGCTACAACAGTGAAAACTGGTCCATACTAGGAAACAAACATACTATTATACTTTTAAGAATTGTATTTTATTATTTTTATTTCATACAAATGATTACATCAATGAAAAAATACAGTACAAAACAGGCAATTTATTTAGTGACCCCCTAGTGAACCTTAAAAGACTTGAAAGCACTCTTTTTGTGTGATTTTTGCCTTGGCAGAAGCAATTACTGAATTTTAAAGCAGTTGTCCATTCAGCAAACCTCTCATTAGCGTCGATGCTTTCACAGAACTGGCACAGCGGTGCCCAGAACAAAAATTGTCAAAAAAGGCCACTATGTGCAGTTCCTGCCCTAGTTGCATAAATTAATGGTGCTGAACTGAGCTGTCCTCAAACTCGGTTAGTATGGCACAGCTCAAAAACAAAACACAGCAAGACTGGCCACATTGTTCTAGCACAATATTTTTGCAGATGGTAATGGAAGTAGAAGCAGCCAGCCATCACAAAAAAAAAAAAAAAAATCTTGCAATCCCATAATATTAATAATTATGCGTGCATTATGTAACAGCATGGTAAAGCAAAGAATTTTGTTTAGATAGAAAGCCTGTGTACATTTTCTAATATTGATTATATTATAATAATTTACGGCTAACTTTAAGATACAATGTAAACCATAAAATTATATAAAATTTTAATGTATATCTGTTACTTTTAAAATTTTAATTGTCACAACTTTTACATTTTTCGCACAATAGTTGAGTGCAGCAGGTTCACCATCATTTGCATGGGAGGAGCTGGACTTCTGGACCCTCTGGCAGACCAACCCCGTATGATTTGTGCCACAAACAATTTGCAGCCTTTTAAATACAGTTTTACATATATTTTTTTACTTTTTTTGTGAAAAAAAATTACATCACTAAAATCAAATGTCTGAAATCCCACTGCACTGTCACATGCATAAATGAAAATTGTATACACATATTGTATGGGGGGGGGGATATGTATATTTGTGTGTGTGTGTGTGTATATATATATATATATATATATATATATATATATATACTGTTTATGATTTATACTATATATATACTGTATATGATTTTGTATATGATTTATTTTTTATACTATAGATATACTGTATATGATTTTGCATATTTTATATAAAATGTGTGTGTGTGTGTGTGTGTGTGTGTGTGTGTGCAATGCATCATATACAGTTATGATTCTTCATGCAAGTAATTTTCTCGATGGGCAAACTTACTTTGGCTCTGGCTTGCTGGATGAAGTGCAAAGGTGCTTTGCCAAATTCAAAAGCAGCACCAAACCAAGGTATCCAACCTCTTATGCATGGAGGAGCATTGGGATGACTTTTACCAAAAATAAGATGAAAAGAAATAATCACAACTGACACCGTCAAAATTAAAGTAATCCATTCCATCGCAACCTAGAGTCCAATGATGTTCGACTGGAACGCATATAATGAGTCTGTGTGGAAAAAGTCCCGTTAACTTAACTGATAACACTGGTAACGTATCAGATCGGATTTCCTCATTGTGATCTCTGATGATCAGAGCCATGACATAGCTAACCCCTCCCACTCTAAACATACCCTCTGTATCATTAGCCCCTCCTATTACAACACTAACCCCTCCCGCAATTTTCTCACACCATGACATAACCCCGCCTACTTTATATTTAGCCCCTCCCTTTATCTCGATAGCCCCTCCCACTGTGCGACAGGTGTTGCTACTTGTAGGATATTGCGCTGCTGACTGAGCAGTTCAGTCCACTTCAGTTGATCGATTTTGGTGGTTGAACACGTACGCCTATAGAAGTAGATGATTTCTAATGAACTAATATAGATAGATAGATAGATAGATATGACATGCTAAATTTTTATAAAGTATCTTATAAAGTATATCTTAAACTGTAAACAAAACGTATTTTAAAGTACTATGGTAGGCTATAACACATTTCTAAATTTGCTACAGAAAAAAAAAATGAAACACTGTAATATACACCTACATATTTTAATACTGTTTTTCATACCATAGTACATTTTGTCGCAATTTAACATATAATCGTTTAAAAATTAAATTAAATCACAATAATTATCACAAAACTGTTATAAAAATATTAAAACATGGATTAGATTAGCCGAATTAGCTTTTTGATACTATATGAAACAGCAGATTTTTGAAACGCGATAGCTGACGGCACATCTGTGACGCCACACTCCATCCGGGTCCTCCGCGCCTGGGCCATGACGTCACGGGGTCCAGGAATGGCGGCGCTGTCTGCAGAGGGAAGCAGCCCGAAGAGCCCGAAACTTTATTCCTAACATCGCTCAGCGGCTACACGAGCTCCACCGCTCCACCGACGGCCATATCCTCCTCTTAAAGAGCCAGCACAACGGCAGAACCCAGTCTCGACGTTGTTACCGCTGAATTCTAACGTCCCAGGCTCTATTAGTTGGGTTGACTTTGCGAGGGCCAAAAGACAAGAGCAAAGACAGCGACTAACGGTACATGAAAACAACAAGCACCCCAAAGCATTCTCTTTCGACTTCGTCCATTTCATAGAAGGATCTTACTTGTGTTTTGCTAGTTTTTTGTCTTGCTCATAAACCGAAAGGCGAGACGCTGGCCTGATAAGGTGAAGCACCAGCTGCGGGTTTGATGCCACGATGGAGAGTTTAACACTGAGCGATGTCGAGCAGAAATATTACTCTGAACTCTTCCTCTCCTGTGATGTGGATAACACCAAGAAAGTGGCTTCCAATGGCAAAGTTCTGGACCTCTTCCGGGCGGCCCAGCTCTCAAACGAAGTGGTCCTTCAGGTAGAGTATGCATCTGATTCAGATATGTGTGTATTAGTCAGCAGATATGTGTTGTTATGCTTATACACGTTAGTTAATGTGAATTGATGACTTGTGTTTATCGTCTCAGACATGCCAATGGCTCTAATGGATCATATGGGCGATGTCAAGAGTGTTTAGACCGTTAGAATCTCATTGTTGACGAGCTGCACAGATGAATGGGTGATGCATCTGTAGTGTTAAACTTTGTTTCCTGTTGTGCAAGTCTGTAGATTTATTAGTTGTTCCTACTTCCTCTTAAATATAAGCATAAATAGTATTTTTCTACTTATGTTAGGAAATCCTTTAGGTTGATGACTCTTGAAATGTGTTTTTCTCACTTATAAAAGTACTAAAAGCAAACAAGAATATTTGGTGTTATGCATAATGTGTGATCCTATATTAAGGGATCGAGAGATCACTCAAACTTATTAACTGTATTACAACTGATCCATAACTTGTTGATAATATGCTATAAAGCTCTGTCAGTTTTATACTGTCAAGCTTCTTTTGGGAGACCCTGCACATGGTTAATGGTTCTTGAAGTTTCATAGAGATGTTTTTGTTTCATTACTTGGTGCTGATTAACACTCATCTGTTGGTAGGGCATTGTTAGAGCATGAATGTTTCAAAAACTTGTGGTCCTCGTAGTCTAGTTGCTTCTAGATCTGTGGCTAAAGTTTCTTGAAGAGGTGTGTCCATTAGTTGTTAGTGAAAATTGTGTATGCTTATCTCCTTAATGTTGCCTGAGCAACAGATGTATTGATCTGTTATACTAAAGTAATTGACAGAAGGGCATTTCATTAAAGATTTACTTGTGAGAGATATCAGCATTTTGTTATATTATGTTGCTCTACTAATGGATTTCTAATGTTTCATTAATTTTTACATCAATATTTAGCATTTAAGATTGAAAACTGTTAATCAGTCAAGTAGGCACAGTTATGTGTATATTAAATATTTTAGTTTTCTGTTTTAAGTGAGTTGTATTATGTATACTATACTGCTATTATATTGGTGATTGGCCATACTGTTCTTATAGGGACCCTTGGTGGATAGAGAGCAGAGACTCATTGTTACATACTGTATAAACTTAAAGTGTTAGTTCACCCAAAAATGAAATTTCTGTCATTAATTACTCACCCTCGTTTTTCCAAACCCGTAAGACCTTCGTTCATCTTCGGAACACAAATTAAGATATTTTTTGTTAAATCTGAGAGTTATTTTTTTTATTCCCCATATAAAGCAACGTAATTACCACATTCAAGGTCCAGAAAAGTAGTAAAAACATGGTTAAAATAGTCAACGTGACTACAGTGGTTCAACCTTAATGTTATGAAGCGACGAGAATACTTTTTGTGCGCAAAAACAAAACAAAAATAACGATTTTATTCAACAATTTCTTGCCTGCACTGTCTATACAACGTGAACAGCGTAGGAGAATGACAGGGTAGAAAAGAAATTTTTGAATAAAACCGTTATTTTTGTTTTGTTTTTGGAACAAAAGGTATTTTCGTCGCTTCATAACACATCTTAATATATCTTAAATATCTTAATTTGTGTTTCGAAGATGAACGAAGGTCTTACGGGTTTGGAACAACATGAGGGTGAGTAATTAATGACAGAAATTTCATTTTTTGGTGAACTAACCCTTTAAGTGTTGCATTTTATGCCTGGCCTATATAACATCTGTGTAACACCATATTAATGTATTTATTTACATACACTACTGTTCAAAAGTTTGGGCTCAGTAAGATGTTTTTTTTTTTAAAGAAGTAGTTAATACTTTTATTCATCAAGGATGAATTAAATTGGTCAAAACACAGTAAAGACATTTCTGAAGTTACAAAAGATTTTTATTTCAAACAACTACTTTTCTTTTAAACTTTCTATTCATCAAAGAATCCTGAATTTCCACAAATATATGAAGCAGCAGCATTTCTTATTATTCAACAAAATAATAAGAAATGTTTCTTGAGCTCCAAATCAGCATATAAGAATGATTTTTGCAGGATCATGTGACACTGAAGACTGGAGTAACCGGAGTTATTTAAAGTTAGTTATTTTTAGTGCTTTGCTTTATGTTGTATTTTTATGTGCCTTTACTTCATTAACTTATATTCACCTCTGGTCATGTTATTGTATGTTCACCTTTGTTTTGTAGATGTTAAGGTCAGTTTATCTGATTTATAGTTTTGTTTCCATTGTCTTAGATTACTGAACTTTGTGGAGCCACACGTCTCGGTCATTTCGGACGGAGTCAGTTCTACATTGCACTGAAGCTCATTGCCCTGGCCCAGTCTGGAATGCCCCTGCGTGTGGAGAGCCTGAACAGTGGTGAGTAGCAACAAACCTTCTTTTATAGCTGTTTCTGCATGTGTGTACTGTATGCACCGAATCAGAATTCTATTTTAATGTGAAGTTATCACATCTGTGTAGTTTTGCAGACACTCATTTTGCAAATTAATCCATTGTGACAGTTGCAGCCCCATTACATAACAAGAATTAGAGGATAATCTTACTGCCTCTTTGATGATGAAAAAGACTGAATGTGTATATTGCAAAAACACGAGCCATTTTTAATGCTGGTAATTAGATTTAAGTTTAGCGCAAGTCCTGGAATAGTATGCTGTGCCTTTATTTTGAAAAATAGTTTCTTTCCTTTCTTACATTTGTATATTTCTGTGAACTGTTTGTGCCTTTAAGCTAAATGCAAATGCTCCTGTTTGTTTGTTGTCTACTGTGGCTGTTCTCTACATATATATACCCAGTCCCAAACAGGAAGCCCTGAGCAAATGCTCTACATGAATTTTGGGAAGTTAGACACAAGGCCTTGTAAAAGAATGAGAAATTGACAGTGGTAAAAATAAGCAGGAAATAAGACCCAACTCGTAGCCTTGAAGATACTGCAAGAACACAAAGTCATAGTCAACAGGAAATTGCTGACAGTGCCCTGGAGTTTAGATATGCTTGGGATGAACTGGGTTTCTATTGATTTCTGTTCCATTGATTTTAAAGTTAGTAATAAAAACTGTCGAACTCAGTAGTCAGCAGTTTTGTTTCATTTTTCTTAAGCAAATAATATCAGTTTAATGGTGCTTACTTTAGTACTGCTTGAATGTTAAATCCGGCTCTGTATGTAGCATTGTAATGTGGAGTTGTGTTTGCAGTCAGGGATTTACCCCTCCCTCGCTTTGTGATGGGCAAGAATGAGCAGGAGACGAGGCACGCAGTCATGTTCGCAGACGCAGAGAATCAGGGGCACTACCTCCCCAGACCTCCAGGCCGAGTGCAAGCCAAAAAAGTGTCAGCGCATGAGATGATTCAGCCCTGTGTGCCCACTGTTGATCCTCAGGTACTACAGCATATATCCCATGTACTATCATTGAAAATGTGTCAAAATATGAAAGAAAGAAAAAAAGTCAGTTCCTTAGGCCTTTCAGGGTAAATGTAGTCAGCTAGATCTGTCACTCTTATCATGTTGTTAATATTACAACACCATCTCCTCCCCATCTAATCAAACAACAATACTGACAAAAAATGATTTCATTCATTACTGTTCATATAGTTGAATAATTACTTGAAAACGGAAACAATGTCTATTAAGACAAAAATGGGGCTACTTTAGGCTATATAAGGCCAGATGCCATTATTTGAATGCAATTTTTTAAATATCTATATTTTTATTTAACTTATATTAGCATTTAACTTAAAAACATTGTAGTTAAATAAACAGGTGTGTTAAATAGTTTATTTGTTAGCACAAAAAATATAAAAAATTGCGCACAAGAAATGGTTTTATTCAGAAATTTCATTAATAAATTTAAAGTTTGGCCTGGGTACAATTTATAATTTCTATCAAATTTTAAACAAAAATATTTTCTATAATTATATAAACCATCTTGTGCCATTTATTTACTTTCAGCATCAAAGATGACAAAAAAATAATAATAATTAAAAAATACAATTTAAAAAATGTAATTTTTTTTTTTTATTGTATTTTTTTTTTTTTTTTTTTTATTGTTGTTTTATTTATTTATTTTGTCATTATGTAGTCTTGGATGCTGAAAATAAAAATAAATTGCACAAGAGTTTTAAGAAGTGAAGAGTTGTAGGTTTAAAGTACCCCACAAAGGGGCGATCAATGAACTGTGCCAGGCAATTAACTCCAGGTTGCTTCATGGAGTTTATATTAAGTGTACTGTAAGTCTTTTCTCGGATCTGTTAAACGACTACTACAACATTTATCTGCTGTTCTGAGGCCATCTGTGTGGCTGAAAGAATTACTAAGTAATTAATTTTGTTTATCTCTGGCTCCAGCCGGACACCACATCTCCTGTAGTGTCGCCGCACCAGTCCCCTCCCACCTCGCCCCATGCCTGGAGGAAGCACAAACGCCAGGCCAGCGGTGGAAACGTGGACAGACAGCCCTCAGTGCCAGGAGTTGTTTGGCCACCTTTTAGAGAAGCACAGCCAGGTATTCTGTTTAATAATAGCATCATTTATTATTTAGGTAACACAATAACCTTCTTTACTAACATTAAAAAACTATATTATATTCCCCTGGTTTCACAGACAAGGCTTAAACTAGTCCTAGACCAAAATGCATGTTTGAGCTGTTTAAACTGAAAGCAACTTGCACCGCCATATCTTAAAATATGTCAGTGCCATTGCTTTGCCTCAAGATGCACACCAGTAATGTTTTTTTTTTTCTAGGGTACGTTTATAAAAGCTACTTAAATATCCTAATTGAACTAAGACCTAATCCTGGCTTAATCTAAGCCCTGTCTGTGAAACCAGGCCTTAATATTATATTATATTATATTATATAAATATTGTAATATAATATTTAATAATAATGTGGTAATTATTTATTAATAAAAGTTATTATAAAATGTTACTTATTTCTGTGTACCTGAGCAAACCTAACTTAAAGTTCAGTTAGTTATACTGGTGGATATTTGATATTAAATGTCACATGATGTACTAGATTCTTACTAAATGTTGATGTATAATTTGTTTAATTGATTCAGTCCTATCTTTTTTTAACTATTAATTCTTTCTCTCTTCTTTCTCTTTCTCTCTGTCTTGTCTAAGGACCAGTAACGGCTGACGGGATGTGGTCCGCCCATTCACCCCCTCCTGTCCAAGAAAGTTGGGTCAGCTTTACAGACACACCCCCCTCCAGCACACTTCCAATGCATCCCCCCTCAGCTCAGGTAATAGAGTGCGGGCCTCCATGTATACATTTGTTATGTATACAGTGAAGCCTGTCACCACTAGCCTGCTGTAACCAAGGCTTCTGCGATGGAACAGATGTTTAATTTTGTGTGCACGGCAGCACAAAAGTAGACTATATTAAATATTTGCCAAAGCCCAAATGGATGCGTGTCCAGCAAATTACCAGTCATACAAGAAATTTAAAAAGGAGGTAGCTGAGCAGTTGTTTATGCTGTTTAAGCTGTTTTAAAAAGTCTTACCAACCCCAAACTTTTCATTGGTAGTGCACATATATAAGTGTATTACAAAATTTAATCCTTATTTTTCTCTTTTTCTACTCCAGCCGGAGAGCACAACAGTACGGACTATGACATCTGTAATGACCACAAATGAAATCCAAAGACAGACCAGCGGTTATGATGACCCCTGGAAAATCACAGATGAGCAAAGACAGTATTACATAAACCAGTTTAAGACCATTCAGGCTGATCTCACTGGTCTAATCCCTGGTTAGTGAGACCTCTTTTTGAACAGTAACTGCCGATCTGCTGTTTTCTGTTTTGAACTTACCAACCTAAAAATACATCCATCCTCTGTTGTTCAGGCTCTGCCGCGAAGGAATTCTTTACAAAGTCGAAACTGCCTATTCTAGAACTGTCTCACATTTGGTAAGTAGTTTTACATTGTAGGGTTACATTGTCTCTCTTTGTTCATTTTGGATGACCTTGGTGTAGACTGTCTTAAACAGATGTGTCTCCAAGGACATTAGCCTACTCCGTAACCGCATATGTTGATAATCTTGGACATTTGCATTCGATTTGTTAACTTCCTTTTTCAAAGACAGGACATTATCTCTGTCATCTGCTTCTTTGTACCTTAAAATATTCATCTTATCTGTATTGACTGACCTGCTTTACCTTGCAGGGAGCTATCAGATTTTGATAAAGATGGTGCACTGACCCTGGATGAGTTTTGTGCTGCATTTCATCTCGTGGTCGCTAGGAAAAATGGTTATGACCTTCCTGAAAAGCTCCCTGAGAGCCTAATGCCAAAGCTTATTGACTTGGATGACTCAGCAGGTAAGCAGAAAAGCCTCACGCCAACCACAGCTTCAAATTGGGCAATATGCTGCCCAGTTATTTCATAACATCTCACAGAAACATTTCACACTTAATATTCAATAATATGACTGATCTGCCTGCATTGACACCATTGAATGCGAACTGAACTGAGCTGGACGATGACATCACTGTTTTCTTCTAGAGCTGCTATACAGCCAAAATTATGTTTCCTGCTATTACTGTAAAGCTGCTTTGAAACAATCTGCATTGTAAAAAACGCTATATTTTTGTGGCCAATTAGCTGGTGCTCTATTCAGACATACGCTACTGTTCAAAAGGTTGGGGTCTGTATTTTTTTTATTTAAGCAGGGGCATGTTAAATTGATTAAAAGTGACAGTAAAGAAAAATTTCAAATAAATGCTGTCTTTTTGAACTTATTCATCAAAAAAATCATGGTTTCCACAAAAGCATTGATGATAAGAAATGTTACTTGAACGCTAAATCAGCATATTAGATTATCAGAAATCAGCATATGATTGACGAGTAACGGCTGTTGAAAAGCTTTGCCATCACATGAATAAATTACATTTTAAAATATATTGAAATAGAAACAGTTAATTTTATAATTTCACAATATTATTGTTTTTTTTTTTATGTAAATAAATAAATGCAGATTTAGTGGGCATAAGAGACTTCTTTCAAAAACATTTCACAAACCTTTTAATTGTATGTTCAGTTATTGTGTGGGTTGTCATATTCTGTCTTTTCTTTTACATAGACACAGTTTAAAGTGTTTTTAAATTAAGTCTCACATTTTCTTCTAGCCAGGTCTACTGCAGTAGTGCTAAAACTGATAAATATCTTCTAATCTAAGAATTTCCCCTAACTAGTCAATTTTCTAGGTTATAATGAAATGTAATTGGTCCAAAATCTGCATATTAAACCTAAAATATGTTACGATTATTTGTGATTTTGTAATTTCCCATCATTTTACTTTCATTGTGGACAGAGAACAAACATGCTTCTAATTCAAATATTCACAGCTTCACAGGAAGTGAGTCTGTATCTTAGCAACAGTTTCGCATATTAATATGGAACATAGAATATGCCCTTGGGACCCTGAGAGTCCTTGTGAAGTTTTATGACGTTCATGACTAGATGCAAATTATTATTCTGCTTATTCTATAAATATGCTGAATGACTTTCAGGGGTCTGCACAAAGTCTTTATTGTCTGTCTGTATGTTTCAGGAGTTCCAGAACCTGCTACTGAGGTTGGCTTCTCTGCTTCCCCTGTGGAGGTCACTCCAAATAAGTCTCCTTCCATGCCTTCCCTGAACCAGAACTGGCCTGAGCTCAACCAGAGCAATGAGGTTTGGACTGTGGAGTACTTAATGCACCCTACCTCTGTCACTGATATTTGTATTTCTGTCTGCCTTTGTCTTTATGGGAAAATAAATCTAATACTCTTCTGGTTGGAAGAAAGAGGTGCTAGTGAAGCACGCTTTCATCTCATCACATGTAACACTCTCATGAGAATTGTTCTGACAGTTAATGCTTCAATGTGATGTTGTGAATGTGTCGGCCTTGTAGTCAAAACTGCTGACCTGAAGTCACATTTTTAAAATAAATATTTTTAGTCTTAGATTAACCTCCTGGAATACTCTGAATGTGACATTTCCAAGTAAAACAAAATATTCAGTGGGAAACAATGCCGGAATTTGATCGGATTGAGGGCACTTTAAACCAATACGATGGGCTGTAATTTTTTTGATTGCCTTTATTTTTAAAGGTTATGTCAGAATAAAGCTGTTTTGAAAGTGAAGAAGGTTATGTTTTGATAGAAGATGATAAAAATGAACCCAATTCTATGAAAGCATCTTTCTGCCACATAAATTTAAAAAAAGATCATGCTTTGGTAAAAAATTGACATTTTTAATACATTGACATTTTGAGATACTATGTCACAATTATGACATAAGTCATAAATATGAGATACGAAGTCATAATTTTGACTTTTTATGTCATAATTATGGATTACCAAAGCATGATTTTTCTTATGTGGCAGATTTGGGCTTCCATACATTTCCCTATAGAATAACTGTTAAACATTGATTGCACAATAGAACTGGGGACGTTAAAGAAAATAGTAAATGGGATCCATTTTGATTTATGTCATCTTTCAGTTCTTTTTAAATGTGAAGTGTGTAATTTTAATGGTATATTACATACTTTCTCCTATACCGGCTTAAAGGGATAGTTCACCCAAAAATGAAAATTCTGTCATTAATTACTCACCCTCATGTCTTTCCAAACCCGTGAGACTTTTGTTCATCTTCGGAACACAAATGAAGATCTTTTTGATAATCTGAGAGATTTCTGTCCCTCCATAGACAGCTATGCGACTACCACTTTGACGCTTCAAAAAGTTCATAAAGAAATCATAAAACTAATCCATACGAATTGAGTGGTTTAGTCCAAATTTTCCGAAGAGACTCAATCGCTTTATATGATGAACAGATTGAATTTAGGATTTTATTCAAATATAAACATTGATCAGCAAACATAAACAGTAGCTCAACTGAACCTGCTTGACGTGCGAGAATGAACCTCATTGGTTCTTGCACATCAAGCAAACATGCTTGAGCTTCTGTTTACCATAACTGATGTGTAAGTTGATGAATGTTTATATGTTAATAAAAGCCTAAATTCAATCTGTTCATCATATACTGTTGATCTCTTTATGCACTTTTTGAAGCGTCAGTTGCGTAGCTGTCTATGGAGGGACAGAAAGCACTCAGATTTCATCAAAAAGATCTTCATTTGTGTTCTGAAGATGAACGATAGTCTTACAGGTTTGGAACAAAATGATGATGAGTAATTAATGACAGAATTTTCATTTTTGGGTGAACTGTCCCTTTAATATGTATTAAATAACTGTAAGACATTTATAGGTTGATTTCTGAAAGAAAGTGTAAAACTATGGCTCTGTGGGGCTTTTGAAATATTTAAGCATCCTGACTGGTCTAACACAGCAATATTGGCTCAACCTGTGGCAGTGGAGTTTAGGGCAAGACTATCTGTTTGGCCGACCAATGCCAGACGGGAGGAGTGTTCAGAAAGCCTGTTTGAATAGTAATTTGTTTTTCAATTCCATTTGACACTGCAAGTGGTGTGGAAATTACACACTTCACCTTTAAACAGGTCAGTAATGTTTTGATCTACACTATCTAATTATTGGGGGTTCTCTTTTCTATCAAACTGATCATTGTAATAGGGAAATAAAATGTGACATTCTCCCTCCCAGCCTATAAGGCCAATAAGAAAACAAATGTTCCTCTGTTGACACTAGAGAATATGCTACAGTACAATGCAGGACAAATCACGGGTTTCTCCTAACAGTCAGAGGGCGGAGAGGGCACACTGTTGTTGTATTATGGTCTCTGTTTGCTTGTGTGAGGAGTGGAGTGGCTCCACCTTGCTGACATGTCTCTGCTCTGTCTCTCCAGCAGTGGGAGACTTTTAGCGAACGCTCCTCAAGCTCACAAACTCTGACCCAATTTGATTCTAACATTGCACCAGCTGACCCTGTAAGTCAATCACTCAGTGCTCTTTCATGATTAATGATATTCATTAACCCAGTACTTTGTAAATTCTCTCTGAGAGCGCATGTCCTCAGGATAAATTCACAGCCACAGTGCCATCATCAAATGATTCGTTTTTGTTTTTTCTTTTGCTTGCTGAGCTTACAGATAATTCTTTCATGCTCTTTCTTTCATACTGTATCATGTAATCCAAGTGATGACTCTGGCTGGCTGTCCTTTTGAGGGTGTTGTTCTTGAAGTCTTTTGATGTGATAAAATGATTGTTTAGTTACTCAATGTCAGGTTCTTAACTATTCCTTGTTGATGATAAATCTTCATAAAGTTCAGTGGAACACAATTGTAGTTTTACGACAGCAGCAGATGTGCTTGTTTCTTTTTAGGATACAGCAATAGTCCACCCTGTGCCCATTCGTATGACACCCAGCAAGATCCACATGCAAGAGATGGAGCTCAAGAGAACTGGAAGTGGTGCGTCCATTTATGTGCTTTTAAAATGCAAATTTAATTTATGACTGAACTTAATTTTTGCTCTGAATTTTAATCAAATTATCTCTCTTTTTCTCATTTGTGTATTCCCAATTTTAATCACTATTGCTCATACTTGGGGTTATGGATTTAGAATAAATAATTACATAATTTTTCACACAGTGAACTAATAATCTTATTAACCTGCATTGAAAAAAAGACCAAAAGCCATATTTTACATATCACGCTGACTCAGGAACAAGGAAACAGCCACCTAGCAACCACACAGTAACACACTAAAACATAAGAACCCCTCAGCAACCGCCCTGGCAGATGTCCTCCAATATTTTTAACCACCAATATTTTTAAAAAATTTTTAAAATCTAGTTGTTTAACGGAACTTGTAATTTGCAGTCTAGAAATCTCTTAATGGAGTCTTTCTTCCACAGTAATCAAT
Organism: Mylopharyngodon piceus; assembly: GCA_039654765.1. Classification (NCBI taxonomy): domain Eukaryota; kingdom Metazoa; phylum Chordata; class Actinopteri; order Cypriniformes; family Xenocyprididae; genus Mylopharyngodon; species Mylopharyngodon piceus. The sequence goes on along the minus strand of CM077456.1, from coordinate 7,736,484 downwards.
ATATTAAGCAGCACAAAAAAGCTACTTTTTTAAACCGTGATGCTAACTTTATTATCACTTTTGATCAATTTAATATATCCTTGCTAAATTAAATGATTAATTTCTTTAAAAAAATCTTTTTTTACTCCAAACTTTTGAACTGTAATGTAGTTATGTAATAATTTGGTTATTAAATGTGATTATTTACTCTTGTTTTTACAGATCACACACATCCAACTAGTCCGTTAATGGCAAAACCACCAGAACTTTCTGACGAGACCAAGCTAACAGCAACTATTAAGTTTCCTGGTACCACTGTTGGTAAGTACATCTGGACTATTCAAGCATTTAATTGGCTGGCTGGAAATTTTCTCCTGTAATTCATTCGAAGCCTTTACCATTCCTTTTTACAGGAGATGGCTATAGCAGCTCAGATTCATTTACATCTGATCAAGAGCCCATTTCCAGTGCTGTGAACAGACAAAGGTACTTTACTTCTTGCTGTGGCACCAAATTCAGACACACTATTCATCTTTGTGTTTGTGTTGTCGTGGCTTAAAGAAAAACTCAGATTAACATGGATTAGATTTGGAAATGATTTAGTGCTTTAGATGTGAGTTTTGTCACATCGCGTTTGGTTTAAACATGGTGTGACATTGCCAGCCAAATAGTACTAGCAGCTCATACTATTACAGGTCTCACTCTGGCACCTCTCCGGAAGGACTGAAGGTTGTGGCTCCGCCCCCACCTCCGCCCCGCCCCCCGGCCTCTCACTCACGGTCCTCCTCTCTAGACATGAACAGAAACTTTGCTGCTGTCCCTGCAGGTATACATGCACACAAGCAGTTATCCATTAACTCGTAGCTTCCTGTTTTTTGGGGGTACCGTTAGTAAAAGCTGAAGTTGTCTTTTGTAATTACTTCTCCAGCAGGTTCGCAGCAGCCCGGTGTAGTGGCCTTTCCCCCCGCAGTGCCTCCCAGACCACTGCCCACACAGGTACAGCCCAGTGGTTAGCAATGCTGTATAAACTGCTTTCAGACAATTAGATATCTATTACGCTTTCTTTAAAAGAGTAATGCAATATCTAATTCTCAAATCCCCAGACATCAGTGCCACATGGTCACCGTGTAGTAGAGGGAGATGGTCTTCCAGCACATACCAGCACGTCACCCCAGCAGATGCCAGAACAGCCCAATTTTGCTGACTTCAGCCAGTTCCAGGCTTTTGCTGTGGACCAGCCAGCAGATGATGGAGAGAAACCATCTGATAGTGGACAGGTACAAATGGAACCATATGTTATGTTAATGACTGGTTATGAAGAAAATCTTCTAAAAAATGTAAAAATATGCAGAAATTAATTTGTTTGCAAAAAACATGAGAATGTATTAAACAAGTAAACGTTATATTTCTTATACGTTATATTTCTTATAAAGAAAAAAAGTTTGAAGTCAGTAAGATTTTTTTTTTTTTTTTAAATTTGAAAGAAGTCTCTTACGCTCACTGGGGCTGCATTAGTTTGATCAAAAATACAGTTAAAACAGTAATATTGTGAAATATTAATACAATTCAAAATAACTTTTCTGTTTAAAATGTAATTTATTCCTGTGATGGAAAAGCTGAAATTTCAGCATCATTACTCCAGTCTTCAGTGTCACATAATCCTTCAGAAATCATTCTAATATGCTGAATTGGTGAAACATTTCTTCTTATTATTAATGTTGAAAACAGTTGTGTTTTCTTATATCTTCTATCTTGTCGTTTTTTTTTTTTGTTTTTTTTTTTTGTTTTTTTTGTTTTTTTTGGTGGAAAATGTGTTTTTTTTTTTTTTTTTTTTTTTTTTTTTTTCAGAATTTGTTGATGAATAGAACGTTCAAAAGAACAGCATTTATTTGATTTTTTTTTTTTTTTTTTTTTTTTGTAAAAAGTCTTTTCTGTCATTTCTGATCTATTTAATGCATCTTTGCTGAATAAAAAGATGCAAAGGGGTGGAAAATTTCCAGAATTTCTGGAAGCTTTCCAGGCTTTTTGGAAAGTTTCTGGAAATTTACCGGAAATTTTCCACCCCTTTGCATCCCTTATACTAATATCTTACTGACTTCAAACTTCTAAACCATAGTTTGTATATTATGCACATGTATAAATACAGGCAGAAAGATGTGCGGAAGCTGCCGTGACGATGAGAACAGCAAAGAACGATGTTCAGGCAGAAGAACGAAATGCAACCACTGTCAACTCTGTAAGCCAGTCTCTACCAACCAGTTTTTATATTGCATTACTTCAGCAATATAATATACCTCAATGTATGTTATCCATAGGCCAAAGTATCCACTCCATTGGCCCCACCTCCCAAACCCGTCCGTCGCAGACTGAAATCAGAAGATGAGCTCAGACCAGATGTGGAGGACCTTCCCCAAAAGTCTAACGTCATAGCCACTGTTCTAGCAACCCAGCCCTCAATTCCACGGTAAGCTCAACAGTCAATCCACCAGGAGAGAAAACTTAGATATTTTTTTTATTTTATTTTATTTATTTTTTTTTATTTTACTTTACAATTAATCAATACAAATTTCCAGATACAATGTTTGCTTGTATCCTAATGTGTGCTTCCTCTGTTTTAAATGTTCTGTTTAAAAACAGGTCTATCGGTAAGGATAAAAAGGCCATCCAGGCTTCCATTAGAAGAAACAAAGAAACGAATACAGTTTTAGCCAGACTCAACAGTGAATTACAGCAACAGTTGAAGGTATTGTGAGACGTCTGTTGAATGTGACCACCAGTTTTATAAGACAAGCTGTTCAAAAATGTGATGATTTGTCTTTCCCAAATTTTGTCTTCTTAGGACCTGCTAGAAGAAAGAATATCGCTTGAAGTGCAACTGGAACAGCTTAGACCTTTTTCGCATTTGTAACCGGAGTGTGTGTGCGCTTCAGATTGAATGTGTGTATGAAAGAGTGATTACCCCTGTTTTTTTTTTTTAAGTGGTCTGTTGGATCCTCTGGCAGGATGTCCATTTCACCCATCTCCACTCCTCTGCTGACTGTGTGAGAAGAGACAAAATCGCTGCTTCCTCCAGACCGTTCTCTCTCACACAGCCATTCAGAGGGATGGGGTCCAGGATTGTTATCCGTTATGGCACTTTGATGAAACAGAAAGTCTGAGTGGTTGTATATGTAATACCCCAGACATTGCAAGTTATGTTTAGTGTGTGAGGCAAGAGCCTGACGTCTTGGCCGGCAAGAGGCTGTAATTCTGGTTAACATGAAGGAGCCTCTTCCCCTCCTGTTCTCCAGAGTCTCGAGGCAGCTTGTCATGTTCTTCCATGTTAGGGCACCCGTGTGTGCTCAGACAATCATGTGAGGCCATGCACTGGTCCTAAAGAGGGGAGAACTGATTTTTGGGAGATCATATTTCAGAAGTATGCTTCAGTAAACTGATTCTGACAGGCACTTGTTAAAGGGACAGTTCATCCAAAAATGTATTCACCCTCATGTTGTCACAAACCTGTAAATGAGGACTGGAACTGTTAAGCTCCACAAATACAAAAGAAAGGGCAAAAAAAGTGGTCCAAATAACTTGTGTGCTATATTTCAAATGTTTTGTAGTTATATGATTGCTTTTTGCAAGTAACAAAAGCTGGTTTTCTGCTCTAGTTAACTGGATTAGTCAAATTTGTGAACCATTCATTCATTTTTTTTTTTTTTTTTTTAAATCTGGATCAACTGAATCATTAAAAAGATTTGAACGAAATCAAATGAATCACTTGTTCATGAATCAGACAGTGCTACTTCTCTTGTCAAAACAGCAAAAAGAATTACAAATAACGGCTTAAATTTTAGTCTGTTCCTCATACAAAATCTATTTTATGGCTTCAGTAATTTTGAAATATAATGCACAAGTGAAATAATCTGCTACTTTAATGCTTATTAGTCCTCATTTACTTTTATTATATTAAAGAGAGTTCAAAAATTCACCTTTTTTGACACATGGATGAAGGAAAACCCATACGGGTTTGAACGATTTTGAGCAAATGACAGAATTATTTTTTTAGATGAACTAACCCTTTAATATTTCTTCCTTGCCATACCAATGGACGGCACATTGTGTGTGTTTGTTTCATGTGCATGAGAGAGAGTTTGAGGACAACAGTTGCAAATGAATGGCATCAAAGACTGCTTAATTTCCTTCTCTTAACACACTCTGTTGTGGTAAAACAAAATGACCCGTTCAACCTTGTACAGTCTTTCACCCCGGGATAGCAGATGTTCCTCTCTGTCTCAACTGTTGGCTGTACCTCATACGGTACATCATCTGCATCGTAAACTCTGTGACATCATTAGTACGTAATTGTGAGACCTGAAACAATAACTGCACTTTCTCCCCTTCGGCTTTCATTTGTCTTTTCTCGTCACTGTTTTTGCATGTCGTTCACGATCTCATTTTGTATAAAACGATGAACCACTTGATTTGTATCTGTAACGTCTGAACTAGTGTGACGTTTGTGTTGTTACATAGACTTGCGCCATGTCTCTCATTCATTCGTTTGTTTTGACTGATGTCTGTCTTTTCTTTCTCATCCTTAAAGCCTTACTTCCTGGTGTGCAGGTTTTCACAGTAATGTATCCCCCCCATGTTAAATCAAGGTGAGCCTTTTCTCCCTGCTGTTCAGGCTGATTTACTGTATCAGGGGTATGTTGTATATTGTATGATACACACCTTTTGATCTCATATGTAAATTTGCATTAATTGCTGACTAACAGCAAATATTCTATTTAATTGCTTATATAATGGCTGTGGGATCATAAATGTTTAACTGCATGGATGTGTCTCTGCAGAATGAACTAGCAGCTGTGTGATTTTTACACAAAATAAAAATGGCACAATATTTTAATAATTTCCTTTTTTGTCAAGAGCTCCAACTGTTTTCCAGTAGTCCAGCATCACTGGGGCGTTTCACTGTTTGCATTGCTCCACTTTTCTGTGTTCTTGTTACAAGACAGACTGACAAGCTGTGCTTTAGTGGTGGGGATTATTCACTGACTCTGCAGGTTACATCACAGGTCTTTATGAGTGAGTCATCAAATCACTCATTGGAAAAACACTGATTCTTTCAGGAACTAAACTATTGGCTGTCTTCATGAGTGGATCATTAATTCGTTCGCTCAGTCGATTTGCTCAAAATCATTGGTTCATTTGAGAATGAAATGGGTGACTATGAGTGAGCCATTGAATCATTGCCTTCAATCATTGATTCATTTAAAAACTGCTACTGTTCGTGTTGCATGGAAATTTTTTTTTTTTTTTTTTTTTTTTTTTTTGGGTGGAGCAAAAGTAACTGGCAATAAAAAAAGTCATCAGTTTCTTACTACAAGGCTCCTTTATTAACAAAGGGGATCACAAGTAAGCAATAAGGTACTCGAGGCTGTGCTGTATCGTGAATAAGCCATGACTTATTCATGATACAGCACTAGCCTCGAGTACCTTATTGCTTTTATAAAACGGTTACCACACAATACAAATATTAAAGCCAAAAATATGTATCAATGCAACTTTCATGAAGTAAACTTTCACTAAAAGCCTTCCTTCCACCGGGAAAAAAATAGTCCCTGACCGTGAACGGCAACAGAAGTTAAGTTATTACGCCATTAGATGGCGGCAAAGACTGTCTTTATGAGTGTGTCGGTCAGTAGCGAAGACTTTTACATTGAAAAGACTGAATTGTTGTGAACACGGAACAAGACGCAACTGACAAATACTTTGACTAGTGCTGTCAGTCACGGGAAAACCCCTTAACTGTTAAAAGGACAAGATAATACATCGGACAGTTAAACGGATTTTTTTATTATGAACATAGGACTGACTTGAAGGAAAATGCTGAATGCAGGTAATAAACTCGCTCACTCGATCTCTTTCTCACAATACTCTTCTACATAATACAGTAAGCTTCAATGAACAATATCAATTGAGAACATACAGTTTACGTTGGGTGAAGCGGTCATAGCCGTGTTTTATCATGAATAAAACAGCTATTGACCAATCAGAATCAAGGACAGGAACTAACCGTTTTATAACTTTAAATAAACTGAACCACGATTTAGTATATCATATGATACTTGCATTTGCCTTAGTTGTTAAAGAGTGTCCAGATATACAGTTTTAGGAGAGAGTCTCGATGGTTCGATCCGATAGTGCTAAAGTTGTAATCGTTTCCTTCTGAGTTGAATGAAGAAATGATGACGAACTTGCGCTGTTAATTTGATTCTGTTGTGGTTGAGGAAGTTGTGCTGGCTTTTAAGTTCCACAGAGGTCACACCCCTGGAGTTTTGGCTTGACCAATGAGAAAGGTGCAATTTCCAAGCGGGAACGTTCCTTTGTTTAGAACAAATGTTTTAGGATAAAATTATATAGAATAGCAGTCATGCTCATCTGATTTTGCTTATATGTTGAAATTATAAATCAGTGATGTTAATTTAGTTCAGAGTATTATTCATTATATTAACATATTCATTTAGTTTTCATCCAGATGAGGGTGAAGTTGAATGCTAATAAGTTATGCTATCATAGGAAATTTAGAGCAGAAGTGTAAATGCAGAACAGTGCAGAAATATTTTATTTTTTTTAAGTGCAATTAATCATAACGCAATGAATTACTTAAGTCCTCTTAGAGACGTGTCTTCAGCCTTGTTTTAAAGGTGGATTCTGCTGTTTGGATGGATGTTGGAAGCACTGGAGGAAAGTGAATGAAGGTTATATTAGGTGACCTTTTCCCCTTATTAACATATATATGGAAACTGCAGCATTAAATTTTATTGCTTGCTGGAAATTTTACACCACCTTTTAGCTCATTAAGAGATGAAGACAATCTGGAATTTTCTGTGTTTTATTGATATTTGACAATGTACAGTTGATTACGTTTTCATAAGCACTTATTCTATACAATCTCTGTAGGGTCTCTGAATGTTAAATGGTATGAGACAGCAGGAATAATGCTAGACAAAAGAAATCCAGTTACATGAGTACAACATCTGTCAATATTCATTTAGTTCTAATTCATAATCATCTCGAGTGCTTTTCAGAGAAAAGGGAATATCTTCTTCACTGGAAGTACCCACCCTCCAAAACGTTTAGTTTATGACCCTGGAGAAGAAAGCATTAATGGTTTTTCATAATTACACAATCATATAAGGTTTAGAATTAACCAAAATGGAAAAGATTGGTGTGAAGACTCACACAGTGTTCTGTTTGTAACGATCCAAAGCCTCCTGTGCCACCACCTCGGAGAATTTTGGGTCGCTCCAGGGAATCTCTCCTGGCACGGTGAAGCTCATATCTGGCCCGTCAAACAGTTTGACTGACACTTTAGTGTCAGCTGGATTCTCTACATTATCCAAGCCTTTTGACATCACCTGCACATAAAATGTTGGTGATTGAGTGTTCTGCATAGTGAAAGGGGTTACAGTGGTCTGAATCACATAATTAGGACCTACTGCCTGTATTTTAAAGAAGCCATCCTCATTTTTGGTGTGGTTAGCTAGAGAGGACACCCAACCGAATTGCTTGTTGAACAGGTCCAGTACACTAGAGGTGTTGAACATCTTCTCTTCGAATCGCTTTAGCAGGTTGTTGTACTCCTGGGTGAATCTCTCAGCCCTGGCGAGAGCCCTCTCCAGCTCCTCCTTCAGGGGGCCTTCCAGGGGCCTCTTTCCAGAACAGTCTGAGGAAGAGAACAAGACTCTAAGTGTTAGATAACGGGTATTTCTCTTTTTAAAATCCTAAACTGGGACCAAAATATTTTAAGTTTTGTGTTGGATAATATAACATGAAAACAAGACATTTAAATATTGCACTTACCAATATGCTGGATCTCCTTACATTTCTCACACTCATCCTTTAGTTTAATGCAGCCAGCCGAATTGCGGCGAATTTCCCTGCAGGTCATCTTATCGTTTCCAAATGGTTTAGTTATAATAACATCCTCGTTTACTCTCCCATCTGTGAATACAGGTTTACAAAATTAAAAGTGTCTGGGGTATAAGCTGTCTGTAAGTAAATGAATACTATTATAAGCACTATTTTATGCTGTCACAGTATAAACAAAAATATTGTGTTATACATATGTGACAAAAGAAAATATTTTGAAGAATGTTGGTTACTAAATTGTTTCAGTTTTCTTTGACTTCTATTCTATGAACAAAAACCAATGGAAGTCAGTGGAAACCAAATCTGTTTGGTTATAAGATTCTTCAAAATATCTTCTTTTGTGTTCCACAGAAAAATAGAAAGTCATATAGTATACTATACATGTATAGTAGGTACTACATTTGGTAATAACTAACAGTTTAGGTGAGTAAATGATTGATTTTTGATTGAACTACACCTTTAAGTGTGACTTTTAACGTTGTACATGTTGTTACATCCAGGCTTGTAGATTCTGAAATTTACCTTCAGTGGAGAAATCCATATCACTTCCCATGTAGGGCCCGAATGACTCAAAAATGTTTCTTGCCATCTCCATCATGGGGCGAAACATGCTGTGGAAGCTGTGGAACTCTGTGTCCTGCATGGGGGACCTGTAGATACGAGCAGCCCGGCCGGCCGTTGTATCCTGTCTTCCAAACACGCTGGGCATACGGAATGGACTGGGGAAGAGGCCGGGCTGGTGGAAGGCATGCATGTGATCAAACACCTTCATGCTGTCCATGAAGATGTTGTCTACTCCATCGGCAACCTCTGTGTACCGTTCCTCCAGGTTCTCGAAGTGTCTGGTCTGCTGCTTGTCCTCATCCACCAGGGTCTCAATGTTCTGTCCATTTATCCAAATGGAGATGGGAGAGGTCCTGTTCAAAACCTCCTCCAGCTAAAGACGGACAAAGAGAGAGGGATGGTTGCTAGCACCAGAATGAGGTCAGGATTATTGCAGGGATGTTTGTGCAGACGTATCACCTGTCGTCCCACCAGGCCGGCTCCACTGCTGCAGGTGCGTGAGTAATACTTAACGCAGGTTTTTCTCAAGCAGGGCTTGCACTCCTCCCACAGAGCCTGCACGGTTTCATTACACACGCTCTGTTCCTCACTTAGCTTCTCCTCCATCTCCTTAGCCATCTTCAGAGCAGTCTTTTCGATGGAATAGCACAAGAAAAAAGTGAATAAAACGTATGTATTATAAAGAGTGACTATAACTGCAGGGGCTACAGAAAATATTTGGACACTCAAGTCACACTTGAAAATGTATGAATGTCATTACATTATATAAGTACACTTTACAATAAGGTTTGATGTGTTATTAGTTAATGCATTGGCTATCATAAAGTAACAGTTTTTCTTATGTATTGATCTAGGTTAATGTTAATTTATAAATATATTACTGTTCATTTGTTAACTCATAATAAATTAACTAATGGTAATTTATACAACTTGACATGTTAATGCATTAATATATATAGGTTACGTATTTAATATACATATTTTTCTCAGTGTCTATTAATCTAGGTTAATATTAATTTATATATATTGTTCAATCATTGTTAATAAAAAAATTACCTAATGTTAATTTATACAACTTGAAATCTTAAAATAGTATTAATATATGTAGATTATGTAATTAATGTACATAATTTGTCTTAGCATTTATTGATATATTATGTTAAGATATAAATATACTATTGTTCATTGTTAATTTATTATAAATTACCTAATGTTAATTATACAACTTTAAATATTACTGTATGCAGATTATGTAACTATTTTTATTGATCTAGGTTATTGTTAATTTATGAACATACTATTATTCATTGTTAATTCATAATAAATTAATATTTAAAGTTGTATACATGAACAGTAGTTAAAATGCATTAATATACAGTATGTAGATTATGTAAATAATCTACATAATTTTTCTCAGTATTGATCTGTTAATGTAAAGTTTTAAATATACTATTGTTTATTGTTAATTACCCTAATAATGGTTTATACAACTTGGAATGTTAAAATTGTATTAATGTATGTAATTTACATTTAACCAAGATTAATAAATGCTGTGTTTATTTCAAATTAGCTTCTGTAAACTATGTAAATACTTCTTTATTTTATATCATTGTTTGTGCTTGTTCAGTTCAGAACATTTAATATTTTATAAATGAGTATATAAGTTTAGTTTGGCTGTCTCACCTCTTTCTGTTGCTTGGTTTTCTCCAGTTCAGACAGGAACCTTTTGTGATCCTCTCCTGATCGCTCCATCACAGTCTTCATCTCCTTCACCCCAGTGATGGCATTTTCAATCTGCTTATCCAGGTACTTTTCACCAAGCAGTGAAATCTCTGCCAAAAAGCAATTATGGTTATATTACTGTCCTGTGGTTATTCACAACATGTCTGCGCAGTTTTTATTTCCCACACACACACACACACACTTACGATTGAGCTCCTCTTTAGTTGGGGGTAACAGACACTCTGTGGAGAGGTAAAGTAGAGAAAGCCCCAGCAAAGACCATGAGACCTTCATCTTTGGTGGCTGCTTGTGACTGGATTTCAGAAGCTGTTTAACACAGTGGTCAGAAAATAGTGCGTCACTCAGTAGTGAAGCTTTTTTTTTTTCTTTTCAATTAAGCTGTGGTGAAAGTGACTCAGCAAGTTTATGACCATGAACAATTGCAAAAACCACACTTTAAATAATGCATTTTGTAGGAGACACTCTCCTACAGACTGTGATCAATAAATCCATTGTATCAGTGTATCTATTTATAGGACTGAAACAAATATTGTCAGTGTCCTTGTCTTTCTGCGACCTTGTTGTTTCTGAGCAGAGGGCCAAACAGATTTATTGTGCCACTTTGTACCATCTTAGTCCTTTTTGAAACTATTTTATATTCCGTATTGGCTATATAATGTCAGAGTCAAAATATTTACTAGTTCAGCTACAACATGTTAGTTCACCAAAAAATAAAAATTTACTTGCTCATGTCATTCCAAACTGAATGCATTTCTTTCTTCTGTGGAACACAAATGAAGATATTTTGAAAAATATCAATGTTTTGTCTGTACAGTGAAAGTAAATGGGGTCTAATGTTAATGTATACCCCACTGTCCTTCATTGTATAGACAAAAACATTCTTCAAAATATCTTCTTTGTGTCCTGCAGAAGAAAGTCATACAGGTTGACATACATGATGACTCATGTTTGGGTGAACTATCCCTTTAACCAGTATCAAACCAAAAGGATTTGAAGAACACAATCAGTGAAAGTGTAGCAAACTTGCGACCCTTTGAACGTTTATATGTTCCCTTCTGTGATTACATGGATTTGAAAGCAAATCCCCTTCACTAAAGCTTTCAAAACGGCTGTTCTGACAGAACTTAATCCCAGTTTTGTGAGTTTGCAGAAATGTCTGATTCCAAGTAAGTTAACACTGCACTTTTAATCATGTTGGACATTTCTAAACGGCAAGATAAGCCATTGGTCCTCAACAGCTGCTGCTGAATTCATAATTCACACCAGAGTCTAAGTAAACATCATAAAAGCTTTGACTTAGTCATGGGCACAAGTTTCCTCATTTTACTCTGGTTACGTGTACATAGACACCCCAACTCAGCCAAGTTAAAGCCAGGAGCCTAGTTACATAAGAAACATGCACAGATGTTAACAGGAAGAGCCAATGAACGGAAAGAAATCTTGTACTGTTCTGCAATGTTAAACAAGGTGTATGACTTGCAGTTTTTTGCTTTCTTCATAACCTAACAGCCCTGATGTTGTTTGTTGCAAACATCCCATTTTATCTTCTTGTTTCCTTTGTTTGAGTTTATTTTGTCCTTGTGCTTAATCTTGTGATATTTGTTTTGGAATTATATCTCTGGCATGTGGTGTTTATAAGAAACAAAGTGTATCACACAGATGGCTTGTTCTGAGTGAGGAGATTTGCTTTGTTTAATGTTATCTTGCTAGGGCACAGTATGCATTCTGAATGCACTTGACCTTAGCTTAGTTCCCTCATCAGTTTAGGGCTGTGAGACAAATTCCTCTCTGCAATGAAAAAATCAATACAAATTTGCCTAGGGACGACACATACTCGATTCAGCCAAACAGCCCAGATAGACTTTTTGGATAATATTAACAACAAGAGGGTGGATTGTAATTCATAAACTGCATAAATTATATGTTATAATATCTCATGCCAAGTAAAACTGTACAAACAAAATCTTTGCAGCAGTGGATTATTGCTCAGTTGTTTGGTAATGTATATAAATATAGCATTAATTGCAGTACAATGCAATTTTATAGTACATTAAACACCAAAATGGCATTACATCACTGTAATCTGAATATAAATAGTGACTCACATATATGTTTATATTAAAAGATATTATATAATAATATCTATAAAATGTAATTATATAAACAAACAAGATTGTCAACATCCTTATAATGTGTTCTCTGTACTCACCCTGCTTTGATGCTTTTTCTTCCTTGCAGATGGACTGTGCTTCCTCTGATTTGTTTATATACTGGGAGGCTGGGTGATGTTGACGACGTGATTCACGGATGAGAATGGCTGTGGCTTTGGACTGTTCCAGAAACTGTTCTCTCAACAGCAGAGGCTCTCTCTGACCAGAAGTGGGCAATATTGCATCGTCTTGCTCATCTCATTGTGCTTGTAGGGGCAGAGACTGAACATGGGGTTTACGGGAAAAATGCCTTCTAGAATTTACCGGCAAAGACAGCATGTGGATAATTTGTCACTGTCAGATAGTTACAACATTTAGTGGTGAATCACCTTAACATGACATCTGCTCTAGCAGAGCAAAGAATAATCTGGTGAATCATGTCGAAGTAGAACACCAGTTCTGAAATAAAGTAAAATAGTGTGCAACTTTTTGCAGGTTATACAAGCCTGAGTTTAATATTAAGCACGCTCTACTAGACCTGTTATTGTCATGCGTTTGACCCGATATAGTCACCCAGGTGGCTTTATTTATGTGCCATTTATTTATGTAACATTACTCACTGTAATATTAAAACAAAAAAGAAAAAGGCAAAAATGTCAGTGAAACCTGCAAGACTTTCTGGAGAGACATACTGAGACTTATAATGCTCGCAGTCATTACAGACATAAACGTGTTATTTTGTAAGAGATTATTATGTGTGCTTTGACCAAAACATGTCATTACTTATTGCATATTACACATTAAGATTGGGCCACAACCACAGTAAATCACTCCTGCAGTGGATGGAAACTGGTGTTTCAGTTCACTAATCAAGTCATAGCTTGTCAGGTAGCTTTCATCCCCTAGTCTCAGAATTGACTTAGCTTTTTGTGACCGAGCCAGAGGAACCTAAATATCAGAAAAAGCAGAGCTCATAATGTTCTGAAATTTGGTGATTCAAAGCTTGTTTTTATGCTGTGTGATATTGCACTCTGTAGGAGCATGTTTAAACCCATACTTTCCCCACAGGACATCTGCACAAAGAACCAACACGGCCAGACAAACACTCCCTCTTCATGATGTTATGCATCTGTAAAATGTTGTCAGGTCATCCTACTCATTAAATGCAATACAGTACAAGATCTTACACAGGTTTTACACCTACTCATTTTCCTTTATCTAATTAATTAACCTTCAGTACTTAAAGGGATAGTTCGCCCAAAAATGAAAATTCTGTCATCATTTACTCACCCTCAAGTTGTTCCAAACCTGTATCAATTTCTTTCTTCTGCTAAACACAAAAAAAAGAGAAATTTTGAAGAATATGGGTAACCAAACAGTTGATGGGCCCCATTGACTTCTATAGGTTTTTTTCTCTCCATACTATGCAAGTCAATGGGGCCCATCAACTGTTTGGTAACCCATATTCTTCAAAATATCTTCTTTTGTGTTCAGCAGAAGAAAGAAATTCATATAGGTTTGGAACAAATTGAGAGTGAGTAAATTTTTTTTTTTTTCATTTTTAACTATCCCTTTAACTCACCCTGCCCAAATCACGTGGCTTGTTGAAGAAAGGTGTGTTATTACTTTTCTAAACAATCAAAGTAAAGATTTCACCTGGCATACACCAACACTGAAGGAGGGAACTAAGCCATATCTGGAGACCAGAATTAGAGTGTGCTGTTTTGACTTGGAACAGTGAGTGACTGCTTAGTAACTGCATAGCAATGCCCTGCTGGCAGTGCCAACCAACCTCAATACATCATGGCGCGCGGAGGGTTTTGCACTGGTAAGTTATTCAGAATATAAAGTATTTGGGGGGGAATAAACCTTAAATGTCATGGGTCGTGGACATGCATGAATACCTTGTGTTTTTAATTATGTGGCTCCATTTTCTTAGTGGCAACAGAACGGGCATATTTCATTTACATCTAGCAAATATGACCTGATCACCTTCTTTGACTCCCTGTCCTCTCAAATGGAGATCTCGCCTCATAAACAATACCAGTGAGTGGTCCTCCTCTGTCAATATCACTCACAGCACGCTGTAAAGTATTAAAAGTTCCACCCTATTTCTTGGCATTTTAAATGCGATCACACTGGGATTTCATATCTACTGGCACGTTGCCTTTGCCAGAACATTTTGTTTCTCCTGCCATTGTGAAAGGAAATTTCCTTTTTTATTTTTACTCAATTTTCAAAGGTTTTTAAAGGTACATTGTGAAACTTTTTTTTCGTTGTTCAAAATTAGCAAAATATATTAAAATATAGTAAATGCATAATCCTTCTCTCTTACCCTGATTCACTATGGTAAGCCTGTGTGTTTATAAAGCCCCCCAATTTCGAAAGTTGAATGCAATGAGCTCGTAATCACGACTTCAGAAGTGGGAATTATCAAATTTCCGATAGCACGTGAAGGCAGCATTACGCTGCGTTCCAGACGAGGTTGGACGTGGGAATATCCCAATTTAAATGTCCCACACTTCAGACCTCAGTGTGTTCCAGTCAATCACACGTCACGTTCACATGTTGACCATGTGATGTCGCCACAAAACAAGGAGAGCATATCGTGTTTTTGTGTCAGTTATGGCAAAAACAGAATAAAAAATAACATATCTTTGAAAACAGCTGACGAAAAGCAAAAACGAATGTTTCTTTACATTAACTTAATGTGTAATGTTAAAGCTTGTTTTTACGTTTATGCTCATTAGAAACAGGACTTGCCGACATATTGAAAGTGACGGGGTTGATTGATGTACCCCGACTTCAGAGGTCGAATGTCCCACTTTGAGTGGCATTCCAGACGTCATTTCCTAGGAGGTAGGAAAAATCCAAAAAGTAGAAAAGTTGCTCCGGCAACTTTGACTTCTATATGGTGTGGTTAGTTAGTTGTCACAACGAGTGAGAAAGGTTGATATAGACACCTCCAGGGAATCACCCATTAAAAAAAATGGCGAACAGGAGAGTCTGCTGGCAAAAAGAGAATATGACAGAGCTCGTAATAAAACAAGAATCAAGATTGGCTTGGCTTTTCGGAGATGGCGAGAACTGAGGGATTTGAAATGTTGTAAAAGCGACGCGGAGATGACGTTTTTATTACACGAGTGAGTTTTATTGAACAGATAACTTGTCATATGTAGCTCTCTAACAGATTTCATTGTAAATCATTGGGAAGGGTCATTTAATTTGTCCGTAAAATGCATGCAGTTTCTTTTTTAAGTGCTAGAGGGCCAAAAGTTACATAGTGTACCTTTTTATATAATTTAAATATTGACAGAATTTTTTTATTTTTGGGTGAACTATTCCTTCAAGTAACTTTAGTTTTGTCCTCTGGGTGGCAGTAATTCCTATGAAAGGCAGAGACGGAAAGCACAGCTGTGGGGTCACAAGCAGAAAGGCGTTTCAAATAAACGACAACATCTTCATAAATATGGATAACAGTTGAAGAGACATTTTAGAAAGAAAACCGGTGAACAGATGTGCAAAATTTTGTTTTCATATATTATCAATCTTCTTACTTCCAACAAGCATCATGTGTGCTGTAGAACATTTCAAGTGCCAATTCTGTAACTTATTTACTAGTAAAGTCCTCTGAATCAGTTTGAAAGCATATTAAGTGGCAGATGGTTTTCGTGCTAGTCTATTAAACACTACTCTATTTGCTGGCATTATTTATGGTTTTGGCAAGCAGATCAAAGCGGGTGGTTTTGGAGTAATTTGATGCATGCTAACACTCTGCTTCAACACATATGGAGGTATGCTTGTGCAATTAACATCAGATCATCTGCTAAACCTCTCATTCATTTAAAGATAAGTTGTTGTTTTTTTAGTTGTTTTTAATCCAACAGTCCCAAAAATATTATTAGATACTGGTGAAATTTGATAAACCATAACCATTACAATTACACAACATCATTAAGATGCCATTTCATACTAGCTGTCAGCATGTCGCTGTTCTTTCCTCAGTAAACGTGATAAATCTCAATCAGTTCATTTATTAAAAGCACATTTGCTTCCACATCTGCGCAAATATTAACAACGAAGCTAAAATTGTGAACTATGAACATCCAAGTGAGACCTTGCACACAAGTTAAATGAGAAACATCATACCCTTTTGATTAATTCAATTCAATTCAGTTCTTTATTTATAGAGCTGCTTTTGTGAGAACAATGGGTTAGGAAGTGCTTAACACAGACTGTAAGTGAGTGTAATGGCTAAATGGAACACTATCAAACAAGTATTATGGTATTGGCATTGTTTTTCATGCACGGCACTGTGATATTACAATGATTTTTTGGGACATGTCCCATGGTATAACAATGGTCTTCTTTAAACACCATGGTATGTGAATATTTTCATGTTCATTTAGTACAATGGTACTACATTCTCATTACATTAAGTGAAGGTTACTCTTCTTTTCAGACAACACTTTTACTCTCTTCTTTCTTTGTTTCTAATGTTTTTTTCTTACTCTTTTTCAACTTGTTTTGTTCTTTTAGGTGATCACGGAAGAACAATAACAGACAAATGGGAGAGCTGATCTTGAGGTGGAGCAGAAGTGAGCTTGTTTTTGTTATGAACACATGAGGATGAAAAGAAACCTTATATCATCATCTTCTTTTTCCCAAATCCCCGCTCCATGAATGGAATCCGTGATTGCAAAACATCCATATGGGACACAGAATTCCTGGAATCTCCTGTCCTAATTTGACTTTTCTCACTTGATAACATGGTAACTATACTGTATTCTGTGATGGCTTTGCATTTGAGGCCATGATTGACATTTCTTGACTATTACATGATTAAAATTATTAAAACCATTTAATAATTTTAAATGGTTTTAATGAATCAATTTTTTTATACTAACAGGCCCACATGCTTAATCAGAAACAGAAGCCATCAAAGATATGTCGTGGAAGGAGAATGACAGTAAATGAAAAGAGGTAAAAGTCATGTGCCTCCAAAGGTATTTGATACCCAAATAGAATAACATTCTATGTAATGAATTGTTTGTTGTTTTTTCAAATAAGATATTGCTAATTACAAATTACAAACATATAGTCTTAAAGCAATAGTTTACCCAAAATAATAGTTCACCCTCATTTGTTGCAAAACTTAGTTTCTGCTGTGGAACAATATGTTTTGAAGAATGTTCATGCTGCTCTTTTATATACATAGAAATTCACTGTGATCACAAATGTCAAAATCCAAAAAAGTACAATAAAAGTGGCCTATTTGAGTTGTGCACTATTTTCCAAATCTTCTGAAGCCATACAATAGTTTTGTGTAAGGAACAGACAGAAATATAAGTTGTACATTACTGAAAATCTTTCAAATCACATTCATGCTTCCACATATTCAAATCTGCCATGTTAAAATCGGTTATGAGACACGTGAAAATCAATGGAGTTTAGCTTCATTGAAATCAAACCTGACTCCATGCAACAAGTTTGGCATTTAGATGGTTTTTGTGGTAATTTTATGGAACTATATTATATTTTCATGGTAAAACATCTTTTAAGTGGAAAAATGAAAGAGTTTGAAATTACATGATGGTGAGAAATTAATAACAGAATTATTCCTTTAACACAGTGGGGTTTTTTAACCAAAAAACTTAGAAGGGGTTGCAGGTTGACTTTATTTAAATTTATAACTTCTTAGCTTATCCGAATATATTATTATAACTCTAAATTTTAATGAAACAATCAAGCTAAATTGAAATCATATTTCCTCCCCTCTCAATGACTATTGTTTTTATTGAAAATATATTCACTATATCACAAAAATGAATCGTGGTTAATTTAATATATCAGGAATCTCAGTTTATGGGATTTACTATGAATTTTGCATTATAGATTTTCCAAACTTTTTTGTGAACCAAATTCTCATTTCCATTGTATAAAGTGTGGTAGATTTTCCCCTACGCACCTGACTTAAGTTTACCTGGGGCGTCTCCTAGTCGACACCCGAGCGTCTACTGGCGACACTCAAAAATATTTATACTCTAGCACTGAGTCGGTCAACGCCTTGACCCTTTTGAACACTATCACTTGGGAATAAGGTCTCTAGTGCACAGCAATAACCAGATAGACTCCAGACTATGCCTTAGAATATGCTTTATTCATGGCCGGAGGACCTCATATCAATCACAGAGAATCCCACCAGCAAAAAGAATACAACAGTTTATATAGGATAGGAGCATGGCAAAACATTCTACAATATGATTGGTTCAAACCCTCCTGTTACTAGGTAAAGCAAGATCTGTTTATTAGTTCGTTGGTTACTTAATATCATTGGGAGTTTTTTTATTTAGGGTTGTCTTATTCTTATATTTGGACATGATTCAGACACACACTGACTTAGGCCTAAAGTTTGAGGACATTTAGGTTTCAAAAGCATATAAATGTTATTCCTGCAAGGAAAAAGAAATTTTAGTTATGATTAATTAAAAAATTCCATCACAAAAGATACATGACTGGAATGACTTAATTTTAAACTGAATGCTAATATTGCTCAATAGAACATTGACATTGGCATTTTAAGCATATATACACTGTCTGTAGTTCAGAAAATGTGTATGCAAAAAGTATGAAGCTACACTTTGAGTTCACAAGCATTAATAGCACAATAATATTTATCTCTCCTCTCAACAACAAACTCTTTGGGAACAGCATGTTCCTTTTTGTTCTATATGGCAAACATAATTTGTAAATCTCTCAACAACAAAAGGCCACAGAAGATAAAGGTGCCTGTTGCTCCAGTACCAAACATTTGTTAACAATTAGGCCAGTGCTCAAGACTGACTCACTGAAGCACATGTACCGTGTCCCACCTCCTCCTTTTCTCCTCCTTCTCCCTTCATCGACTCCCTCCCTTTCCCACACAGAAACAATCACTCCCTCTCTCCGGCATGTTTCCCAAAGCTGCACATGGTTACTGTCCAAGGTATTACTTTCCACTGGTTCTATAGCAAAGAGGCAGCATGTTATAGAGGGGTCCTCTTGACACACCAGCTGTTGGATGCTGCACCCACAAGAGTCCTCAACATTGGATTAGTCTGCAGATATTTCTTGTAAGAAAACCAGTATTCTTCTTGAATGATGCTCTGGATTCTGATAAGTCTTTGAAATACATCCCAAGTTGGAACGTTCAGACAGGTGAAATATATTTGGTCTCCACACACATATTTACCAAATTGACCTGGGGTGTTTTACGGAATCAACATGAAAGGTAAGCAATGTTTGTTTTTATTGATTCATACTTTGACTAATTTGTTTTTTTATTCATGTGAGTAATACTTGTAAATACTGGCAAACATGAGCGTGCTGACAGCACACATTCAAAACTGAAACTCTGAGGGTCTAGAGAAAGCAGGGAGCTGTTGATGTTGGATGCAAGTTTGTGTTTCTGTTATTTTGACAGCAAAATACATCATACCTTCATCACTCTCAGCTTGACACTATTTGCTATTGAATTTTTAGATGAACCACATCGAAGGGGCAGCATTTTCGATGCTGGTTCTAGTCAACACAGAATAATATAAGACCATTGGTTTTCATTAAAGCCAAGCCAGTTCTTTTTGAAGGCAAGTGGAACATGTGGATTTGCATCCTTTGGTAGGATCTTGAATTTATAGGAAACATATCCAAAATGAAGATAAACTTTTCTCTCTATTAATGCATAAACCAGAGACTCATGAAAGAGCATGGCTCCTAATGCATTCCTCATGCCGTGAGAGATGTGCGGGAAGTTCTTCATTCTTCAAGTGTGGTCAGCAGGTGTGGAGCCAGTGTTAACCGCACAGGCATAAATTCCCTTCAGCTGTTTTTTTCCAAGATCTGACCAATGAATCTATTTCTAATAGACATAAAGGTGCAAAGAGGTTCTTCTTATTCTTGGTTACATCTAATTGAAGTGTATCAGATCTAATGAAACACATTTGCGCCACATATTTGTTTATAATTGAATACAGCACGTCCTGATTTTGCCAAGTTAGACACATTCCTGGGACAACATATTTTGTTGATCCTGGAACAACATTCCTGTTTGAAAATTTAGTCCTAACCATATTCCTAAGCTTACCCATAAGTTATCCCTAAAATCAGAGGGAAATGATAGGTGAATAACACTGATGTAGAAGCACCTAACCCAGCTGGTTGTACGCCTAAAGTTGACATAAACTGTAAACTTGTCTCTCAGACCTGATTGGTTGATTGGGATGTCGTTCCAGGATCAACAAAGATGTTGATCCAGGAAGATGTTGCACTTGGTGGAATCAGGGTCTGCACTGAAGATGGAAGGACCAAAGAAAATGGTCAAAGAAAAACTGTGTTTTAAAAGCCTAATGGGGTTGTCTTTGTCTTAAGAGCCTGTAAAACATCCCAGAACATGTATTTTTAATGTAATTAATGTGTGACTGTAAACATGCAGATGTCTAAAGATGGGAGTGTAGGGGTGAGATTCACCTCCATTTATTCCTTTATTTTCGTAAACTACAATATATAGAATGTTTTCAATTACTCTCTATTGAACTATATGGTTGAACTCTTCAGTAGAAGTGCACATACTTTTAAAAATGCGTGTAACGCAGTTGTACATCAAGTAGAACTGTAGAGACACTTGTCTTTATTAGTTGTGGTTGGGTTTCTGTGGTTTGGAAAGACCCTGCCCTCTGCCTCCGCTTCCCATCTCAAGCTGCAGGCGTTCCTGTCAGATGTTTTATACCCACTGCATACATCTGGTCACATAATACCAGTATTACTGTATGTTTCCTGTGTTTTGGTGCTTTTCAGTGAAGTGTATCCATTTAAAGGCATGGGAACACTAGGCAAACTCTTGAACCCACAGTTTAGAGATCATGTACACTACGCCAGTTCGTTCTTTTGGACAGCAAAGCCCCAGAAGATACCCTTGAGAACACCTCATCAAGTAGCTTTCCGTTGCGAGATTTGAAGGATTAGGAGAACCCTCAGACATCTTTGGCCACTCTAGAAGGTGTTGAAGAGGTCAACCTCAAACTTTTGACATTGTGAAGTTCTGACCTCTTAAGCCTTGTTATCCAAAGAGTTCTCAACTCTTGAGTTGTATAAACATTCATTGCCCTTGCTGTATTTGTGGAAAAGATGATGAACTGAAAGGATACCTCATAACAAATTATATATTGTGAAGAAAAGACTAAATATTTTGACAACCATGTTTTGATGGAGTAAGTGCATTTTGGTACTTCTTGGTGACCAAGTCTTTAAAATGGGCGCAGACAATATATTATTGCCTCAGATTAGTATTTACATGCCACCATTGTAATTCATGTGGTTGTAGTTATTCTCACAGTGTTTCAAAGACCCAGAGTGAAATTTCAGCCTGTAATGTTTGGTCAGGGCACAGATGTTGTTTTCATAGCTGGTTGTAACATCTGCCCAAGTGGACTGTTTTACTTATGTATGTACACCTGAGATAACTGATGTTTTAAGATTGTATCCTTCAAATGCTACCTAAATTGTGTCCATGCTAATGTGACATGGATCATAATCTTTTACAATGCAATATTTCTATGTTCTAAGGTTAACAAATGCTGTTGATTTAGAGAGAAAACCACAGACGTGGCCAGATTTCAATTTTTTTGAGATCCATTTACTGTATTATATTGTTGCATAACATGCAAACTGAAGACTGCCTCCTTGTTTAAAATTTGTTTACTTCATTTAACTGTATTTTGAATTTTGACTGCCAACCCTCTATAAACACTGGCATATTCACCTTATGCTCTCAGACTTCTAACAAAATCTAGAAACTTTCCATTTCCTCCAGATCCTTGAATGACCCGTCAAGCTAATTAAATATCCTGCCTCTTTCATACTTCTCAAGTACTTCTCTTGACCCCGCCATAGTGCTTTTCGATGGTTCTTTTCTTGTAAGCAATGTTTTCAAGGGGAATTCAGACATCCAGACTAGACTGGAGGGTCCCCTCCTTTTCCTCTGTACTGTTGGCAACACTCAGACTACCACAAGACCCAAGCGCCTGCTCCGAGCCACCTGTGTAGCCGGGACTGGTGGGGATATGTAAAGTCTCATCAAGCTTTTGCCCGTTCTAGCACTCTGGCTCCGGTAGACCTGACCTCAGCGTCTTGAGTAGTAGGTATAAACAATCTCATCATGAGCTTAGCAGGTTTGGCATGCCAAAGTATGGCTCCAAGCCTGGGGTTTGAAAAATACAGACCCAAGATTTTAAACCAACATAAAACGAAGCAGGTGTAAACTCCCTGAGACTGTGGTTTTGAGAGATGTTATTTTAAAAGTGCTTGCTGAACAATAGTGTCCGGTAAAGAGAAAGCAGCACTGGCTGTAATGACTGGCATACCTCCAGTAACAACTCTGTACTCAGGAGGACCTTCAGTACCAACCCAGTGCTCTCCAGATGAAAGGTAGAGACGTTGAGTCACCATTCCTTTGTGTAGTTGATGCCCAATTTTTCCCATTTTTTTTATAAAGCAAACCCTGGCTTGTCTCCAATGCAACCATGACTCTCCAGAACATTGTATATTGCAACCTTCCATAGAGATGCCTTAACATTTTCAAGATTTTTGTTGTGTATTCCTTCCTTCTTCCCATGGGATAGCAAGCTTTGTGGAACATAGATGGTCTTGGAGACCATAACACATCTCGATGTTTGTGCTCAAGTATCTCAGACAGAAAATAGAACAGGCTTAACAAGGTCTTCCCTCATGATTCAGTTTGGAGACTCTTTTTTTTTCTTTTTTTTTTCTTTTTTTTTTTAATCTTTGTCTCTTGTTGATAAAGCTTAGATGTTCTGATGGCATATAGTCCAATTTTTCCTCACTTGAAGCACAATGTTTTGGTTGTACTTCATTAAGTCATCAGCTATTTAGGTTACTAACTGTCATGGGTGGCTGAAAAAAGCTTAGTCTGGATAACCCTCTGCGGACAATGCTTTTTCCAGATGTTGTGCTATATGCAGTAACATTCATCCTTTATTCTATTCATAGCTATGTCTGCACAACACCTTTATTTTTGTGGCATTTGGCCAGAACAGCTGTGGTTTTTCCTACCCAAAGCCTGTAGCTCCTGGCCAACCATCTCTTGGTGTTGCAGCCAAGAAATATTTTAATATTTATTAATTTAATTGGTAGCACTTTATTTTACAGTCCTGTTCCCCATGTACATACTATGTACTTATTATAGTAATTATAATAACTGGCTAATAACTAGGTACTAACCAAGAACCTACCCCTAAACTTAACTTATATAAGTTATATTACCCACCACTTTCTTAGGTAAGAACACTGTAAGTATATGTAAGTGTATGCACTGTAAAATAAAGTGCAACCATTTAATATTTTATATATATTTTATATATATATATATATATATATATATGTGTGTGTATATAAGAGAGAGAGAGAGAGGAATAAAATATCCTGGGAATATTTAATATTTTGCATGTCAGAGCTATATATACAGTCAAACCAAAAATTATTCAGACATTTTTGATATATTTTTACTAGTGGGTGCAGGACACTATAGTTCATTTATGTAAGTGAGGATAGCAAAATAAAGTAAACTGTGACATATTATATTCCAAAATTCTTCATACAGTGGACTACCAGTAAAATTTATAAAAATTTGGAACCAAAAATTATTCAGACACTTTGATCTGACCATGTTTTGCTTAAGTTTTATCTGACATAATTAAGATCATTTTTTTCTGACACAATATAAAGGGTTAGTTCACCCAAAATGTGAAAATTCTGTCATTAAGTACTCACCCTCATGTCGTTCCACACCCGTAAGACCTTCGTTCATCTTCAGAACACAAATTAAGATATTTTTGTTAAAATCCGATGGCTCAGTAAGG
The DNA here is from genome assembly GCA_039654765.1 of Mylopharyngodon piceus. Classification (NCBI taxonomy): domain Eukaryota; kingdom Metazoa; phylum Chordata; class Actinopteri; order Cypriniformes; family Xenocyprididae; genus Mylopharyngodon; species Mylopharyngodon piceus. The sequence goes on along the minus strand of CM077456.1, from coordinate 7,712,219 downwards.
CCTGCATCGCCAGCAATAACACTCCCTTTTTCAATGCCCAGAAAGCTACTAAAAACATATTTAAAACAGATCATGTGACTACAGTGGTTCATATCAAACTGCCAGAGTCACGTGAACTACTGAAGTTTCAAAACACTTATGACATAACAAAGCCTCATTTACTGGAATCATGTGATTTTGGCGCTCTGAACCACTGATTCGAAACAAAAGATTTGTAAAGCTTCGAAGCTGACATGCAAAATGTTCCCAGGCAATTTTATTCCTCCCATGTGGAATAAATCCTCCAAAAGATCCCATCTAATTTAGTAAAAACACTTCCCTTACCAATTGCGTGTAATTGCGCTAATATAGCTAAGGTTCTTTCCAACAGTGACCTCATCTAGTATTAATCGGTCCAAGTTCACTGGTTTGTGACTTGAAGGGAGTACTAGCAAGCATGCCTTATAATTATTCAGCTCTTAGTTAATGATTTAATGTTTCTGGTGATAAAGCGAATATGTTCGTCCTTCTCTGAGATAATCTATTGAACTTAATTTGCGAACACATACATCAACCCTGCTGCTTTTTCCCCCTCTCTTGCAGATAGCTATTGTGGCTACGAGAACCAGCTTTTTAATGGTATGTGGAGACTTTCTCTTCTTACAGTTTTATTTAGACCCTCTTGATATAGAGTTATAAGACCAAATATGTGCTTAATCCCTGCAGTGGATCTAGTTGTCCTCTTATAATCTCCTGCAATTAAAGTCTGAGACCTGACATGATGAAAATATGATGGTACAATGTTTTTGTACTGTGCAGGAGGTAAATGATGAGTCTCAAGAGGAACTGTGTTTGATTAGCCAATACAATGAATGATGATTTAATAGGATTATGATTACATTCAAGTATGATGTTATAAATTGTAAAGTCGTGACTTATTCGTGTTTTGTGCAATTTCTCTTTGTAGAGGAGGACTTAACTGGAGAAGAAGAGGAAATTCCTCCCTTGAGAGGTTAGAAAAATCATCTTTCTTAAAGCGTATTGCTCTGCTTATTAATGAGGCATCACAGAGTACAAAAGATGGAGTTTGTAAAAGAGAGTTAAATAGTTGTTTTTGATGTCTGTGATCTCCACAAATATGACAAATCTTGTATTTTTTTTTTTTTGTTTGTTTTTTTGTTGCAATGGTCTGACTTATATAATACCTTTTTAGTGTGTGTGTATGAACATGTGTTGACATTTATCTACCACAGTTTTGTTCATGATTGTTTATTGTACATCTGTTTTAAATGTTCAGTTATTGATGGCGTTTAGGCTTTGAAAAGCCTAATTTACAGAATTTGCGAGCTCAGTTGAATTATTAGTCACATCCAATTTGAATAGAGTCTCTTTACTGTTTTTTTTTTTCCAGGCACATCTGTGTATTTAGATGTTAATAGTCTGTCTGGGATCAGGTTTTAATTTTTTATATAACAGTTAGGATATAATGGTTCACTTATGATAAAGTTCAGCTCCTGCAGGAATACCAGGTTTCTTTATGAGTGTCTTTTTGTGTCCACAGGAAGGGCAAGAGGAGGATGTATAAAATGTCAGCAGACACATTCTCTTCAGCTAGCTGTCAAAATGCTCTATGGCTTTTTAGCTTTGCTCATTATTGCAGTGGCTGTCTTGGCATCCCTTGGTAAGATTTCACGGCACTGCAACACTATCACTAATAATCTGTGTTTTCAACACAATCATTTTCTTGGTAAGGTGAACAATCATATTTGAAAGGTAGATACAAATACTTGGTCTTGAATCAGCAATGGATAAAATTAATTTGAGGATTTCCACATGAGAAGACACACTCCTGGAAGGGAGACAGATATGGGCCAGAGAAAAGGAATTTAGGACACCCTGATATTCATCCTTCAGACTTACAAGATGCAGTGTGGTTTTTGATTCAGCATAATGCTCATAAAGTCAACAATCTCCAGATTTTATAGAAGCAGGCCAAAACCTTTCCTTGTGTGGAGCCACACTCTAAATCTCACATCATGTGTGATGTTATATGCCAAATCTGAATCTTTTGCCCCACTTACGAGCATGAAAGCGTAACAAAAGTCAGTAGTGAAATAACTGCGAATCATATACCTTCAAGACATTTCACCATTTATACAAACGTCTCCTTATAATTATATTATACAATAACAAATCCATGTTTCAAATGCAATGGGTCTCCAACAAGAACTTCATGAGCATTGTCACACTGACAGGATGTAATACTACCACATCGGGTCACAACATTGCTAAACTGTGGCAAAATAAATCAAGAAGAATGTTGTTTGGTTTGATGAAAAATATATGATGACAAGATGATGGTTTCAAAAACAGGCCTAACTACAAGATATTTCAGAATGATGCCACACACACATCTGTTTTTTATATTGCTTTATCTCCTCAAAAATGTTGCGTGTAATATGCATGCTATTATGTTAAGGAATTTAATATAGGAAGTGAATTTGTGAAGTGAAGTTTGCACAAGACAAGTCAAATCAAGTAACACAAGCATCCTGTTTAGTGACAAAAAGTAAGCAATTTCCTTTTAGCAGCTTTTTAAAATACAGCAGGTGACATGCAGACATACAGCTGGAAAATAAATTACAACCACATGCAAGGGTCCATTACACTTTACCAGTCCCCATAGTCCAAGATTAAGTCTTGGTGTGTGAAGAAAGGTTCAGAAAAGAATTCCAAACCCCAACATTCCAATGTTATGCAATTTCACATTTTTGATTAGAATTAGACATTTATATTTAATTTTTTTTTTTTTTTTTTTTTTTTTTTTTTGCTTTCTTGTTTGTTTGTAACACACCACCTAATTCCTAATTCTCTAAAATGACAGTTTTAATATTAATAAATTTGTCTTGTCAGTCTTCAGGAGAGTTGACAGCTTATCTGAAGAGGAATCATTTTATCATAAACACATTTCCAAAGTCCAGGAGAGTATAAAAGGTAAGAATTCTTGTTTTACAGTACATGAATTTTACTACTAGAATTACTACTATTAGTGTTATTTTAATATTTATATACTAATATAGTTGTTATTATTTTGAATTATTTTATATTTTCACTTTTAGTTTTAGTTTGTTTTAATAATTTTATGTGCTTTTGTCATTATTATTAGTTTCTAAAATTTGTATAAAGCTTTAATTTATTTATATTTCAGTTTTAGTAATAATTTAGTAAAGAAGTACTTCAGTTTAAACTTGTTAAAGTTTAAAAATTTTCATTTTATTTAATTTTTTTATAATTTTTATTTCAATTACTGAAAACTATTTTAATAGTTTTAGTTTTAGTTAACTGATCTACAACAGAAAAGTGAAACTGCAAAAAGAAAACCATGTTTTCACACAGTTGCTTCTGTTTAAAATAGGCCTGCTAGATTTATCTAATTTGTTTATCTAATCTCTCGGTTCACTTCCTGTGGACTGTGAACCCCTCACTGAGTAAAACCTCATGAGAAATCATTTATAACCAAAAAAATGACCTAAGAAACAGCCGTGCACACAGAATGCTCAGAATGTTAAAACACAATTGTATTTTCATGCAGTGTATTTTGTGTCAGCAGTACAACAGATTCACGGTTTGGTGGTTCTATTGTAGATATCAGCACTGCAAACAACTATTCCAACTGCTTAGATGTTGCACAATTCCAAGAGGAGATTGCCAGACTGAAGAAGGAGTTTGAGGAGATCCAGAAGATGGTACTCAGTCAAAAGCAGCAGTTGGACCAGGCGACCCAATCTCAGCAAAGTCTTACGCAATCCAGCAACAGAATGACAAGGGACCTCCAGGCCTTTGGAATCCTCATCAAGCGTACAAACCAGTCTCTGGGCCAATACCTGGATCAGGTAACTGGCTGGCAGGTTGTCATCAATGAAACTGATCAAGGGATGAAAAACATTCTTGAGGATCAGTATGATTTGAAGGCCACAATGCAACAAGTCAACACCACTGTTGCCCTTAGCGCGTTGTGGATAGGTGCTCTTCAGAGGAAGGCCGAAGAGGAGACCTTGGTGCTCCAAAAAATTACAGTGGACTGGCAGAATTACAGTAGAGTTTTAAGTGCCCTGAAATCCAATGCTAGCCTAACCATGCAGACCGTGAGGGCTGTTCAAAGTGGTGTCTCTGCCACTCACCAGCGTATCAGCATGAGTTCAGAGATGGTACATGACCTCACTCTGCAAGTCATGAATCTTCAGATGCAACTGGACAATGTCTCGTCTTACATTGACGAACACGAGGAGAACATGCATGACCACCAGTACCACGCAAAGTACTACGAAAACCGGACCGGGGAACGATTTGTAACATTGGATGCAAGAATGAACTCCATTGAAATGGAGATCGACACAGTTTCTTCCAGCATCAATGCAACCGTCAGCCATGTTCAGAGCATGTACAAGTATATCAACATAGAGAGTTCCTCTTGTCAATCCAGATTGGGCAGTCACACGGAAGATTTGCAGAACTTGAACAACACAGTCTTGCTTCTCCTTCACCTAGCCGACACTCTGAGAATGCAGTATATGATGCTGAACGTACGCCTTGAAGCTGATGTGAGGAACTTATCACTGGTGATGGAGGAGATGAAGCTAGTAGACACCAGTCATGCAAAGCTGATCCAGAACTTCACTATCCTGAAAGGTTGTTGTCTACCTGTAGTTCGCTGAATGGCCACTGTCCTGCAGAGTTTAACACCAACCCTGATCAAAACCTGAAGACCTTGATTAGCTTGTTCAGGAGCGTTTGTTTAGGATTGGGGGCTAAACTCTGCTGGACAGTGATCCTCTAGGGCCAGATTTGAAGAGCCCTGCTGTAGTGTCTATAAAATAGCTTCACTTGCTTGTTCTTGAAGAGTCTAATGTCTTTTTTTCTGGATTCTTAATAGGTATGCCTGGTCCACCAGGTCCAAAGGGAAGCAGGGGAGAACCGGGAGCCAAAGGACCTCTAGGTGTATCAGGACTGAAAGGAGACCAGGGACTTGTAGGAAGTCGTGGACCTCAAGGATTAAAGGGCGCTATAGGAATTAAGGGGGATCAAGGTGAGCAAGGAGCTTCTGGGATGAAAGGTGGGCCAGGACTTAAAGGAGAAAAAGGGTCTTTAGGGCAACCAGGGCCTCGTGGTGAAAAGGGACAGAAGGGTGATATGGGGGCTCCTGGAAAGGATGGATTTCCTGGCCCCAAAGGACCGGCAGGAATACGGGGACAAGCTGGACTCCCAGGGGTACATGGACCTCCTGGACCCGTAGGAATGAAAGGCCCTGTAGGACCACCGGGGCCGCCTGGAACACCTGGACCACCAGGGGAGCCTGCCCAAAAGTCATGAACAGATAGACATACAACTTAAAAATAACCCAAATGGTGAAACACTGACTGCCTTTCTGGACAGAGTTACCATCTTGCAGTAGATGGTGGTAGACGTCGACTTGGAGGTCTCTCTCTAAACAAGATGATGGTGGGGACTCTTTGGAATCTTAGAGGCCCACATGCACAATCCCCAAACATGGAGCTTGCTCTGAACAACAATACACTATGTATAGGCTTTCAACACACTTAGAAAAGAGCTCATGCACAATTCTATATATGAGCCACTTCACAACACTCTTGTTTTAACAATGGTTACAGAGCCAGGCTGCTATGGAACCATTAACTGTACTAGGTACCATCCATTAGACTCAACAATTCACCAGCATCAGCATTTGAAGACAGATAAACATTCGATAAATCAGACTTTTGCTTTTTATGGAGTGTATTTAGTAGTACAGCAACATTTTCCATTGTGTATTTGCATCATAATCCCAGAACATTCAGAGCAGGTACTCTGAAACATGATTTTTATTATGAGTTCAAGTAAACCAAATACTTTCACTCATCGAAGGTAACATAGGTACAAATTTAATGCGAAAATTACAAGTGAACACATCATTTTACAGTTGCTGGCATTGCATGAACCCATGCAATGAGCATTGTGAACTATACAAACAAATTTTTTTCAGTCATTGGCTATGAACAGTGCAACTTTTAAAGGGTTAGTTCATCCAAAATTGAAAATTCTGTCATTAATTACTCACCCTCATGTCGTTCCACACCCATAAGACCTTCGTTCATCTTCGGAACACAAATTAAGATATTTTCAATAAAATCTGATGGCTCAGTGAGGCCAATTTCAAAACACTGCTTCATGAAACTTCAAAGCTTTACAAATCTTTTGTTTCGAATCAGTGGTTAGGAGCGTGTATCAAACTGCCAAAGTCACGCCCACCAGTGGTGAACCATTGAAATTTCGAAACTCTTATGACGCTTCGTTTACTGAAATTACGTGACTTTCACGCTCCAAACCACTGATTCGAAACAAAAGATTCGTAAAGCTTCGAAGCTTCATGAAGCAGTGTTTTGAAATCGGCCATCACTAGATATTGTTGAAAAAAGTCGTTATTTAGTTTTTTTGGCGCACAAAAAGTATTCTCGTCGCTTCATAACATTAAGGTTTAACCACTGTAGTCACATGAACTGTTTTAAATGTTTTAGTACCTTTCTGGGCATCTGAAAGTGTTAATTGTCTTGCTGGCAATAGAGGCCTCGCTGAGCCATCGGATTTTATCAAAAATATCTTAATTTGTGTTCCGAAGATGAACGAAGGTGTTACGGGTGTAGAGGGTGGGTGAGTAATTAATGACAGAACTCTAAGTTTTAATGTTCATATTTGTTTGATTTCCCAATTTGTAAATATAGATAATTTTAACAGGTGTAATTTTACGTGTTGGTTAATGTGTTTAAGGAGAACTTTATGGTGTGTTAGCATACAGTTTATCCTCTTTGCACAACAATAAAGGGTTATAAGAATATAAAAAAATGGGGGCATTTTTGTTTAGCGTTTTAAAGTTCACTAAGCAAGTACATATTTACATTTTCATTACTGCTTTTGTCATTTCATACTAAAAGCATGAAACAAATAAGAAAACCAACCCAGCAAGCACAAAATGTTTTTGTAACATTTCACAACGTTGCATTTTAAAAACTCCACCTATAAAAAAAACAAAAAAAAACAAGATGTGCAGTTTATGGATTTGTGCAAATTAATCTTGTTTTATACAACCAAAATAAATCGTTTTGGAAACATAGAATATCTAACTGGTAGGTTTCGCTTTAAGTACATATATAAAGCGTCAATATAATGTGTTTTTATTTCAAAAACAATATACCAAAATGCAGTAGTTATGGGATGTTTTATTTAGGTATTAGAACAACTTGTGCCAGCTGTATGGGTAAAGAAGTTTTTCTTTCATCAAAGTGTTTTGCACATGGTGATGAGAACCCTCTGTGATATCTGACTACTAGCAAGCTTAAACAGTTTCCACATGTGACAATAAATCATCATCATAGCTACAGTGAAAAGGTCAGCTCCATTTGATGGATCATTATATGGCTCATTTCGGCAAAGAGAGCATATCAAAAGCAAGTGCAAAGCTAAAATAAGATCTATACGATCAAACATCTGTGTACTTCCATTATTAATGTTAGAAAACCAAGTCTGATTAGCATGTCACTAAATAACCTTTATGTTTCATCTCTCGATGTACATTAATGCAATGAGTTGGTTTTTTTTTTTATATTAGCCTAGTTTTCTTATTGTATCATGGCTAAGTTGTAATAAGGAAACAAACCATTAGCATTAGATGATTGACATTTGAATGTGGTGTGAGATCCCTATTTCCCAGTAATTCCCAGTCCCTTTTGTTTCTTTAAAAAATCTGTTTATTCCTCAATCCCATTATTTTTTTCTCAGGTTCATTACTGTGCAAATTAATCTTCAGCCTTCATCTACAGCTTGCTGTTTATGATATAATCTAGGGCTGATCCGAATACCATTTTTTGAGCTTCGAAGCTCGGTAGTAATCAGCACTGAATATTCGAAGCTTCGGCGGGAGGAGGCTGAAGATATTCTTCTCTCTAATAAAGGCATGTGTAACGAGTAGAAATATGGTGTGGCCCCTTTAAGAGCTGCGCGCTCCCGGTTGAACTGTGTCGAACGACTCGAGCACCGCATGTATGCGGGTTATTTCTGTTGTTCTGTTGCTCATTTAAAGTTATTTTCTTTATTAAGTAACGCTGTAGACGGCATAACATTTGCGACGGACAGTTACACGAGTTTCATGAGGAATAAAGCGCCAGCTGTGAAATGTCAATCGCCTCTGTTAAGTCTGTGATATCAATAACTCAAGCTAACGTTATCCCTATTTGCTCCGTAGACAACGCGTTACAGCAGGAATTTCTGTGTGTGTGTGTCTGTCTGTCTGTCTGTCTGCCTGTTTGCATTTTGATTATGTCGAGAACACGTTCAGAATTAATAAACTTTTAATAAACTACATAACAGCGCGAGCCGGAAGCGGCGCGCCTCACGCGGGCAGGGCTTAAATGCTCCGAGAACGGACACTGCACTAGTGATATAAAACACAGGTCTGTTAAGAGCAATACTTTTAAAAAGGTCGCCTTACATTTTTCAGACAAACAAATCGCTCCCAAATCAGAAATTAGCAGCACAGTAATTACTGACACAGTAAAGGGTAGGCTATTTAAATAAAAGACGAACGAAAAATAAATGAACGAACGGTAATAAATAAAGAACACGCCGTCTCAGTAAAATCTCACGTTTGAGTTTTAACAAGCTCCTATATTTCGCAGTAGATTCATTTAGACTGATAATAACGGGTAAAAAGGCTATTACATTTTGTTTCTATTCTATTTTCCACAATGTCAAAGCAGCGCAGCTTAACCAAAAATACGAGCTCGTGCAGTTGTGCGCTTCAGACAGAGAATACTCCAGTTGCAGGGAACACATTAGAGGGCTAAGAAGACAATTTATATTTATTAAGTATAACAAGGTTTGGTTTCCTTAAACTGTACAATCATATTAAAAACGGCTAGGCTATATAAGAATTGTAAAAAAAAGAGTATTGTATTTCGCCATATTTTGTAGTGTAAACATATTCAAGCGCGAATGAGAACCGTTTCGCGAGGGGTATGCCAGATGTGCAAAAAACCAACGAATATTCGAATCCCAAAATTGAAAATCGAATACCAACCTACCAAACGAATATTCGAATATTCTGGTCCAGCCCTAATATAATCCACAATTTTTCAGAGGAAATTGATTCCTTGTGGGAATGACAACATAATCGTTACTGTGTGGGAACCAGCTGAATCGTTAAACCTCGATGGCAACAGCCAAACTTCAAATATTCTAATGAGTTCCAGTGGAACTAGATTTTGGTTGCCTGTGTGTTTTGTGACTAGCTTTGGCATGTCTTAAGGAGAGGGAGCCAAGGGGAAATAAATATTCAAGCAAGATGTCTACCCACAACACTATAGGACCCTGCAATGGTTGTAGGCAAGTGTATATGATGTCATGCTCTAGGGCATTTGAATTTAATATATTATGAATTATAAATAACAAATAATGATAAAACAACTAGATTTTTTCTTTTTCTTTTGTGAATGATGCTTGCCAAACTCGCTGCCATGATACTAGGGTGTTTTGAGAAATAGTATCAGTTGCAAAGCTGTTCTGAGTGTTTTTTAGTGCATTGCCATTCAGTTGCAAATGTATTCTGGCTCATTGCTATGTAGTTGCTTGGGTGTTTTTAAGTGGTTGCTTGGCCATTGCTATGTGGTTTATAAGCTTTTCTGAGTGGTTGTTAGTATGTTGCGGTGCAGCTGATAGGGTTATCCGAGTGGTTGCTTGGGCATTGCTATGCAGAGTGTTCTGGGTGAATGTGTAGTCGTTGCTATGCAGTTACTAAGCTGTTCTGTTCTGTTCACTTATAAATTAAACACTTTCTGCTCCATTTTCCCACAACACTGCAGTGTTATGCAGTTCCTTGTGTTCAGTCAAGAGATTAATCTGTGATGTTTAGATCCTAAATGTTCACAGAATGTTCACAAAACAGAACTTAAAATTGTATGTATGCAGTGCAAAATAAAACTGCATATGCTTGCATTCACGCTCTCCTATATTTGCATACTTTATGTATCAGTGTTGGGTGTAATAGGGTATATGTCGAACGTCACATGACCAAACCGGAAAACTGATCTCATTGCATCAGTTGTTTACATTGTTAACAGCAGTATGAAATGACGGCATATCTATGGACTTTTAATGTAATCAGCGAAAATACCTAGTTCACATTGTTATAGGTGTTTTATTCTATTAAATATCTAAACGTTAGTGTGAAGAAGAAAAATTTAAAAAGCTTTTAAATATCAATCTGCATATGCGGGGGACATCAGTTATGCTCATCTTTGCTCGCTCCTTTTAAGTTATCTTGAATAAAACGGCTAATTTTTTCATGAAGCACATACAAAAGACCTAAACCGGAAGTGATCTAATCTGTTTTTACAGAAAACGGAAGTTAGATTGCGCATAACCCCTATTGACCCTTCGCAAAGACCTGCCCTCCTTAGTTACTGTTGCTTTGTCCGACAAGCCATAGCGCTGTCACACCACACAGAGTGAAAAATACATCGCGGAGCAAAGAAGACACTGACAACACGTCGACAGACAAGACAGAGCAGGTTACTTTTGATATGAAACAAAGTACCAGCTTTCAAATTGTGTAATTTTTAAAGAAATTCTAACAATAAAAACTGTTTTGTGGCTCTTTAATGTGTCGTGACAGATTGCTGTAGCGCCTCAGCTCAAGCGGCTCGTGAACCGATCATCTCTTCCTACTAGTTCATTTATAGCATCAAATAAACATGAATTAACATGAGAAGGAATGTTGTTTTCGAATGCGGAAAGACGTCAGTACACACCATTTTTCAAGTTCAAGTCCACCAAGGTTAATCTTCTAACTCCTGACTGCTTTGTCGGACAAAATGGCGGATTCAGCGTTATGATTGGTTAGATCGCCTGTCAATCAAACTCCTGAGGAAGGGTCAATTAAGTAATCTAATTACTGTAATTTAATTACTTTTCCCTTAAAGTAAAGTAAGTGATTGCTCTTAATTTTTCTGTAATTTAATTACAGTTTCTTCTGATGTAATTGCATTAGACAGAACAATTATGTATAAATCAATAGAGGATTTAACATCAAAATTCAACGTCTAATGTTTTTAATGTAACCTTTACATACTTTGGTCAGTTCAAGAATAATTTACGCAATTGTATATTGTTTATTTGAAAAAATGTAAAAGTTCAGTTTCGTGTCTATCCTTTTGTTCAACTGCTTGAAGTTGATATGGGATTTAGAAAGTAATTAGCAATAATAAATCCAATACTTTTTAGAGAGTGTAATTAGTACAGTAATCTTAGTAGCTTAATTACTTTTTTAGAGTAACTTACTCAACACTGGTATGTATGAATGGCTCACTGGAAAAACTTAGCCTTCCTATAGCAACAGTTTTGCAAAACGCAAAAAAACGTACCAATACATAAAAATCACTGCAGTTTCCTACAGAAATGAACACTAGACGCAGTAAAACAGCAAGCACTTTTAATCCTTCTCATATAAAATTATGATTACAGGGGCAGATTATGGATTCATAAGGACTTATTTTCATGCGGCTCCTTGCACAATATTATATTATGACCTCAAAACACTCTTTTTTACCATAGTGCATAGTGCACGAATACATTTTTGGAGTTTGCATCACATAACCAGCTCCATATGTTTGACATACTAAACTTGCTCAGTAGCTCAGCTGGTACAGAATTGTACAAACAAGCTAAAATCGCATGGTTGCTTCAGCAAATTGCGGTTTTATGTCACATTTGCTTTTGTTAACACTATCTGGTAGGTTTAGGGTTTAGCGTATGGTCGCATTACCTATTAGCGGCACTCACCAGACATTCATAACTGCAGGTGTTATGCACAACCACCAACGTAATAAAATGTTGCGAGTTTCACATTTATCTTTTAGTGCCACTTACTGGACATTTCACATTGAAACTGCACAACGCAATGTAATATTTTGCAGAAATGTTGCCACAGGTACGTTTTTCTGATGAGCATGGGTTGCGAATGGAAGTTAATGAAACAAAAAGTAGTGTGACCACCCATTTAATTAGGAAACAGCGTGCAGAATGTGTTGCCCATTCATGGACTTATTCCTGGTTGCTCTGTGTGCTGTGGCCCAGAGTCTCTGCAGCTGGCCTGAAAGTTTATGCCCCATCCTCTATAATAATGCACGACACTTCAAGGAAGTTTCCTCTTGCCAATGAAAACATGATGACCTCAAGAACAGGTCAGAGATTCTCATTAAACCAAAACATTACGTAATTATTCAATGGCTAACAGCTCAATAGTCTAACTTTCCAAGACGTGTCCTTACACCATCCATCAAAGCTGCCAAACGTAATAAGCCAGGCAAAGTAATAATGTTCAAAGTTTAACTTAATCATCAAAACACACTCAAATGCTATTTGACACTTCTCTGTTGTCAGAAACAGACCTCAAACTTCAAACCAAATGGTTTTAGCCCAGTGTATCTTTATTAACTCACATTAATGTGTTTTCAGATGTCCCAGTGTGAAACCCTGACCTGCTGTATGAGAGCTGCTCTACAGCAAAGAAAACTGGTTCGACACAATGACAGAATTCACTCAGGAAGTCATGGGCCGTGAGAAAAATCTGTCACTCGCCTCGTGTCAAAAAGAGAGCTGCGCCCCAGCGATATATGAAAACAATGTACAGTAGATACATATTTCTTATGCTTTAAGTTTGAAATTGAAAAAAAAAAAATTAAAAGCTAGAGGGTGTCATGTTTTCCCTCTCCTGAATAACATATGACTTGCCAGAGTAAACTGCGCCAGATGTTAAGCCACGGGCTGAGGCCAATTTCATTTTCTTCCATGCGGAATTCATTTCACGCAAGCATTTTCTCACTTAGATGTTTAATAAATTGTCTGCAGCAGCAAAGGTAACGTCGAAGAGAGAAATACATTAAACTAGTGAAGATTTTATGCTAAAAGCTATAAAAACATGTTTGTGGGGTTAAATAACTGACCTTATGAAAACTCCCCAGAATGTTATGACTTGTGACATTATTATTGCATGGAAATTGATTTGGAGACACAACTTGTCTTTGATATTTTTAATGGTACGCCATTAGGACATGGTTAGGTTACGATTTAAACAAGCAGCAATACGCAACAAAAAATTCTAAAAGCTCTACAAACAGATTATGTCAAAAACGTCTAGACAGCCGCCCGTGTTGAAGTCAGAGCTAATTTTAAACCATTACTTCAGGGCGCAAGTTAAATGCTGTTGTTGTGATGGCAAATCTGAATAGTTTATAGGGAGTTATTGTGCAAAATAAGCCAGCTTCTAAACTTTTGCTTTTGTTTTAATCAATATACACTACCGTTCAGAAGTTTAGAGCCAGTAAGATTTTTTTTTAAAGAAATTATTGCTTTTATTTAGCAAGGACACAATAAATTGATCAAAAGTGGCAGTAAAGACATTTATAATATTACAAAAAGATTTCTGCTTTTTCTGTTTTTTATTTATCAAAGAATCCTGAAAAAAATGGACCACGATTTCTACAAAAATATTAAGCAGCACAGCTGTTTTTGACATTAATAATAATAATAATAATAATAATAATAATAATAATAATAATTCTTGAGCAGCAAATCAGCATATTAGAATGATTTCTGAGGGATCATGTGACACTGAGGACTGGAGTAATTAAGCTAAAAATTCAGCTTTGTACTAAAAGAAAAAACATTTTAAAATATATTAAAATATTTAAAAAAAAAAAAAAAAAATTGATCAAATGAATACAGCCTTGGTGAATAAAAGACTTCTTTCAAAAACATTAAAAAATCTTACCAACCCCAAACGTTTGAACTGTGTATCAGTGTTTTGCAATAAACAAAAATACTTCACTGTAAAATGTGACTGGAAATGTGTCTGGAAAAAAGATTAAAATATCATCCAAAATCTCAAAATTTATCTTTTTTTCCAACTTAGACAAACATCACACTGGTATTAATCATAAACAGCAGAGCTCTGACTTGACATCGGCACAGATCTATGGATATTTTATTGGATATATGTCCTTGGAAATGATAGGCGTTCTTGCTTGACATTTTCACTATGCAAGTAAGTGGTTTGTAATCCTTCCAATGATTTCCTCAGCTACAGATAGCATGACATTGCTCTTTTAGGAATGTGACGGCATGTATGAGACCATAGGAGGCAAGTTAGCAAGCAGATGATGAGCTTCACAGTTGTAGGACGTGGCCTGTTAGATATGATTCTTGACTGTGAGCTGGTTTGGTACAGTATGACTTTGTGATGGAGGACATGGTGAACATTATCTAGAGTAATTTCCTTGCACAGCTGTTGAAAACTAATGTTCCAGGAAGTGTTTGCATCAGTACTGCTTCATTTTCACTTCGCAAATGGTCTTTTTAATTGCGTCAAAAGGGGCAAACAGCACACCTCATGAAGCCACCTGTAAGGTCATGATATATGTTCTAACAACATGGCCAGACATTGTAGACATCCTGTACAGCATAACTTTGGTTTTTAGCCAGTGCTCAGGGAACTGTAAATTACATATAAACCTTAACAGATTATAAACCCAGACAGCAAGCTAACAATTAATAGTCTCAGTGAAAGGTCCTTATGGAAACGTGACAACCTGAACAAAACCAGAACTTCTGGACAGACCTGTTTAACATCTACATGGTGGGCTTAAAAATCACATAACACAGCAGATAAAATTTGAGAGAAAGGGTTTTTGTTGCATTCTCATAGAGGTCCAAAAAGCGTAGCATAAATGTGAGGGAGATAACGACAAAATAGAGGTGAAAATTTACTTGGCATTTTATCTTGTCAGTCAGTCGGCAAATTAGCTTCAGTTATTAGAGAGTAAACAACTCTCAGGTCCTGTTTCCACCTGGCATTAAGACGTGTTTTGGTCGATCGGATCACAAGGATGACGCTAAATACAGGTGTAAATGGGGTGTAAAACGTTTTGAGCTTGTCCACTTTCAATCACTTCGGCTACGTTCATATGCGTGCCTTAATGCTGAATTCCGATTTTTGCTCAGATCTGATTTTTTTTTGTATAGCTGTTCACATTGTTGTTTTAAACGTGGCCAATATCAGATGTCCAGTGTGAACAGATCATGGTTCTGAACTGACCTGCATGCGCAAAAGAACGATACAAACGGGGTTGCCAGTTTTTTTTTTTTTTTTTTACCACAAAATCCACTTAATTGCTTCTCAAAACTAGTCCAATCCTGTTCCTTGGGGTATCCCGGTAAAAATCGCGTTCCGGGGGTTAAATATCGCGTTAGTGCAGTCGCTTCAACCCACGGAGTTGCAAAACAACCGCGTCAACAGTGAAAAAGGAACCCAAATCTGCGGGGAAATCGCGGACTTGGCAACACACACAGCACGCTGTCATACGGAAGTAGGTACCACTTGTTAATGTAAGCAATTACGCGTTTATTTATAGTGTGATCTGCCGCGGAAGCCAGCGAAATTATGCGCAGGCAATATGAAAAATATAGACAATGATGTGACAAAAAAGAGCAGAGTTTTGAAACTTTTATGATATGAGCCCTTATGTTTTGCTTATATTATAGAGCTGTCTCTGTAATACTTACGAATTCTGACACATCACTGTCCATCTACTGACTAACTTTCGCAACTGTCTTGATAACGTTGGGAATGTAAAATCTTTAAATAGACTCCCATGAGCGCAGAATCGTGACGAATGTTGATCTCGAGTGACGTAAAAATCGCATGAATTCCGATATGACTGTTCACACTGCGGTAGCATTACAAAACATCTGACCTCCACATAGCCTATGGAAGTGGCACAAATCGGAAATTGAAAAGATCAGATTCCATTTGGTTTGTACTGCACTGTCATGGGGAAAACAGATATGAGTCACATGTGGGCAAAAAAAATCAGATTTGGGCCACATTTACCTGTATTGTGAACGTAGCCTTCTAGAGGTAGTCGAAAACGCATTCGACTGTGGTCAAATGTGTTTGAATAGCGCAAAAGACCGCCTCCTCTCTGCCTATTGGCCTAACGCGTAAACATGGGAAGCGCGCTAGCCAGACGGGATTTAAACTTTGTCGGCTGAAGACCCAAGTTTGGTTTGAAGACAAAAAATGTACCAAGCACAGTGTTCTCTCACCATTTCTAACACTCACCGCGTTCGGCATAGTCTTGCGGCTGTCAGAGCAGAAACGAAAGCTCCTGCTCTCCGTATGTTTTTCCGTCGTCTCTGGGCGCGTTCATATGTAAGTTGCGAGAGCTTATTTTGTCCATTAGATCGAAAGATTTGAAAAAATACATTTACCTGCCCATAGACCATCCCCTCAAAGAAATCAGGACAGAAATGGCTGAAAGTGGACAAAAGAGACGGATACCAGAAATACCAGGTGTAAACGGGTATGTGTCTTCCTCATCCATTTAATTAATTAATTAATCAACCGATCAACCAAAACGCGTCTTAATGCCAGGTGGAAACAGGGCCTCACTTGTGATCATCTCTGATTCAAAACATACTTAACTAATTTAATAACTAATTTTCAGAAAATTGATGACACTTTGGTGTGATTTGATTTTAATAAATAGTATGTTAATGTAAATTATCTTATATAGTATTAGTTGCAGGTGTGCATAAGCATAATTAAACCTTAATTTAATATTTAATGCCTCTCATTTACATCAAAAAACTCATCTCAGAAGTCTACCACACGGCACCGATTAGCTTTGATACAAGAGAGTTTTTTTTGTAGTTTGTTTCTTTTAAATTTAATTATCTAAATAATTGAATTGAAGCTGCAGAAATGGTTTGAAATCAAACCAAATAAAACATGAACAGCATATTTATTTGGATTTCATTATACAGACACACTCAGAGACTCATTAAAACCATATGGAGGAAATGCTTCTCTCAAAACAAACGCCGTCAATTTGGAGCTTTTGGCAGGGGGAATGGTGTGATGCTTTATTGTAAAGAAAGAAAGAAAAGAACAGCTCTGGTATGTCAGTAACAGTAAACAAGGGTGGGTTAGGTTTTCATCAAACATAAAAAAAATCATCTGGCAATGGCAGCTGAGTCAAACCTGAGTTCAATTAAAGTGCAGACAAAAGGCTTTAACCTCAAACTATATAATAACATGAAATTATTCCAGATTTCTGTTTGCAGGAGAAGTATTTAGATCAAAATACAAAAGATACGCATATAAGTAAGTGGTTTGAGCTTTGCTGTGAAATGTTTTCCTCCTCACAGGTGGTCTTAAAGAGTCAAAAATGAACTGACCTGGTTTGGGGTCACATGGCGCTCTGTTGTGTGCAGCGATAGGTTCTCAAACTCATTTTTCCTGGCATGTGTGTAATTAAACTATGCTCTGCAAATAGCAAATACCAAAACATGTCAAATAGGAAAATAAATGTAGATTTGATAAGGACATTGAGTAGATTTTCATTCTTTTTAGATGAAAAACTTTCCACAAAATATCATTGATTTATTGGAATAAGACAGGCGGAATATTTAACATTTTTGAATAAATTCCCTGAGAGCTCACTGCCTCTGCTAAGACATTTTACACTTATCCATGTGTTGTTTTCGTCAATCGAGCCTTGGAAAGTCAGAGTTGTTTCGTTTGAAATAATTTGTGAAATGCATGCATGAAGAAAGCCAAGAGATGTTCATCTTCCAGCCATTCATTCCAGAAGACACTTTGTCTAAATGCAAGAAAGTCTTTTCCAGTGTAATACAGTTGTTTTTTTTTTGTTTTTTTTTCCATTACGGATTATACACTGATCAGGCATAACATTATGACCACCTTCCTAATATTGTGTTGGTCCCCCTTTTGCTGCCAAAACAGCCCTGACCCGTCAAGGCTTGGACTCCACTAGATCCCTGAAGGTGTGCTGTGGTATCTGGCACCAAGATGTTAGCAGCAGATCCTTTCAGTCCTGTAATTTGTGAGGTGGGGCCTCCATGGATCGGACTTGTTTGTTCAGCACATCCCACAGATGCTCGATTAGATCTGGGTAATTTGGAGGCCAAGTCAACACCTCAAACTCGTTGTTGTGCTTCTCAAACCATTCCTGAACCATTTTTGCTTTGTGGCAGGGCGCATTATCCTGCTGAAAGAGGCCACAGCCACCAGGGAATACCGTTTCCATGAAAGGGTGTACATGGTCTGCAACAATGCTTAGGTAGGTGGTACGTGTCAAAGTAACATCCACATGGATGGCAGGACCCAAAGTTTCCCAGCAGAACATTGCCCAAAGCATCACACTGCCTCCGCCAGCTTGCCTTCTTCCCATAGTGCATCCTGGTGCCATGTGGTCCCCAGGTAAGTGACGGACACGCACCCGGCCATCCACGTGATGTAAAAGAAAACGTGATTCATCAGACCAGGCCACCTTCTTCCATTGCTCCGTGGACAGGGGTCAGCATGGGCACCCTGACTGGTCTGCGGCTATGCAGCCCCATACGCAACAAACTGCGATGCACTGTGTATTCTGACACCTTTCTATCAGAACCAGCATTAACATCTTGAGCAATTTGAACTACAGTAGCTTGTCTGTTGGATCGGACCACACGGGCCAGCCTTCGCTCTCCCCGTGCATCAATGAGCCTTGGCCGCCCATGACCCTGTCGCCGGTTCACTGTTCTTTCCTTGGACCACTTCTGATAGATACTGACGACTGCAGACCGGGAACACCCCACAAGAGCTGCAGTTTTGGAGATGCTCTGACCCATTCGTCTAGCCATCACAATTTGGCCCTTGTCAAACTTGCTCGAATCCTTACGCTTACCCATTTTTCCTGCTTCTAACACATCAACTTTGAGGACAAAATGTTCACTTGCTCCCTAATATATCCCACCCACTAACAGGTGCCGTGATGAAGAGATAATCAGTGTTATTGACTTCACCTGTCAGTGGTCATAATGTTATGCCTGATCAGTGTATAATCAGCATAACACTTTTATGAAAAAGTTGAATAGCAAAATACACATAAATGTCTTAGTGTTTGATTTGTCCTCTTCATACTTTAATGGCAGCATGCATGAACTCCACACATTTGTGTAAAATGTTTGTTGTCTATTAACTGTTTGTTTATAATTGTAATTAAGGATTTTTTTTTAGTTTAAGGAGTTTTGTTCAACTGATGATCACGTAATCCAAAAGGGTTTAAAGGCAGAAATGCAAAGCTTGTTTTTGCTATAAGCCGACTGTTATCACTTACTAATCAGCACGAATTGATTTTTATCCACAAAGAATGATAAAGGGATAGTCAAACCAAAAATGACTTCTTTATTCCATGCAAAATAAAAGAAGATATTTGCATGTAGGTTTAGAATGACATGAGGGTGAGTAAATTATGACATAATTTTCATTTTTGGGTGGACTATCCCTTTGATGTATTTGTCCGTAGGAGTTATGTATCATCTGAAGTTTCCCGTTATGCAAACAGCTCGGCCCTGGTTTTGTATTTTCCCCTAGAAGTGTCTTGACATGAGTCCAACCTCCCTCCGGCTTAGCAGTGTGTTACTGCTATAGATTTATCAGCAGTTTTTGACTGTTTTGTACTGCTGTTTTGGTTTCTCAGTAATCTTATACATTAAGCTCAAGTACTGTTCTTCTGCCAATCAGATTTTGCTTTGAAATGGCACTGCATAGCATTGTCCGTAGGGCAATATACCCCAGCTGTTTCCCTTTTACATGCTTCGTTAACATGCCACGACAAAAATGCGAGTGGTGAAACATAAAATTAAGTCAACGTTGGCTCTGCCCTCCTTTGGCTCTGGCACCTTGCATGTGTTTAAACCCCTTCCTTTACCTCTCCATATGGTTTTTGAAAGGTTTTGGGTGCGTCCTCCTCATTGGGTGTTCACCTCATACAGTGATTGTAATATGATTTTCCACTGCCCTGCCTTGGTGCAGAGGAACTCGCAGCTGTAGTAACAGCTCCTGACCCCCTTCCCAAACACAGGGGTGCCATCTGGACCCTGTTAGCTATACTTGCTATTCAAGTCCTGTTCCTCCCCGAGGGCTCCTCATAGGCAACCGCAGATGAACAACTCAGCATAAAAGCCAAGACCCTCCTCTTCGTCCCACGCTATGCTGCCATTTTCTCTAATTGTGCTTGGAGGACGTCTCGAGGAAGCTGTGACTGCTTATATACTCATTTATATAAACGCCTCCACCGTCTCCATGCAGTCTCATGTGTAGCATTGTTTACATATGAAATGACAGCTCTATGCATGCCAAGTGTGATGTCGAGCTATTCTGCATAATATTTATTTTACAGCACATGCTTGTTTGTCAATGTAATTGCTTACATCCATGTGGTCTGAAATGGAATGCAAGGTAATAATTATGTCAGTTATTCTGATCCTGCTTACTGTATGGCTAGTAATCAAATAAATACAAATACATATATAAAAATATTTAGAATTATAAAAGGAAATAACTAAATAAATGAATGCACATGAAATATTGATTTGAGTCAATACTGATTATGTTAGAAGAATGAATATATAATTCAGTAATAAGACAATTAAATATTAAGACAAAAATATAATTTGGCAGTCTTTATAAAATATTTGTCTGCTGATCGGCCAATCAGAATCAAGTATTACATTAGTGTATTAGTAAGTATTATTAGTGTTATGCGATAATGTGTCTGTATAATGAAATCTAACTAATTATATGTTATATTCATGTTTTTCAAATAATTTCTGCAGATTGTGCTTAATTATTTGTCTCTTATATATAAATATAACATATACATAATATAGCCTATGAGTCAAAATCTGCTAAGGGGTCATTAAACGTAACAAATCATGTAAAAATGTATCATCTTTTATTGGAAAACTAAACAACATTTTATGAAACTTTGGTAATTGCTAGAGGAATCAGGAATGTCAGAATCAGAATGCATAGTTTGTCCGTCAAAACCAACACATGTTGAGCAATGTTCACTAACCGGGTGACATTTTTCACTTGGATTGGCATTTATTCTCATTAGCATGCAGTATGATGTATTTCATTCAGTTTCCTAATCATTCCGATTCAATTTCAGCGAGTGAAGAACAAATTTTTACGCATGCATTATGTATTACGTACGTTATCGTCTCTGACAGACAGCAGCATGTTGAAGCCGCTCAGGCCGCCATTTTCTCCCTCTTCTCAGAAAGCGATGACGCATTCAAAACATCCGGTAGAGTGGGTTGTAAAATGCTGCCAAGTACAGGGTTTTCCCGCGGAATTTGGCTACTTTTACACTGTTGCCGCCGGTTGTTTTTCATGTCCGCGGGTTGAAGCGACCCCAAATAACATGACATTTCGCCCCTGGCATGCGAATTTTATCCAAGGGAACCCTGCCAAAAACACGGATTTTACCCCCCGGAACGCGATTTTTACAGTGGGACTCCCCGCTGAAACGTGACTGAGCTAGTTTTGAGTAGCAGTTGGGCGGGTTTTGTTGTGAAAACCTGGCAACCCTGATACTGGACCTCTGCTTCTCGTAAATACTACCATGTATCGTGCATGTTATTTTTTGACAGACATTGGTGTTGTGACATTCAAATGATATGGATTTGAAAACAGATGGATTGTAAGGTAATAATTAATTATTTCTTAGCCGGCAAGTATTCAGTGAAGTGACTGATGCCCATGATGAGTTTGTTATGTTGATGTTTTTAGTTTTTGACGGACGTGATAACGTGATAAGGGGTGAACTATAAAATATGCTGGAGATATTTTTTCCATCGAAATGCTTTTTGCGTACTTTATTATACTTATTTTACGGAATGAAGTTTATTTCGTGGCTTACATGTTACTCAGAGACTGACATGTTTGGCTTGTCAAAAATGTTACATTTAGCTGACGCAAATTCATTGACTTTTGAAAACCAAGTTCATTTTTCTTCCAGGAAAGGAGTGGTTTTGATACACAAAATTGTTTTTATTGTCTCTTATAACATAAGAGACAATAAAATATTTTATTTAAACCCATGAAAATGCAGATCCTGTTGTAAATAATAGTTAAATCATTTTTAAAACTATTGTTTCATTATTACCCCTTGGCATGGCATTTTCCTGAAAATTTTTATATACTGGTGACTGCATATTGTGTAGTATAATGTAAGTAAAAATATGGAAAACAGGATTAATGTTGTCACATGGTTACATTGCATGTTGAGTGTATCATATTGTTAGATACCAGTAAGCCCTGTTGTACATTTATGTATTTTGCAGATGCTTTTATCCAAAGTGATTTTGCATTCAACCACTGCACATTATATAATGCACATGACATGTTGGGAAATGTACTGTAGAAAGTCAGCTGTCAATTTTATTCGGCCTTCTGCAAAAACAAGGATGGCGAGGCTATGTGACTGCAGTTCTAAAGCAAAATGTAAAATGCATGAGGGCAGGCATGATTTCTAAACAACATGTCTATTTGACTATTGTTTCCAAAATTACAAGGACAGATTTAATAGGCTTTGTATGGTCACTCTGAAATGAGAACGCTTTATAAGCAATGTGGTTAAACAGGCAAAACAATAAAATACAGACTGTATTGAGTCATTAAAACAGGCCATTGTAGCTTTCTCGTTGTGCTATTTGACAAGGTTCAGTGAGACATTGAACCAGTACCTAGCTGAAATGGCAACCACAATAAAGCAGCTTTATTTCACAATAGATAAAAATAAACAAGCTCACTTGGACATAAAGAGAATGACTTCCAGACCACAAAAATTACAGTGACGCCTCCCTCTGACAACCCCTCAACCACAGCCTCATTCTGGGACTGAAACCGCAGCCCCCTCCAGACTCCTTAACGTGTTTTGCTGTAAGTGTCATTGAAAAAGCGGGGGAACAGTATGTATAAAGTGCTTGATTTGCATTTGTCAATGATTTCACTGACTCAAGAGGCAGATCTAAACTCATGAACTCTTCTGTGGGACGGTTTTGAGAGAGGAGATTTTCTCCATATGGCATGTTTGTAAGTGATGTTTTATTTCGGATGCAATGCTAATATCCTTTGCTGTTGTGCTCCATGGTTCCTCCTGGGCTTGTATTCAAAGATCCAGAATCATATGGCTGGACTCTCAAGTGAATTTCAGAGCATGACAGAGCCAAGAGTTTTTTGGACTGATGGTGAGCGTCACATGACCTTGATTTAATGGCTCCCTCTGGTGCAATCCTTGCATATTCTCCAGCTTTCCACACATGCCTGACCTGCTCTCTACAGAAATGTTTCTGAAGAAGGAATTTTTGCTTTGCCCTACTTAGGATTATTGAACTTTTGACCCAAATCTGCTGTGGAAATGCTATTCTAACACTCCAGATCTTGTGTTGATATGAATGTTGTTGAATTACAAATAACTTTACTATCTACATCTGCATTCACTGCTGAAAATCAGCTAAAATCAGCATAGGTTGTTTGCTGTTTTGGAACATGGTTTCTAGCATTGTTGTTATTGTTAACTAAAGCTAAAACTATCAAAAAAGTATTGTTTTCTTTAATTAAAATAAAGCAGAAATAAAATAAATTATCAATGCTAACACAATTTAAAAAGATATATAATATACTTAAAAGAAAAAAATTATATATATATATTATAATTTAATTCAAATGTATTATAACATACATTTATGTGAATGCAATTAGTTGAACTTTAGCGTGATTTTAGCATGAATACATATTTATGTTTAGTTACCAGTTATGGTAAAATATGAAAGACTTAAAAAACTTAAACGAAAATTAGAAATGTTGCCTTTGCAACTAACTGAAATAAACAGGTTTAAGTTGTATAAATACAAAACTAAAAAGTTACTAAAAATAAAACTGAAATAAATTAAAGCTAAACAGATATTTAAAAAAAAAAAAAAAAAAACTAATAAAAACGACAAAAGCACACGACAGAATTGCAAAAACTTAAACTAAAGTTAAAACTGAAGATAAAAAGATAAAACCTAATTCAAATGATTAATAAGAACAATAATACTATAAAAATAATACTAAAATAACCCTGGATCCAAGCAAGCTTAGATGGTTGATATATATGTATTCTGCTGTATTCTGATGAAATAAACATTTTACAAGCAATATACATCACCATTATTTCATAAAAATATTTGTAAATATAAAAATCTACTGTAATATAGGGAAATTTTTTGCAGTTTATTGTCGTGATATATTTGAATGTCCGTCAATGGAGAAAGATGTTTTTTCACGTCCAGCTCCACGTCCAGCTTCACCTAATTATGGTTATGGTTAGGGTGTGGCTGGACCTTCAAACTCCACCCATTACATCCAGAGAGTGGGAGCTGGACGTCCAGCTCCACTCATTGGCTCTGCAGTGAGCAGCTTTTGATGTCAGATGCTGTAGTTACAACATCTACCAGCAGGGGTTAACTAGGCCATGCTAACCATTGCATTGCATCTTCAAAATGTGTGAATGAGCAAATATGACAGCAAGCAGGTTGTGTACACTGGAGGATCACATGCCAGATGACCAGCTGCCATTGAGATAAATATTTCTTTGATGTCCTTTCTTCTCCACCAGCTGGTAAATCACATAAACCAACCAAGTACTATGTTTTGAAAAACAGCTACCGCCTTAAGCTGATTTTAGCTAGATTTTCTAGCAATGTTTTTTAAAAAAAAAAAACCAAAGGTGAGATAAGGTTTTGACTGTAAATCTTATGCTGCTGGTGTAAGCTTTGCATATGTGCCAGAGGAATTTGTGTTGTCAGCTGGATGGGTTGAATAGATCAGTGGGTCACGTCTCTGTTGATCTTGTCCAATCACTGTGTCAGGGGCCTCTGGAGTGAATCGTCAGCATGAAGTACGCTGTCGATAAGTCAAGCACAAAATAAACCTCTAACTATACCCATGGGGAGAGCTCATGTGTTATGAAGAATGAAGCTGAGATGCTTTCCACTGGGTTCTGACCTCACAAATGAGGGCGGTTAAACCAAATGTTCATCATTTCTGAAACAATTATCACAGCTAAGAAAATGTTGTTGGAAATGGGTGTAGGGATTTTGTAAAGATGTTACTGTAAAGAAATAGTTGATGCATATGTTTTACAAATGTGTTCACAAGGTAATCTCAACTTAATTTTGTTTAACAGTAGAATGCATATTTAACATTTCTCCTGTTGAATTCATAGGTGGGGAATTGCTAAATGATGTCATAATAAAAATGTTAAAATGGATTGTGTGACGGTTAGGTTTAGGGGTAGTGCATAGAAAATATTATTAGACCCGTATAAAAAAAAGTATGCATCATGATAGAAAAACAAATGTGTTTGGTCATTCTGAGAGGACTGTCACTTTAAATTGCCTTGGTTAAAAAGCAATTACTAAATGGCGGCTTGCTAAAATATAAACAGGAACATAAACATTTAATATTACCTATATGTAATAATTTTTTGTTTTTGTTGTTTTTAAATATGCTCTTTTTTGATCTGGATATGACATGAGCTATACTTGACCTTTTGGGTTGATTTTATAAGGACAGACCTACAGTGCCACTACTAAAACAAACGTCTTTTTGAAAATCAAGTTATTACGGTAGTATCATCTCACATCAAATACACCATGACAACAATTAAATTGCATTTAAACTAATATATAAAAATTTAGGAGTTGGTAAGATTTTAAAATGCCTTTGAAAGAAGTCTCTTCTGCTCACCATGGCAGCAATAATTTGATCACAGATACAGTACAACAGTAATATTGGGAAATAATATTAGAATTTAAAATAACTATTTTCTATTTTAATAAGTTTTAAAATGTAATTTATTCCTGTGATGGCAAAGCTGAATTTTCAGCATCATTACTCCAGTCTTCAGTGTCACATGATCCTTCAGAAATCATTCTAATATGCTGATTTGTTGCTCAAGAAACATTTCTTATTATTATCAGTGTTGAAAACAGTTGTGCTCCTTAATATCTTTGTGGAAACTGAAACTTTTTTTTTCAGGATTCATTGATTCATAGAAAGTAAATAATAAAAAAAAAACATGTTTAGCATACATCTTTGTAAAAATGTAAAAGTCTTTGTCACATTTGATCAATTCAACACATCATTGATGTTTAATATCTTTTAATTTTTTATGTTTATGTGTATGCAGTAAACTTGGCAAGTCTTGAAATAATTATCATTTTGAGTGGCATTGCATATATGATACAATGATGAGAAGGCCTGTACTGTCATGCTGATATGGTTTCACTACTTTCTTTCCAAATGAAATTAATGCTTCATAATCATGACCCTTTGACCGTTTCATTTGTTTTTCACAGTGGTTCATAAAGCAGCACTTTATCTCACTGTTTGCAGTATGCTCACTCCCCGACAGTGCAGGAACTGTTCAATCAGACCCATGTGTATCGCACATTTCCTCACATCACAGTGGCTCATCTCCAGGCCCGTTCTTCTCTGCACCCACTTTATGACCTTGTTTGCTTTTGTTGAAGGCTCCAGCTGGCCTGACCGGTTCAGAAGACCACAGAGACACATCCCTTTTCATTTTGTGCAGCGCTCTACACTTCTCACTGCTTTCCTGCCTCTTTATCCCCGCACTGTCAGTGTGAGTGCGCGTGTGTGGTCCCTGCCAACAGTTTTGGCCACAGCATGTGCTAATGGCCAGTGAAGATGTGAAGTATAGCTGACAGGGTCTGGTTTGTGCCCCACAGCCACATCTAGAGAGACTTTTTTTCTAAACATTAAGTTAATGGAGCAGACAGGTTTTGTGTGGCAGGCCCCCATCCACCCAGCGGAGGTCTAAGCTAACTGTGACGGTGGATGATTGGACCGAACGAGTGTTTAAGATTTCAGGAAGTTTTCTCTGCTTTGTTGATGCTAACTTCAGTCATGCAGCAGGTATGTTTATACATGGTCTGATAGTCCAAAAGAAATCCTCTATACACTCTTAAAATAAAAGTGTTCCAAAAGTGAGTTTACGCAGCAATGCCATAGAAGAAATATTTTACTAGAGGCAACAATAATAATCAAAAGGTGAACATTTATTAATAAGCAATTTAATAAATGTTTATTGTTTAATTATTCATTAAACTTATTAATAAATGTTCATTTATTAAACATATTAATAAATGTTAATTTCTAACATACTTTGGGTTTATTTTAAGCAAGCAATACAGTAATTTTTAAACAATAGTTGAGTTAAATAAAACTACCCAGCACATTGGGCAAATATTTAACCCAATTGCTGGGTTTGTCCATTTTCAACCCAACTTGGGTTGTTTTTAACCTTAAGTGGAATGGAATGGTTCCATGGATGTTAAAGATTCTCTGTTGAAAAAAACAGCATATGCTGGTTAGGTATGTTTTGAAGCTGGTTTGAGCTGGTTTATGCTGGTCCTTAGCTGGTCATGAGCTGGTTTAAGCTGGTCCTAAGAAACTAGCTCCAGCTCAGGACCAGCATAAACCAGCTCAAACCAGCTTCAAAACATACCTAACCAGCATATGCTGTTTTTTTCAACAGGGGGAACCATCAATGCCAATAAAGAAACTTTATTTTTAAGAGTGTAGGGATCCTTGCTGCTTCCGGAAAGGTTTAAAAATTATCCTTTTTTTTTTTGTCTTTTGATTTTTGAAAAGAAAACTATTGGCTGGGGGACAGAAATCAGGACATAATGCAGGCCAGACTTGGACAGCTCTGACATAAAAACAACTTTGAATCGAGTGATTCATCTAATATTTTGCAGTTTATTTGTGAGTTTATTTTACACAAAATTACACGAAAATGTATGTATCCGTATCCATGAAAGTATGATTTAGTCATTTAGACAACGTAACTTTAATGTAAAGTTTACAATGTACGTTTAAATCCAATTTGCTTTGAGCCACGCTTTTTGTAAATGCGTCGCTGGACAGGCCTGTGTTATAATAGTGCAATGCCACTGGCTTGAAAAGAATGTGACTGAATCTTTCCTATAAACAAACCAGAAACATCCCGCCAGTGAAGGACATCTGAGGTGCCAGTCCGAGGTCATATTTTCCAGCCCGGCCTTGGACAGGAGACGCCGCCTTCGCACAATAACTCCTTTCTTTTGTGTCTGTACCGCAACAAGTGTGTTTGCTCTTCAGGAGAATGTGGTCTGCCAGCAGTGTTTGACTCCTAAAATACGATATTTCTGATCGCTCAGCCACAACATACCACTGTCAATGTTGTTATTGTACCACTAAATTGATTTGGATGGGTCTTATTTGATGGGTCTTAAAAAAAATTAAAAAAAACTTATTAATGTTTATTTGTACTTATTAGCGTTTCAGTGTAGCCTATTTAGACCTTTAAATTATACATTTAAATTTTTAATTTAATGAAACAGCAATGTTTATTAAATATAAATGTCATAATCTAAAATGTAATATTTAGTTTGAGGTTGATGATCAACATTTTAGCACGTGTTGGAAAAATAAATAAATGACAATTTAAAAAAAAAAATGGCTTCAGGACCTGTTTTGTGTCATATTGTGGAAAGTGCCATAATAAACCAATAAATACTTTAAAAAAAAAAATCTAATATTCAGTGCGCTCCTATAAAGAAATTGATCTTGTCGTCTGAAGTCAAAGAACGTAGTCAAATTATGCTGTGAAATGCTGCCATCTAGTGGATGTTATCGCCTTTTTCTAATGAGATTAAAGTTACCTAAAGCAACGTATTTCTCCTCAAATCGAATAGAGATCGCCAATTTGACTTGAAAGCAAAAATATTTTACCACTGAAAAGAACCTAAACAAAGTAAAAATCATAATATGATGTAGTTCAGTCAACTGCTTTTTCTTTATATTTTAAATCATTGAACACATTTTAATGTATTTCTGCATCCATCAAGACCATCTATAGACCTGAATATTTGAGATAAAAAGTTATATATGTAGGGTTATATATAAATATATATATGTATGTATAAACAAACAAAAAGAAATGAACTGAGAATGGCAAAGATTTATTTATTTTAGGACATCAAAAAAGGAAAAGTTTAAGAGCTTGTTGTTCAATGATATCACTCCAAAAAAGCATATCATTTATGAGCACAAATACCCTCTAGGTCTTAGTGTACACACCCATTAACATATCTCCACAGGGAATATCTTTAATTCATTCAAAGACATCAACAAAAAAAACTGTTTAATGTACAGAATAAGCAGATATCCTCAAATTCTTCTTGTTTAAATGAGCAATCTACTCTCTTATCATTAAGTATTTTACATACTTTACATATTGCATTTTGATTTTCAAAGGAATAAGAAAGCCAAATACTTGAGAGCTGTCTTGGAATTGTGCTTTATTGGCACAAGTACTGATTCCTATTGATCGCTCATTTCTGATGACCGCTAAGGCGTCCTTTGAAAGTGCAATGACAAACTTAGATACTGTGGGGAGAAGATGGTGGTTCTTCATTATCGCAGATCCATTCCTTTACTTTACATGAAGTCATCTGAATCATAGCCATCCTGCAGAGAAAATGATCATATCAAGTCATAACAGAATTTGTGTCAGTGCTCAACAATAAATATTAAACTCAAAGCATGTATTACCTCATTTGTGGTCATGTTGTCACTCTTCATGAGTGCTGAATAATTCCTACAGGAAAGATGTTACATGTAAGTACAAAAAAACAAATGCTTTTACCTGTAAATAACAGGTCTCAAAATGACTGATTCTGATGTACAAATGTTATGTTCTTACATTTTATCATTTTTATCTATATACAGAGTTCAAAAGTCTGAGACCACATTGAAAATATTGCACAAACATGTGGAGCTCAAATGCTGCTGTAATTAAATAATAATAAAAAAGATGATTTAACAAATATTAATTCTGAAAAGAAATAAATTATGCTGATAATATAACTTGTAATGAAAAAAATTCACTAGCATTTCACTAGTGGTCTCAAACCTTTAGATGTCAGTTAAAAAAACAAAAAGCATAATAATTGTTTGTGTTTAGGTTATAATATGCAGCACCTTAATTCTTCCATCTCCTTTTTCTTCTTCATTTCCTCCTTCTCTTTCTTCTTCTGCTCTTGTATTTGAGCCTTCTTCTCATTTCTTTCCTCTCTGTCCCGAGACTCCTTCTCAGCGGCAAGATCAGGATAGCGCTCCTCTTTCGTTTTCTCTAGTCTGTTGACAACTTCGTTGATTTTCTTTTCTACGGTCACAATTTTCACCTGTTGATATTGAAGTGCAGTTGAATATTTATACAGAATTTGCAATTATTTACAAGATTTCAAAGTGCAATAGTAATACCCGAACACTTCAAAATTAGATAAACTGTTCAGACAGGCAGTAAATTTTTTTTTTTGTTTTTTTTTTGCATATCTGACTTTACCATCTTATTGTTTCAATTGTACAAAAACAAGAATTTGCTGCAGTGTGCACAAAATCATAGTGCTTATTATTAAGGAAGCATCATTATCTCTCATCATACCTCCTTCTGTCGATGAAAGCCTATCTGACCGACATCCATGTCTGCTGTTTTTTTCAGATTGCCCCATGGTGTGTAGACAACATTAATATTGTTCATTTTGCATCCTGTAAATAAAAATAAAGTTGAGATCACACCTTCGATAACACTGTTAACAAGCAAGTTTTGATGTTTCTTGTAAAGAAGCAGTACCTTGAATACTGTTGTTTTTGACCAGCTGGGCACAGTCAATCAGGACTTCTTTTGGTATGTCTTCTATCGTTACACCCTTTAATCAATTAACAGAATTGTCAACAACACAGAAATATTATAAATACGGCTGTAGGCTAAAATGCATTTTACTTCTCAAAATACCTTGGGCATTCTTAGATATACATGAGCAGATGAGAGCTTGTCCACATGGAACCTGAAATCACATAAACATTCATTGCAGATCAAAACTAGAAAAAATATATTTCATTTGTGGTGGCAAGCATCAAATAAATGTCCTCACCAAATATCTTCAGGCCATCCATATTTTATAAGATCTTCATCTGTTGAAAAACAAAAACTGCTATTAATGGTCTGACAAGCACAGGATGCTGAAAAGTATTATTTATGAGAAAACCAGCACTTACTTTCATATTTATCTTTGCCCATGTAGATGATATAGGTCGGTGAGACAACTGCAAAAGATAAGCATATATTGCAACTTTTAAAAAGCACTGTTTATTCTTGCTATTTAACTAATGACACACTGAACCGCCAACAATATCATTTCACCATGTCAAGCAACATATATTGCAGTTTTGATCATCTTTTTGTTGTATGCTTTATATTTTGTTGTATTTATTTGTAAGCATTATAGTTATTTCGTATTCATACTGTCTTTGTTGACAACATAAACATGGTCCTGCCTGGGCACACAATTCACTACTTACCGTCGCTTTTAAAGTAAAACACCATCTTTCCGCATAGACACAACCTTTGAAAGGTCTCACTATATGTGTATTCAGCAAAACACTCAGCACATCAGAGGTAAATCATCTGTATCAGAGGCACATGTCATGTGTGCCATCTATTCCGACCACAACAGGAACCAAGCAGCGCTGCAATGAAGTAGCGATTCGTGAAAGAATTGTTCGATTGAATCGGATCTTTTTAATGAATTGGTTGAACAGGTCTGAACCATAGACTGTAAAAAAAGACATAAAACACTACAGACATATAAAATAATGTATTTTATATATGGTTATGGTCTGAACTATTCACAATAGACGGTCCGAACTGTCCCCACATCAGCAACTGTATAACGTTACTAGCATACTACTCTTACTATTTCTGCCATTTTGGTAAAAGTAGTGAGAGAAGTATGGTAGTATGAGGTTCCGAATTCAGATAGTTTTATCAACACAAACACGAATCAAGAGTTGATTTTAATAAATAAAATAAAAACTTTTGCAGACTAATGTAAATTTATTTTGTGTTTAACGTAGATGTTATTCAGATTCTAAATAACAACAAACTGAATTGGGGAACTTGAACGTACAGTCCAACGGATTTTTAAACCGGTTCTTTGAATCAAACTGTCCAAAAGAACCGATTTGCGGAGATGAATCCGACTTCCCATGACAAACCGGATGTTGTCATGAAACACACGCTGTTTCCGTTTCCGTGTGCGCCACAATTGACTTTGGCGCGGTGTTCAAAACAGATCGCGGGTGAAGGGGAGAGATTTGCCGCAATTATTTTGTTCCAGCGTTTTCACACAAATCAAAAAACAGAATCGGATTTATTTTACCTGGTAAGTTATCAACTACAGATAGTTATCATGTCCGTATTTAAATGAGATTTGTGATGATGATCGTATCCAATATGTATTTTTAGAGAGATTTTACTTGTTGTCACTTATTGGCGCCTAGAAAATAAATGCGGTAAAAACGAGTGAGATGTATTGAAGATTTATATACTGTTTGCTTTATACTCTGGGCCAAACTACATATACCTGTATCATAGCAATAAGTTTGACAGGAAAACATACAGTTTGATTCTTTTAAATCTCTCAATTTTAAAGACGCACAATATTCTCACTGTCTACTGACGTAATTTACTGAATTTGCTCGTTAATACTTTTTCAACACAATTCTCAATATGATATAATGGCAGAAAAACGAATATTGCAGAAATATAAGAATGTTCCAGAAATGTAAACAGTTGCATCCTATAGAATTGTATCACGTCATGCTCGGATTGATGCTTCTCATTACAGGTGATTTGAAGATGTTATCCCGAAAAAGAAAACATGGCTCTCCTGATTTTGAAAGGTATGTGATGTAATTTTGTTAGATATTAGCTTGTGAAATGTTCTTTGCTCGTATGATGCAGTTTGTGAACCATTTTGTTTAAACCCACCACAGTAACCCATCTAAGAAACAAATAACAAGCCCAAGGAATTCTCCAAGAAGGACAACTCGACAAAAAGAGAACATTCCCATCTCGCTGACATCACCCCAAAAAATTCCCAGTACACCTAAGAAGATGCCGAGGACCTCTTCACTAGAATCTCCCCCGAAACGGATCTCGCCACGCAAAACGGTATTGGGAGCAAGATCCTTCTACAGCAAGCAGAAACCTCTGTATCTCACACCTCTTGAAAGGAAACTGTTGAAGGAAACCAAGTCACCACCGTCAGTCCCTAGCAGAGAGCCATCACAACCCGCTTCAACTGCTGGGAATCCTGTTAAAAAACCAGTGAGGAGGGTTCAAAAGAAAACCAGTGTCGCTGGTCCACAGTCTAACCTGAAAGGTTACTTTACTGCTAAACCCAAAGGGAAAAGTCCCTCTGACACACAAACAGATCAATTGCCGAAGGTCACGGTGGCCCCCATTTCATTTAGCACTATGAAATCCAAAGGTAAACCCAAACTTGTTGTGGGAGCAGCTTTCTTCAGCACTGGAAAAAAGCCCACTTCACTGTACAAAAAGTCCACAAAGACCACAAAGCCTAAACAGCCCTCAACCTACGAGAAACCCAACTCTCAGAAACCCATGAAGGAGAAGGAAGTGACATCAGCACCAAAAGAGCGTTCCCCAGTCCGCCATGCCGTCTTCTTAAAAAAACACCCTGAAGTGGACAACACAACTAAAGTTACCAATGATGAAGATATTGAGAGTCCCAAGCAGATGTCTCCTCAGGTCCTGGCCGATTTGCATGGTATTACCAAAGACATAAAGGTGATTTTGAGGAGATCCGTTAGCCCCAACAAATCCTTTGAAGCTGGTAGTCAGGTAAGATTGAACTATTGAATTATCTGCTAATAACTTCAAATGTAAAACTTTCATCATCTGTTTCTTAAACTGAAAATGTTTTCCAGGACTTGCCTGCGAAAACTGATTCAGTGTTTGATGTGAGTGACATTCCACCAGATCACAACAGCTCTCATGATGATGGTAAATTAACATGCATAAATGATCTGTCTGTCTGTCTATCTACTATTTATCTACTATATATGTATATGATCAAAGTATTTTCTAATTAGAAAATAATTTCATATTAAATAAGTAATTTAACAAATTATTTACCCATTTATCTATTTACCTATTTATCCATTTCTATATATATATATATACACACTGTGTGTGTGTGTGTGTGTGTGTATATATATATATATATGTGTGTGTATATGTATGTGTGTATATAATGCATGTATGTATATAGAAAAAGAAAAACCTTTCTAATTATAAAATAATTTTATTAATATATTTAATGACATATTATTTAATAAAATAACATATATTACTAAAAGTTGCATACATGATAAATACTCATATATGTTAAAAACTAATTAATATGTTAATGTTTTATATAAACCCTAACCCACAACAATAATCTTTAAAAACATAATTTTTTTATTATTTTTATTACTCCCTATTCAGAAGAGTCATCTGTGTATCCCATCTTTGGCACTAAAAGGTAAGACAATCATATACTAATTTTTTCCTAATGCAGTTGTGGCAAAAAATCGAATATTTAAGGGGACAATACATGTAAAATTGAAATACAGTTTCAAAAGTATAGCTGCATAAAGCTAGTGTGATATAATAACTTATAACCTTGTTTTTGCCAGTATATATTTAGTCTTTCGTATTTAATGTCATGACCATGTAAAGTTAAGCCTTAGTTGTTCTTTTTTGGTCTTAGATCTCAGAAAAAAGGGATTTTGTCCCCACCACTGAACACTAGCACTCCTTCTGGACTGAATAGTACTCCTGCTTTTAAGGCCAAAGAGAGGAGTGCTTTGAGAAGAGAGATGAAGAAGCAGACGGATAACCAGCTCATCATTGTGAGTAGAAGGTGCAATTGATGGACGGAACGAAGTCTGTGGTTCTTCACCTCTTGTGTCTCACCTTAACGTGTCTGCTCTTTAGGATGCTGGTCAAAAGCAGTTCGGCGCTACCACATGCGGGTCCTGTGGGATGCTGTACAGTACAGATAGTCCTGAGGACAACTTCCAGCACACACAGTTCCATCAGCGCTTCTTGGACACCATTAAGTTTGTGGTGAGCCATCATGATGTTGTCATCAATGCACTTTAGCAATTCTGCTACAAAAATGTCGCAATTTTACATCAATTTGTATGTTTTTAGGGCTGGAAAAAAGAGAGGGTTGTGGCAGAGTTCTGGGATGGAAAGATTATTCTCGTTCTTCCTGAGGATCCAAAGTATGCCACAAAAAAGGTCTGCTGGCAGTGGTTGGTTATAGCTTATAAACGATTCTTCTGCCCAGCTAAATCATCAGTATTTTCTAACTTGCGCTGCTTTGTTCCAGGCAGAGGACGTGAGACGGATTGCAGACAGTGAATTGGGCTTTCAGCAGATCACACTCAGCAGCCCGAGCTCGGCTAAAACCTACCTGTTCATTAACAGTGACAGGATGGTTGTGGGATGTCTAGTGGCTGAGAATATTAGACAGGTGAGTCTTTGTCTACCTAAAGATTTTAGCTCAGAATGGCAGTGATGAACTAAAGTAAAACTGATCTTACTGAACCCTGATTATACGTTTTCTAGGCCTTTCGGGTGCTGGAGCAGCCAGAGAAACCCAAAGACATTAACAAGGAGGATTTCATGGAGCGCCACAGAGCCTGGTGCTGCTCCACAGTGCCGGAAAAAGCCATCTGTGGTGTCAGTCGCATCTGGGTCTTCAGTCTGATGAGGAGGAAGGGCATCGCCACTCGCCTTCTAGACACTGTCAGGTACCAAACATTTTCAGTGCATTAATAAGATGAAAGATTTCATAGTGGGAGTATGCATAAATTGCTTTGTGTATATAAAACTATTGTTTCTTACTGATTCAGGAATACTTTCATGTACGGGAGCCATCTGACCAAAGAAGAAATCGCCTTTTCTGACCCTACACCAGAAGGGAAGCTGTTTGCCACAAAATACTGCGAGACACCAACATTTCTGGTGTACAACTTCATCAGTTAAAGAAAAACATCTACACTAGGTTTTAGTTTGACTGCATTTGTTAATGCTTTTGTAAGGTGTTTTTTTTTGTTTGTTTTTTTGTTTTTTTCAAAGTTTAATGGATAAAAAAAAAAATTGTTAGATGTTCAAATGAAGTTGTCTAATATGATAAACATCTAATTTTACTTTGATATAGAGACTGATATTTGGTCTTTAATGCTGAGTTCATTAATTCTTATTTAAGGCACAGTTTACTTCAAATACTGGCTGTTTATTGTAAGCTAGCAGGTCCTAAAGCTTCCTGTTTGGAAAATTAGGCTTTGTCATAATTACTTAAAGTTGGTTGTAAAATGAAAAACTTTCAGTTGAACTGCTTCTTGCTTTTGCTTTGTACATATTTTTAAATAAATGGTCTTGTTCATATATTTTGTATTGTATTCGTATGAATCAGTTATGCAGCTTAGGTGACTGATCACTATTTAAGTTTTCAGTTTGCCTTCACTAGTTAATTTTATATAGTTTTGTGGTGCAATGGCATTTTAAAAGTACAAATATTACTAATAGTTTGTATTCCCATAAAAGCTTGCATTCAATCATTCTAAAAGAATTAGCAAAATGCTTTATAAGTTTTAGAGAAGGTTACAAACTGAGAAATATGGAAAAATGTAAATAAACCTAAATTACCATTTACTTCTAAAGACTGGTCAAAAGTCAAGCTTATTTGACAGCTATTGTTTTTCTACCTGTTAATACAATAACAATATGTGGTCAACAGAAAGTAAATAGGAATTGTTTTTTCTAGATATTTTTTCACAGTACAAATAGGCTTGTGTATATAGACCCATCAAAAACTTCGAGAACTTCTAGTTTGTCACACAGCAGGACATGTTAACTTCACAAAAAAAATTTCATATTAGCTACCCATTTTAGGGTTCCTATAGTCACTGAAAACTGGGAGCTGTCAGGGAAATTAAAAACTTTAAAATGCTTTACAATAAAGATACATTTGTCAACAGTTAAATACAAAAGTTAACATGAACTAACAATGAAAAATACTTCTAAAGCATTTATTAATGTTAACATTGACTAATACATTATTAAAATTAAAAGTTGTATCTGATTATTTAATGGACCTAAGCTAATATGAGCGAACAATGAACAGCTGTAGTTTATTAGCGATAAAAATTAATCAACACTATCAAACGCATTTCTCATTGTTAGTTGAGTCAATGCTATAACTAATGTGACCTTATTGTAAAGTGTTGAAAATCTTAAATCACGGACATTTTAGTAGCACTTTATTTTACAATCCTGTTCCACATATACATACTATGTACTTATACTATATAAATATTATAACTAACCGTGAACCTACCCTTAACCCATGTATATACCTTATATTACCCAGTAATTTCTTACGCTGTAAGTACACATACTGTAAAGTGCAACTGCTATTTCTGTTAAACATAAATTACTCTATTTATGGTCAGCTCTAAGATTATTTTGCCAGTGAGAATTTCCCATCAAGTAATGATTGTGAAAGTCATATTCAAAAAAGTTTCAATCAATGATATATTTATTCAAGTGATGAAATCAAGCATGTGTGCTGATTTTATACACAAAGACCAGTTCAAATAGACACTTTAATTCAAATTGCACCATAACAACTACAGTATCTAGAACATGTCTGAAAGTCAATGGAGTACATAAGAACATATGTAACATGACAATCATCAACAAAAATATTTACAATGTGACAAAGAAACAGCTCACAAAGTAAAATTATAGACAGAAAAGCAGAACAGAAACCAGACCCAACCTGTAAACATGCCAATATATTTTACATTGATGGGAAGAGAATAGTGAATTTAATCAATTATAATGACCTCACTGTTTTTGTCACAAAGCTGGTTGTTGGATTCCAGCACCTGAACAATGTGAGCTGCAGAGGGTCTTTTTTGAGGGTCTTCCTCTGTACAGAGACAGAAGAGCTCCACCATCCTCTGGTAAGACCCTCCGAGAGTGGCTGCGTCCAAAGGCGGTCGAGTTCCCAGCCTCTCATAATATGCATCTTCATCAAAATCATCCTCATCGAAGGAGTCATCTAAGAAAAAGAGAGAATAGATAAGAGGGACTTTGAAAATCCATTCGCTATAGGATATTACAAATAGCAGATGGATTTGATTACAGTAACTTTACCATCATCATCATCATGACTCTCAGTGTCCAGCATCTCCAGGTGAGGAACAGAAAGTGTCATCATCTCCCATAGCGTGAGTCCATACGCAAATATATCAGCTTTGTCTGTGATAACCCCATCCTCCAAGGCTTCCTTAGGCTTCCACGGCTCCGTCCCAATATAGTGGGCCTTTGGATCGCTCACTGAGGAAAGATAGGTTTGAAATAATACTTTAATAGAGTGGATCTCAAAAAAAGAAGGTAAAAGAAAACAAAAAAAGATGTTTTTAATGAACAAAGGAAGGAAAAAATTATAATGTTGAAATGTTAAATCTTTTCATACCCTGCATGTTTTCATCCAGTGGCAGTGACACACCAACATCGCAGATTTTAATGCTATCAAAGTCGCCCTTGATGACAACATTGCATGATTTCATGTCTCCATGCAAAAGCTTTTTCTCATTATGCAGGTACTGAAGAAAAACAACAATAAAACATTGTAGTAGGAGCTTGAGATTACATAATAATTACATTTAAATATGGAAAAAGCAGTAAAGGCCTGTTCACATTTCACACCAAGGACAATAAATATAAATGATATAATTATAAAAATCATTCTAAATGTAAAAGAATAGCAGAGTCACTTTCAAAACGATCTTTTCCAGCCGATGAATCTTAAGGTCAGTTCACACCAAGAATGACAACTATAACGATAACAATATTAGCATCCACACCAATGCACAGTATCGTTGTGTATTAAAAAGGGCACACTGCAGTTATATCGTCTGCCGCTTTAGATGCTAGAGCTCTTAAATCAGGATGGATTCTATGGAAGCTTGTTTTCACCACTGAAAAAAAAAAAAAAAAAAAAAAAAAATTGCGACATTTTCATCTCAATTCAGATTTTTTTTTTCTCACAACTGCAAATTGACATTTCTGACTTTTTGTCTCGGAATTGTGAGATATAACATCGCAATTGCAAGTTATAATGTCAGAATTGCGATCGCAGTATAAAAGTTCTGAGAAATAAAGTCCGAATTGCAAGATATAAACTTGCAATTCTGAGAAATAAAGTCTTAATTGCGAGATATAAACTAGCAATTTTGAGAAATAGTCGCAATTCTGAGAAATAAAGTCACAATTCTGATAAAGTTGCAATTCTGCGAAATAAAGTCACAATTCTGAGAAATAGTCACAATTCTGAATAATAAAGTCTGAATTACGAGATATAAAGTCGCAATTCTGAGAAATAAAGTCTGAATTGCGAGATAAACTTGCAATTTTGAGAAATAAAGTCGCAATTCTGAATAAAGTCTGAATTACGAGATAACTCAAAATTCTGACTTTCTCACAATTGTGACCATTTTTCAGAATTACAAGTATATATCTTGAAATTATGAGAAAATTCAGAATTGCAATATGTAAATTTGCAATTGTAAGAAAAAAAATATCAGAATTGCGAGATAAAAAGTCGCAATTACCTTTTGTTTTTTTTAATTCCGTGGCGGAAACAAGCTTCCATACTCATCGGTTGGGAAAAACAACGTTGTTAAAGTGATTCCAACGATATTGTTCCTCTGTGCCATTATTGTGATAGTTGTGGTGTGGACTCTGCTATTCTTTTACATTGAAAACCATTTTTAAAACTATATCTTTATAGTCATCATCCTTGGTCGTTGGGCCTTAAAAACATTGACATCCTTTATAGTTATCGTTCTTGGTGTGAACTGGCCTTAACGGTAAATTTACAAATGACTGATTTCACAATCATACTTGTAAACCACGTGCAACGTGAAGAGCCACTTTTTCAATAGTGGCCACTGGAAATGCCTGTAGACCCTCGTCTCTCCTTTTCTCAATGAGGTCATTCAGAGACTGCTCTCCACCGTACTCCATGGCTAAACACTTAGAGCCGTCCTTTGCTGTGGTAAAAGCTCTGAAGCCTTAAAAAAACACAAGGGGAAAAAAATCATAAAAAAAGATACTTGTCTTATAGTTTTCATATTTACCTTTACATTATACTGTAATATTTTAAAGAAATACTTGCCAACAATATTAGGGTGGTGCAGGTCTTTTAAGATCTTTGCCTCCTCGGACAGACGCTTCTGATAAACACTCTTTTGACTTTTTGCACACTTGCTGTTGATCTTCTTAATGGCCCATGGTGAATGAGTCTGCTTGCCCATCCTGATGTTAGTATTGGCATAGATGTTTAAAGTTGTCTATTACACTAACATGGTGTAGGTAGTAAAATATTATGTATGTATGTATGTACCTGTTCATGAGATAGACATTGACTCCAGTCCCACAGCCGAGCTTCTTCATGAAGGGAGAGGCAGGAATGGTGACTGGGGTTCCACATGCACTGACTAACAAACAATACATTTAAAGGCATTATTAACTACTTTAACCACCGACCACATTTGGATCAAGATGGGATGTAAAACCATCTTGATGATGAGAAAGACAATATAACGTGTAACTAGATTCAGTGTAATTATAAAATCAGACGTTTAAAGATCACTCTACCTGGACTTTTCACTTTTGCAGGCTTGCAAGGCGTCTTAAAGGCACTAGGTGATTCTTTGTTGGCCTCCATTTGTCTAAAATTAATAAAATATCATCAAATTTTTGTTTACATTACCACAATCCAAACGACAAACGTTACACACAAGTTTAATTACGCCATACACAACCAATTAAACAAAAACAAAAAAATCAAACCACAAATCGTAAAACATAATATGATACATATAGATAATGAAAACAACAACAAATTACATTAGATATAAACTTCAGAGATGCTGAAAACCGCGCCCGTATTTCAAATTCACCAGTTTGGCTGACGTCAAACGTACGTCGAGCTACAGTGTCCGTAGAGGGACAAAACTGATTGCGTGCGCGTTTTCGTTTATTTCTTCCGTTCATTTTCCTTATTTTGTTCTCCAGTGTTACTCAATCACATTGTTATAAAATTATTTAATACTAAATAGATAAATAAAGATATAATAACATATTGCATGATTATGAATAATTACATTAGAATTACATAGGTAATGATTGTTAAATAAAACAAACTATTAAAACATTTTTGTTAATCAAAATAAAGCTGAAATAAAATATAAACATTAGATAAAAAAAAATTATAAAATGAAATGAGTTTAAGTCGAAGCAATAAAATTACATAAAATTATAAGTGGAAATAAAGAAAAACTACAACTGAACTAAATCTAAAATAACAATAAATTAAACCAAATAAAAAAAATAAAAAAAATTACATAAAAACAACAAAAAATTAAACTAAAATTAAAATTAAATCCAATTAAAAAGGTTGGTGTTGTTTCTATATTATTTCTATACTAACAGTTTTAATGACTATACTTCAGAAGGGCTTTTGTGCTATTTCTTTAGGTGTACAAAGTGGGAAAAAAATGCACACATTTAATGTAGACTAACTGAAATAGTTAGAAACATGATAATGTATTTTTATAAATATATTTGAAATAGTTATATAAA
Organism: Mylopharyngodon piceus; assembly: GCA_039654765.1. Taxonomy (NCBI): domain Eukaryota; kingdom Metazoa; phylum Chordata; class Actinopteri; order Cypriniformes; family Xenocyprididae; genus Mylopharyngodon; species Mylopharyngodon piceus. The sequence goes on along the minus strand of CM077456.1, from coordinate 7,670,586 downwards.
CTGGTCTATAAACAATATATATGTATATATATATATATATGAAGAGTTTGGTTCCAAAACGCGATAAACGCCATGGTATGCAATATGATACCAATGAGGAAAAAATTATTTGTGTTGTTTTTCCTGCTTAAAATTGGACACTTTAACAAAATCAATAAACATTTTCATAAATTTTTAATTAATTTATTTTTTATAAGTTTGTTGCCTCGAGGCAACATTGTACCACAATGGAAAAATTGAAACATTTGGCATTTTCATGTAGAAAAAAGAAATATATTTATTGAAAACATCAATTTCTTTAACTAGACACTTGAACAAACAAATTTATCCAGTTTTTAATGTATTAAAAGTTTCATATTTAATAAAAAGTAACATTTTATATCCAGCTGCCCTCAGGCAACATTGTATCATAGTGGAACACAAGTATTACCAAACCATCATATTATTATTTTATTATATCAAGTTATCATATCCATCTTCATCCTCATCTCCATCTTCTCTCTCACCCTCACTCTCTCCCTGACGGATTGTCACTATGATTTCATCTTCCTCATCACAGTATGACCCCTCATCATTACCCTCATCAACTGGCTGTGCTACCTGTGTTTTATACCTTTTTGAAGTGCTATAGAAAATGTGCAGATCATAATATATGCAGATATAGTATGTGAATTACTATTCTTATAAGTGCATTACAAAATCATGTGAAAATGCAAATATATTTAGTTAATTCTAACTCTTTTCCTTACAAATATAATACATTTGTATTCAAACCTATTATGCCTGTATGGCCTTATTTCATAATGGTACGATGTTGCCTTGAGGCAACACACAGTTTTTTGTTATTTTCTCTAAAACATTTGATGATATATAATGTAAAGTTCTTGAAAATACTTCTTTACTTGCCAGTGAAGGTGACTCGTATTTTTTGTGGGTGATTAAATGGATACAAACAAGTGAAAAAAGCACTTTTCATTGGAGAAAATATGGAGCCATGTGACGTGCACATGTGCTTAAACAGGACACAAAATGGACCCCTGTTGGTCATGTTTTGGTCTTTTTTGCACTTTTATTGATTAGTATTTGAGTTATTCTGTCCTGAGATACGTTTGATCAATCAATTGGTGCCTTATTTCATTAAAAACAAACTAAAATAGAGCATGTTGCCTGGAGGCAACACCGTACCATAGAGGGTTAAAAAAAAATGAGTTTCCGCCAAAGTCAGTATTGTATCTGGTCGGTATTGAAAAGTCATGTATTAATTTTGCGCAAAATGCGATATCCGTCGTGTTATTCTGTCTTGTCTTCTCCCTTTCTTTCCAAAACGCGACAAACGCCAGTCTCCCTTCTCTGCAGAATGCGATATATCCGCTCAACCAATCACAGCGCACCATTCCACGCACTGTAAACAGTAATGGCGGCGCTCTGAATACATCCGGCATTCTAGTTTTCCTTATCTACTTTGTACTTTGTGATTAACACAAACAGAAAAATGAATAATTTTGACGGCATTGATGAACCTGTGGTGGTTTCTGCGGTGGGTAAGAAACGTAAGCCATCGAAATCTAATCATTTACGTGAGGAGATTAAGAAGATGAGGCACTCGAGTCGGGAGGAGGAAAAATGCCGGCTGTTGCTTGTTCCACGACAGCATCAAACTTCTGTCACGGTCCCCAAAACTGAATCATGAACAGTTTTTAAAAGCCGTTTGACCAAGAATGATTAATTCTCGAATTTGGCATCGCTAGTTTTGTTTTTAAACATCTGAAAACAACAACAACATGATTGTCAAAATCTGCACTGTCAGACAAGAATTTATCAGCTATATTTTACTTTGTCACATATATATATATATATATATATATATATAATGTATAATTAGCCTATTCTTAAAGTGCTAGAACGTATTTACAACTTAAATTATTTGTATCAAAAAACTGCCACACCATTATTACGTAAACAAATGCAATAAACTCACCTTTGTCCACTAGGTGGCATCATGTACGCATGGGAATTGACCCTTCGCCGGGAGTTTGATTGACAAGCGATCTAACCAATCATAACGCCGAATCCGCCATTTTGTCCGACAAAGCAGTCAGGAGTTAGAAGATTAACCTCAGTGGACTTGAACTTGAAAAATGGTGTGTAGTGACGTCTTTCCGCGTTTTAAACAACATTCCTTCTCGTGTTCATTCTTGTTTATTTGATGCTATAAATTAACTAGTAGGAAGAGATGATTGGTTCACGAGCCGCTTGAGCTGAGGCACTACAGCAATCTGTCACGACACATTAAGGAGCCACAAAACGGTTTTATTTATTAAAAAAAAAATACACAATTTTTAAGCTGGGACATTGTTTAATATCATAAGTAACCTGCTCTGTCTTGTCTGTCGACGTGTTGTCAGTATCCTCTTTGCTCCGCGATGTATTTTTCACTGCGTGTGGCGTGACAGCGCCATGGCTTGTTGGACAAAGCAACAGTAACTAAGGGGGGCGGGTCTTTGCGAAGGGTCAATTGCTTTAGGAGCCAGTTGCGTTTTTGCAAGCGATATTTCTCGAATGTTCTACAATGCCAAAGCCAACTCTAGATAACCAAGTGGCCCATTGGACAAACATGCTTTTATTTTCTTTTGTGTTTCACTGCAGAACTCCATTTTCAAGCTTTTGTATTCAGTCTACTCAGCTGGGCAGAGAAGAGACAGAATAAACCTACTTGAAGGCAAAGAAATAAACTCCAGTCAGATTAGGTAAAGATATGCAAATCACTTACATCCAAGATTTTAATGTGCTAATTAAAGAAAAAAAGATCAGAGGAGAAGCATGCTCCAAAAAACAGCAATAACCCAAATTCCTTTTCAAAACAAAATATAAAAAATATAGATGTCATGCACTTTGTTGCTGTGATATGTTTGAGGAGAAAATCAGCTGTTGCCATCAATCCAAAGAACAATCTGTCCTGGGAATATCTATTTGACCATTGAATTTTAAATTAAACTTCCACTGGCCATAAATCATATTAAGAATGGGAACATAAAACTAGATAAATGCTTCATCAGTACATGACAAAGCACAACATCTTTTCCGCACATGGCTTCAAGCATGACATTAACTTTTTATATGTTTGGCTCTGAGGGCTTGTGCTGTATTGTCTGGCAAATTGTCTTTTTGTACAATGCCTTGAGCAAAATGAAGATAATACTCCATGCTGTGCCATCTATTATAACTGTGAAAATTATAACAAAAGCACCTGGTACTCATGAGAAGTTTATTTGCTTTTACTTGTTCATTGTCAGGCATGGAAGAAAGCCATGGCGAGTTTAGCATGAATGAACTCTAGCAGGCTACACTCTTATGTTGCTCTGTTGTTTAGTCTAACTAACAGCAGATAATACTGTTCTGAGAGGCCTGAAGTTTAGTTCATTCAAGTGTTTACATTTATTCGTTAACCCAGCTAGCAAAATATGTTTTAAGAACATTTTGTGAACGTTCACATTGAGTTATGAAAACGTTACTTCTGAATGCTCTCTGAATGTTCCAAACAGCCAGTTTATAAGTGTTTTTTGTTTTTTTAATTCTTGGATATGCGAATGTAAGGGAACATTCCATTTTATCATTTTGCAAACATGTTATTTTTAAATGTTCTCTGAACATTCTGAAACAAGTATAACATTTATAAAACATTAGATGAACGTACAACTAAAATGTTTCAGGAAAAACGTTCCATGAACAACGTATAAATTATGTTTTTGTGCTAACGTTTTGAGAACATTTTTAAAGACCAGATAAGTTTGAATTAACTTGTATAATGTTTGTTCATAACTTTAAGAGAATCTTGCCATAACATTAGCCAAAGTTCTGAGAATGTTCCCTGTTAGCTTTGGAAGTAGATGCTTTTCTGACTGAAAATAAAAAGTTTTTTTAAAAGGCTTTCTGAAAGGCTCCTTTGGATGTATTATAATCCCTCTGTAAAGTGCTGACTGTGAAAGCAACCGATGTACTCTCATTTTAGCAAGTACACTAAAGAGGCATGTTCACTGTCTGTGTTACATAAGAAATGCTGTAGGACTTTTATATTTAGAAATATATATTTCTCTCTGTTTTGCATTTTCAGCAATCCCTAAAGAACCGGTGGTGACGGTGGTCTGATTGAACCCGCTCAAATGCATAGAACATTACATTTGGTGAAGTCAGCTAACACAAGCTCGATATATATTGAGTTCAGAATTATGGAGTGGTTCTCAGCTGTGTCAGATTTTAAGACTGAACAAGTGGCATCCAAACACATTACCGATTTTTTATTCCCCAAAAGTAAACAAAAATGTTGCAAACACTGAACTATATTTCGATTATTTGTTCTGACGTTATCAGATCCCCAAAAGGCTTTGTCTTTTTCTTGTCTCTTGATTTCATATTCTTGACAGACAATAAATAATCCACAGCACACAAAATACATGATGGACGGCTCAAACCATATTTATCCTTGCTGCAAGAGAATCTGTATGTCATATTTTCTTTTACCTTAATTGCATTAATGCTTATTGAGACATTGAAGGCACGACACACAACCCGTCAATGTTGACATCTGCTTAGTTTGGCAAAATACAACAAAAATAAGTAGTATTTTCCCCTCCATATTAAAAATCAATTCATTTTGCTTTCATTATTTTGCTGTCTTAACTGCACATTATTAAGTTTAGTTGAATTTTATTATTGGATAATTTTTTTTTTTTTTTTGTCCCAGTTGTCAGAATTCCCATTTCTGGATTGTGACCCACCAATTGACACACCATTGTTATAAAGTATCTCCAACTCTATATTGTTTTGTTAAGATGGTTGGTATCCCAGATGGTTGGAAGGGTCATTTTAAATGAATGAACAGTTTTATCAAAGTTGGTGGGTGCATGTTTTTAAAGATGATACACGAAGATCATAATTTTGATGTAAAATCAGTTTAAATTAATTCCACATACTACATGCAAATGGGAAAATTCAATGCCTCCTATTCAAGAATTGCATTCGTAGACAAAACACCGTATACAGGCACAGACACTGCGTGCATAGAAACATAAATAATCATTCAAAATAAAATCAATCCAATTAAATTAAAGGGATGGATACTCCACCCAAAAAATGAAAATTCTGTATTTAATTTACCCTTATGTGATTCCAAACCTGTATGCATTTCTTTCTTCTGCGGAAGAGAAAAGAAGATATTTTGAAGAATGTTTGTAACCAAACAGTTTTGGTTCCCATTGACTTCCATTGTATTTTTTGTCCATATAATGGAAGTCAATGGGAATGGAAACTGTTTGGTTACCAACATTCTTCAAATTATCTTTATGCTCAGCAGAACAAAGAAAGTCACACAGGTTTGGAACGATATAAGGGTGAGTAAATGATGACAGAACTTTCAATTTTGGGCGGATTATCCCTATTAAGATTTTTTTTTTTTTTCCCCAAAAGTCATTTCAAACTGATCCTAAAATAAGGATCTTTTATTTTAAGTCAATAAATTGGCACATCAGTTATAGGGGATTCCTCAATGTCATGTGATTATACTCCCTCTAATGTACAAACACACTATACCTTTTTTATTTTATAAAAAAATACGTTTTTCATAAAATCATGTTCTGGAGAGAAAAAGGCAGACATTGTTCACACCATCAGTTTTCAACAATACTTCAACAAATAACATGCACTTCTGTCGAGCGGGAAACCAATCATCAAGGACTTTGGACCTCCATATTATCAAGTAAAGGGTCTTTCTTAAGGAACTTTAAGGTGCGAATGGATCTCCAGACCCCTACATAACTGTCGCTCAGAGATTGTCTCGTAGGATCCTCTGATGGGACACCTGATCTTTTTATTTCTATGGACTCTGCCACTTTATTCTCACGAATGGGACCCTGGTCATAGCCATCAGCTGATGCCATCAGGCTGCCATTGGGAACGTTCTCCAGATCATTTGGAACAGTTTCCGTATCTCCATCAGGCTTGGCAGGTTCTACATAAGGTTCTCCTGGAAGTTCTTCATTTTTAGTGGACTCATCCATATCCTGGTAGGCCAGCTTCTTTTTGGCTTCATGATACTTCACCGCACAGTAGGTGATGGAGCCGATAGTGTTGACTACCACGCCTGCCACGAATAGTTTGGTTGGCATCACGTCACTGAATGCCAGCATGCCCACAGTGATAGTAGCTATACTCTTGACCACCCCCACAAAACTGGTGGTGACGGCCGAGTTGATATAGGTGCAGTGCAGTGTGGTAAAGTTCATCGCACAGCCAATGAGGATGCAGGTACAGAAGATTCCTGTGATATACGGGTTCTTCCAACCTTCATATGTCCACATCTCAATGGCATCCATGCTTACAATGGAACAGATGAAGAGAACAGGAGAAGCCACCACTGCAATGGTGTACTGGGCTGTGAGTGGCCCATAATCACTGTCTGCACTCACTTTTTGGATGAGTACCAAATAGGAGGCGTGGACAATCACAGCTAAAACGCCAGTCACGTAGCCAAAAGGGTCACCTGTTAGATCTCCAGCACCTGCACAAGAACAGAGCGACACGGTGCAAAGTTAAAAAGACTGCGCCATACATGATTTATGGTCATTAAAATTAAATCTCTTTGTATGAGAGATATGTTTCATGCAGACATCACATTCATAGCCCAGAATGTCATATTCTTGCAAATTAGGCAAGATTAGAGTAGTTATTTTGAATTCAAATTCTATTTCTATACTGAATTCTATATCTTGAGATTTTATGAAGGGCTATTTATCACACTTGAAGGGCTATTTATCACAGTTGTTACACTTGAAGTGTAAACATTAAGAGTGAACTAATGTAGTTGTAACTGTGTTCGCAGGACTAGGGATTTTGTTAATTGTCCATAAATATCACATTTATGTTGTCATGCTTGTTTTACATGCTACAAATATATACACTTTATTAATTACAATATTTATTTTTTCAAAATTGTTTTACTGTTTAAATTTTGCTGAAAACCTAATATGCTGTTAATATGAAAACACCCCCATATATGTGTGACAGCATGCCCCACTACTGGTAAATTATCTCCCCACCCCCGGCAATAGCGGTGATGTTTAAAGGCTTTTATTGTACCCAAGATTTTAAGGTGGTATACTTTAAAAAATAAACCTGGAATAAAAGGTGTGATTACTAGCTCAATATATCTATTATCTATAAATGTCCAAAATATTCCTACCAGCCAGTGCTGCTCCTCCAGTGGTGATGAGAACTGCTGTTATCACCCCAGGTGATGGGATCCCATTCTTCAGCACACACACTCCAATCCCTAACGTTACCAAAGGCAAGCATCGCTTAAACACAACATACATGGGTAAACTCAGTCCCCTGAGAGACCAGAGGGTTAACGTGGACTGTAAAGTTGACAAAATACAGACACTCGCAAAAACTTTAACTAACTGGAGGCTGAAGGGTGGTATATCTATTTTGCCCAGTCTCCTCAGCACCTCTAATGTGAGAGCCGCAGTGCCGCTGGTCAGACACTGAATTAAAGTCAGATACGTGAAGCTATAGGTCGTAATGAGAAATTTTAACAAAATATTTAGCGACCCCGAAAAGAATCCATGAGCAACGGCCACCGAAATGCCCAGCAAGCGTCCTTTGCAAACTTCCATGTCTTCCTTCGTAGACTGGGGGTTCCCGGCGTCTCCGTATTACGCACTGAGCTCTGAGTTCACTGCTGAATATTCACGTCCACTCTCCTCTCGCGCGTAATTCACACAACACACGAGCTCGCGCTGAGCGCTGCTGAATTAATGCGACACGCGCTGCAGTTCCGACGGTCTCCTTCTCTGTACAATGATTGAAATGGAGTCAACTGCAGCCAATCCATTTACTTTGATGTACTTTACACTTTTATTTCTCCTTCGAGGTAGTTCACAGTTGTAAACAACAATACAATCTGTAAACCAATGCGCGAACTGCGAAGTATTAAGGTGTTCATTTTCACCTTACTAACGTAAAGCGTTTCATCTGTGTTTTCCAAACATTTCAGTCACTGTAAAAGATATCGCGTTCGCCTGAGGACATAACCATAGCAACAGCACGCCGCTCGAACATTTTTCGTTAGGACAGGGAACCGTTCCTGAGAATGTATTACAGAATCTTCCTATCTAAATTCTTGACTAAATTTGAAAAAGTTCTATTTCCTAAGTGAAATTAGCATGGTTACTAAACAGATGCATGGGATAGGATTCTAAACTAGGATGTTTCTGTAATACAGACCCTGACTGGAGCTTTCAATATTTCGGATGTCTCTCTTATTTAACTCAGTTTTATTAAGTGGGTTAAATAAGTGTTTTTATTTTGTGTGTTTTTTTTTTTTTTAGTTCAAAAAAGGTTGTTTGGCTGTACGAGAACAGATTGCGCGTCTAAAACTTTCTGTAGTCAAACAAACTCCCCGAAAGGGATTGTATAATTTGCACACCAGCTTAAGCTCTATGGAACATGGAAGCATTATCTAAAGACAGTTTGAGCTTAAAAACTTTCTGTTCACAATTTCAAAGGCTTAATATCAGTTCTGGCGATTCAAGGTCATTTGGATAACAACAAGCCATTGGAAAATCCTTGACAGCCACTTTACAAGTACTGCTGCTAGTATATAAATATATACCAAGCAAACACATAACGTTCTCCTAACGTTAGTTTTTGGTTCCTGTTCGGTTATTTATTTTTTTATTTTTTGAGATCCAAAAAATAACGTTCTAGGAATGTTCTTTTTAGGTTTTATTTTTTGCAACCATAAAATAACTTTCCCAGAACGTTGCAGGGTGTTTTTTTAATAACCTAAAAATAACTTATACAGAATGTTCCCTAATGGTTATTTTTAGGTTATTATTTTGCAATCAGAAAATAATGTTAATAATGGTTATTTTTAACATTATGAGAACGTTAGAATAACGTTATACAAACCAAAAACTAACCTTCTCTAAACGTTAGATTACCGTTAGAATAACGTTCTGTGAACCAAAAACTAATGGTCTGGAAACGTTAATTAAACTTTCCTGGCTAACCAAAAACAAACCATAACAAATAACGTTCTGGGAACCAAAAACTAACGTTCTGTAAGCATTAGAATAACGTTATTAGAACGTTAGAATGACATTATACAAACCAAAAACTAACGTTCTGGGAAGGTTAGATTAACGTTAGAACAACGTTCTGGGAACCAAAAACTAACATTCTGGGAACCAAAAACTGACATTCTGTAAACGTTATAATAATATTATGATAACGTTAGAATAACGTTATACAAACCAAAAACTAACGTTCCCAGAACGTTAGATTAATGTTAGAATAACGTTCTGGGAACCAAAAACTAACGTTCTGTAAATGTTAGAATAATGTTATACAAACCAAAAACTAACGTTCTGGGAAGGTTAGATTAACGTTAGAATAACGTTCTGGAAACCAAAAACTAATGTGCTGGGAACCAAAAATTAACATTCTGTAAACTTTATAATAACGTTATGAGAACGTTAAAATAACGTTATACAAACCAAAAACTAACGTTCCCAGAACGTTAGATTAATGTTAGAATAACGTTCTGGGAACCAAAAACTAACGTTCTGTAAATGTTAGAATAACATTATACAAACCAAAAACTAACGTTTTGGGAAGGTTAGATTAACGTTAGAATAACGTTAAAATAACGTTCTGGGAACCAAAAACTAATGTGCTGGGAACCATAAACTAACGTTCTGTAAACGTTATAATAACGTTGTGAGAACGTTAGAATAACATTATACAAACCAAAAACTAACGTTCCCAGAACGTTAGATTAATGTTAGAATAACGTTCTGGGAACCAAAAACTAACGTTCTGGAAACGTTAGAATAACGTTATTAGAACGTTAGAATAATGTTATACAAACCAAAAACTAACGTTCCCAGAACGTTAGATTAATGTTAGAATAACGTTCTGGGAACCAAAAACTAACGTTCTGGAAACGTTAAGAAAACTTTCTTGGCTAACCAAAAACAAACCATAAAAAAATAATGTTCTGGGAACCAAAAACTAACGTTCTGTAAATGTTAGAATAACGTTATACAAACCAAAAACTAACATTCTGGGAAGGTTAGATTAACGTTAGAATAACGTTCTGGGAACCAAAAACTAACATTCTAGGAACGTTAGATTAATGTTAGAATAATGTTCTGGGAACCAAAAACTAATGTTCTGGAAATGTTAAGAAAACTTTCCTGGCTAACCAAAAACAAACCATAAAAAATAACATTCTGGGAGCCAAAAACTAATGTTCTGTAAACGTTATAATAACGTTATGAGAATGTTAGAATAACGTTATACAAACCAAAAACTAATATTCTGGGAACGTTAGATTAACGTTAGAATAACATTCTGGGAACCAAAAAATTGTTAGCTGAGTACTAGCAGTAAACTGTCTTTTATTGACGATGCCCAAAACTCACTTGAAGACTAAAAGGGACTGGGCTTTTTCTGTTGTCGGCCCGAGGTTGTGGAAGTTGTGGAATGTCATTCCGTCTGACATCAGATGCGTTTCCTTCATTGAAATATTTAAATCTCAAACGAAAACTTATTTTCTATGGCTTTTAACTGTTTATATTTGGAACTTTTATTTTATTGTTATGTTTGATATTTTATGTTTTTTGGTCTGTAGTTGTAAAGGGCTCTATAAATAAACTAGACTTGAGACTTGATAAAATGCTACAAAAATGCTACATGAATATGATACTCGTTCAATTCTACGGTATATACCATAGTATTACTGTACCATGTTACCGCTACAGTAATAACACTATATTACTGTTATACACCTCTAAATGCTTGTATACTTGGCATTTTATTCCTATACTCTGCCCCAAGTGAAATAAAACAAACAATATTCACTAGGTCTCAAACTTATAAAAGTCACCAATTTGTCTGCTACAATTTAAAATACAATGAACACAATGTTGGAGGCCATATTAAAAATATTAAAACGATTTAAACAAACCAGGCTCATCATCTGACTCAGAAGATACAATTTTACCCCAATTGAGAATGACAGATTGCATTGATTTATTAATATCAGTTTAACAAACTGAAACAATCCGGTAGGGAACAACAGTAATACATACTACATAATTTACCAATGAGCTTTAGACAACAATAAGGCACTCACTGTTTAAGGTGAACTCACTTAGTTTGATTTTACACTTATTATAAACACTATAATAACATCACACTCCCGAAAGCAGGCAGTTTTTACACTCAGTGACAGCATGAGATTCCCCGTCCTCTGTACCGCGCTCCTGATGCAATGCTCCTGATGTGTCCCACGGGTTCTCCTTTAATAGCGTCATAAGGAAAACCGCAGTGAAATCTTGGCAAACTCTGCACCTGTGATTGAAACAGAGCCGTGACTCCCCCGTGTCTTTCTCTGGTGCATCAACTCCTATTGGGTGGCCAGGCATGAAGGGGTGAAGACTTTTACAGTCTCATCCCAAGAGCAGTCCACAGCCTGTAAAAAAAAGCCACAGTCACACAATTAAAATGGCATCCATGTAATGTAAAAAAATGTGATAACTACTGTAAGAACATTAAAAGCTTTGTGTCAGGCAATCTTAAAGGGGGTCATATGATGCTATTTTTTTCAAAGTTCATTATTTTGATTATTGGGTGTAATAGAATAGGTTAACATGCTTTAATGTTCAAAAACACATTTTTCACATGCTGTACATTATTGCAGCTCCTCTATTCCCAGTCTGTCTGAAACGTGCTGATTTTTACAAAGCCCCTCCAAGGCTTCTAAAGCAATTTTAAACACGCAGTTAATAATGTCATCAGTTTTACTGTATCAGTCCGAGCCCAAGTCGGATTCTGAAAATGTGGACAATCAAGCCGATTGATCGGAACCAACTTTGCAAGCATGTCGTTTGACAGCAGAACGTTTGACAGTGGGAAGTAATCTTCGTATATCGCCTGCATTGTGCTGTTCCAGGTTTATAAAGCTGTCCTCTGTAAAATGCGCTGTGCAAAAGCAAACTTTGGGTCGTACAGCTCAGGAAGAGCTTTATTAATAAATCTTAACCTCTGAAAGCAAAAGCGGTTTTGCTTTTGCATCTGAACACACAGCGTCTCCACGACATGACAACAATTCAATTCACTGAAACCTCGCCTTCTTTTGTGTATGCATTTTGCCAGGCATTATGCCACATTGTGACGTAGACATTTGAGGAAGTCGTATCTGGACATCGACTGAGGTGTTTTAGGCAGGTCTGGATCAGTGTTCTCTTTTAGATAAAATAAATTGCATTATAGGAGACTATTAGCTTTGTAAATTTGCAGATCATATACATGCACAAACAGATGCATTACACACTAAAGGAAAACATTAAAAAGCATCACATGACCCCTTTAAAACACTTCAGATGGATGCTGTTAATGGTAATGGTACTGCACAACTGGTTACAAACCCATGAATTTAAAAGGGTAATATCATGAGAAATTTTTTTTTTTTTTTTATCTTTTCAGATTAAAGTGCTTAACAAATAACAAAGTGTTAGAGAAAAGGTGGAAAATATGACTAAATTATGACTTCTTTTTGGCACCAAAAAACTTTTTAAATGGACCTCAGGGATAAAAAAAATTCAACTTTTGGCCTGATTGGAAAGAATGACAAAGCTAAAAGATCCAACTCTGATTGGATGCATATGCTGTCACAACAATTTCTATTGGTCCAATAAACCGAGATAAATCATGATTGATCAGGCTATACTATAATATAGGAAGAAAGATGGAGAAAAAAGTAGATTGCCATAAAAGTATTGGCATTTTACTATTTATATCCAAATTGAAAACTCCATTAAAAAAATCTACCAAATTCATATTGGTAAATGCAAAGCACAAATGGTGGGTGACGGGTCAAGTCACAGAGAGAGAGAGAGAGAGAGAAGAAATCCCTCTAGCAGTGCTAATAGAGCACCCTTGATATTGAAAAACAAAGAGATTTCTATGCATATGCTGCTTTACTGAAATGCACTATAATGATATTCAGCCAATGAATTGCTTGGAATTGTTTTTTCTTTTGATGCTGCTTCAAAGACTTTTTAAAGCCTCTCCTTTTGCCCATGTAAGGAATTCAAGTGCACAATAAATTGCTACTGTACCATATACAACTCAACAAAGAACCTCTGTTATGTTTTCCTCATTAAGAATCGTAATAGAAATATGAAGACAAACTGAATAAGGGCAGCTGACATGAACACCCGCCAAATGTGGGTGGATTTCAGCAGTGGCGTGTAATGCAGTCACTCCTATACTAGCCACTTTGGTGGGCTGAATTTTATATATAATATATACATTTTTCAAATGTAGTCTTTTAAAAAGGCATCTGAAATAATAAACTAAGTGCAGGGCTTGAATTTCGGGGCATGGGATTGCGCGTATTGCGCATAATTTTACTCATTCCCGCAGATTTTGTGCCCACAGTGCGCGCACATAAAGTCGCCTCAGTACTAAATTGAGTTATTTTTCACTGCTTATCGCACTTAAACAGTCAAATACACACAAAATAATGTCAAAATGCTGGTCTTGGCGAGTATTCAGGTAAACCCAGTCAGTTATGTTTTAAGTGAACGTAAACATTTGAAAAAAGAAAACACGTGTAACAGTATAATGGATCTATGCGTCAGATCTTAAAGTGACAGCAACCTAATATACCTGCTGCCAAATTATGAGATAATATTAAAAATATCTATATTGCAGTTTTTCCCCATGGTATCATTGTCAAAATTGTGGCCAGTGAAAATGCTGAGTGGCTAGTAACTTTGGAAAACCACTAGCCACTAGATATTTACATTATCTATAAATATATATATATATATATATATATATATATATATATATAGATAGATATATATATATATAGATAGATAGATAGATATAATCATTTGATAATTTTTAAACTCTCTAACTAAAAAGGAAAACACTATCTTCATTTTCAAAATCATTTCATGGACTAGAATAGAATGGACTGGAATAAACTGGACTGGAATAGAATTTCATAGACTGGAATAGAATTTCACAGGCACAGTGTGTTCTAAGACAATATGAAAGTGATATAGGGATGGCAAAGCAAATCTCCCTTTATTGCAGTCCTTTTCTCCGTATCTCATTACTCCAGAGCGCTCCAGTAGAAAGACTGTGACTCACCCATTGAGGGAGAAAAGTCCTTCATTAATTACTTGACTGCAAAATGCACAACAGAGACTGAGTGCCAGACAGCAGGCAACAGTGCAGAAAAAATCAGATGCAGAGAGTGAGGCGAAGCAGGCGCGAGGAGTGAACGGGTGGTCAGCTGATAACACAAAGTTCAATATAACTGGAGGCAAGAGAGCAAGAATGTGATTCGGAGCTCCGCTCTTCTCATCTGAAGAACAATATCTGAGCACAGAATACATGTCCTCTTTGGCAGAAACATTCTAGCTCCTTGTCAAATGGTGCAAAGGTATGATGTATCACCTGCTGTGGGTGTAGATGAAGGTGGAGCTGGGCTTTTTCTCAAGAACCGGTTACAGTATAATTATTGCATTTGAAGGCTTCACTTTGTTCAAAGGCATAATAACTGTACAGATGTTCAGTGCGGAGAGCAAATGTAAGCGGAGGTGATCAATCAAACTGATATGAATAAAGTAAGGTTGAAGGAAAGTGAATTTCCATTGGGAATGTGTGTTTTTAAGTCCAAGTATGTGCATAACTACTGATAGACTATTATATCGGCTATTTGAAATAGTCGAATTTGACCTATAATCATGCCCACTTAGCCAGTAAATGACACTGGTCGTGTTAAAAATGTCTATGCGTGAGTATTTAACAATGGCTTAAGGTGAGTTGTGGGTTTAAATATTGGCCTTGACAGCGAGTACACGCAGCACAAGTTGTGTATGTGCGTGCGTTTGTGTGTACGGTTGGCAGAGAACAGGGAGACTGCGGTAGAAAAACCACTTCACAGTTCTTGCCCTCGCTTTGCAGGAACAACCCACACCACCTGCAGTCTGCCAACAGCTGCACTTACGCCCCATGCGGAACTAACAATAAGAGAGAATCCATACATACATAATTTTCCAATCCTGCAATTTGGCTCTGACACACTGCGGTCCATTTTTTGTGATTTTTCTGGTTGCGCACTATTACAATAAGAGATACATCACGTCTTGTAAGAGACTCACAAAATGCTCAGAAATGGGCAAGTCATCTAAGTGAGCTTAAAAGCTTACCAAATTTGCATTCTGATTGACAGGAAACTCTACATTACCAAAATGAGATGTGAAGGTAATGGCAAAGACTTGAACTTGAAAAGTTGAATGGATCCATTAAACCCTGAAAACACTGTAAATAACTTAAGCCAAAAAAAAAAAATCAGGAAGCTTTGACAATGCAAGAAGGAATCTTCAGGCCTTGAAACAGAAGCTCAAATCTGAGATGTGGATTGTGATTTAAAAAAAAAAAAAAGAAAAGAAAAAAATTATGCAATCAAATAAAGTCAGCTTTATTTATTTAATTACATTTTATTTAATTTATTTTTTTCATTTAACTTCTTGCCATTTTTATTTACTTTATATATATATATATATGCAGTCGAGAAATAAGTGCATCGTGCTCCATGTAATCAGATGGAAATCTTTATATTTAGGCTTCAAAGATGGCCTGAGGTGGCTTATAGTTTGCAAGGAATTCAAAGTTAAATCTTAGAAAAATGGCACAGTGGAGCTGAGGAGGGGTTTGCTGCAGACGTCTCGTGTCAGCTCAGTGATAGCTCATTGACTCCTCTGACTTTTATTCATCACTGTGAGTGCTGGCGTCAGACAGGACCAGCTCCCCTGAGGACTGCGGCCCACATCTCAATGAGCTGAGTGCTCTGTTACTGTACGTGACCTATTCCATGTACACGCTCTATGAACAGAGCATGCCACCTTTCCGTCGATGATTGTTTTCCACAACAGACAGGCATCTCAGGTGAAGTGAGGTTAACAGAAAAGCCCGTACAGTGAGGGTTAATAGAAATTAATAGCTGCAGATGGAGTCATGGAAATATTGATTTAAGTTTCTCAATTACTGGTCCATCAGAACAGATGTCATTAAATTGCAGCTTTTGCAAAAAAACAAACAAACAAAACAAAGATCACAGAAAGTAAGACTGTATGATATAGCCTAAAAATATCTCAATATTGTTCAGCCTTTTGGCAATATTTGATATATAACTTATATTTATGTATTTGCTCTGAAATGGCTAAAAATGCAGAAAAACAGTAATATTGTAAAATATTATTACAATTTAAGATAACTCTTCTCTTAAACATACTTTTTTGTCACAAAAGATCACAGAAAGTAAGACTGTATGATATTGCATAAAAAATATCTCAATATTGTTCAGCCTTTTGGCAATATTTAATATATAAATTATATTATATTTATGTATTTGCTCTGAAATGGCTACAAAATTTTTTTTTGATTAGAACAAACACTCACTGGAGATTCAAATAGATAAAAAAAAGTTAAAATAATAAAATAATGAAATAAAACATAAAAACATAAAATAAAAATATTTAGTCAAAACAACTAAATGAACACTAGGACAAATTATATATCACTTTCATTTATATTTACCAATATAACAAAATTTGTTATTAATCAGCAATATTTACATATATTTTAAATTTTAATAGATCATTGTAATACATGTGATGACAAACAAATTCTTTAGTTTGTTTTGAAATAATTTTTGATCACTTAAAATGCACATAGCATTTTTTTTGCTACAATTACAATGTGCCATATTTGGACTACTAAGGCTTACAGTCCAAGGTTGCTTGAAGTCTTCTTTGTCCTAATATTAATTTTATTTTTGCCACTTATTGAAAGGAGAGCATGGAAGGATATGTCAGGATTAGGCAGAAAGGAAATGGGAGCTAAACTGGATTTGAACCCATGTTGCCTAAAGTATATGAGTGCTATAGTCCACACATGAACAGTAGGCCACATTTTCAGATCTTTAAGTTCAGCTTACTGAAGTCAGTAAGTGTTGCCCACAGTAGTGTGTTTTGGTGAGTTTACCTGGTTCGGGATGTGCAGGTTGAAATCCAAGCCACACACAAACTCTGAGTGGTGCTCCAGTGTCTCCAGCAGCGGCTGGCTCTTGGAGTAGTCCCAGAATCTGTGGACGCAGAGCAGCAAAAGGCAATCATGCTAATTGAACGGCCGTTTGTCTTTTCTGACGGGGCAGAGGCTCAAAGCCCTGACGCAGCCCTGGCTCACCAGGCCCCGACTGATCCATTCAGCAAATGTAATTAAATCACCTCTCTGAAAAAACCTCCCTGTCTAAAGGAAAACATTAGGCAGGCATTAATACTAACATTGCCATAGAGCAAAAGTGAAAGATATTATTTATAAAGCACAGTGGGACGAAAGCTGCTCGGGGTGTGGATGTCTTTAGACAGAGATGCTGATATAAATCACCAGTGTGGCATCATGCGTGTTAAAGGTTCAGAGGGCACTAAAAGTGCCAAAACCAAATCCAAATTAAATAAAACTACATAGAGCTGCACGATTAATCATTAAAAGATTGCAATCTCGATTCAATCTCGATGTGGGTAATGCATTACAAGTAACGCGACACGAGTTACGTAATCAGATTACTTTTTTCAAGTAACGAGTAAAGTAACGCATTATTTTTAAATTTACAAAATATCTGAGATACTTTTTCAAATAATTAACGCAAGTTACTTTGTTTTCCAATTTATTGAATGACATCTCTCTTGTCCCCATGTTGATAGAAACTGGGAGTAAGTGCAGAGGCGTTGTGTGCACTATGTAAACATGATGGTTACTGTAGACTAGTTCTAGACTACATTTACTCATTTACTTCTCTTGCGTCCTATTCTTCTGTATTCCAGAATGGCAGCACAGCTGAAAGGCTTGTTTGAGCTGCGCCCTCTACTGTACAGGCATGAATTTGCATTTCCTTCAGCCTGAGGCTTTTTCATTTCACTTTTGATGTGAAGGGCCTTCACATTTGCCAAAAATATAACTTTTTAGTGTTATAAAAACAAACAAACAAACAGCCCAGCCCAGATGAGAAAAAGTAACGCAAAGGTAAAGTAACGCATTACTTTCCATAAAAAGTAACTAAGTAACGCAATTAGTTACTTTTTTAGGGAGTAACGCAATATTGTAATGCATTACTTTTAAAAGTAATTTTCCCCAAAACTGTCTATACGATCTTATTCCTAAACAATTCGGCTAGGTGTCTATTAAACCTTTGAGAAGTACGATCACAGCAAACATCCAAATGTGCTCTGCGCTGCCTTAAGTTGTCAGGAATGAAATAACTTCACAAACAGACTTTTCAACCACTCAGTATGATTATTTGTGTGTTACAATAATTCAAATTATCACAGAAGTACTGGGATAAAAGTTTATAGTTCGAATATAAACACTGATGTCTATGGTAGCGATCAGTATAGAGTAAATCACCTTTTGAAAGTAACTTGATGCTTCAAATAAAGATTGTATCGATTGCATTGTTACACCAGTAGGTGGAGACAAGTGTTAAAAATATATATTTGTCATTGGATTTAAGAGATTCGTTCAAAAATGCTTCCAGTAATGAAACAAATGAAGTAATGAAACAAGCAATGTCTTTGAGTGAGTCGTTGAATCATTCATTCAAACCGATATTTAAAAAAGAAAAAAAATAATTAATTCAAATTAATTAAATATTTTTATATAGACTGCAGCAATTAATGTTTTGTCAGAACCTCTAGTAATCCACATGTTATTTTGTTTAGTTTTCTCTATTTTAGTTTTTTTTGTTTAGTTTTTCTATTTTAAACAAAAAAAATCATGATTCTCAATTTATCCAGAATCGTGAAGCTCTACAACTATGATAACGAAATCAAATGCAACTAAATTAAAATCAGTAAGAGTACAATATTGTGACAAATGTTTTTTTAAATTGCACATAGAGAAATTCACTGTCAACACCAGACTGCACCTGATATGTGCAGTTCACATTTTGTGAAGGTGTGTATTTTGATATTCAGAACACCGATATCTGTCATACTTCATTTAAAGCAATGCATCAATCTAAACAAACTGTCATCATTGAAAGAAAGAAAAAAGAAGCACATCTGAGTGAAAGCAGAGAACAATACAGCGAAATCAATATCCCAGCTTAATTAGTTGTTAAATAACACACAGAAAGACAATTTTCCTTCTGTACAGCACCCCATATTAGTAAGTGCCGTCATAGCAACTCAGAAAAGCCAGCTGTTATGAATGAAAGAGGACACCTTATCTCCTGTAAACGAGACCTGACAGATCTAAAAGAGCAACTGCGTAGACTGGGTTAAGTAAACAGCTAAGTGTGTGTGTTGTGGCAGCAGGTGGCTCACATGTTCTTTTGAACACAAACCCTTCAAAAAGGCTTTGTATTTAAATAAACACCCTTTTCTCTTTACTGCAAGGGAACAAAAAAGATTCACGTTGATCCTGCGGAAATCATTTCTGGTAATTACCTCAGCATTATCACAGTTTACTCTGAATGTAAAACTAATCAAATGACACCTTGGTCAAGTACGAGCGCTTGTCCTATTCAAATAGCAAATTTCCTGTAATCAATAGAATTGATTTCTATGAAAGCAAAGCCACAAATACCTGTTCTAAAGCAAATTAACTATAATTTATGCTAAATGAACTGAGAGAATGACAACAAACTAAAAGTTGAACAAATATCAAATGGATTTTCTAAAGTTACTATGAGGTACAGTAATATAGCTCCTTGTGCAATTCGTATAGGGCCGTTCACACCGACTGCGATTTTATAGAAAATCTTATCATAAATAAGATGTATTGCAGGTTAAAAATGAGATGTCATTCAATTTTTACAACAAATATATAAATTGTATAAAAATTGTGCTCCAGTGACTTCACTCCCATTGGTAGTCATCGCAAGATGGGCTGCAGTATTTCAGAAACTGCTGATCTACTGGGATTTTCATGCACAACCATCTCTAAGGTTTACATGGAATGGTTCAAAAAAAGGGAAAATATCTATTGAGCGGCACACAGGCTGAGTTTTTGCTTTGAAAACTTGAGACGCAGGCAGTGGAATGGAGAAAATTGCAAGGTCTCGAGACACATTTTTTAAAAGTTAAACTTCTTTTAACTTTTATCTTCTAAAAACCCGCATTTTTAAAATGTGTCACGCGCGAGACCCTGCAAAAGACGCGAGATGAGTGCAACGGTCAAACAAGTAAGCGCAGTGGAATGGAAAAACGAGTTCTGTGTGAACCGGTCCTAACTCAAATAACCACTCGTTACAACCAAGGTATGTAATAGAGCATCTCTGAACGCACAACTCGTCAAACCTTGAAGCAGATCGGCTACAGCAGCAGAAGACCACACCTGTGCCACTCCTGCTACAATTCACACAGGCTCACCAAAATTGGACAATAAGAGGTTAAAAAACATTGCCTGGTCTGATGAGTCTTGATTTCTGCTGCAACATTTAGATGGTAGGGTCAGAATTTGGCATAAGATTTTTAATCAAATTAAATACAAATATAGCATTTTTACTAGTAGTCTCAGACACTCCCCACCACATACATACATTAATTACCATTATATTAGCTTTTTGGATGCATGAATAATTTAATACATGTTTCTTTTTCTTGTTTTTATAGGGATCTGGGTTGTATAAAAAGGTTTGGATTATTGTACTACACAAATTTGCAGCGTTTATTTACTGATTGTCCAGCACATTTAGCCTCCAGGCTTAGATAAACAATGTTTAAACAACAAGCTGACTAGCATCACTGGAAGGAAAATCAAACTCACCTCTAATAAGACCACTGCTCAATGTACAAGTCAATTCTCATTTTAAAAGCCTGTCAACACAGATAAAGTACTCTCTGTAATCTTTCTCCAACAGCCAAGGCAAAGACCAGTTGTCACTTTGTAAAGACAATGACCATCCATCCCTCTATCAATTATGGGGCTCTCACAACAAAACAGACTAAGGAATGGAATGTTCCAGGTTCAAAACAAGTTAAGCTGTATTGACAATCATGCTGTCAATTACCACAGTCACATATCCCTTAGTATAAAAAACAGAAATGTGTAGCTTCTTTTTTTAAAGCATTTAATTTTTCTATACAAAGTTTTATCTAAATCATACAAATTATGTGGTAGAGCTTCACTAAACTTGGAACATTACTAGATGTCTGGCAGTAGCATAAAGCATAATTCTGAAATGCAATGTCAGACTTCTGTTAACTATAGTATAATTAGTATGTTCTCCAAAGGCCTAAACATATCTATCAGACTTAATCACAATTAATGGTTATTAAGACTCTGAGGGTATATTTGTATAAAACTAATTTGTGTAAAACTTTATCCAATTACAGCAACTAGGCAGCCAGCAATCTTGGAAATAATAAAGGCAAAATTGGCTTTTGCTTTACTACAGTGATTACTGCTGATACGTCCTTGACGGCCCTATTAAAGATCATTCTACAAAAATGATCTCCACCCTCAATAAAAACACAACCATGCACTAACAGAATGAGCCCACTGCAAAAGGGAATAAAACAGTCTACCCAGAAATGAGATCAATGGCTTTTACAACCCCACTTGATGGCAAAGGCATCAGTTCTTCTGCCACTGTTCCAGCAATGCAGACTTTGCCATTCATCCAAATGGCACTAAGAAAGATCACCTCAACATGGATGAGTAGATTTGGATAGTTCAAGGAAAAATTTGGAAAGGTTCTTTAGAAGCCTTACTGTATTTTTGATGGAAGTGCTCAGTGTAAGATTGTAAGCAGTTATAATTACTTTGTGAAGGAAGGAAACTCCCACAGGAAAGAGGGAGAACAATAATATATCTCAAAATTGACTCATCGTGGCAAAATTTAATTTATCCCATCATACAGCAGTTAGTTCCAGTCCTCTAATTTTCTTGGACAATTGTGTATTAACTGCCTTGTTTATAGAACTGTGTATAAGAAATAGCACACTTGCAAACATGCTGTTGTGTTGATAATCAGAAGAACAGAACAGATGCATCTGTGGTCAAACATTTGGCTTACCTGACTGTGAAATCATAAGAGCAGGACCCGAGGACGGTCTTGTAAAATGGGCAGAACTAGAAAAGACAAACAAATGAAAGAGGAATTAATATACAGTAGCTGCTGTACAAAAAAATAATCAATTGATGTACATGCTGATATCTTTATCAATGAACACTGCATTAAAATGTGACTTTGCATATAGGCTATATTTACACCAAAGCTGAATGTGGCCCAAATCCTTTCATCATTTGATAGATAGTATAAACACCAAAAAACACTCTGAATGTGTTCAAAATTCTGCTATGCTATTTGTTCAGTTTTCACAGTATGCATGGTCATGTTTAGGCTCTGTCTTGTTTAGTTTTCAGTCTTAGGGTGCGTCTCAATAAGCTCCCTAGTTCAGTAGTCAGGGCACTGATCAGGGAGTCGGCCATTTTAAGGGCTGTCACAGTCGCAAAATCCTACCAGTGCACTGAAACGTTTGCTCCCTAAAAAGTCCCACAATACACCGTGAAAACCAGGGAGTGCACTATGCTCACTATGCCTGCGTCTCAATGTGTATGTGACATTAGTGATATTCAATACTATTTAGGGTGGATAGGGTGGATAGTATGCACATTGGGATGCAGTCTATATTCCCTTAACGGATGTCCTTAAGCGCAAAACATAAATCATGTGAGCCAACTCACTATGCATAATGACACGCGGTAGAGGTTTTTTAAAATACAAACCATTATTTAATTATATTTCAGCATAAACACATCGCTAGACAGGTGATGAACATTATCTAGCTAACATTTATGTTGCAGGTATATATAACAAGCAAAGTATTTATCATAATGTATTTCAGTGTTTCCCATACACAACATTAAAGACTTTTTATGTTATAATGAGAAGTTTAAATATATTTTTGGGCCACCACAGTCTAGTTAATGAATGGGAAGCACTGAAATCTTTTTGTGTTCTATCTATTTTATCCATTTTCTATTTCTATTTATTTATTTTCACATTTGCATAGTTGACGATTACAGCATTTCACTAGATTTGTAATGAGAAACATTTGGTTTGTAAACTTGTTTTTCGCCAAAATAAAAGCTCACGTGTTTATCTCTTTTAAGTATAGAAATTAGGACAAAACTAATTAATTGTTCATTTATTTTTCAGTGCATTTTTTACAATATATGGCTATTACTGTCATAGGAATAATATTATAACTATTATTATTATTATTATTATTATTATGTAGTGTAATGTAGACTGAGACACTATATCACAACTAGAGGGTTGAGCCCCCTTTAAAGTTCAGGTACAAGCACACTGAATATGAGTATGAGCTCTAAATTTTGAACTCTCAAAGTGCGCCAGATTGATGAATTTAACTTTAAAATGTACAAAATTTCCTTCGGGAGGGGGGTGGTGGATGGGGGGACCCCTGACCTCCCTGGAGGGACCAAGACACCCACCACAGTTACACAAAAATCCTGTGGGAAACACTGTACTTTAAATAACATAATGTCAGATAATGTCAGAAAGACATCAGTTCTGCTGTCGTTCATAAATACCAGTGGTGATGTTGTACAATGCGGACGTTGTCATGTCGCCGGAAACAGAGTCATCGGTGTCCCAATGTGTAGTGAGCCAGGGTCCTTACTGTCCTTACCAGTGCCCGAATTTGTGTACATGATATACTGATTCACGACCTAGTAGGAAGCTAGGGAGCTAGGGAGCTGATTGAGACGCAGCCCTCAGGAGGAACCTGGAGGTTTTTTCAGAAGAACAGTGCAAAACTTAAAAACGAGATCTTTGAGATCTAAACATTTCTATTGATTAACTCTCCTTCTGCCTGAGTATTTTTAATTATCTTAGCTGGAGAGGTTCATCACAAATATTGTTTTTGATCATCTGCAGAACAGTAAATGCGAAAGACAAAGAATGAACCTCTTCATCACTGATACAGTATGAGATGACATAATAATCATATAAAAAGAATAAATAGTGTTCATTTCAAAGCTATTTGCTATCATTACATTCAGGAACACACAATCTCATGCTTCACAGCTCTCCTGTATTCCCAGTGCAATAATAATACTCTGTGTTCGTAGCACCTTATTTCACACGTCTATATTATCTGAAAGCTGAGAGAAAAACCATTAACTTGAAACAGTTTGTGATTTCACCCTGACCCAGCTGGAGTGGGCTTTATTCCCACAGCTCCATTTGGAGATACAAAGTTCCTCATGTGGAATAAAATCCGATGGAAGGACTATTTGTGTATGTTTTGTTCACAGGTTTGGCAGCAGACTGGTCAGGTGCAAAGTGCACTGAACTCTTGAATCAACGTAACTGCTGACTGTTTGGACACTCAAGCGCTCGCATTTTCTCCAACTCAGCTACACAGATTCCTAAAGATAATCTGTTTATATACGGAAATCCATAGCTGTCACATACAGTATAGAAATACGCTTTGAGTTTCACACAGACAGAAGCTGCCGCAAGCCTCATTAATGTTCAACAGACTTGTTAAGTTAATTTAAGTCAAAGCAATGACCAAACTAATGTAACACTGAACGCAGATGTAGTAAGAGTCTTCACCCTTCATTCAGGGTATTTCAGACTGTTTTGTGATTTTACTCTATGGCCCCCTTTATACAAACAATGTTTGCATAGTCCCTGAAATCACATTCAAGACACTCTTCTGGACGAAATTAAGGCCATCAAACTAAAAATACCTTAACTCTGCGGATGGCGTAAGAATGGCCCATCATTTGAGCTACAGGATTTCGGATGTTCCGCAAGTCCCACACTCGGAGACTGCAGTCCACGGATCCAGTGACCAGAACATTCTGAGAACAGAATAGAAATGAGAGGAATAACAGAGTTAAATGTTTTGTCCACAATTCTATCATTTCAGATCTTGTTACATAATTGAAAGACAATATAAATGGAATTAAATACTACTGTGCACTATTTAATTTACACAGCATACTATTTTTTTTTTTAAATGGTATGTGCAGTACACAGTATGCTACATTGTTGGTCACATGACCCCACTACATTACATGTGTAATTTAGTGAGTGGTATCCAGTTATCATCTCGGAAAGACATAAAGTGCTTTTGAAGTTTCTTAATCTAATTTCCATCAAAATGCTTCAAATACTCAAGATTGGAGCCACTAAGATTTTTAAAAAAAATAAATGGATACCTATTAATTTATTACAGCAAGGAAACATTAAATTAATCAAATGAAAAGTGATATTAAAGACATTTATAATGTTACAAAATACTTGTATTTCAAATAAATGCTGAGTTTAAGTTTTCTATTCATTAAATAATCCTGAAAAAATGTTTCCACAAAAATATTAGACAGTTTTCAACAATTAAAAATAATAAGAATGTTTCCTAAGCACCAAATAAGCATATTAGAATGAATCATGTGACACTGAAGTGCTACTTTGATACAATCTGCATTGTAAAAAGCGCTATATAAATAAAGGTGACTTGACTTGACTATATCATCACAGGAATAAATTAAATGTTAAAATATATTTAAATAGAAAAAGGTTTTTAAATTCTAGTAATATTTCACAATATTATAGTTTTTAAAATAAATGCTGCCATGGTGAGCAGAAGAGACTTCTTTCAAAAACATTAAAAAAAATCTTAGCAACCCCAAACTTTTGAACAATAGTTTATGTTAATACTTTAAATTATTTTAATACTTAAAAATAATCCTAATATTGTTTAATGTGCCATTTGTAGGATAATTTCCTCAAAAAAAAAAAAAAAAATTCTGAATACAGAACATACTGTGTGCAGTAATATACTGCATATTCTGAAAATTGAAGAAATAGTATAGCAGTACACCATTTTGAACATATCTAATTCCTAAACAGATGCCTAAATATTAACATCACATTATATCTATCTTCCTTAAGTGCTCTGAAACAGTTTGCTACAATTATATTAAAATATATATATGACCCTGGACCACAAAACCATTCATAAGGGTCAATTTTTTGAAGATGAGATTTATACATCATGAATAAGCTGAATAAATAAGCTTTCCACTGATGTATGGTTTGTTAGGATAAGACAATATTTGGCCAAGATACGGCTATTTGAAATTTGGAATCTGAGGGTGCAAAAAAAAATCAAAATATTGAGAAAATCACCTTTAAAGTTGTCCAAATGAAGTCCTTAGCAACACATATCCACTCACAAAAATAATTTTTTGATATATTTACAGTAGGAAATTTACAAAATATCTTCATGGAACATGATCTTTACTTAATATCCTAATGATTTTTGGCATAAAAGAAAAATTGATCATTCTGACCCATACAATGTATTGTTGGCTATTGCTACAAATATACCCGTGCGACTCATGACTGGTTTTGTGGTCCAGGGTCACATATAGTATTATAAACTGTGTTATGGAACTCACATCCCATTTGTGCCCACAGACATTGAATGAACTAAATAGAGGAAATACTCACCTGGTCGTATTTGCACCAATCACAGCTGAGGGCTTCAGCCCTGTGTGCAGGAATGGCCAGCCTGCAGGATCCTGCTTTCACATCCCAAACTCGCAGTGTCCCGTCTCCTATAGCAACAGAGATGAGCATCAATTCTCAAGCGTCAGACCTTTTAATCTTCTAAAATGCTACAAAATTTCTCATATAAATTTCCGGTTTGCAATCTCAGCAGAATCCTCTGAACCATGACATTCATTTCAAGGGCCACTTGCACTCAGCATGCATGGACCCAGGGCAAGGCGCTGAGGGAACCGTCGCTGGCCAGTCCTCTGTACGCTGCACGGGCCACCGATTTCTACAGGGAATTTCTCTTGTCGTATTTTTTTGACGCCTTTTATCTGACCTTCTTCTTGAAGCACAGCATTTCTATTCTGAAGTAAGCAGTAAATGGTCCAATCACTCACTTTTTACGAAGTCACTAAAAGGCGCAATGTTAGCAGTATCTAGAAAACCACAGCAAAAGACTCAAGATTCATTCACCAGGGGATTATCTATATGGTGCATAAGAATTTAAAAGCTGGTTAAGTATAAATGCAGAACTAACAGACTGGTGGGAAATTTACATATGATCCCTATAAACCACAGGTCCCCATTTGAATAATCTAGGAAGTTCCTAAAAATCATAAATAACTATATATCATGCAGAAACTTAAAACATTAAGTGAGCATCATAAACACATTATAACCATATTAATGCATATCTGGAATGCTCACAGACATTATTAATTAATATTTCATCTTTAAAGTTGGGATGAAACCAAAGTTGTGATAGTCTTTTCTTCCCTATTGTGACATATATCTGATTGAAACAGCTTCCTGAACAAGAAAAAATGTTGGGCGGACTTGATTTTGTCCATCGGGAATAGATTGGATGGTTGTGGTTTGCTATTGCTGTGATGTTATGTGAGTGACAGGCTGTCCCGCCCTCACACCAGTAAACGTCATCAGAGAAGAGAAAAGTTGTCGGTGCAAGAGGGAGGGGAAGTTATTTTGATTTAAGATTACAATTTGGATTTCATGGTGACTTATTTAAAAGTGTACTAAGCCAAGAATCTCTGTTTCTACTGTGTTGAGCTACAGGATAACTTTGGTATGCATCTCATCTTGTACCATTTGCGACACAAACACGAATGATACCTCAAATAGCAACACAGTAGCTGTTCCCTCTGCATACAAATCATGTCTGGGATAAATATTTCCAAAAAATATGTCTCAATTCTAAAAACGTCATCAAAATACATTGCATTTATTGATGATCCAATAGATTGCCATTTAAATGAATAGCCCTACTCTAGTTAATTACATTTCAGGAGGCTTATGCCAATGACTATTGTAACCCTTATTGATTTGTTGATCTGCAACTGATGGAATAAATAAAAGCAACTCTGAAGTGCGACCCGCAGGGAGTTCCTGCCTGAGCTGCACAGTCACAATAAATTAAGCATATCACATAAACACTTCAAAGTACTCTAGGAAGATTTCAACAGAATAGTGGTTTTGTATCACAATATACTGCAACATGTTTCCATTTTCCATTTTAACATAGTAGCATCAGGAAAAAGTATCAGATAATCTAAACTATGGGCCCTACAGATATGATTATTATTAAAACAGATTTCAGTTTTTTTATTTTTGTAATTTGACGGTATTACGAATCTCTGTTGTGCCTATTGCCTACATAATTTATTTTTAAAAATATTTTTAAAATGCTTTTTATGTATTGATTTTATGATTTTACCCTTGTCACAGATGCAGACTTTGATCTTAAAATATGAAAAGCCACCATTATATATAAAATTATGATAATCTTATTCAAATCCTCAGCTAAGATCTTTAAATCACAAGGCCCCACCACTCCAGCTCCAAAAGCTGATGAGAGTGTCAGAAAATGAGGCCTCAAATATGTAGGAGGCAGCTTGTAGATGGAAGTAAAAAAAAAAAATTCAAGGTTTTGAGGAAGATTAATTACGTCAATATTTCAATGAACTCAAGTTTAACAACAACTTTGATATGTGGTCTGCTTTAGGCACTTCTATTTTAATTATAGCGGAACAGATCTCTTACTGAGATTGTTGGCATGTAAGTGTTTTGCATTAATGATTACACTGGCATCCCCATCAGAGAAGCCAGGGCTCCTGCTATCACTGCTTTGAGCGGGAGGAGGTGAAATCTCTGATAAGGGTGGTGCTGAAATTGTCTCTTCAAAGCACTTGTAGGCCCTGTTCAATACATTATCAGATGATTTAGACTACTATATATACATATGATACAATATAAGCAATATGTATACATACACATGTACATATTGCAATTTAAAATAACTGTTTTCTATTTTAATATATTTTAAAATGTCATTTATTCATCTGATGGCAAAGCCGAATTTTCAGCATCATTACTTCAGTCTTCAGTGTCACATGATCCTTCAGAAATCATTCTAATATGCTGATTTGGTGCTCAAGAAACATTTCTTATTATTATCAATGTTGAAAACAATTGTGCTGCTTAATATTTTTGTGGGAAATCATGATTCCTTTTTTTTCAGGATTTTTTGATGAATATAATGTAACATGAATACATATGTAACATTATAAATGCCTTTACTATCACTTTTGATCAATGTCCTTGCTGAATAAACACACACATATATATATATATATATATATATATATATATATATATATATATATATATACAGTCAAACCAAAATTTATTCAGACACCTTGAACATTTCATTCATTAATACGGTTTATTCACTATAGTTTAAAAAATGAGTTAAACTGTCAGAAAAAAATTAATCTTAATTATGTCAGATAACACTTAAGCAAAACATGGTCAGGTCAAAGTGTCTGAATAATTTTTGGTTCCAAATTTTTATCAATTTTACTGGTAGTCCACTGTATGAAGAATTTTTGGGTATAATATGTCACAGTTTACTTTTTTTTTTGCTATCCTCACTTACATAAATGAACTATAGTGTCCTGCACCCACTAGTAAAAATATATCAAAAATATCAAAAATGTCTGAATAATTTTTGGTTTGACTGTGTATATATATATATATATATATATATATATATATATAATCTAGACCCTGATATGGGATATTATGAGATTAAGAGAGTTGAATTTTGTTTAATATTTCTAACCAGAATTGTATCATTAATATTTATTTAAATATTCATACAATGAAATATGCCAACATTATATTACACAGCCTGAACTAGCAAATACTGTGTGTTTTATGTCTCACCAAAGACCTGCAAGCTATGCTAGTTTGGTTTAATTATTTGGAGTCATGTGGAGGTACTGACGTCAGTGTCCATGCAAAGTCTGGTCAGACTCGTGAAATATTTTCCAACAAATCTGCAATTTGGCATTTGCATATTGAAGAGACATTAATAAGGAATGAAAGAGTTCATGTGTAAACATCAGGCTTACAGAAAGTTACAAAGTCACAACCAGCCCTGAAAAACAGCTTGAAAGTTGCCACATATGGAAAGTGAAAACCTGATGCTGGCTTTATGTTATATGCTTATATAGTGGTTTCTGTGATGAGAAAAGCCAGCATATATATATAACTTAACATCTTTGCTGAGGCGGCATTTCATGGAAACCGCTTGTCCCATGATCACATTCAGTATTTGCCACGGTACTGGGATTTAGTATTGATTTTCGGACACATCTCATTACACAAGTGGTGTCAACATTTAATAGCAAAAGAAAAGGGTCCTCCATCAGCACAGGAGCGTGTTATTCTTACTACAGCTCCTGAGGAGGGTTCAACTCAATATAAACCAACATGAATGAGGTTTTATGCATATGATCTCTCAGGGAACCATAAATGGGCTTCATATGTGTATGTGCATTCAGGGCTAGTCTTTAATGTCTGATGCACTATAAAGGGTGCTTGACTCTCTGTCACTGTTCATGCATAAAATGCATTATAAAGGGATGCATATCCCCTTTGGTGTGCCATAGAATAAAGTAATTAGTGTTTGCAACGACGTGAGGGTGAGTAAATGATGGCACAATTTTCATTTCTGGGTGAACTATTTGTTTTAGACACTGAGACTCTGAGAGCACATCAGCAGTAAGTGGGAGCTGCAGGCCCAATGTGCTGCTGATAAGATCACAACAGAGCCGTTTGGAGCTGATGAACTCTGGGATCTAATGGCAAAGCCTGCTGGTTTAGAGCTGTGATGTGGTCACTAATCCCTGCTACTCCTGAAAAAGATGTGTGCCTTGTGAAAAAGACCCTTGTGAGTCTTTCTTACACAAGTACACATAGATCACTGTGCAGACTCAAGAGTACAAGCTAAATAAAAGAGCAAACATCCAATATTATGCAATCATGATTATGCAGATATTTCTATCATGAATGTACTTTTGTAAATTTTCCCAGCACAAAAATGTAATCAAAACTAGGGCTATTCAGTCTATTATTTTTTTTTAATTCTACATCAAAAAACAGATTGCTAATTCAGATTAATCCCAAATAAAAGCATATATTAATATTTTTTGTTGAGAAGGGAATTTAGATACATGTTAGGGGGCATGGTTAAAGGGTCAGTTAACCCAAAAATGAAAATTCTGTCATTTACTCACCCTCATGTTGTACTAAACCTGCATGAATGTCTTTCTTCTGTTAAACAGAAAGGAATATATTTTGAAGAATGTTCATAAACAGTATAAGAAAGAACTTCATTCAGGTTTACAACAACTTGAGGGTGAGTAAATGATGACAGAATTTTTATTTTTGGGTGAACTATCCCGTTAACTACGTTTACATTTGTGCTGTTTTCGTTAGTTAATTGTACTAAATTAATACATTAAATTAAAATTCCTATTCAAAACTATATATATATATATTATTATTATTATTATTAAAGAGCATCAGCGAGCTAAAGAGGATGATGAAAGCTCACTGCTGACCTCATGGGGTGAATGCTGGTACTGTTGAGGTGAATGATTTGGCTAGTAGACCTAATTAAAATATTACACAACCTCAGTCTGCACCTCAATTTTTTTCTGCTAATTATATTGAGGTTAATAAATTTGTGCCACTACATGTCTCAACACAAGCTGTATTTCCATATTTATTGTAACTTATAAGTTGCTCTCTAGTGTATAATTTGCCTGTGATGCAATTTTAATGAGCCAAACATTACAGCAAAATCAAAACATGGCATATATACAAACAAGCAATTTACTAACAGTTTGTGTTGAGGCATGTCACACCATTTTATGACAGGGTTATTATAGGTATTAGGGTTATAATCACTAAAAACATAAAACACTTGAAATAAAATAAATGTTAACTGATAAAACTTATTTCAGCTAGTAACTTGATGTACTTTAATTTGATGTATTAAAATAACAAACTAAAACTGAAATAGAAATTAACAAAAACTATACAGACACATTTTTAAAAAATAAACTAATAAAAATGACAAAAACACAACCAAATCATGAAAACTTTATCTAAAATGAAAAATGAAATGAAAACTGACAATATATATATAAATATATATATATATATAAATATATATATATATAAAAATAAACTATGAATAAAAACTATAATAGTATCTCAATGATACTAAAATAACAATGTTTCAAGATCCCATACCTCTTTTTCTCATCATAATTCCCTCAAAATAATTAGCAAAAAGAACTAGCAACTTGTATTGATAGTATAATACACAGCATATTTCCAAAAGCGCTTCAATTCACTTTAGTGTTGCTCTTCCACATGCTCCATAAACTTAATGCATATGCATGTCTGTTCACCCCTAGATTATATAGTATTTCTGGTCTGGCTTTCCAAAGGAAATCAGCAATCCTTCCAAGCTTCATGGGAGGACAGATACATTATCCTACCTGAGGCTGAAGCAAAGCATGCTGAGATATGAGGAGACCAGATGGTGCTGTATATGACACCCTCATGACCCTGCAGGGAGGTCACTAACTGACATCTCTCTGGATCCCACTGTGTGAAAAACAGG
Organism: Mylopharyngodon piceus; assembly: GCA_039654765.1. Classification (NCBI taxonomy): domain Eukaryota; kingdom Metazoa; phylum Chordata; class Actinopteri; order Cypriniformes; family Xenocyprididae; genus Mylopharyngodon; species Mylopharyngodon piceus. Next base: position 7,637,899 of record CM077456.1, on the reverse strand, counting down.
ACAACCATTAAACTCATTTCATTTTAACAGTAACAACATAAAAACATAATTTTTTATAATATTAGAAATATTTTTACATAAATTTTTTTTTTTAACTATTTTCTATCCTGTTTTGACCCTCTCTTTTTTGATGGGCATGCCGCATTCAAGACTTGGAAGTAAACGCTCACTGCTAAGATTATGTAACAGTTTTGCATAATAAAATCATTTTCAATGTCCCCACCATTACACACGTGGAATTGTTTTGAATACATCCAATGTTCACCATACATGTTTGAGCGACAGTCAAATATTTTTATACAATAACCTCTTATATGTCAAAATATCAAGGAAAATTTGATTTCTTATTTCATGACTCTTTAAAAAATGCCTGCATATATTCTCCCTCTAAAACAAAGTCCACTTACCACTTTAGCTGTGTGGTCCCAAGATCCTGATACCACCAGGTTCTCTCCCCGTGTCTGACTCCAGTCTACTGAATACACCTGTAAGGCCAGACGTTTTACAGTCTAGAGGTTATGAAGTGCAGGAAGCTTTAACATGCTGTTTTGGAAGTTAAAAGTGTTAACTGACCTCTTGTGTGTGCCCTTTCAGCACCTGCAGAAGACCTTGGGGGTTGGCTGTGTCCCAGATCTGCAAAGATCCATCACCTCCTCCTGTCACCAGCACATGTTCATTGCTCTCGCTCCACGTCACATCGAAGAGGCCATCATTCCAGTCAAAACTGCCCATGAGACAAAAAGATACTTAACGATCGAACACATCACTGACTCCTCTTCATATCACTGTAAGTGTTATGTGCAAAGAAATGATTCTAGAAATTTTCTAAATAATGACAACTAATAATTATGATAATAATACATTATATTTTGCATAAAGAAAAAGGAACCTATTTTCAGGTCCAATAGGATTTTGTTGGAACATTATTTTCATGACAATTACGAAAACTTCCTCTATATTCTAATTACTTAATGCAAAAAAACAAAAAACAAAAGTGCATTTGTAAAACAGTTTTAATTGTATATCATAGTTGTATTTGTATGATGATTTTCATTACTGTTCAAAAATAACCACAAAAAAATAAAAAAAATAAAAATAAAATAATGGTCTGTTGTTTGTTTCTGATGGTTTTGGTGATCACTATGATCCAGACATATTTGTAGATGTTCTATTTAATGACTGAAATTAAAGTGAAATGAATTAAACTGAAAGACAGCAAATTACCTCCTCACAAGTGAAACATCTGCCTCTCTCTGCTCCAGCACAAGAAGTGTCCCACATCCTAAAAGACACGAACGAAGTTTTCATTGGCATTTATGTCAATATCATAGATGCATGTTCATGCAAACTACTAATATTACCTGCTATTCCATAATACTGAGAGGAAGCACAGGCGACCGTAGAAGCGAGAAAAGGTGAAATCTCCACCGCATATCCATGACGTCCTGGAGATTTAAACGACTTCATACTCTCTAATAACTCGGTGTATACAGAAATAACGCCTAGGTCATTGCACTATTTACTCTAAAGTCCTTCAAAAATGTAATCACGTGTAATAACCTATTTTGTTTGTGGTAAAACGTCAAACTCTTGTCAACAACGGCGAAAGCTTGATAAATTCACAACAACCAATACAACAGTACGTTAAGAATTTAATGCATTTGCCAGGTAAACTCAAACTTAGCGCAAAACATCTGCATACCAGTTGTTTACTTCCGTGTTTTGACTGCGTGAAAAACGCAATGCTGTGATTGGTCGGGTGAGGATGACGCAATCTCGCAGATTAGTTATTTATGATTGATTACATTAATATGCTATTTTTCCTTTTTTTTTTTATTCTGTGTGGTTTTCTAAAATGAAAACTAGAGCAAAAAATATTTTTAAAATGCTTTAATTTGCACGTAAATCGCACGTAATTTGTAAAAGATGAGTGACTGAATTTAGAACAAGTTGCAGCTTAAAATGATCTCGCAGTCACACCAGATGGCAGCATTTCTCTGGTAAAGACCCATTTGTTGCCTTTTCAGAGTTCATGCGTCTCATAATTTGAAATATTTTAATGTTGTAGTGTCATCAAGGTAAAACATAATGGGGAAATTGTACCATAGTATTGTATTACCATAGTAGTGCTACCATAGTATTACTATGGTAGTACTACTATGCTACTATACATAGGTAAAACCATAGGATTTACATGGTAAATATATACAGTCAAATTTATTCAGACACCTTGAACATTTTATTCATTAATTCAGTTTATTCACTATAGTTTAAAAAATGGTAATAAAATATGACAAGATCTCAGAGTTAAACTGTGTCAGAAAAAAAAAAAATCTTAATTATGTCAGATAACACTTAAGCAAAACATGGTCAAGTCAAAGTGAATAATTTTTGGTTCCAAATTTTTTATCAATTTTACTGGTAGTCCACTGTATGAAGAATATTTGGGTGTAATATGTCACAGTTTACTTTATTTTGATATCCTCACATACACAAATGAACTATAGTGTCCTGCACCCACTAGTAAAAATATATCAAAAATATCAAAAATGTCTGAATAATTTTTGGTTTGACTATATATATATATATATATATTTTTTTTTTTTTTTGAAGAATACTTAGCTATGTATTTATTCACTGGACATCTTTACAGTTTGCAGTTAGAGAAAATATAGAGAGCAAATATCTTATTTTAAATTCACATGCTCAAAAAAATCCTCTTTAATATATTAAATACTCCACATCATACCAAACAGTTGAGGTTAAAAATGACTGTGTGCAAACTCACTGTGCCCTAGAGCCTAGAATATGATCTGTCTGAGCTGTGATCATATCTATATGCTGCTTTTATCTTGTGGTCTGGAATATAAAGCACATCTTGTAGTAGCTAAACCATTTTCATGTGTGGAAAGTAATGAAGCTGACAGGCTTACTGACCACGTTCACACCACTGACTCTTTGCCCGTGTGATGTTTTTTGGGAGATCATGTGCGGCCTTGATATATGACGGCCACTTCAAAGGCAAGGGCCCGGCGTGAGAACCAGCCGCTCTAAAGCAGATAACCGGCGGATTTATGGCCTCGCACTTTTCCCATGATTGCCGGTGGGTAGCAGGCGCTGTTTGCCTTAATCCCCATTCACTTGGAAATGCTGATACTTTTTCTCTTAAGGAATTTAATGGTGTGACAGTGATTTACTAATGTAAATCTGTCTAACAGACCCTGGCATAAAGGGAGTGGATTAGGCCGGCATAAAGACCCATCTTGGGGAGGAGTGACTGGTGTTGTTGTGCTTTCATGTGGCGCACACTACTGCAGTCTGACCGGCGGTTTGTTCACGCCCGCCAGAACAGCTACATAAGTTTTGACTTGAGCTGTCCCTGAGGGACCAAGGGGGACCTTGAGGGACCGTGCCTTCAAATAACAGTAAACAGCAAAGGAGAACTGCTTAAATGTTTTTAAGACATTGTTGCAGTGTTAACATACATGGCATTGAGACATTTCATAAACAAAAGGGAACATTTTTAAAATTGCTGGTGACTATTTAACAACTTTGAATGTTGCGTATGCTGATGTATGCGTTTTATTCAATGAATGTGTTTGTAGCTTACTTTAAAGTTTGTCGACAGATTTATAACTGTTGAAGTGGCACTTGTAATTGCAGTTGTTTGTTTGACTTCATTGGCTTCTTTTGCATTATTAGAAAAACACATAAAAGAACGCAAATATTTTTTTCCACCATACAATTTCAAGAACTCAAATTATGCTATGGGAAAACAATTACTTTCTCTCATAACATTCCACGATCTGTTGTGGTGAAGGCAAATGGAATGATGGTTTTATGGCATATGTGTCGGAACAAAAAAAAAAAAAAAACACTCAGTTTCTTCATGGACATCTGTTTTTTTCTTTTTTTGCATAGAAAAAGGTTACATCTTACAGAGCGTGGTAGAGTTATTAAAAAGGTAACAAAGTTACAGTAGTAGAAAATCTCACATATGAGCATTAGTGAATTATTTTAAAAAACTTTCAGTAGGCCTATTTTGTAAAGTGGAGAAGATCCCGCCCCCGCCCCCCAAAAAAACAGTAGTGATTGAAGTGCATCATACCAATTAACTCATATGTCTAATTTCAATATAAACTCTAGTTACAATCTTACACATATACAGATTTACAAACTGGATTGTTAAATCATAGATTACAAAACGGATTCACACCTCACTTTAGTGATTATCTGCAAAACCTTTGGTTTGTTTTTGAACAAGCTGTTTTTTAAACTCTAAAGCTACTGTGTGTGTGTTTGTGAAAATCAGACAATATGCTTTTCTATTGTGAAATATCAAAGCATAGATATCAAATGCAGCATTTTAGCAGTGTTTATGCAGGCACTGTCCCACAGCGCAGCCCACAAAGTTAAAAAAAAAAGTAATTTTCTTTAAAAATGACAATCACTCTTCATCCTTATGGGTGTCCACGCATTGTGATGTGCAAAAGTCTGTCTTTCTTTCCCTCCCAGAAAGTTGGCTTATTTGATGTTGCATATGTGCACGAGAAGTGTAGAGAAAAAAGCCCATGGTGCTGACCAAAGCAGGCACAATAGCTGTTTTCTTTCCTTTATGTACAAAGTATGGAAGACGTCCAGATGCAACAAGAGCAAATCCAACACTTAAAACGCTCCCACTTCAGTCCCCCATGGTCGATATGGTTTACTGCTGCTTCCGCTGTTCCCGCTGCTCTGTTGGGATGTGGTGGATGTGGAAACGGAAGAGCTCACAGTGGAAGAAGCCACTGAAGATGCTGTTACACTGGGGCTGAAGAGTGGGAATCCTCCGGGAAACGATAGAGGGAAGGTTTGCGCTGCAGCTGCGGCGGCCGCTGCGTGAACGGTTGCCGATATTGAAAGCAGCGAGGTGGATAGCGGCGGTACACAAGGAGCGACGCTGCCTGTAGAGGGCGCTCTGAGTGCGGAGTCACTGTGGGTGAAGGAGGAGGTCAGCAGGGCTGCACCCCTCTGAGGAACCTCAGACAGCCTGCTAGAGGAACTTTCTGAGGATGGAAGTCCGCTCTGCTGCAGAAATGCAGTGGGGATGGGATGCAAAGCGGCGGCCCAGTGATGCGGGTGGAGGGCCTGCTGGTGATGGGCTATGGAAGTGGTCATGGCGGCCGCTTCCCTCTGCGAGGCGCAGCTGCTGAGGTGAGAAACCAAGCGGACGCGGAGGGGGTCACTGGAGTCCAGACCTTCCACAGAGCTCAAATACCTCGCCACTTCAGTTAGACACTCACGAAAGCCGATGCTCATGAAGTCCATGGCCAGAGAATGAGCATCAAAATATCCTGAAAGAGACAGAGAGAACGATTCAAATGTGAAGCTTTAATCATGATGAATTAAATGCAACCCCACAGTGTTCGAGAGGCTAAACCTAAGCAGACTGGGATTGTGACCTGACCTGTTTGTATGTTTGTTTTCTCTCCCCTATGCTTCAGTTTTAACACTCATTGGAAATCCCTAACAAACCCCCAACAGTGCAGCCTGTGAATGTGGCCCCACTCCCCTCCCATGGATTTATGAAAGCAAACACAATCCCAGGGTCAAGTGCTTCTTTTGTCCTGCCGGCACTTTCCCACGAGTTCAATCCTACCATTAACATTGATTTCCACTTTAATCTGGTCAAAAGGGAACTCTGTGCTCAAATTTCACTACAGCTTTAGGTGGAGTGCAAGATGGGAGTCAATAACAAGCAGTCTACCTTTTCCTCCTGTGGCCTGGAGCATCTTCAAGTGATCCACTGTCATCTGCAATATTTCCGCTTTCTCTAACTTGGCAGATCCCTTGGGAGAAGAAATCGGATATGTTTTTAATATGATAGCTTTGATGAAATAATGTGACAACATCCTCTTCCACTTACATTTAATTTATTACAATTATTATTATTAGAAATAATACTTTCATAAAGCGTAATAAAGCACACAGGGATGTGAACTCACCTGTTTCTCAAATGCTGTTGGCACCAGACGACGTAACTCTGATAAACTATTATTTATTCGGTCCCGCCGTCTTTTCTCAATTATCTGCAATATATAAAATAATCAACAGAGTATAATGTATCAGAGTTTTGAATAAAGTATTTAAAAGATTTGAACAAATATGAAAATTCTCAAAAGTTATGAATTACCCCTCTCCGCTTCTTCCTGGCCATGACTTGGGATGTTGTGGTAGGTGAGCCACATCTTATAAATGAACCGTTGCTTTGACTTTGGGGGAAAAAAGGGATGAAAACTTATCAGTGCACTGTAAAAAGTGTTCATAGTTACCTTTAAAATGACTTTTTTTGATTCAGTTGTATTAAATTATATTTTTGATTTTCGACTAACAAAACCAGGGGCCAGTTACATAGCTGCTAAGTTAAGACTGTTAAGAAAGTTAAGAAGTAGTATGGCCAAACAGCAATTAGTTTGGAATAATCAGTCTTACTTTTCAGATTCAGATTAGACCAATCTACCTTTTTATGTAGCCGACTTAAAAAAAATAAAAAAAAAAGTTATTACCAGTCTTGAAGAAAATAAATAGATGACTAACTTGTAAGACTAGTCTAAGCAGTTTATGTAACTGGCCACAGTTAATTTAAATATGAACCACATGAAACACATATTTTAGGTTACCTAAAATGTTTGACAGTGATAATTGGTAACACTTCATTAAACCTTTTACTTGTAAGTAAATGCATAATGCATAAAATACCTTTAATATCTACAGCCTGCATTCAAAAAGTTAGAAATGTCTATAACACTTTACAATAATGTTTAGTAACATGTAAGCAATACTTTAAAACATGGTAACATGCAATTGATACCTAAAGGATCCATTTCCACTTGATTAAACCCATCAAATTATTCTTGGTGCAATCTAATGTAATCTGTTTGATTTAGTCATATTTAATATTTTGAGTTGAATTAAACCAGTTCATTCTGATGCACATTTTTAGGTTGCATGACCATATACAAGTTACAAACTTTTAGTTAACTATAGTAGTTTATGTACATTCACCATATATGAAAAATATTTAACTAAAATGTCTAGGATACTATCAGTGACATTTTAACTATGAACCTGTTGAGCATTACATTGTATCAAGTATTACCAAAGCTTTTTTGTGTCTCATACAAACTGAGTTTTTCTATAATGTCTAAGATTAAAATATTAAAATTCATTAATAATTACAATTAATAAAATGATAAATGAACTAGAATGTTTTTAAATAATAAGTGTAATTATATTATAGGCCTATATATATTTATTCATTTAATATAATGTCTAAATATAAAGATAACACCTAAAAGTGAATCCTCAGCTAGAGAACAACAAACAAGCATCTAATGCATGCTTACCCCGAGTAGTTATTCTCGCTGCCCACATCAATAGTTTCATCCATGTCGCTGTCGGACGTGCTGTCCTCACAAGGCCGCTTCATGATGCCGTGCGCACAGGTACAATCACCAAACACTCTGAGCGTCTTTCCCACGAACCGCTGGAGCCTCAGTCTCGCATTCACGCCCACGTCCTGCTTTGGGAACACCCACCGAAAAAAAAAAAAGAAAAAGAAAACACGCCCCGAGCCACCGAATGGAGGTCTCAAACTTCATTCCCCTGATAATTGACTCTGCCCAGCTTCAGCACTCGCGTTCTGCACCCGAGGGCCCCAGAAGCGTGAGAAACACTTTACACAAGAAAGGCGACGGTGTTTCAGAGCCTGACTGAGCTTGGACACAGTGTGCAGATAGGCAGGAAATCTAGGTAAAGGGTTTCTGGCAAGGCTAATCTGAGGATGCAGAGTGGCTTGCCAAAACGTAGTCAGGTTTATTCAGTGTGCGAATTATTAAGGACGGAATTTCTGTCAGTAGTTTGTTTAGGTTTGTCTCGCGCAGCCCAAATTGTTTTAGCGTCACTTTACACAGTTAGCTAACCTTCAAATATCTTGAAGAGAACAACAATTAGTTATATATTTATTTTAAATCTATATTAATATGAAAATAACGACAGAATGTTTTGTCGACTTACCATCCAACACATAGGTTACAGCGATCAAGCTCTGCTCACGTGACTTTTGTATTTTTTCACATGTAGGTTACTGAAAGGTTGTTTGAAAACCCCATTAAAGCGTATAGGCCTACTCGTATGTAAAACAAAACAAAACCATATTCTTTTACCTAATAAAAATTATTGTCATTAAAAAAAAGTTACAATTGGTAAAGTGTAAATTACCTTACCATATATAGTAAAAAAAAAAAAACAGTATATTTTAGAGACTACATATATTTTTACAAGTATTTTTAGAAGTAAAAACTACCTTAATTACCTTCTAAATATGTATAAAAAAAAAAAAAAATAAAAAAAAAAAAAATCTATATTATTATTATTTACCATTAAAGTACTGCCTTATTAAATATTTAAAGGAGGCAGAAAACAATTTCTTGCCTACTTTAATGGTAAAATATTGTAAATAAATACATAAACCAAATAAATTAGTGTTATGCACTTTTGCAGTTTCTACAGAGTGGACATACTCAAATCCCTTTAAAATGTTTCAATAAACATTGATTATATTGAGATTATAGAAGTTTTTCAAGTTGTTAGGGAGCCTGTCTTGTGTATTTCATATAGCGCAAAACGGTATGTTGACAAACTGAACGAAATATATGCATACACACAGAGACAGACTTTCACACATGGGCTCCTCATCTAGCTGGAGGCTCCAGCTGTAGTGAATTTCCTGGGTTAAACAGTGAAGACGGCACATTGTTTGGGCTCACAAAACCCCCCCTTTGTCATGTGCCTTCCCCCTGGTGGAGCGTAGCACAGTCTCCCAGGCAGCCCGCCAGTGTGATGACTCGTTCCCACAGCTCGAGCCCTGCGCTGAAACCCAATCACCATGTGAGAGACGGCCAGGAACACAGGGAGGGCCGGCAGGGCCGCTGCCACTGGGAGGTTACCGCGAGCCAAGCGTCACCCCCACCACTGCGGCCGCAGCTCGTAACACTATTCTTCACATTGTTTGTTTATTGTATTTCCAATTTATCTAACATGATATAAAACCTTAGAAATATCAAGCTGGCATCGTGGAGGAGGGCAGCTTATGACCTTTCACACATAGTGTTGAATTGAACTATATTTTGTTGTTACTTTTATCCATGAACTTGAGAGAACATTTTATGTAAATGTCTACAATGTAACATTACAGATGAAATTCATTAATTCTTTTACTTTAAAAGTATACTTAATGTCTTTGCATGTCACAATAAAATGACACTTCTGTCATACCACCCAAGAATTTCTAAAAACAACCATCATAACTAAAAATTTGTATAAAATTATAAATATTAAATATTAATAAATAATAAATTTAATTATTAATAATAGTAATTGTAATATAAATTCACTGTTTTACTCCAAAAAGTATTATACTTTAAAAATATATAAATGTCTTATATATTTCACAATACAATAGCAAACCAAGTGGCATTTAAAGAATGATAGAAACACACTCAACAAACATTTCACAAATAAATTGGAGGTTTTAAATGGTAAAAACATTAGATATACAGTACTGTTCAAAACAAAGAAAATATATTTGGATATTTTCATGTTTCAAACACACCGTGCCTTTAGTTAATGTGACGAACTACACATGTGGTTATTCTACTAGTGTGAACTTGGGGGGAACTGATTCATACACTCCTTTAAAATGAACTTGAGACTTTCTGGCTAAAGCACATGTAGTGTTTTGATATTTTGCTAATGCAATAAAAATCATAGATTTTAAGTATGATTTAACTGTCCAAAATTTTATGATCTCCTAAATTAATGACTATTATAAAGACACAAACCTCTGTACTGCTGAAGGGTTTCTGCATCACCCATTGCCTTTAACACCCAGCACCAGATCCAGTCCTCACCACAGATAGCTCCAATCAAGCTGTCAACAGCCTCTCATAGCCCAGGGCAGGCTGCAGCTCTCCCAGGTGTGACCTAAAGTATATAAGGGCTAATTAAAGCAGTCTGTCCGGCTTCACAGACCCGGACTTTCCCTCGTTTTCCCCTGTTGATGGATATGCCCACTCAAGAATTTTCAAAGTTCTTTTTAGGATAAATAAAGACAGTATAATGAAAATATTGAGCATATAGAGCAGGCATACACAAGCCCTAAAGGTTTGTTTCACTCTATTTATTGCATGTTGTATATTGTTATTGTTCTACACATCTACAAAAAGTCTGGGTCTTCTCATATCTATGTTTAATTTATTTATTAGTTTATTTTACAGGGACAGTACACATTATTGAAGTCTCTGTAAATGGACAAAAGACAATAACGAAAACTGTAAAGTTGTAATAAATGTTCTAATTCTGTGTGAATAGGGAAGTCCACACCACAACTATAACGATAACGGCACAGAGAAAGTTTTTTTTTCCAGCTGATGAACGATAATAACATTGGCAGCCAATCAGAATCCATCCTGCATTCAGAGCTGGAGCATTTAAAGGGGCAGACAGCAAAACTGCAGAACGTGCTTATAATACAATGGACATTATTTTGCGTAGGTGTGGATACTAATATAGTTATCATTATAATTATCGTTCTTGGAGTGAATGGGCCTTTAGTAGATCTGTAGACCCTGGATAGAATCTTACAGGGTCATCCTAAAAACAAATACAAAATAAATCAAAATTACAAAGATTAAAATAAAATTATATATATATATATATATATATATAGCCAAAAGTATTGGGACACCCCTCCAAATCATTGAATTCAGGTGTTCCAATCACTTCCATGGCCACAGGTGTATAAAATCAAGCACCTAGGCATGCAGACTGCTTCTACAAACATTTGTGGAAGAATGGGTCGCTCTCAGGAGCTCAGTGAAGTCAAGCGTGGTACCGTGATAGGTTGCCACCTGTGGAATAAGTCCATTCATGAAATTTCCTCACTACTAAATATTCCACGGACAACTGTTAGTGGTATCATAACAAAGTGGAAGCATTTGGAAACAACAGCAACTCAGCCACGAAGTGGTAGGCCACGTAAAATCACAGAGCGGGGTCAGCGCATGCTGAGGCGCACAGTGCGCAGAAGTCACCAACTTTCTGCAGAGTCAATAGCTACAGATCTCCAAACGTCATGTGGCCTTAAGATTACCTCAAGAACAGCACGTAGAGAGCTTCATGGAATGGGTTTCCATGGCCGAGCAGCTGCAGCCAAGCCTTACATCACCAAGTGCAATGCAAAGCTTCGGATGCAGTGGTGTAAAGCACGCCGCCACTGGACTCTAGAGCAGTGGAGACGTGTTCTCTGGAGTGACGAATCACGCTTTTCTGTCTGGCAATCCGATGGACGAGTCTGGGTTTGGCAGTTGCCAGGAGAACGGTACTTGCCTGACTGCATTATGCCAAGTGTAAAGTTTGGTGGAGGGGGATTATGGTGTGGGGTTGTTTTTCAGGGGTTGGGCTTGGCCCCTTAGTTCCAGGGAAAGGAACTCTTAATGCTTCAGTATACCAAGACATTTTGGACAATTTCATGCTCCCAACTTTGTGGGAACAGTTTGGGGATGGCCCCTTCCTGTTCCTACATGACTGCGCACCAGTGCACAAAGCAAGGTCCATAAAGACATGGATGAGCGAGTTTGGTGTGGAGGAACTTGACTGGCCTGCACAGAGTCCTGACCTCAACCCGACAGAACACCTTTGGGATGAATTAGAGCGGAGACTGCGAGCCAGACCTTCTCATCAACATCACTGCCTGACCTCACAAATGCGCTTCTAGAAGAATGGTCAAAAATTCCCATAAACACATTCCTAAACCTTGTGTAAAGCCTTCCCAGAAGAGTTGAAGCTGTTATAGCTGCAAAGGGTGGGCCAACTCCATATTAAACCCTACGGATTAAGAATGGGATGTCATTAAAGTTCATGTGCATGTAAAGGCAGGCGTCCCAAAACTTTTGGCAATATAGTGTGTGTATATAAATATAAATATACACACACAAAACAAATAGAAAATATGCATGGTATATAATATTATATTAGATATTAGTATTACATATATCTTTATATTAGATATTGTGAAAAGAAGGTTTCAGTCATATTCAGGTTTTTTTTTTTGTTTTGTTTTTTTGCATTTCATCCTTGGCTTATTGAAAACAAGTGCTAGTGATATCAGTCCTGGGCAGGACTGCAAAACAAAAACCGGAATATGGCCTCCGCCAAGTCTGCCGACAGCCAGCATTGAGCTACAAGCTCGTCAGTGTCACCTCTGAGACTTCTCATAGCATGTGGTGAAGCAGGTCCAAACTTGGGACGTAACATAGTGCAAACGTTTGTGGATGTTTGTGTGTGTTTCTTCTATTCCCAGGCAGGAGGAAGGATTCCTTTCATCCCAAACATGCTTGCTTGGAGAAGGCGGGCGGCCCTGCCCCTGGGCCCGGCGAGAGGGGCCCAGCCCTGATGTGCCATGCTATCAGTGGTTCCCAAGGCTGGCCAGCCTGGGAAAAGCTGGGTGGACCAGTTCCAAAATCAGCATTACATGCATTATTGTTCTTACCCTCCCCGAGTCCCAAGCACACAATGAAAACAACAGCAACAGCCACAATCTCAAGCCCTTCTCTGAACACAAGGCTGCCCTTAGTCACTCGCAAACTGCCTTTTTAAAACCAAGTTAACTGCTTCATGGCAACGGACACTGTTGCCTGGGCAGCAGCTTCCTCAGCCCCGACTCTTCCTTGAGAGTACACTGACCTGTTTTTATATTCAGGGCAAACAAACATTTGTCCTGTTAAATTAAAGTATAGTGCAAGTAAAATGGTTAGGAAAACATGGGGATTTATTGCTCTTCAGTAAATTCACCCGAGAACCAGTGGCCGGCGGCATAAACTGCCAAGACTTAGTCATAATTTTTTTTAAGACTGTTAATAACGGAGTCAGTTACATGACATAGATTGGTCTAATTTGATACCAAAAAATAAGACTGATTGCCTTGGTCACACTAGTTCTTAAGACACAGTCTTAACATAATGCCTATGTTTATCACTTTTAAGCTAGTGTTATGATAGTCTAATGGGAAAACCCTGCTTAAAAACAGCTTAAACCAGTCTAAGGTGGTTTTCTGGTCCTCAAATCTGGCCTAATTGGTGTTCATCTGGCATGAACAGCTGACAAGTGTTCAAAACCTTTCTAAAACTAGTTAAATAGAACAGCCAGGCCAGTTAACCACATTAGACTGGCTTAAACTGTTTTTTAAGAAGTTTCAATACAACGCCTATACCAACAGAAGTAAAAGAAACTAGGAAGTTACTGAGATCATAATCATTTCATGTTACTCAAGGGATGTTCTTGTGATTAGTGAATGAAGTGTGCATGAATGAAAAATGTTTGCTAATCAAAAATAGTTACTGAGATCTAGTGATAACTTTTGTTTCCTTGCTGATCAGACACCAACAAAGATTTTAAGATTGTGACTAACGTGATTGTTTTCTTTGATGACTTTCTGGAAGGTTTCATTTCAGCGCCAAACTGAAACAATTAACCCCTGAGTAAATAATCTACTTCTTTCTCATTGTTATCCAATCTGTTCAAGACAAATGGGCATCTGTTTATTTTTCCTGTCAGTGGAAGAGCGAACAGTTACAAACTGACGATATCCTAGGATTGTGGACTTCTGACTCCAAAGTCATATTATAGGCGCTTTATTAGTGTTTAAGGTCACAGAGAGACAAGCAAGTGCATCCTATATCAGGAAGCCTTGTGCGTCTCTGGAGTGAAATATTTGGCTTTTAGTCGGAGCGCCGGCCGTGAGTCGGAAATCCTGGGAAGCGAGTTCATGGCAGACAGGCTCCAGGCGTCGTATGGGCCAACGTTGAAGAGAATGGGTCAGAATAATAGGGCCCTTCCTGCCATTCTCAGATTCAGGGCAGTATTTCTGTCACGGCTTTCCATCGTACTGTGTCTGGCATTTTGCTTCGGCACCCATCAACCCGCATGCTACGCTCAGAAACACGCTAATCTGCACTGCAAGTGCCATTTGGCTCAACACAAAGTGTCTGTCAGAATTATGTCAGCGTCAGAACAACATCATTGTGTTGATTTTGCATGGCTATCAAGGGAGCGTATACTCATGTAAACAAGTTTATCAGTCTTTAAAAGACATTTTAAACTCTGCTATAGTGTGTACATGGTGAGGGTTAACAATACAAAAATTGCATATATGGAGTGAGAACACACACAGACAGGTGCCCCTTCTCTACTTCCTGTCATATGACCTGAGCTTCCTGTCAGGATACATGAGCTTGAGGAAGCCATAGGTTTCCCCTTCTGCATTCAGCTCTCATTGTTCAAACACTGTTACCCAATTGTTAAGCATCCCTTTTATTCACTGTGGCACCTTCGTTATTTGCACAATAGTTTCCACTATTAGTTTCCACTGTCAAAACCTGGAACCCCCAGTTTTGGATGCATTGTCAGACAAAATTCTAGAGCTAAATACTAAAATAAATTAACATTTTGTGGCATTTTTAATTTCCATACCTTCTGAACATTTGATCCGAATGCTCAAACATGCCACAGACGTGCTTGCAGATCATTGTAAGTTTTCGTTTAGAATATAACCTACAGAAATACAACAATTTTCAGTTAAGTTTAGCAAACTTATCCGTTACGGATAAATGTTTGTATGTCATGTCTTTTGTCAAAAGCTTTATTTATTGAAATCAGGATTGGGATTTCAATTTAGAATTGGTTCCCTTTCAATTTTATGATTTGAAATTTGAACTAAATTTGTCACACCCCACATGAAGTTAAATTGGAATTAGAATTGGAATGACAGGAAGTGAACTTCACTGAATTGCAATTCAAAGAAATTCAAAATAAGCACTGAATCTTGGCAAATGGAGTGTTCTCCCAACCAGGTTCACAAAGGTTTATAAACATCATATTATAAAATATTTATTAAATATAATCCATCCATCCAGTTAAAATTTCAATTTCACTTCCTTGCATTCATACCTTCATAGTGAACTGCAATTCCATATCCTGTTTGCTACCTCAATTCAAGCTCAATTCCAAATTCAATTACTAAATCAATGAAAAATATTAAATTTAAAAGCATTCTTAATTAAATTCTGAATGCTGCACAACCCAGATTCAAATATTCATACATATACATATATTAAACATCAACAGTTCTCTCACTGCAGCCATTAGCTACTATTTTTTCAACATTTTCATTTAAGACAAGACGAAACTTAAACGCATTGATGTTGCTGTTTGACGCCAAAAATCTTAACAGTTTAATCCAATTGCATAAGCAGTCTGGCTCTGCTCCCGTATCAGTGGCTTCTGGCTCGCTCTGCTTGCAGGGAAGCAGCTGCCCTGGACGCCCCCAGTCTGAGCAGACAGGCAAATGTGTTAAAGTAATTAACAGACAAGAAAGAGGAAGTCATCAGCTACACATTAAGTGACCTGACCACTGTGAAATCACTACTCTAGACGGCAGGATACAACCACAGTCCGAGAAACAGATATGCTTTCACACGTGGCACCAGTCAGTGAAGGCCAACAAGATAATCTTCTCTTCTACACTAAAAACAAACAGAAGAAAGGAGGGGTGTCCTCTTGGGACACCTGTGCTAATCATTACTGGTTTGTATATTATTATTTATAATATATATTTATTATTTAAATATTTTAACAAAGTTAATATATAACCCTCTTGAAAGATATATCGCCACTGTTAACATTTATCTGTGAAGGCGAATTTTGTTTTTCAAAACATGAGCTTGTGCAAGGTTTATCTTGTACTGTGACACAAGATAAACACCTAAAAAAGTAATAAGGATTGTGAACTCAGTCTGGCCTCCAATCTTCCCCTCAGTTTTAAGATGGGACTTTCTCCTCATGCTTAGTTTGGGTATCACAAGCCCTGAGGAAGCACAAGGTTAGAGAGAGATCCAGGAAAGAGCTTTCTTCTAATCTCTACCAGGGTAAGACCCCACAGAGCCAAAACACTGATATGGTGTGTCATTGCCTGGTGATAAACAATGCTGCATATTGTTGTTTTGGGCTGCACCCTTTGGTTTTTTATCAGCAAGCATCCTTCCACTCCCCATGATTGTGAAATGGCAATGGGTGTGCTACAGAGTGATGGAATTATATAATAAACGGCAATGAAGTTGATCATGGTTAAGATAAATTCAACGCACTTTGGGAAAATGGAAAGTTCATCATTTACTCATTTACTCAAGTTGTTACAAACCTGCATCAGACAGTTGACAATAGCCATTGACTTCCATAGTAGGAAAAAAAAAATACTATGGAAGTCAATGGCTACCGTCAACTGTCTGGTTACCAACATTCTTCAAAATACCTTCTTTTGTGTTCAACAGAAGAAAGAAACTCATACAGGTTTGGAACAACTTGAGGGTGAGTAAATGATGACAAAATTTTCATTTTGGGGTGAACTATCCCTTTAAGGCCCGTTCACACCTAGGACGATAACTATAATGATAAAGATATAGTTCTAAAAATCATTCTAAATACAAATGAATAGTGTCCACACCACAGCTATAACGATAATGGCACCAAGAAATGATAATGTTGGATTCTCTTTCAGAATGATTTTATTCCAGCTGATGAATGATAAAAACATTGAGAGCCAATCAGAATCCATCCTGCTTTAAAGAGCTCAAGCATTTAAAGCGGCAGACAACAAAACTGCAGTGCACTTAGAATAAACAGAACTATATTGTCTGCTGGCGTGGACAATAATATAGTTATCGCTATAGTTATCATTCTTGGAATGAACAGGTCTTTATAGCGCAATAATAGACCGGAGCGGAAAAAAACTCTGTACAGAGAAAACAGATGAAATGAAGCATAAATATGTGAATCTGTGATCAGAATAAATGTCTTTTCAAAACTAATTCAGACAATTAAAAATTGAAGCAAAATATTCAATTGTGTCTGTGGATATACAGAATGCCACAAACTAAGAGCTGAATATAAAAGCCTGAGACTGAGATCATATTATAAATTCAATCATATCATAAACTCAGTCATATTATAAACTAAAGTTAGAACAAAAGTTTGGTGTCAAAGTTTTTTTTTTTTTTTTTAAGTCTCTTATGTTCACCAAGACTGCATTTATTTGATCAAAAATACAGTAAAACAGTAATATTATGAAAAATGATCACAATTTAGAATAACTGTTTTCTATTTTAAAATATTTTAAAATTTAATTTGTTTCTATACATTTTCAGCAGTCATTACAGTCTTCAGTGTCACATGATCCTTCAGAAATCATTCTAATATGCTGATATTGTGGTCAAAAAACATTTATTATTATCAATGACAAAACAGTTGTGCTGTTTAATATTTTATTCTGGATTCTTTGATGAATAGAAAGAGATCGGAAAAACAACAGCATTTATTTAAAATAGAAATCTTTTGTAACATTATACGTCTTTACTGTCACTTTGATGACAGTAAAGTAAAAAGTATTCGTTTCTTAAAAAAAAAAAAATCTTACTGACTCCAAACTTTTGAAAGGTAGTGTATCTTAATATAATGTTTGGACAATCATGTAGCATTGACAACTTGAAAACAATGAAAATGAGCAATGAACATTTCAGTGATAATCATGGATGAATCTAGAGTTTTAGTCTTAGGAGGACTGAGCCTCTTATCTGAATTTGAGCTGTTATAGCTAAAAGAAAAATTCTATAAGAGCAAGAATTCACAGCCAATTTGTGCTCGAATGATTTTTCCTTCTCCAGCCACTGTTTTCACATAATCACCAATTTTTAAGGTGGCTGATAGCTTAATCACTGATTTTTGGGGGCTAAGATGAAAGACAAGGTGACTGAAGTCCTGTCTGCGGTGATAATGAGTTTCAAGTACAAAATTCAAGAATTTCAGACTAATTTTGAACTAGTCTAAATCTACATGTGGTTTATTTTAGGTCCGATGGCTGGCCCCCCGTAATTATTTTGGAAGTCCAGACACTTTGACTTATCAGTGCGAGCAGTTGAAAAGCAGTAGCGCACATGCTTGACCCGAGGCCCTCTGGTCTTACTGCTATCACCCGAGACAGCACTGTTGAATCTGGGGGAGAATGTGACAACAGCAGGCTCAGTTCATCTTATCAAGCTGAGTGAGGGCCACCAGCTGACCATACGCAGACCCCAGATCAGCAACACGTCTGCTAAATCTTTATACACCCTGCAGGGGAAAACCTGGACTGAGGGTCCGAGCCCTGGAAAATACCTGTCATCAGAAGAGCCGCCGCGATCAGCTGCAGGAATCTTGCTACATTCACACCAGGAGAAACGTAGAGGGAGAGGTGTCCACGACAGCTCCCAGATACTCTGACGCTGTCTTTCCCACTGGTAGAAAACACACAAGAACTTGTCACTGTCTAGCAAAGCTGAAAAAGTTCAATAAAATGTATTCTTTGTACAGAAATAGACATATAATCCTTTTCGTATAACTGTAAGCCACAATTTAATTTATTTAAAGTGCATAAAGAAAATAGTTCACCTAAAAATAAAAAAAATCTCATTATTTATTATTATTTATCCAAACCCATTTTATTCCTGTTTAACACAAAAAAGTATTAAGTCCGTAAGTATTAAGTCATATGACTGCTTTGAGGAACAGAAAATATTTCTGTATTTCAGTGATTTACAGTAGTTTGTGCGCAAAATGGCTGTACTGACACATATTGATTAATGCTACCACATAGGGACTGACTGCAAGAAAGCATCTTATTCAAGAGCCTAAGCTGGTTTTGGTGTAAATATTGTGTGGGTTTGCTTCCATGTGCACTATATTTTGTAAATAAACATAGCACAGTCTGAAAATTGAATAAAGGCTATACATAAAATTAAGGCTGACACAGTGGCCACGTATACAGTTTCCACAAAAATCCTTTTTTCAACATTAATAATAATAATAAGAAGAAAGGTTTCTAGAGCACCAAATCAGAATATTAGAATGACTTCTGAAGGATCATGTGACACTGAAGACTGGAGTAATGATGCTGAAAATTCAGCTATAAAAAATTATACCACAATATTACCCCAAACCTTTGAACGGAATATCAATGGCTGGTTGCCTCACTCCTGTAGCAATTCTCCACCCAAACTCAAGATATATTTTTATCATCTATTAATTAACATACTTTAATTAGGCAGACCAGGAGGATAATTTATTTATCATATTTTTAACCTCATGTATTATGAACCTCTGATTTTGTGAATTGGTCTTTTCATACAAACAAGCTAAAATTAGAATTGTTTATTGTAAGCTTGCTGATAGACCCAACTATATGATTAAAACATATTCTTTTGCATTTAACCAATAAACTCTGTAAAAATGAGAACTACAATGAAATGGATTTAGAGAACTAAATTATCCCTAAACCAAGAGACTTGACTTTTCATTTTAGTAGTCTGCCACACGCCACTGGTTTGTGATGTAAATATTGTGTGGGTCGTGAGAGTTGATTGTTTGCTTATGTTTCAACTATATACCTCATAAAAAGGAATACAGAAGCTAAATATTATCAACTTTAATTGAGCAAACTATTTACATGATGACTATAAAGTTTAGACTGTAAATGGCAGGTCAGTTTTTGACTAGGCAACAGGATCATTTCAGCAATCTAACTGCTGCCAAATACTGTATTTTTTTCTGCAAAACAATATGTCTCCAGTTGCTATGTCATTTTTGTCAAAAGACACATCAGTCTCATTCATAAAGCCGATGCCATCTTGGATGGAAGTGTAGTGAGGTACTGTACAGAATGGCAACAGCTGTGGCTTTCATTGTGTGTAGCCACACTCTCATTCTTCCTGTAATATAGTGGTCAGCCTACATTACAGGTCAAGCTACCCTGGCCACTCTGGCTTTACTGCAGAAGAGGTTGGCGTTCGGTCAGAGATCAGAGAGCTGGCTTCCAGAGGGGGTCAGTAAGGGTAAGTAGTTGGCGCTGACAGGCAGCTGGCAAAGACCACTCTGAGAATATATTGCCATGCTGAAGAATGATCAATGGCTAGTAAGAACAGAACATATCAGCCTCATTTGCATAATTATACTGATACTATACACTTCTATTTACTATACACTTCTATACACTTTTATATTGTAACAAAAACAATCTATTTCAAATAAATGGTGTTCTTTTTAACTTTCTACTGGATCTAAGAATCCTGACAAAAAGTACCACTGTTTACACAAAAATATTAAGCAGCACAACCGTTTTAAACATTGCTAATAATAAATGTTTATAGAGCATCAAATCAGCATATTAGAATGATTTCTGAAGGATAATGTGACACTGAAGACTGAATTAATGATGCTGAAAATCCAGCTTTTGCCATCACAGTAATAAATTACATTTTAAAATATTTTCAACAGAATAGAATATAGAATTTTACAATGCTCTTCGTTTGATAGTAAAATTGATAGTAAATCTGTCATTTCCTCATGTTGTTCCAAACCATATTTTGTTTTTTATTTAGTGACAAAAATCTTTGAATAGATCTTTTCCATATAGTGACCACAGCTTTCAATCACCAAGAAGAACTATAAAAGCACCATAAAAGTAATCAACAGTGTTGGGGGTAACACATTACATGTAACTTATGTAATCAGATTACATTTTAAAGTAACTAGTAAAATTACTTTTAAATTTACAACAAAATATCTAAGTTACTTTTTCAAATAAGTAATGCAAGTTACTTTGTTTTCCCATGTATTGACTGACAGTCCTGTCCCCATGTTGGGTGAAATCGTGAGTATGCAATGAGTTACGCAAATCTGCAATAAAAGAAAAAAAAAAAAATCACACTTTTGGTGTGAAAGGGCCTTTACATTTGCCAAAAATAGAACTTTTTTGTTGTGAAAAATAAAACAAGCAAGCCTAGCCCAGGTGAGAAAAGTAACGCAAAAGTAATGTAACCATTACTTTCCATAAAAAGTAACTAAGTAATGCAATTAGTTACTTTTTTAGGGAGTAAGGCAATATTGTAACACATTCCTTTTAAAAGTAACTTTCCCCAACACTAGTAATAAAGCATGCAGTATCTTTGTAATTGAGCAGACCACTATTTGTAATTTGCCTAAAATAAAATCTTGTTTATGCCGCAGGTTTGAGACAATTTTCATGTTTGTGTGAACTATTCCTTGAAATGTTTGAGGGAAGTTTAGGGAATCCCTGCAACCCTTGACACTTATTTGTAAATCTGATAAGATAAATGATCGAGACAAGAAGGGGAAGCAAACCCTTGACACTCTCTCACTGTCTGAGCTGCTTATATCATAAGGGTCTCTCTCTCTCTCCTTCAGCCTGAATGTTTACTTTGGATTATACTAGATGCTTCCAGACCTCTGAGAACTCACATCCTGACGGACAAGCTGATATGTCCTGTTGCACTCAAACTTTCATGCACTTCCCTATAGAACACCTAAAAAGACCTCAGTAGATAAACTAGCTGGATATAAAGCTTGTAAAACATGTAACAGACACTTCTGCTAATCTTTAATGACATTTCCGTGATAATTAAAGCTTCTGGTGTTTTGCATGACAGGTGTTGGTCAGGTCTTTCATGTGTGAATTATAGACTATAAAACAAGACATGAGAGAAATTGTGTGATGTCACACCACTGGTTCGAGACACATCTGATTTAAAACATTTAAAATATAATTTATGACTCTTGCAGCACACTAGAAATGTATTTCATCTAGAAATGTACTGAATTAACATGAATATTTCAATGATTAAAAAGATGCTGAAACTTTAAGCTATACAAAAATCCATTACATACCAAAGGTGTCTATATGTGCCTCCTGTTCCATTAGTTGATCTCACTGGTGCCCAAAAAATACATTATGCTGATTGGCTTGCCGTCCCATCTGCCAGAATATAAACTGCATGAGAATGTAAAAATGACACATACTTAAAACAGTGAATGAAATAACTGCAACTATCTGCAAAAAGCATCCATCCAAATTGCTGTATTTTTGCCTTTTGTGTTGATTATGAAAAGTCCCTAGGACACGAAAAGTCCCTAGGACAGTGTAACAGTGGTCTCTGACCCTGTGTGGTGGTCTACGAGACAGAGGGGGTCAAAAGAAAAGTCTAGATGTGGCTCTGAAGTTGAAAGTCTATGGGGTGTCTGAGCAGCCCTGTTTGATGTAGCTCACCATGGTTGCTGCTGCTGCACGCCTGTGAAGATGTTTTTGTGTGATGGCAGCTGGAGACTCAATCGGCCTCTCTCACAGAGAAAACTGCATGGGCCATTCTGACTGAGGAAACGGCGTTATGAGGGTCTTGACCCAGAGCTGGAGAATGCTGTGGGTTTGAGATGGTGACAGATATGAGAACAGATCTTCTAGGGACAGTGTTCACTTAACAGCTTTTTTCCTTCTTATATTGAAAATACAGGCCTATAGCATTGCTAAATTTGGGGGATTTGTTAACTTTCAACATACATACATACATACATATGTGACCCTGGACCACAAAACCAGTCATAAGTCGCATGGATATATTTGTAGCAATAGCCAACAATACATTGTATGGGTCAAAATGATCGATTTTTCTTTTATGCCAAAAATCATTAGGATATTAAGTAAAGATCATGTTCCATGAAGATATTTTGTAAATTTCCTACCGTAAATATATCAAAAATTTATTTTGCGAATGGATATGCGTTGCTAAGGACTTCATTCAGACAACTTTAAAGTCAATTTTCTCAATATTTTTATTTTTTTTGCACCCTCAGATTCCAGATATTCAAATAGTTGTGTATCAGCCAAATATTGTCCTATCCTAACAAACCATACATCAATGGAAAGCTTATTTATTTAGCTTATGTATAAATCTCAATTTAAAAAATTTAGTGGTCAAGGGTCACTAATATATATATATATATATATAGCCTACTTATTCCGTTTACATTTTATTTAACATTTTTATAGGCTAATTTTTTATATAGGCTACTCAAAGTTTCATATTTAAAACATGAAATTTTACAGCATAATTTCTGCAAAAGTAATTTCTGTGGAAAAGCATTATTGTCTCTTGCAGTTTGAAAAGTTTGCAGCTGTGCCAGAGTGTAAATACGGCATTAGACTAGCCAATATCCCGCTCTTTGGTAAATATGGAAACAAGGGCCCGCTCAGAGAGGTCTGACCAACCGAGCGGCGGCGGCTGCTGCGGTGTCCGCAGCGGTCGGTGGTGCTGTTGAAGCCAGTGAAGGGAGTGAGGCAGAGGGGGGTTATCGTCGCTCTGTTGGGAAAATAACAGCCCCAAGGTAGACCGCGGCAAACAGGAAGGGTGTGGACAGGATCCGAGCGCAGCTGCTGCCGCTGAGCAGCGTCTGTTCCCTCCGACTTTGATGTGTGGGCACACCGTGCTCTGTGCCACGAGATAAACACTCTGGGAGCGAGGAATTGTTTGTGTTACGCATAGCTCCGTAATGACATGCAGCCTGTGAGAAAGTCAGCTGCCGCCGACAGCCCCGCGGGAAGCACGTGTGTAGACCGTCGACCCTGAGCTAATTGATGAGTGATGTCATTGATGAGTCATCGGTGGCTCCTTTATAACCTAAATAAAATTAACATTTTGAACAATTGCATTGATTTGTATATTGATCAAAGATAGAAAAAAAATATTTTATCAAAATATTATTATAATTATAATTATTTTTACTTCCTCTGAAGCAGTTCCTTTTTTCGCTAATGTCACATAGGGGCCATGCTGGCTTTTGGATAGCATAATGTTAACCAAATAGCTAGTGTACCTGGCTTTATTCACGCTTTTCATGGTTTAATAATTTTTTTAAGCAATAAAATAAAGTCCTGCCCAACATTTATTCTGGTTGAGCATGCTTTTTACTGTAAAAATAATATAAAATTGCTGAGAATAAATTGGGCTGCAAATGACAATTCACGTTGACCTTAATTTTATTTTAGTTTTAATATGAATGTAGTACACTGTAAAAAATTATTTTCATGATTTATCACATTTTTTTTTTCGTCAAATCGACTTCAATAATTAATGTTGTTCAGATAACATAATATTTTGAGTTTCTGTTGATTAAACCAATCGCCTTCATTGTATTAACTCAAATTTTTAATTTCAATGAACTCAAAATTTTAAGGCAACCAGGTAACATACTTTTTTAAGTTAAACCAACAATTCTTTTTTACAGTGTATTCTCAGCTCGACTGTTTAAACATTTTACTGTTTAAATCCATTCTGCAGATTTCAACATATTTTCCAAAATCACCACAAACTTCAGCAGATTTTCACCTGCGCTTGCTTGAAAACAAACAAACAAAAAAAGCTGACACATAATATTAACTTTTACATTTGTATGGGATGGTGTAATGTCCTTTTACTTTTACTATTTTCCTGTGAGGCTGGCGGTGTTGGAAAGCACCCCTGTTGTCCTCTCCAACACTCCATAAAACATTACATTCACCTTGGGAATACTGGATGTGGAGAAAGACTTGTGGCATTGACTGGGAGGGAGGCAGACATTCTTCAAGGGTCTAAATAAAGTCTGTGAGACACTCTTTCTCATGAGCCCTGCATGTTGACTCATGAAGCATCAACAGAGGGCAGAGTGTGTGTGGCCTTAAATCAACGCTCAGCATTTGAAACAGAGTCTGTCTGAGTCAGTCTGACAGAAAACAAGTGACTGGTCTAGTGGTAGCAAAGCACTGCATGATCATATGGAAATAACTATATGTGTAGGCTTGCAGTTCTGCATACTGCAGGTTAGACTAAGCGCTCTCTTCCAAATGAAGGGTTGCCGGCTGTTTGGCTTCATCCCTCATTGGTCATCAATGGTCAGTTAGACCACTGACTTTTTAAATAGGCCCCTGGGGTACTAAAAAAGCAATTATGAACAAGCCAGTTTGCTCAGTCTGTTTCAAGTACTTTTCAAGTTTATTTTAGTGGCACTTTGGATAAATAGGCCACGAAATAATAACACCTGAAATTCTTGAATTATTATTATTATTAATAATAAATGGTCATTGGAAGTCCTCAAAAACTTCAGATTATTATCAAGGTCAAACTAAATATTGTATGAGATGTTTTATTTTTTATTAATTTTATATGAGGTTGGTGATTTTTGCAACCTGATTTGTGATTGTGCAATTTTAATGAGAAACTTCATTTATTCATAAAAAAAATAAAAAATAATAATATATATATACACATGCAATATTATGCATAAATATTAATATAGTATAATTTATGGATTTAAAAAATAAATTAAATGTAAAGAAATTAATAAATGAAAAATAATTTATAATTTAATGTAATTTATAATTTAATTGCCAATAATAATTTAATGCGTAATTTAATGCGTAATTTAATGCGTTACAATTCTGAGTCAATAAAAAGTATATATATATATATATATATATATATAGCTGAATTTAATATCAATCCACACTGAACATATTTATGAAAAGTGCCTGTCTTTTTAGACCAATAATTTAATATAATTTATAATTTAATTGCCAGAATGGGTAACAGAGTTGTGTGTTACATTTTGAGTCAACAAAAAGTTAATATATATATATATATTATATATAACATATTTATTTTATATAGGTCTATATATATATATTGGAAAGTGCCTGTCTTTTTAGACCTTGATTTACATTTAACTTTGATGCCTAAAGTAGCTACTTGATGTTGAATCGCAAACTTTATCAGTCACAGAAGTGTCATGGCAAGCCTTTCAGTGTTTTGGCTGGTCAACATTTACTAACGGGAAAAGGGCAAGACGTAATTGTGTTTTAATAAGAACTATACTTCGCTCATTAATTGTGGTCATCTTTCCAAAGAGATCAGTGCATCAATGTCAGTATCAATGTCCTTCAACACAATGTCTGTTTTATGCTGAATACAAGCTTTTCAGAGCCAGACCCCTCTTCCTCTGGCACTCTCCATTGTCATTTTCACTCTCTGGCTTGTGACACTTTTGCGGTCTACTGAGTAGACAATGGTTTTTTTGAGCCATTGTTTAGATCTATTTATAAAGCGAGAGAGTGGTGAGAGACAAACAAGCTCTCAGGTCCCATAGGTATTGCTGTAACCAGTGTTTCCAAAGGCGTTAGTGTGCCATAAACCTCTAATTAGGTAATTGGGAATAATGGAATATTGTATTTGTTTTGACCAGTCATCATGAGTTCCCTGTTATTTTGTGGTATTGCGTAGAATCAAGAACATGCAGCTCTGGGAAAATGTTGAAGAATATAACTTTTTTTTTTTTTTATAATCAGCAGATAGATTATACAGCACACATTGCCATGGGAACTGGCAAAGCTTTTTGAAAAAAAAAAAATGTTTTGTGGGTTTAAGCGGTGTAGTATGCAGAGTTGAAAATGTTAAATATGATCTGTCAGACTTGGTTATACAGTATGGCATAAAAGCGATGCAGACAGCAGTGCCAGCACAGGAATGGTTTCGCAACCCAGTGATTTGTTATTATAATGAAATCAGAATTATTCATTACAAATTACCATCGCAATAGGGCTTTTGGCTAGCTGCTTGCCATTTCCATATTTAAATCGGCCATATAAACCTAAATCTTATTGACAGTGCATGACAGAAGTGTGTAATTCGGTCACGTTTGATGAAGAAAAGCTCGATTATCTGAGTTCATGGACTACATCGCTGTCTTTCAGGCATGTACAAAACCCTGGCCCACTTATAGAATGAGAGAGGGTGGTTCGTTTTCGGGCACAATGGGCCAAACCCGTCAGCACAGTGCGCAATTATGCAAAATCAACCAGCTACTTACACGACTCAGGCCTTTATTTGCGTGACCTCTGCGTGTCAGAGCATGCATTGTGGCTTTGCAACCCCACACGTTCCAGAGATGCAAGCAGTGGGGTGCAGGATGCAGAGTCTTAGCTCTTGCACATTCCTGTGAGGAACGCAGGGGGTGTGGGAAAGACCTTGAGGTTGGATCAGCTGATTCATCCTCATGTTTAATTCTTGGTACAGTTTCCATTTGTGCTGGGGGTCTGGCTCCATCACACAGGGTTCAGCTCGATCAGAATATAGACAGTGGCTGCCGTGACTTCTAAATTGCTTTGATTGTGCTCATGCAAATGCATGTAGCATCCTAAATAAATGGCCTTTGTATGTTGAACTGAGTTTCAAAGACTCACTGAGAGATATACCGGGACCACCGCCACACTAATCAAAGGGAATCACTGAGGCCTTATAGAGAAAAGCCTGAACAAGTCAATGAGAGGGCTTAGCTGATCTCTATTTCTTTTAAGGCATTCAAAAATGGCCTTTTATTTTCCCCAGTTCGTAAACAAGCCATAGATAAAAGAGCAACACCATAAATCAATTTGTGTGCAAATATATTTTCGCAAAATGTTTATTGAGTTTTAGTGTTTGTGTAGAATCTTTTCAAATTAGCATCCTTAAATTATACTGTAATTAGTGAGTGAGAGTGTGACAGTGGAAATTAGAGCGTCTCAATGACGCACGAGAATAAGCCGAGGGAGTTTGCCACTCAAATGACTGTGAGAATTGTGTGGAGGTTGAGAATGTAATTATGCGTTCCATGAAAGAGAATGCTTGCGGTGGGTCAGTGATGACTTACTAGTCATTTAACAATAACCATTTTACTGCCAGAGCTAAAAGATTTCTCAGACAGCACTCTACACCAAAAATTCCTGCTAAATGTACAGTAGCCAAACAAAACAAAAAACTGGCAGCTGTAGTTGTCAAAATTATATAGACAACATGTATACCATTAAAGTGTTAGTTCACCCAAAAATAAAAATTCTGTCATTAATTACTCACCCTCATGTCGTTCGACACCCTTAGGACCTTCGTTCATCTTCGGAACACAAATGAAGATATTTTTTGATGAAATCCAAGTCTGTCCTTCCATTGGGAGCAACGCAATTTACACATTCAAGGTCCAGAACGATAGGCAAGACATCATTAAAGTAATCCATCCAAGTGCTTTGTTTGGGGGGGAAAAAAACCTTAATTTCTCTCTTTATTTACAAAATAAAGTAAAAGTGCGTTCACGGAACAACTTAAGAAATTAAGGTTTTTGAGGAAAACATTCCAAGATTTTTCTCAATGTAGTGGACTTCAACAGGGTTCAGCGGGTTGAAGGTCCAAATTGCAGTTTCAATGCAGCTTCAAAGGGGTCTACACGATCCCAGATGAGGAATAAGGGTCTTATCTAGTGAAACGATCGGTCATTTTCTAAAAAAAATTATATACTTTTTAACCACAAATGCTCGTCTTGCACTAGCTCTGCGATGCGCCACGCATTACGTAATCATGTTGGAAAGGTCATGCGTGACGTAGGCGGAAGTACCGTGGTAGAGCGAAAAACTCCATCTCATTTTCTCCTCCAACTTCAAAATTGTCCGACATCGTTGTTAAAGGCCGTTTGACTTAGTCTTTGCATGTTCGTTTAATAAACACTTGCTCTGTACTTCCATCTACATCACACGTGACCTATCCAACGTGATTACGTAATGCGTGCCGGACAAGCATTTGTGGTTAAAAAGTATATACATTTTTATTTTTTTTAGAAAATGGCCGATTGTTTCGCTTGACAAGACCCTTATTCCTCGTCTGGGATCGTGTAGAGCCCTTTGAAGCTGCACTGAAACTGCAATTTGGACCTTCAACCCGTTGTACCCCAGTGGAGTCCACTATATGGAGAAAAATCCTGGAATGTTTTCCTCAAAAACCTTAATTTCTTTTCGACTGAAGAAAGAAAGACATAAACATCTTGGATGACATGGGGGTGAGTAAATTATCAGGAAATTTTAATTCTGAAGTGAACTAATCCTTTAATATATCTACCTGCTTCAAGACTAAAATCTGCTTTGCACCCTAAAATATACCAATTACCACATACGTAGTAAAATAGAAGGCCACTCGATAAAAACTGATTATGAACAATGGCTTATTTTACAGTATAATTATTGTCCTGGTAAGCTTAATATAATTTTTCACCGATTGCAGAAAAATAACTTATAGTTAACCAATTAACAGGACTTTTTACTGTAACATTTTACCTTTTTTCCCTTAAAACAAATTCAATTATGAACATTTTACAGTACATCATTTTAGTGTCATTTCTTGAAAAGATAGAACAATGTGTAATTATTGGTTGTAGGCAATATTCATGGATTTAGTGGATTTAGCATTGCAATTTGGTGAAAGAGGAGAAAAAGCTCAATGGTTGGATAGCAAAAGTTTAATTAAAAAAAGTCATTTTACATTTAAATCTACAGGACTGGGAATGCAAAAAAAAAAAGAAAAAAAAAAAGTTTAAAAATCAGTCTAAGAGCACTTTGTAAATTCTATTATCTGAATGTTTAAACCACCTGCACATGAACTCATTGTAAATAAATTATTTTTAACCACAAAGCTTGCTAAATGTAAACTGCACTATAACCACAAAGCCCCCTGTCACTCTGGTGGTTAGCTCACATAACTAATGATCACATGACCGGGGAGCAGGTGAGCATATGCTCCCACCACCTGTTTAATATTTAACAGTGGGAACGAGGACTTTGAGGAAGCCCCATGGCATCTGCAGTGTCTGTGTTTCTGTGGTAACGTGATTGTTAGTGCTTGTTGGAAGGCACAAGGCGGCACGTCCAACACAACACAATTAGGCTGGCCGGCAGCAGAGGAGCGAGCTAATGCTGATTATAATTACGTGTTGATCTCATCACCTCCTCCTCCATCAACAGGCTCGTTTAAAAACAGATATCCGTTAGGATTGTTTTCACACAGAGTTCCCGAACGAGACTGCAGTGATGATGTTGCACTTGACATTTCACTTTTGTTGAACACAAAGACAGTCATCACAGTGCTAATTATTCAATATATGCATCAATGATAAAATATTTTTAACATAAAGTAATAAAACCAGAAAATGCACAACACAACTGAGAACTGTAAAGCAACAATCTGTATTGTATAAAGCGCTATATAAAATAAAGGTAACTATTTCAGTAATTCATAAAAGCAATTTATTATAAATACATCATTTGTAATGATTTTGTAATATAAATTTTGTATAAAATTCAATACAATTTATAAAAAAAATAAAATATATTGTGTCTGTTCATGTTTTGATGCAGAAAAATATACATGCAAATTACACATTATAAATAATATTTTTATTTCATAAATGTTTAATATTACATATTTTTATATAAAATGCAAAATTAAACACTACATTTAACTATATTTTTTATAAGAAAAAATGAAGTAAATAAAATAAATAAATATATATACATACGGTTATATGCTATATATACAGTATATATAATATATATTACATTTATAAAATACAAAATAATGAAGTAAATTTAAAAAATATAAATGAAGTAAATAAGTGAATAAAAATATATTATATATATATATATATATACACACACACACACACACAATGAAATATACTATATATAGGCTTTATATATAAGCTCTCTCTCTCTCTCTCTCTCTCTATATATATATGATATGGTTCTCAATGACGTGACGGGTCATTTTTTTGTCCAAAGGCCTTAATAATGATAAAAAACTAAGATATGACATCCAAAGTATGTAAGGTAGTACAACTAGATCTCTTTTATGAAATCCAAAAGGTTTTAATTATATTTTGCTACATATAAAGATATTTTAAAGGAACACGCCACTATTTTTGAAAATAGGCTCATTTTCCAACTCCCCTAGAGTTAAACAGTTGAGTTTTACCATTTTCGAATCCATTCAGCCGATCTCCGTGTCTGGCGGTAGCACTTTTAGCATAGCTTAGCATAGATCATTGAATCTTATTAGACCGTTAGCATCTCGCTCAAAAATGACCAAAGAGTTTCGATATTTTTCCTATTCAAAACTTGACTCTTCTGTAGTTACATCGTGTACTAAGACCGACGGAAAATGAAAAGTTGCGATTTTCTAGGCCGATATGGCTAGGAACTATACTCTTATTCCAGTGTAATAATCAAGGAACTTTGCTGCCGTACCATGGCTGCAGCAGGCGCAATGATATTACGCAGAGCCTGAAAATAGTCCCCAGCTAGGTAACATCCAACGTGACCGGCACTATGTTTGTGTAGTTGCAGAGGGCAAATAGATACGTTCAGGATCTGCACCAAAGTAAATATCTTCTGAATCGTCTCTCACAAATGTCTCCATGGTTGCAAGGTATGCTCCCTGTGCAAGCAGGTGGTCACGTTAGTTATGTTGACGGAAGTTAGCCTATTTTCAGGCGCTGCATAATATCGCCTGCTGCACCCATGGTACGGCAGCAAAGTTCCTTGATTATTACGCCAGAATCAGAGTATAGCTCCTAGCCATATCGGCCTAAAAAAATCGCAACTTTTCATTTTCCGTCAGTCTTAGTACACAATGTAACTACAGAAGAGTCAAGTTTTAAATAGGAAAAATATCGAAACTCTTTGGTCATTTTTGAGCGAGATGCTAACGGTCTAGTCAGATTCAATGATCTATGCTAAGCTATGCTAAAAGTGCTACCGTCAGACCCGAAGATCGGCTGAATGGATTCGAAAACAGTAAAACTCAACTGTTTAACTCTAGGGGAGTTGGAAAATGAGCCTATTTTCAAAAATAGTGGCGTGTTCCTTTAAAGATTTTGAAGTCTCAAAAGTTAATTCGGTTTAACTGTCCAAAGGCCAATAAAGCCATTTCATTTGTGATTAAAATATCTTAAAATGTAATAAATGTATATATATTTTTTCTGGCATGATTTTATAACATCATATATCAACACAGTGTAAAATGGTAGTAAAATTATGTGTAGAAGTCGTTGCTTTGTTATGATAAAGAATGTCCGGAAAAATGAATTTCATTGATGTCATTTGGAGTAACCAATATAAAGGGACCATTTTGGATCAAGTCATGCGGTCAGTATCATGTGACAGGATGTGACATCATTCAGACACCTGCAAAGGACCACATGGTCATGAAGCAAAGTAACTAACTCTCTCTTAACTATTTGAAAAATTCATGTTTTCACTTGCTCGTACGCATGTCCCGAAACATCAGGTCATTTGGTACAACCGCTATAAAACATGGAAAATGTTGTAATATTTTAAAAACTTGTATAAAAACTAAATATAAAATGTTTAATTGTCCTTTTCTTAGCTAGTTAACTTGCTAGCTACATATCAGCCTGTTAACATTGTTTGAAAATATCATCATTCGGTATAACAAAAAGTGTCATTCGGTAAAACCGAAATTTTGTTTAAACCAAATGACTTTTTTGGTGACAAATTTTGTCTTGTAAAAAATGACAAAAGCAGTGTTAATTGATTATAAAAACCACATCATCTCATTGTTAACACTTAAAATAAAATTAATTATAGCTCCATGTTTTTTTTACACTTTTAAAAACCTTATTCGTCAATGACCCATATATATATATATATTCTAAAATAGCACAAATCATCAATTCTATGGAAGCAAAAACTTCAGTGCCTTACATCTGTAATTATCAACAACTTTCCAGCTCTGAACTGAGCTCAAGCAAAACAAGCATCACATACAGCTGTCTGAGTTTATTTTTCCAAACCACAGATGAAAAGAGTGTGCAGTTTAACAAGTTATAGTTCTTCTGCCTACACATCATCTTAAAAGCCATCAGGAGTGGTGAGTGTGACATGCTTTCATGACATGCCTTCCCTATAAATGTGCGCCAAGTGCCCAACCAGAGACAAAACATCAGCTCTTGGCAGGTTACAAGGCTCTCTGCAGTAAGTACCTGTGGGGGCAAGCGACCAGAGCTGGAGAAAGCTACTGTGAGGCCTTCAGGGCACCTCTGCTTTGAACAGGGGTCCTGCCCACACCAGAGCTTTCTTCGTGGAGAGCTCTGACTCTGCCAATTTGGCATCCTCCCGTACTCACACTGCTCCACACTGACAGTGAAATTGATTCTGGCATTGCGTAGTGCCACCTGCAGCTAGCCCTCTCCTCACCCATGCACGGTGCTGTCAAACCAGTCTACTGTCACAGGCAGTGGTGCACACTTTTCAAAGAGTTGGCTGCAGATGTTAGCTCAAGTGGAGAAACGTTTTTGTTTAAAATTATGATGAGGTTTTTGTTGTCTTGACAGATTCAGATCACAAGATGCTTAAAATGAGTGCAATTTGAGCTTAACTTGACACAAATTTCCAGGGAATTACAAGGGTCTCATAAGCTATGTTTCCATCCAAAATTACGAATTTAACTTATGCGCAAAATTCGAATATCGCATAAAATATTGCACATAAAGCACCGTTTCCATCCCATGTGTTCAAGAGAACAAAATTGTCACTTCCTGGGAAATTAGCGCAAAATATCTGTAATAAAAATTGAAGTTGCTGCAATCGGAGAGCCACTGTAAAGTACTTTTGCCTCAGAGTGTGCAGTTGAAATGCAATAAATGCTGTCGTGTTATCTTGCGTTTGAAGGCAGATGCTAGGTGTTTGGAAACGCAATCGTGTGAGACAGTTCTGGGAGGTAATTATACCCAACCATTTTGATAACAGACGTTTGGCTCAGGCATTTCAGAATGGTCAAACTAACATTTGAGATGCTGTGCAATGTAAAATTACGCATATCCCAAAATTTGCATAAAAAGGTGAATGAAAACATAGCTATATTGCATTCATTCCAATTCCATCTTTTTCAAAGAACAACAAGATCAAAATAGAATAAGTATTGCAGAGCTTTGAATTAATGGTCTACAGAAGAACGATAAGGTTAATGGATAGACATGCAGAACATCTGCCAGTCACAGTTCCTGGGTCTGGGAAAGTATCCCCTATGAAAGGAGACCTTCATAAATGTCACATCTCTCTGATTCCCATCACGTCTAAAATAAGAAGCATGAGAAGTGGCGGATATTGGCGACTTTCATCTTTTTGAACAATACTGAATCTCTGTATGGGAGACAGCCTTCATGCCTTAATTGAATTACCATCCTGCCATTGGTCTGTGGGATACTGAATGTGCCATACTATGGTGATTCAGACAGTGGCCAACTTCTCCAACGATTTTCCCATGTCTCAGCGCAAGTGAATTGGCACGGGTCCTCGATGTTTTCCCCCTTAGTAATCAGAATTTTTTTGGTCAAGTTGAATGTGTTGAATGATTGAGTTACTGAACATGTTGTATTTTCTGACCAGGCACCCCATTGGGAGTAGCCCCTTGTCCTCAATCATACGTTGGGTTACTAATAAGACTAAACGTTCGTGCTGAGATAATAGGCCCTTGACAAGTAGAAAGCATAACAACCACAGCAGTCATTTCCTGATCGGTCTTAAGAGCTCTGGTCTTGCAGGCCAGCGTGTCTGGTTGCTGGGCACTGAGTGAGTTTAAAAAAAAAAACCCAGATTAATCTACCGTCTACACATTTCTGCCTGTCACTTATCGCTTATCAGAGAAGGGCTGGGTCTTTTCCCTTGCAGGTTCACCAGATGAAATAATACTGGAGTGCTGCAGATTTTGGGTGGGGTGGGAGACAACGAACAAATGACTCTGATTATACACAGTCACACTTACCAGCTGGAATCTCGTGCACATCTGATGCAGATATGATATATCTTAGTTATTCGATGCATTTGGAGTGTTCGGATGCTTGAACTTTATGAAATGCATTCTTACAACAATATGGCAAACATTTAGAAGCACTTAAAAAGAAAAAGGTGTGTCTGATTGTGAGCTGTCAAACAACTATGACAGCCCCTTCACCCATCTACCTCCTCACCCTGAGGGCTTTGAACAAGGAAAATTATATATAATATGTAAAACATTAAAATTAAGAAAACAAAAATTCAATAAATGTCATTAAAAAAAAAACCTGTCATACTAAATATTACATTTTTTTTTCTTATGCACAGCCAAACACTGCATAAGGACAAATTTGCATTAAAAATATGTTAAAAAATAATTAATATAAATAAAAAATACTGTAAGAGATAGTGATACAAAAGAGGTGACACAATCTTAGTTTTTTTGTCCTATAAAAATATATCATATTTTATGTTATAAATTATTTTTTAATATTACATATTTTCATATAAAATGTAATATTAAACAAATGACATTTTTAAAATAAGTAAAATAAAGATATAGGGATAAAAAGAGGGTGAGAGAGGGTTATAATGTTTTTTATATGACATTTTTATATAAAATTTAATATTAAACAAATTACATTTATAAAATAAGTAAAACTAACATTTTTAGGCCAGTGCCTTGCAATGGAACATTAATGCACCCTGTTTAATTTTTTTTCACCAGATTTACTTACATATTTAACCCATGTCTTATAACGTCACAAGGCATACAACACAAAGATGATGTTCAACTGCTTCAAATGAAATCGATTTACTCATCTCCGGATTAATTTAAAGATTACTTAATTGCACACAACACAAACATTGAGAAAGCTTTGTGGCTTTGTGTCACCTCCTCTGGAGAGTCAGGGATAATTGTATGTGATCTTATGAAAGAGAGTTATTCATTTTACAAACCAAGAGGAAAAGTGGTGGGAGGTTAGTCAAACTCTTTTTTTTTTTTTCGCCTAATGAAAATCATCACAAGAGAGGTTGTTTGGAAAGCCAAATGGAAGATAACATAT
This sequence comes from Mylopharyngodon piceus, assembly GCA_039654765.1. Classification (NCBI taxonomy): domain Eukaryota; kingdom Metazoa; phylum Chordata; class Actinopteri; order Cypriniformes; family Xenocyprididae; genus Mylopharyngodon; species Mylopharyngodon piceus. Next base: position 7,602,181 of record CM077456.1, on the reverse strand, counting down.
GGTTTAGGCCAGAAATATCACAGTGGATATTTTGTTGTTATTTGTGAACTCAGTCTCTTTATGGATATATTTGCTATACAACATAGGATTATGTGAAACATAAAAGACAGTGAGATTAAGATTAAGTGAATGTGTATACAGCCTCTGATACCCTGTGTTTATTTCTTTAGGCTTTGCACGTGTCCTTTGCTCTGTGGCTTGAAGACATTAAATATTACATTATTCTTAGAGAAAGGCCCTAAAAATGTAAGACAACTGCCTACAAGGAAACTAATAATCTAAAGCCAGCAGCCCTTAACTTTTCAGAGATTTTCAGTTGTTAGCTTCATTTTAATAAACATTACAAAAAGCTGTGATGAAGAAGTTGTGCACCCATATATATACCATATATATATAATGTACAGGGGTGCACATATCTTTTTTGGTCTGGTTCTCAAGGGAGCACCTGGAGATGTTGCTTGGTACTCACACTTTATGCCACACACTTATCCTAAAAGCTGTCCTCATCACTTTCCTCCTGACTGCTCTCCTCACTATCTTCTTTTCTCTCGAACATGGTAGTTGATAATGATTTTTTTTGTTTTTTTGTTTTTTACTAACATTAATGACAGACAACAGCAAGAATATTAGGCTGCTGTCACTTTAAGAAGGAAAGCACGGACCGAATAACTGACACACATCCGGGTTCTTTCTCAACTGTTCACTTATGATATAACCAAGAGAATACTTGCCGAGACAGATATTTTGACATAATTTTGAGTGTATGTGTCCGTTCAAGCGCAAGTAAACGCAAAAGAGGAATTAATTCGGTGTTCGAGCGCGCTCTCTCTCTCTCTCTCTCTCTGCGTGCGCGCGTTTCGGGGGTGTGAGGCTGTGCGCACAGATAACAGCTCGCGAGTCCCGATATTCGCCTCTTCTTTCGCTTTTAATCGTTTGAATGTGTTAATTGGCGCGACAAAACACTTCCAAATGATAAACTTTCATTCTATGATGGATAAATTTAGCAGTTAATCCGCGAATCACATGCGTGCCGAACCGTTGGACCTTATACATACGGATCACGGATTACCTGCGATCCGTTGCACACCTAATAACACACTTATCATCATGATTACTATCTTACCAGAGATGGAGAAAAATCCTACTCCAGTAAGTAAACGTGTCCCTGTGAACCGGTACTCAAAAGCGCTTCCCTCCATGTTTTCTGGTGCGCATCGTTTATTTTTACCACGCATGCGCACCTGCGTACCACTTGTGTGCACCCCTGTGTGTATGTATATATATATATATACACACATATATATCCCAAACTTCTAAAGTTTGGGGTAGGTATAGATTGTTAAAAAATATATTAAAAAAAAAATAAAATATTAAGAACATATGAAGCAGCACAGCTGTTTTTTAACATTGATAATAATATGTTAGTTTGAAATAAGAAATGTTTCTTGAGCAGCAAATCAGCATATTAGAATCATTTCTGAAGGATCATGTGACACTGAAGATCAGAGTAATGATGCTGAAAATTTAGCTCTGCCATCATGGGAATAAATTACATTTTACAATATATTAAAATAGGAAACAGTTATTTTAAATTGTAATAATATTTCACAATATTACCATTTTTATTGTATTTTTGATCCAATAAATGCAGCCGTGGTGAGCATGACAGACTTCTTTCAAAACCAAAACTTTTGAACAGCAGCGCATATATTATAATATTATTATATTATTTTATATTACCACATGCTACTGAAATAAATGCACTGCTTACTTGAAACATGCCTTAAGCACATCTGTCTATATCCAGTAGACATCAAGGCAACTCACTAATCTCAGTGTCCATGAAGGAAGGATATAAAAAGTTGTTTTTTCACTCATTTTTGCTTTGATACTTCCCTCAACACTTTAACACTTACAGTTTTTCCACACACACACACACACACAGAGAAGTGGTCAAACACTCTAATGTCCCAGTCTCTATGAAGTTCAGACACTCACTATTTCTGTGAAGTCCTCCTCTCACACACACAAACGCTCCTGTTTCACACACAACGCTCTGTGCACAGACAAAACTCTCTTTCCGTGTCTCACACACAGCTCTGCCTTTCTTTAATCTCTCCAACCACCTCCCCCAAAAACACTCCTCAGCACGTACACACTCCGCAGACCTCCCTCAGAGCTTGTACTCATCTCATCTCTGAACTGCATGAAAATAAGTTTGAAAGTAACTAAGTGGGAGAGATGGGAAAGGTGAACAGAGGATGGAGAGACATGAGACGAGTGGGACTTGAGCTGTGAGTGGCTAGAGAGAAATAACGAGAGATGAGAGAAAGAGAGAAAAGAGGCAGGGCAACTGCAGGGTTAAGTGTGTGTGGTGACGGGAAGGGAGAGAATGCTGTAGCAGTTCGTCAATGAATTGTTCATTTGAGTAAATCTTTTCACTGAATCAGTTGAACTGGTCTGAATGATTCGTTCATGAAACAGAGCAGTTCTCTTTTGAAAAGTGTTGTTATTGTGAACTAAAAATAAAACTATTAAAAAATTAGTTTTCGTTAATTGAAATAAAGATATATAAATATTAGATGAAAAACTTAAAAAACATACATTCAATTTAGACATGTTGCCTTGGCAACTAACTGAAATAAAATAAGTTAAAATACTAAAATGACTAAAAACAAAAAAAAATTAAAGCTAAATAGAAATATTTAAAAATAAAAACTAATAAAAATGACAAAAACAAAATTGCTAAAACTTACACTACAATTTGAAGGGGACATATAATGCCCCTTTTCACAAGATGTAATATAAGTCTCTGGTGTCCCCAGAATGTGTCTGTGAAGTTTCAGCTCAAAATACCCCACAGATCATTTATTATAGCTTGTCAAATTTGCCCTTATTTGGGTGTGAGCAAAAACATGCCGTTTTTGTGTGTGTCCCTTTAAATGCAAATGAGCTACTGCTCCTGGCCCCCTTTCCAGAAGAGGGTGTAGCTTTAACAGCTCACGCTTTGGGTTGCTCAACAACAACAAAGCTGGAGAATCTCACGCAGCCAAAATGAAGATTGTCAGGACACTGATGGAGAGAGTCAGGAAGAAGTTACAACTTTTAGAATGCATCTGGACGTTTCTGAATGGTTAGTGGATAAATTTATGTATTTGCTGTGGAGTTGATTCAACTCATTGACTAGCATGTGGCGTCATGTTAATCTTTTGTGCAAATCCAGTGTTGAATTGACCCTCATTTGTGAAGCAGTCCGGCGTAAAATGAAGGCATCGCAACAACTCTCTACTACAACAACTCTTCCTCTTCTCTAAAGCAGCCCAATGGTGTTCTCGGGGGCAGGGTTTATGTACATTTTGGGGTTTGTGATGTCACCAACCTGGGAAGATGGTTATTGGAACGGAACGGAACAGAAATAATGTATGAAAGAAACCATACTGGAAATATGTTTAGGACAGGACAGCGGTAGCATTTTCTAAAAGACAGAAAAAATAATAATGCTAATGCATATGGCTTTACTGGAATGATTAAAGAACCACTCAATTGATTCCTTTGAATTGTTTCATTGAAACAAACTGCTCAAAAGAACCGATTCACTGAAATGAATTGAATATCCCACCGCTACACTGTAGAAAGGGGGAAGTAATGGCTTTCCTCCAGAACTCTCTCCTCCACCTTCTCTCAGGGTTGTTCTCATGGCTCTTTGGCCAGGGAGGGAGAGGAGCATTGCTGACTTTCTCGGCCCTTGTGCTACAACCACAGAGAGCTTTTTGTGATGGGAGCCCACGCCTGTCACTTGCATTCGATCCTCCCGGACACGCTGCAGTGGCGGCTTACCGGGGTCGCCCCCAGGGTGACCAGGTGACCTTCCCACCGCGTTCACAACTCCTTCAGCAGCAGGAACAACAGCATGTCTCTAGAGGCAGGCACGCATGTATTTAACACACACACATTTTCCCGTTGTGGATTACAGCCACGTTCACAGATACATTAAAGCTCACTCACACTCCTCTTTCCCACGGATACACATTGTTCACTTCCTGAGCCTCATTAATTCAGTAAATACAGAAAGTAACACATATAAAGTACATCACATTCTGAACTTCAAATAGTTTTACAAGATTGTCTTTGTATGTTGCTTTGTATTTTTTTAAACATGATTTAAAAAATGAAGTTCTCTCCATTTCTAAAATCATGTTTAAAAATAGCACTGAAGCAGCAATGAAGGCAATTCCCAGCTGTGCACACCTTCTATCTCCAGGCATCTTATGAGGAGCCATTATGAATGTTGGAATTACCTTCGATATGTCTGATTTGACCATCTGGGATTCTCACTATCTGGATTGACTTCCTCTCATTCAACTTTGTTCTTGACTTCTATTCTTTGTGAATGAGTTACATGGAGGCACTATGTCTTGGCCAGGGCACTGAGGGCTAAGGAGGGTCTGCCCTGGCCAATGAGCTTTCATGATAGACCCTCTCTGACTCCAAGAGAATCTCTCTCAGAACTGAGTTTCAGGAGATAGACTGTTGATATTGTCTTGTTATTGTCTCAGATGCAAGTTGAAATCTTAGGGGAAGTGACAAATACTTGTTCTGGAGGAGAGAATTTGATGATTTTTCAATCTTCATGATTTTGAACACTTTGAGAAACTTAACTGTAAGGACAACAATGTCAGAAAAATACATTGCTGCAAAGTGCAATTATCGCTGATGTCTGCAGTGAAATAAATGAGATCCTTGCTTGAGCTTTGTATTGTATATCTGTGATAAAATATCATATAAATCAATTTTAGAAAATATGGGGGAAATGCTGAAATAATAAAAATAGATTTCAGTGTACTTGAAAAGTTCCCACTAAAACAGGTTTTGTATAAGAATATAACACACACACACACACACACACAAACACCACATGTTGGGTTTCCATGTTTAATGGGGACATTCCATAGGCGTAATGGTTTTCATACTGTACAAAATGTATATTATATCCCCCTACAAGAACCCTACCCCTAAACCTACCCATAACAGAAAACTTTCTGCTATTTAAAAAAAAAAAAAAAAAAAGAAGATAATTCTGTATCATTTATAAGCTTGTTTCCTCATGGGGACCAAAAAAATGTCCCCACAAGGTCAAAATTTACTGGTATTACTATACTTGTGGGGATGCACATAGGGAATACCAGGACACACACACACACACACACTGTACAGAAGTTTATTGCTGTTCATTTTATGTTAATTGCTGTTAATCACCATGTGATGTGTCACATTACTTTTCTAATCATCTACTTTTTATATCCTAAGGACTTGAGGATACTGTAGCAGATGATGAAACTGGGAAAAATACCATAGATTTACATAGGATACCCATTTATAGACACTCTAGCAACCACACAGCCACATGCTAAAACACTCAGAACACCGTAGCAACCTCATGGCAACCATCCACAACAACCGAGCACTGGCTGTGAGCTTTGCATGGCCATACATCACTCTAGATTTAGATTTATATATATATATAAAACTAAAGTGAATTTTGAGTTGTTAACATGTTTTCCACTACAAATGCACTGTCCAAATGGAGTGCCCCCTATTGACAATAAAAAGTAATGGAAATAAAATAGGTTTGCACTTGCTTCATAAAACCTGTAAATAAAGTCACTGGGTTCAGAATCATGAGTATACTTGTAAAAAAAAAAGTTCTTGCAAAAGGCAGGCTGGTGTTTTACGACCAGCACAATGAGTCTGTGCGGCAGTGTGCTCACAGCACTTCCCAGTGTTGTGCTGAGCGATCCCCTCACTGATAAACAGCGCCCTCTCCACCCTTACACGTCTCTATCAAGATCTGGAACCGCTGCCACTTTAGTACCGTTCCCACATTGGCCTGATACGTACGCATACAACACACTCACACACTCCTCTTTAACATGCCCTTAGGAAATCCAAGGGAAGTTACTGTGCAAGCGGTTAAAGCAATGTACCAATGTAAAAATATCACTCTGTGTGAGCGTTTTATCACATCTTTTGGGTTTCTGTGCTTGGTTTATAAGATTAATGGGTTGGACTGCGATCTTAAATTGTTTTTAGGTTGTTTGCTCATAATACACTCCACTAATTAACATTTGATTAACAGTAACTCACTGCAGGTCGTTAAAGTGGAACATTAAGCCCCTCGGGATGCACTGCGGATAGCATAGTTTAATACTGGGGAGGTGGTTAGAGTGAAGAACAAGAGAATATTTCATGAGCTATGTCTTTTTCCTGCCGCGGTCAGATCAAACATCAGTCTAAAGATGTAGCATAGTTCATTCAAAAAGGAAAATTCTGTCAGCATTTACTGGGATTTTTTTTTTTTTTTTTTCCAAGTCAAGAGGGTCTAATGTTGTTTTGGACCTCAGTGACTTTTATTGTATAGACAAAATAGTTAAAACATTCTTCAGAATATCTTTTTGTATTCCACAGAAAAAGTGACTAAGTATATATACATTTATATACATTACTATTCATAAGTTTGGGGTCGGTAAGATTTGTTAATATTTTTTGAAAGTAGTCTCTTGTGCTCATAAAGTCTGCATTTATTTGATCAGAATTAAAGTAAAAACAGTAATATTGTGAAATATTATTACAATTTAAAATAACTATTTTCTATTTTAATATATTTTAAAATGTATTTTCTTCCTGAGATGGCAAAGCTGACTTGACTTAAGTGTCACATGATCATTGTAATATGCTGATTTGCTGCTCAATAAACATTTCTTATTATTATTATCAATTTTGAAAATAGCTGTGCCGCTTAATATTTTTGTGGAAACCATGATACAGTTTTTGTTTGGACTCTTTGATGAATAGAAAGCTCAAAAAGTATTTCTTTAAAAAAAAAAAAATTAAATTTTTTTACTGACCCTAACCTTAAACTTTTGAATGGTAGTGTAAATTTAAAGTTTGTCACAGCTAAGAAAGCTAAAGACGATTTTTACTGATAAAATGTTTGACGTTTGAGTGATTAGACTGAACTTCTTCCCATATAAATGAACTACAATCAAATCAAACATTACAAGATGGAAAACAGCTTTCAAAACCAAAAAAGCTTTAGGCCAACATAATAAATAAAGGAAGACCAATAAGGGAGAGTGGCCAAAGAAACATCCTTATTAAACATCCTAGTCAAAAACATGACTCTCATTACTTAAACCAGTGATTTACTGCTGTCATATCAGGGTGGAGAAGTCTGGAGGGAAAAAAGTGTCGCCCTTTCATGAAAAATGGAGAGCTGTCGGAAACAGCGAGGGCGAGCAAGCAGTGCCGTGGGGTTGCCGGTGAGCAGCGCAGGGAGGAAGCGGCGCTCAGAGCCGCAGGGGAAAGGCTGCATCTGGTCGCTAATGAGCCGCTCACAGGCAGCGACGTTCTCATCAGCTCTGTTTGTTTTCACAGGCCTCTCTGTGTCCACTCCATGATTGTTTTGCTTGGTAGGCCCTACTGATGTTCTCAGGCTCTCGGCCCCTTATTTATCAAGCGACTGCCCTGTTTTTTTCTTTGCCTCGAGTTCATTGGGCTAAATATAATCTCTCCTTCCTTCTCGCCCAGTCACTTGCATTGTGACAGCCAGTGGTTCTCAGCTACATCAGTAAGGAGAGATAGATTGGGGGTGTTTCCAATTGCTTTAACCTTCTGGCTGTGGTCCAATGAATGCAACACGATCAGGATGTAGTACAAACATTCTCTCAAATGCATGTGAGTGGAAAAGATGCAGTTGCTTTTTAGATGACTAAGGATTAATTTCTGAAGTTAAAAAATTAACTTCCTGAACTCTGGAACTATGAAGCTATGTTTTTTTTTTTTACATGCATTTTTAAATAATTTTTATTGAGGATGACACAAAACAACTTTTGACAATTAAAGTTTATTAAAAAAAAAAATTAAAGGAATAATTAATTTTGTCATAATTGACCTTAATTGTTCCAAACCCATATGACTTTCATATTTGGCTGTAGAGTTTTCCATACAATGCAAGAAAATATTTTGTTTCCAGTAATCACTTGCTGACTGTGAATTATTCATCACTTCAGGTACATCTATTCAGCTTAAAAACTTTTATTATATTTTATGTTTTTTTTTTTTTCTAAAAATAAAATAAAATAAAATAATAAAAAATAAAATAAAATAAAATAAAAGATGCCCTTTGATGGACTGGCCATTCTGGATAAACTGCTAAATATTTCCATTTGTGTTAATCAAAAGTCATAGGTTGAGCAAATAATGACAGAATTTTAATTTTTGAGTGAATTATTTCTTTAACCAGCCTTTTTCTTATTTTTAAGCCTTTTTTCTACTATTCCAATGATTTTTTTGAGAGCTCTCCTTCACAATTTAAGTTTCTTTCTGGTCTCATCGACAGACATGAACTAAGGTCGTCTGTTTTTACAGCTTGAAAAAACAACCACATGACTTGTGATCAGTAATCCCTCTTATCGTGGACATGTTGTGACTCCCCCTGCCATAATTCCTGATCAGTGATCCTTAAATGCTAATATTACTTCTGTGATTTTTGGCCCTTTATAGAAGTCCCGCACATTTCTGTCCACGCTCGAAACGCTCGACCAGCTTAGGGATAAAAGTTGGTCCTCAGACCCCTAAAACCCTCCTGAATACCCTTTCAGGCGGCCAGTGCGGGGGGTTTGGACTCTGATCCACGCTCCTTTTTACAAGTACCACTGTTCAAACGTGACAGCAGGCCAGCACTTCAGAAGACTGATTCAAAGGTATGGCCATGGGCCGCTGTTCAATGGATCCTACCCATCACATGCTCTTTGGCTAAATCATCATGACCTGAGATTTCAACCACTCCGCCACACTCTTTCCCAGGCTTTTCTCCTTGTGCATGCTCTGGTGACAGCCAAACCGCCAGCCAGAACGAACCCCCACCCTCTTCCTTTTTCTCTTCAAACATTTCCTAACCAGACTCGTTCTATGAAAATACATAACCGATGCGTCCCCAAGAGAAAAGAGGGACAGAAAGAGAAAAAAAGAGACTCCGTGCATGTTGCATTATGCAATGGAAGGGGGCCGTCGCTGGGCAGACAGTGGCACTCTGTGTGAGAGAGCGTGGGGCACGGCGGGGCGGCGTGGTGCTGGTGTTGCGCTGGGAACGGGGCGATCTTGGTGAGCCGTGGGAGCGACGGTGAGGAGGACAGGGCTCCTGGCGGCTCTGTGCTTCTCTCCCCCAGCCCTTTATCTCTCACGCGGGAGAAGTGGGTCAGCTTTGGGGGCCGAGGTACGGTTACATTTGAGAGCCTTCACTGAATGAGCTCTACTCCCTTGATTACAGGGCAACGTTTCAAAATGCAATTTATCAGAAATGTTACAAAAGATGAAATGAGAAACTGAAGGGAAATCTTTAGGCCTGCAGTAAGTAATCTGGGAACAGGAGCTGATATGAGATCATTTGTAGTCTCATTTGTGTTCATTGAAAATGATGACAATTTTACACGTTCATGTCCTCTAATCTTTTTGGATGTTCTAAAAGTGCTGATAATTAGTACTATAACAGCAGTGTATAAACACACACTGTAATTGTATCACTCCACATTTCTGTTCACTAGCTAGCAACTCTAGTTACATAAGTTACTGTTGCTAACTTATGTAACTATAATAACTATACTTTAATTACAGACAGAAAGATGAACGATAGATAGACAGATAGACAGACAGACAGACGAACAATAGATAGACAGACAGACAGACAAACGATAGATAGATAGATTGATAGATAGACAGACAGACAGAAAGATGAACGATAGACAGACAGACAGACGAACGATAGATAGATAGATAGACAGAAAGAAGAACGATAGATAGATAGATAGATAGACAGACAGACAGAAAGATGAACGATAGACAGACAGACAGGCAGACGAACGATAGATAGACAGACAAACGATAGATAGACAGACGAACGATAGATAGATAGACAGACAGAAAAACGAACGATAGACAGACAGACATACAGACGAATGATAGACAGACAGAAAGACGAATGGGAGATAGACAGACAGACAGACGAATGATAGATAGATAGATAGACAGACAGAAAGACAAACGATAGATAGACTGACAGACAGACGAACAAGAGATAGACAGACAGACGATTGATAGATAGATAGACAGAAAGACGAACGATAGACAGACAGACAGACAGACAGACAGATGAACGATAGACAGACAGACAGACAGACAAACGATGGATAGACAGACAGACGGACAGACAGACAGATGAATGATAGATAGACAGACAGACAGACGAACGATAGATAGACAGACAGACAGACAGACAATGGATAGACAGACAGACGGACAGACAGACGATAAATAGATAGATAGATAGATAGATAGATAGATAGATAGAAAGATAGATAGACAGACAAAGAAATGGTTCAGAAAATGTCAATAATGCTCAATGTGCTTCCTGCAAAATCAAGAGCTAAATATTTTGTCATAAATATCTTAGCATAAAAACAATCTTTCTTAGTTTTTATACATTACTGACCAGCCAGTATATCATTTATGTCAGGTTGCTCTTTTAGATGTCATCGCTAGGGTTAAATTTCAGAGCCAAAATGATGGCATTTCAACATGTTGGTCGTCAAAGAGAACGTAGTGCTACTGCGTTTAAAGCGCGTCAATAATCGATTCCATGGCCGCCAAAGGCTTCACCTCCACTTTAACAAGAAGTGAGCAGAGCGGAGGCACAGACCTCTCACTGTGCGTCACCGCCGCAGCCTCTCACAGGCTCTAAATCAAAGCTCAGGAGCCATGAATGACAATGTCCCTTTCTTCAGGCTCTTCCCTCTGAGGAAGAAAGGCCTGCGAACCCCCAATGTGATCCCTGAGAGGGAACAGCGTGGCCTCCCCCCTTCCCTCCCCACCGCTGAACTCAGTTTATGGCCGGGCTGAGGTTGCTCACTTCAAGGTAGTGTTCTTTTGAACAGTGGCGTTGCCGGGGCTCGTGTTACACCTGCCCCCGCTCTAACCTCTCCTCATTCACACGGCCCTCCGGGACAAGGCCCTTCTCTGTCTGCCTGCCCCGCCGCACAAAGCACCCACAAGCCATCACTGCCAGTGCTGTTTGTTAGCCACCATCGCCCCAGCACTGTCCGCTCACACAATGTGTGACTGTGGTGGAAAGGCCCCCCTGACACCCAGCATAGGCAGCCGGGGGGATTCCAGATCCATTACCCATCGTCATGGCAATCTGCAGAAAAGAAGTTTTATGTTTTATTTATATAAATGTATACCTTGAGGATAAGTCGCTTTGGATAAAAGTCTGCCGAATGAATCAATGTAAAGTTTGTACTTATTTTGGGATCTAACGTTCAAATTAACCCAAGAAATTGCTTCTTCAAAGTTTCTGATCCAAATGTCATTGATTTGTTTTTTACATGCTTCACAGCTATTGAAATATATCTGTAGCCTATACACTACTGATCAGTAAGATTTTTTAATGTTTTGAAAGAAGTCTCTCATGCTCACAAAAGCGGCATTTATTTGATCAAAAATACAGTAAAAACAGAAATATTGTGAACTGTTTTCTATTCTAATACAGTATATTTTAAAATGTAATTTATTCTTGTGATGGTAAAGCTGAATTTTCAGCATCATTACTCCAGTCTTCAGTGTCACATGATCCTTCAGTGATCATTCTGATTTGATGAAACATTTATTATTATTATCAGTTGAAAACAGTTGTACTGCATAATATTTTTCAATATTCTTTGATGAACAAAGTTCAAACAGCATTAATTTAAAATACAATTTTTTGTAATAACGTTAGGGTTAAGGTTAGGGTCTTTACTGTGACTTTTGAGAGTTTGATTGACAGGCGATCTAACCAATCATAATGCCAAATCCGCCATTTTGTCCGACAAAGCAGTCAGGGGATTTAGACAATTAATGTAGGTGGACTTGAACTTAAAAAATGGTGTGTACTGACGTCTTTCCGCGATTAAAACAACATTCCTTATGATGTTCATTCGTTTATTTGATGCTATAAATGAACTAGTAGGAAGAGATGATCGGTTCACGAGCCGCTTAAACTGAGGCGCTACAGCGATCTGTCACGACACATTAAAGAGCCACAAAACGGTATTTATTGTTTACATTTCTTTAAAAATGACAAAATTTGAAATTTGAGACTTTGTTTCATATCAAAAGTAACCTGCTCTGTCTTGTCTGTCGACGCATTGTCAGTGTCCTCTTTGCTCCGCGGTGTATTTTTCACTGCGTGAGAACGTGTAGCGAGAGATCTGCATGGCTTGTCGGACGTAGCAACAGTAACTAAAGGGGGCGGGTCTTTGCGAACGGTATTCCCTACTATATCATTAAATATTCTGGCCATAATTACTCTGCATATTTAGTAATTCTGCAAAGTGGTTTAATAAACTCATTCATGTCATTAATAACAGAACACATAAGCACAATAAATAGCTAAATGTGCTACGAGCTATGGGACTATTAAAGTTCTTTGGTTTGTGTATAGACCTTATGCGCCAGAGAAACAAGCGCGCCGCCATCTTTATAATATTGTCTTTGAACTTCCGCTTTTGCGGTAGCTCTACATTTCTATGGCATCGCTGTCAAAGAATAATTAGCTTGTGAAGTGGTTTTACTTGTTGTAGAGTTAATGAAAGTTATCGTGAGCATTGTAATGTTTAAAGCAGATGTCTTAACAAATGTCAGTAGACCCGGAAGATTTTAAAACGAGCAGTTCATTCATAAATATGTAAGAGTTTTGTTCTTTGGTGCCACTTGTGTCCTTTTCCCCGGTTGATTATTTTTGTTTTCTTCTATTGTTTATGTAAATATTGTATTATCTTTCCTTTTGCTATTTTGTTACTTTTTCATTATTTCTATTATTATTATTATTATTATTATTATTATTATTATCTCACACCTTTTTCATTGATTGTAAAATAAACTATGTTTATTGGCAGTTTTGTGTAGCGTTTTGTCTTTTGCCACCATCACTCTCAGAAAAAAAGGTACAAAAGCTGTCACTGGGACAGTACCCTTTAAAAAAAGTTATAATATGTACCATTTAGGTACTAAAATGTACACTTTTGGCACCAATACATACCTTTAAGGTACTAATATGCACTCTTTAGGTACAAAGGTGTACCTTTTGAAAGGATACCGGCCCAGTGACAGCTTTTGTACCTTTTTTCTGAGAGTGTTGGGAACTGCCCAGAAATATATGATATTATAAATTAATATCCCATTACAGTCACATTTCCAAATAAGACCGATTAATACAGGAACATGCCAACACGTCTTTGGATTTCTAGAAATTTGGATTCTTAAAACCAGAATATTGGTTGTTGTAAACTGCTAGTTGTTTACATATCATCATGATATGGCCAAATTTTATAAATATAAAATATTCTTATAGATGAGTTAAATTTCTGAACCTTAAAAATTTGTCAAGTCACTTTCACTTGACTATGAAGCAGTATGTGGTCAGTTTCTTTACTCTGTAAACAGAGCAGGCCAGAATCTAATCACAAACACAGACAACACAGCACTGAGCAGGACGGCCTGTTAAAGTATCAGCGGGGTGCCGAGAGCAGACCTGCCGTCGTCCCCAACGCACTCCTGTGAGTGATCCTCTGAAGACCCCACGTGCCCTCTGTAAACATCCCCCTGCGCCACTGACGGGACAGCGCCGCATTCTCACGAGAAACCGTTGTCGTGTCCCACTCTCCACATCCGAGGCAGTTCACACAACTTCCAGAGAGCTGCAAAATCCCCCAAAAGAGTTCCCAGAGCATTTTTAGCTTCTGTTTCTAATATTAGACCTTCTCTGGTCAACTGGGATCAAAGGTCAGCAGAACGCTTGAAATGTAATACAACCGAATGGTTAAATATAGAGGAAGAGACAATTAGGGAGATGAGCGGTCAGCAGCCCAGTGTCTTTCTGCAGTCAGCTGTGGGTCTATTTTCTGCTGCCAGAAGAAGAGAGGAAGGAACATTGTGTTTCCTGTAAATAAAGAGAGGAGTGCGGCTATCATTGTTTAGACAACGGAAGTTACGTCGCTGTCGTTCTTTTTCTGACACCCGTCACATCTACGTGTGAAAAGAAGTGTTCCCTACTGGCCCAGAGGTCAATCAGAACCATTCACAAGTTGAAATGAAGATCTCTACGTCAGATGAAGTTGTAAACAACACAGGAGTTTCTTGCCTTAAAGGGATGAAGCAGTTCAAATGACATCCTTGAAGCCTCATTTAAAAACATGTCCGATCTTGATTTCATTTTTAAAGTGATCTAAAACACAATCACAGTTTTAGTGTTTAAATGATCTAAAATCAAATGATGGTAACATCTAATAATAATAACACTAAAAGACTATACTTGCAATAATGCAAATCACATCAAACATCCAGAAATCCAGCAATGTTGTTATATTTAAGATAAGATTTTATATTTATGTTGAAATTTACACTATACTGTTTAAAAGTTTGGGGTCAGTAAGATTTTGTTTTTAAATGAATACTATTATTCATCAAGGATGCATTAAATTAATCAAAAGTGACAATAAAGTTGCAAAAGATTTATATTTCAAATAAATAATGTTCTTTTGAACTTTCTTAAAAGATCCTGAAAAAAATATGTATAAAATATATGCTTTCCACAAAAATAGTAACTGTTTTCTACATTGATAATAATAAGAAATGAAATGAGCAGCAAATCAGCATATTAGAATGATTTCTGAAGGATTATGTGACACTGAAGACTGGAGTAATGGTGGAATAATTATTCACAAGAAAAAAAAAAACATTTTTATATTAAATAGAAAACTGTTATTTTAAATTGTAATAATATTTCACAATATTACTGTTTTTACTGTATTTTTGATTAAAAAAAAATGCAGCCTGGTGAGCAGAAACAACAAAAAAACAAACAAACAAACAAACAAACAAACAAAAAAAAACATAAAAAGAAATTACCAACCCCAAACTTTTCTATTTATATTTATTGGATGAGTCATATGAATTTATCTTATTAATTACTGTTTTCTACAACTTGTTTTCTCAATTTTCATGTCATTTAGTGAGACAAAATATGCATTTACTAACACTGAAACTATAATATTACATTTACATTCATGTTAAGCAGACGCACTTTCACTAAAAGCATCTTATATTTTCTTCATGAGCTAATCAAACCATTTTTTAAAATCGTATTTCATTAAAGCTGATAGCAGGTATCCCACAGTGTGCAAAATATCCACAGCACATCCTTCCTGGTGGATGTTCAAGAAGTGATAACCAGAACACCCACGAGCAGGATGTATTGTCTACAAACCCTCTACAAATAGAGCGTACCTCCAGGAAACGGTGTGATGAGAAAAAGTGATGACATAGGTAGGGGAAGATGACCATCACAGAATAAAAGCTATATCTGTCGCTACAAACACGCCCAAAAAAAGATTTGCATGAGAAAGAGACTCGTATCCTGTAAATAATGAGTCAGCCATCTTACACTGTTTGAAGACCCTCATTTGCATCTTATCACTGTTTTATGAAATTGAAAATTATTGTGGTTAAATCAAATCAATAAGGATACTGCAATACAATGCTATATACCAGAAAAGCATTTGTTAAATCAACATTGAATCAGTTTTGTAGTCTCTGAGGAATGTGAACATGGTGAGGTGGGCGTTTCTCAATCCCACTCACTTACTTTAAGGAAACATTGTAGACAATGCATATGTCAAGGCCAAAACAACTGAAGGAAGAATGATTTTTATAACATTTACTAACAGTCAAAAGATGGTTAAATGATTAAAATTTAAGAAGCACATAATTTCAATCTATTATAAAGTAACAAATCTTGTATGGACTATATTTTTCAGGTTTACATTGATATTTTCCCACAGAAACTTGAAAGAACGACGCTTGATACTGTGTGACACTGTAAAGTGAGGCTCTTTGAAAATATAAAATGACAATAAAAAAATTATAGACAAATCACACAACAGTTGGTATAAAATGGTAACAGTAGTACTTTGGTATATAATAGCCTACCAGCCATAGGAATGAATGATTACCATATTCATGTTATTTAAATAGTAAATATCTGCAAATATGGTATATGTCTGGAAAAAAAATAACGAAAAAAAAAAAATTTTGTATCATGATATATGCTTTGATACTTTTCATTGTTAATTTTAAAAATAAAATTGTTCATTTGCTTTAAATCATGAAAATATGAAAATAATTGTTTAATTTTATTAATAATCAATCAATATCAATTATAACAAAGCAATAAATCTTAAAAAAAGACTGTTTATTGCACTAAGACTATGGCACTATTTTCTTACTTATAGGAATGTTTCTTTTATTTATAAATTATATCGTATACATATAACATATTATTTTTGAAGTAGGCCTACTTACAGGTTTTGCTCGACTTGTGTAGTAAGACCTCATTGACTTGCTTGTATTCTGTCACCATCTAGTGGCGGTTGTATGTCATTACCACAACCGGCAGTTTAATCGCTTGGGCGCGCTTGTATTTACATCCGGGTGAGCTGACGTCGGCGTCCTATTGGTTGGTGTAACGGAATGGACAACATGTTACAATTCATGAAATTAGTCGGACAGCTAAAAGTGAGTGAAATTCCTATTGATACAATGTTTTGCAGGTCGTATATGCTATATTAACGCTTGCTTGTGTTACAGCGAGTACCACGAACAGGATGGGTGTACAGAAATATCAAACAGCCTGAGAGTGTGTCTGATCATATGTACAGAATGTCAATGATGGCCTTAACAATACAGGACATCGGTGTCAATAAAGAAAGGTCTGTATGAGGGGGTCATAAAATCGAGGGATATTTGCATAAAGTCGCATAAGTTGCATATGAGCCAACGTTGATGTCCTTACTGATGTTTTCATGTTTATTTGGGGAGGAGGGTTGACAGTTTAATCCACAGCAAGTGCTTATTCACATAAGGTTTAGAAAAAGATGAAAAAAATACCAGTTATATCCTCTTCGGGTTCTTGTGTTAGTTACAGCCGTTGTTTTTCAACGGCTCTGTTGTTACTATTATACGTAACCTAGCAACAACGTTATAACGTGTTTTGCTATAACTTCCATAAAATTGCATCTAAATCTATCCAAACACACAGACCTTCAGTGTAAAAGCGAACAAAAGTTTGTGTGGCAACAGTTGCTAAAGTATGATAGGTTAGTAGAGACTTTAAGGCGGGGCTTAGAGAAGAGTCAACTCATTTAAGCAATCATATTTGTGAAGTTCATTGAGATTGTTTCACATTTGTACAGTTCATTTTGATTCGTTCACAATTGTTCGGTTCCTTTACACTCATTCTCATTTGTGCAGTACATTGAGATTCATTCACACGTGTGCGAATTATAGATTAATTTACACGTGTTCGATTCATTAAGATTCATTCACACTTGATTCCTTCACATTAGTGCGGTGCTGTTCATTGGCTGCGTCCCAAATCGCATACTCAATTGAGAAGGTACTTATTTTGAATAAGTAATTACTTCACAACCACTAAAAGTACGTTCTATATAGTAAGGGTGTGTGTAGTATGAATGTAATCTGGACCTACTACATTAGCCATGTTGCCTTTATCATGTGACCTAGACCTACCAGCATCAGTTACGTCGCTTCACTCCCATTCACAAATCCTCTCCTGTGGCCTCATGGTATAGTAAAGTGTCCATCATATGCACACTTCAGAATCTCGCCGGAAGTAGTAGGTCATTCAGGTATTTTTTTGCCTACACTTTTATGAGAACTGTGAATTCGGACATCTTTTGTCACATTCGCCTACTATATGGTAGGAAAGTATGCAATTTCAGATGCAACCATTCACACTAGATTCATTTACACATGTTCGATTCATTAAGATTCATTCACATTTGTGCAGTTCATTTAGTTTCAATCATACTTGTTCGTTTAATTTACATTAATTTATTCTTGTTCATTTAGTTCAGATTCATTCATATAGTCAAATGTTTTCTTTGATTTATTCTTATATTGTCAAAATTTATTTAAATAAACCTGTTGAGGCTTTTGCAATAAGTCAAGTCAAGTCAAGTCACCTTTATTTATATAGCGCTTTTTACAATGTAGATTGTGTCAAAGCAGCTTTACATTGATAACTGGTACATTATTTGGCTGCACAGCAGCTCTTAAAGAATAGTGTCAATGCAGGCAGATCAAAGCACTGTTGAATATCAAATGTCAAGTCAAATGTCAAGTGTCCCCAACTAAGCAAGCCAAAGGCGACAGCGGCTTGATGAAATAAGCTTTCTAGAACATTTAAGCAACATGAATTCTACAAAATGTGTAAATGTCTTTACAGTACTGTTTAATAGAAAAAACAAAGACAATTATTCTAAAATGTGCAAAGTAAATAATAACCTAGAATGAGTGGGCGTCTCCAAAGTTGAGCGTTCATTTAGATGCATTCACATAATTGATCATCTCTTCTCTTCACAGATGCATGAAGCTGGCTTTGGTTCATGACTTGGCTGAGTGTATTGTGGGAGATATTGCTCCAGCAGACAATGTTAGTAAAGCAGAGAAGCACAGAAGGGAAAAGGTATGATGGTTTTTACATTTTACATTTGAAATATTTTGTTTGTGTACACATTAAACATTGAAAATCTTTCTCTTTAGGAGGCAATGGTGCATATCACAGGCCTGTTAGATGATGGCTTGCGGAAAGAGATTTACAACTTATGGGAGGTCAGTTAATGATCAAAACGAAACAACTGGACCAAGTTCTTCTTTTTTTTGGTTCGGAATGACATTATAAACTGGACTGCATCCCTCACAGGAGTATGAGAATCAGTCCAGTCCAGAAGCCAAACTGGTGAAGGAGTTAGACCAGCTGGAGATGATAATACAAGCTCATGAATATGAAGAGTTAGAGGGGAAACCTGGAAGACTCCAGGAGTTCTTCACCTCCACTGAAGGTTTGAGCTTGATTTCTAACTTCTACAAGCTCAGGATCCAATTAGATAAGTGATTCTAAGAAGAGCAAGCAATGTAAATTGTATCAGAAGTGCTCAGCAGTGGCCATTCACACCCATAAAGATTTGTGAATGAACTAATCAAGCCTGTCTCACCACACTCTACACCAACTTAAATATTTGCATATATTTGAATATGCAATTTTGCAATAACTTATAGTTTTCATACTTGCAAATCAGGGGTGTAACGGATTGTAGTTGATCCGTGATCCGTACAGACCCGGCCCCACGGTTCGGCATGCATGCATGTGATTTGCAGAGTATTTACTAAGTTTGACCATCATAAAGTGAAAGTTTATCATTTACACATGCTTTTAAGTCCAGCCAATTTAAACATTCAAGCTATTTTAAACCATTCAAGTGCAAGAAGATGACAAAACAACAAAAGACTTGAACTTATTTGAACTTAATTAGTTAGGCTAGTAGCTTTTACTGTGGTATTGAAGTACTTGAAGTGCTCTTTAAATAAAAAATAGAAAGCAAAGTTATATTCCCCCCCCACCCCCACAGACACACTTTTTTTTTTTTTTTGCTGATCTGAAAAATGATCCAGTCAATGACTCAAAAACCACAATATGATTTGAATCATCCGTTGCACCCCTACTTGATATTGAATATTGGTATTGATCTAGACTCGCAGAACCTGATTTTACCAAGTACAGCATGTTCCTGGATCAACATCTTTGTTGATCCTGGAACAACATTTCAATCAACAATTCAGATTTGAGGGACAAGTTTACAGTTTATGTCAAGTTTAGGCTTACAACCAGGGTTAAGTGCTTCTACATCAGTGTTATTCACTTATCATTTCCCTCTAATTTTAGGGATAACTTATGGGTAGGGACAGGGTTATGATTAAACTTTTGGACAGGAATGTTGTTCCAGGATCAACAAAATGTTGACTCAGAAACGCATCTAGCTTGACAAAATCAGGACGTATGTCAAACTCGGTTCCTGGAGGGCCAAAGTCCTGCAGAGTTAGCTTCAACCCTAAATAAACGCTCATGATCAAGCTAATCAAGTCCTTCAGGATTATTTGAAAACTACAAGTATGTGTGTTTGAGAAGGTTTGGAACTAAACTCTGCAGGACTGTGGCCCTCCAGGAGCGCAGAACCTGATTTCACCAAGTCCAACATGTTCCTGGATCAACATCTTTGTTGATCCTGGAACAACATTCCATTTAACCAATCAGATTTGAGGGACAAGTTTACAGTTTATGTCAAGATTAGGCTTACAACCAGGGTTAGGTGCTCCTGCAGTGTTATTCACCTATTATTTCCCTCTGATTTTATGGATAACTTATGGGTTGGCTTAGGTTTAGGGGTAGGACTACATTTTCGGACCGGAATGTTGTTCCAGGATCAATGTGTCTATCTCAGCAAAATCAGAACGTGCGAGTTTGGCACCCCCGATCTAGACAGACCATTATCTTTAGGACATACGCTAACTCTTTTGACTTTTATAAGACACAGATGTGTTTTCCTCTCCCATCACAGGCAGGTTCCATCACCCAGAGGTGTTGGGTCTGGTGAAGAGTTTGAATGAGGAAAGAGCTCGCCACATCGCTGCCAGAGGAGATGATACTGCTGAGAAGACCACTGACACAAGCTCTCACACCATAGCAACACCATGATCACAATTCCTGTCAGGCACTGAAGCTACCTCCACACATCTGTGCACAAGAGTGTTTATTTTGTCGAGATATACTGTTTTATTATAATCTTATTTCATTGTACAGAAGCATGGTTTGTGGTTGTGTGATGGTCCTGTCCTGTTTGTTTGAATGTTCTGCAGGACATGATTTGTTTCCACGGTTGTAATTTTATTGATAAAAATCAATCTTTTTATTAAAACCAAATTAAAACTGTTTTTTTCACCTTACAGAAGTTTTTTTTTTTTTATCAGCATTTTACTGCCTTCCTGTATTACATTCTTTAATAAAAAGAATGTTTTATGACCACTGAACCTGATTTTACTTTAAATGCATCAAAACAAGGGAATTGTAACTCATTCTGCAATAATTATAACTTTCAAAATGTTTTTTTAAACACATTCAGTTCTGCAATACTGAAATTTTGACTGAGCAAGTGGAAAGCAAAGCATAAAGCAACAAAAAAGTGAAATGAAGGTCAAATTTTTGACAGAGACCTTTCCACACTTTACTGTCTTAATAATGATGAAGGAACAGTAAAATTAATCTTCATGTTATGGTTTATGATTACAGTTCAGTTCACCTTTATTTCACGACTGATGAGCCAGGACTTGGTGACTCTGCAAAAACCGTTTAATGACTAATGTTATTAATGAATGCAACTCAACACTGAGTATGCATTTAAAGAAAGATTTCAGTTATGAAATCCTTTTCCTTAAAACAATTGACTTAAATGTCAATGTTAAATATGTAAAGCTGCAACAAATTTTACACAAAATGTATGAAGAAAAAAAAAAAAACAGGACATAATGCTATACATTTTTGGTCAGTGTCAATTATTGTTACCAATACATAATTTACAACAGGCATATTAGACAGACTAATAAACTGCAGTAAAACAAATCCATGTTCTATAATTAGCTGTTTACATCTGTTATCAGCAAACATGTGCTCTAGTTGTGGGATATACAGCAGGAATAGGAGCATTAACAGATTTATGACAGGAAAAAAGCAACATCCATTTTGTTAAACATTCTTTCAAGTAATTCTCTTAGGATTGGATATGCAGCCATTACATTTGGTCCTGGAAATGTATCATGCTTTGTTACTGTTAACACAAAGTTGAGTTAGTATAAATAACAATAAAGTAACGCAGGACTACGCCAAAGGCAGTCTCCTCGAAAAATATACATATTTTGAAGAAAAGTTAAAGAATAAACATGCTCCACTTGGTTGTTTTCCGTCCGTACAAAATATTTTGGACGGATAATCCACCAGCGCACATCTGAAAGGCATGTATTACCGTGTCTTGGGCCCCCGGTGCAATTCTCACTGTGGTCTCCAGACCACTAGGGGGCATCAGAGTTCCACCTGTAGACCATTAACACCTTCAGCATGAGCGCTCGCTGCTCTCGTTTACGTTGTTAGTAGGGGTGTCCTGGGCGCTGGCATGGGCTGCTGATGAAAGGACCTCTTCAAAACTGCCTGCACCTCCCGTTCCTCCAACCTTTGACTGCTCACAACACAAAACTCTCATAACATTGGATGGTTTGTTGACATCCGCACAGTGAAGTTGAAAACTCCCAATGATAAGCTGATCAATTATTAACAGCACTGAACTAAGGGACAAGGTTAGTGTTTGACCACTAATAAGGTCATTTTATGTCAGGCTTACCTTAATGTTTGAAACTGTGCTTTCAACTTTCTCCTCAAAGGACTTGAAACTAGGTGAGTTCCTGTGGAATAAAGACAATTTTGTTTTATGCATTTCACTAAACCTAATCTAACTCTAAACTTGGTCCATTCAATAGGAGTCCTAACATCCTCTGCCGGTTTTTTTAGGTTTTTGTTGTGTAATGAAAAAGTATTACCATTACTTATAGTTTTTAATGCAACAAAACCACGACTGTTTATAAATCTGACACACTAACGCAACCCGTTAGTGTACTGTTTTATATATGTAATATATGGTGTTACATGCATTTTTGTGTTGTTTGTATCATAAAACATCACATTTTTGGATACTTTTATTAAAAGGGTTAGTTCACCCCAAAATTTTCCCATCATTTACTCACCCTCAAGCCATCCTAGGTGTATATGACTTTCTTTTTTCAGCCAAACACAATCAGAGTTGCATTAAAAAATATCCTGGCTCTTCCAGGCTTTATAATGGGAGTGAATGGTACCCTAGATTTTGAAGCCCAAAAAAGCGCATCCATACATCATAAAAGTTATCCATACGGCTTCAGAGGGTTAATAACAGCCTTCTGAAGTGAAGCGATGCATTTTTGTAAGAAAAATATTCATATTTATAACTTTATAAACTATAATCACTGGCTTCTGGTAATGAGGGTGAACTAACCCTTTAAATGCCATTTAAGAACAAACATGCAAACCAAGCTGTCTTACACATTTACCTCATTGCAGGCATGCTCATTGAATGGCGTATAGAATAGCTGTCCCATGAAAGCATGGCCAAGCAAGAGAGAGTTCAATCATCATCATGGACAAAGAAATGCATTGCAAATGAGACACATAAAATGCTAATAATTAAACGGTTATAATTCTAGTTATACAGTATTTAAGTGTAGCCTGCAGCAGTAGATTTCACTACATCTACACTACTGTTGAAAAGTTTGAGGTTGATGATATTTTAAAAAAATTATTCCTGTGATTACAAAGCTGAATTTTCAGCATCATTACTCCAGTCTTCACTGTCACATGATCCTTCAGAAATCATTGTAATTTGCTGATTTGGTGCTCAAGAAACATTTCTTATTATCATCAATGTTGAAAACAGTTGATAGCTTAATATTTTTGTGTTAACATTTTTTTTTTTTTACAGAATTCTCTAATGAATAGCATGTTCAAAAAGCATTTATTTGAAATATACATCTTTTGTAACATTATAGATGTATGTACTGTGACTTTGTATCAGTTTAATGCATCCTTTCTGAATAAAATTATTAATTTCTTTCAAAAATAAAATCTTACTGACCCCAAACTTTTGAACGGGAGTGCACAAACCAGTGACTTTTCAATGGACCATATAACTATCCCATATAGGCATAGATTCCTGTTATAGCTATACTGGAAGAAAGGTGGAAGGTGGAAGAAAGGGGTTGGTATTTCTTTCATAAACTATATATCAAATCAGAGTATTACATGCATTTTTTGTCAAAAATGTTTCACAATGAAAAGCAACAGATGCTGATCTAGTAAACAATGGAATATATGCCCTGTTTACACCTGGTATTAAGATCATTTTGGTTGATCAGATCACAAGTGGACTACACTAAATACAGGTGTAAACGGGGTGTAAAACGTTTTGAGCTTGTACCACATCCAGAGGTAGTTGAAAACTTATTCAACCGGATTGCTAGACGCTCATGTGGTCAAGTGCGTTCGACAGCCACAAAAGACCACCTACTCTCCGCCTACTGACTTAATGTATAAACATTATGGGAAGCGCACTGGCCAGATGGGATTAAACTTTGTTGGCTGGAGACCCAAGTTTGGTTTGAAGACGAAAAACGTACCAAGCGCAATGTTCTCTCACCATTCCTGATTTCTAACACGCACTCACAGCATTCAGTGTGGTCTTGTGGCTGTCAGAGCAGAAACGAAAGTTGATGCTCTCTTTATGTTTTTCCGTCTGGGCGCGTTCATATGTAAATTGCAAGAGCTTATTTTGTCCATTTAGATCGAAAGATCTGTAAAAACCCATACATTTACCCACCCATGGACCCTCCCCTCGAATAAATCAGGACAAAAGGGGTTGAAAGTGGAGAAAAGAGGTGTAAACGGGAATGTGTCTCCCTCGTTCACTTGTGATCTGATCGACCAAAATGCATCTTAATACCAGGTGGAAACAGGGCCATAGTCAATGTGGGAGACAGAGAAATTCTACATTGATTTGAAGGTGCATCACTGAAAATAAAAGACAAAAAATAAAATAAGACCTGCTTATAATGCTACTGTATGCCATAGTCTGAGACAATGAACCATTTCAGATTTCATATTATCTAAAGAGTTTATGACTCCACACAATATCAGAATCAATGTTAGGCTGACACTCATTGAAATTGTATTGAAATATTCATATTAACAGCTCAGATATTTGAATACCTCTTTACACCCATATTGATTATTTATGGAAGCACTGTGTCTGAGTCCTGTCTAGATTTAGTTTCAGCACCATCACTGTTCTCATGCATCATGCAGATGCTAAAAGAAAGCAGCTATCATTAATCTCTATCTGGGATCTATGAACACAATATCTTACCCAATAGAATTTGACCTTTGGTGTGCATCAGAGATAGGGAAAGAACATTGTAAATTATTTTTGTTTACAGATTATAGGCCAACATTTTGGTCAAATGAGACTCAAAACATAGTTTGAGGACAAATAAAATGCATGCAGTTATCAAGTTAAGAACAACTATACTGGCAGAACTTTTAGGTCAATTCACTGGGCATAACATCACAAAAATTAACACTTAAACCATTAAACATTAAACCAAATTATGCTTGACCTTTTCTCAGAACTAACGTTTAGCCAACTGGTGGTAAGTTCATTTTTAGTGGATGCATGAAGTCAGTTTCCCTCAAGTTCACACATACACACACACACACACTACAAATACTTGTTGTCTTCAATTTGAACAATTGTTTTGTAATGGGAAACCTTGTGAAATGTTTTGCTTTAAAAGTGTGCATCTAATGCAATGGCATTCATACATTTTTAAGTGTGACTTAAGTGTCCAAATACTTTTTAGGGCCACTGTATATTAAATTTGCTAATGAACTTTAACCTTTCCCAATACTGTCATTTTGGGACTGATGCAGTAGGCTGAACATAGCACTCAGGACACACATAGAGAAATTGCACAACAGTTACAATAAGATGTATCATTATTTAAACAAAAAAGCCAATTTTTGAAGAAATTGATGAACTCCGGAGAAGTAAAAAGCATTACTTGTCATATTAGTTCCATACAGTATGAATTGTAATCATGCGCTCTGCTGCTATGGGAGCCAATGAGCATGCAAGGCTACACATTGTTCTTTGGATGTTCACTGCAAACATGAGGTA
The DNA here is from genome assembly GCA_039654765.1 of Mylopharyngodon piceus. Classification (NCBI taxonomy): domain Eukaryota; kingdom Metazoa; phylum Chordata; class Actinopteri; order Cypriniformes; family Xenocyprididae; genus Mylopharyngodon; species Mylopharyngodon piceus. The sequence goes on along the minus strand of CM077456.1, from coordinate 7,576,364 downwards.
GAAAACCCCCAGACACATGCAGAGAGACAGCGTCACACACTGGCAACCAAACACACATACCTCCTGGGATACAGTACCTGAAGGCCAAACATGCTGAAGTAAAATAAAGTAATGAGGTGTTGGATCTACAGTAAAATCAACACTACTTAGCTAAAGCAAAGGCAGGAGTGAGTGGTAAATTAGAACTGGGCATCATGCACAGATTTTCATTATTGCATCTCTAATTCATTGATTAATAAAACATTGTCTTAAAACACACTAATAAGAGCATAAAACATAATGGATATCCTATAACACTTATGCAAATGTTCTTATATTTTGGCAATTTTTAATCTATATTTTTGACTTGTCTACCAGGAAAAAATACCTAAACATCCTTAAAACAAGAAACATTTAATTTGAGAAGCACTAATATATATATATATATATATATATATATGAAAGAATACATATGCTGTATGTGAATAAATACGTGCATACATATTATTATAAGATTATTAGACATTAGGAAAAATATAAATGCACAACATATGTTCTGACAACATTTTGTATATTACAAAATGTTGCTTCTCAATATCTTGTTTTAGGAATATATATTTATTAAGAAAAAAATGGGTAATATACTGATTTTCTGCAGTGTTTAGGATGGCCATTAGCATGACCATTATTAAATAACTCAAACTGTCAACAGTCAATCATTTATCACCCTATTGTAGATTATGACACTTCTGAAAGCATCTATTGTCACAGAAAGTCTCAACTGTCCAGGAGCCAGTGAAGAGGAGCCGATAAATTCTTCATGCCATCACAAGCTCTTATTTCTCTGCCAGCTGGAACTGCCCCCAATCTGGCCCACAGAAAGCTGCTTAAATGAGGCTTACATAATACAAACATGCCTCTCAAACAGACTGTCCGAGGTAAACGCCTCAAGACCACTGCCATTTCACTGTGCAACATACACAGCATGTGAACTAAGCATTTGTGGGAGATCCCTGTAGAAAAGAAAAAACAGGAAATGATGGGACAGCAGAAAGAGGCAGAGGGGGAAGTGACATTGTACCTCATATCCCCAAACTTCCTGGTGATGGCAGTGCCCAAGTTACTGAAGGCAGCTGTGGTCCGCTGTCCTGCTGTGGTCAGGGTCTCAGATGTCTTTTTGTATCTGCCAGAACAGCACAAAAAATATCAAATATTGTCATTGATAAATAAAGTAGAACATTTAGAACATATTTCTGAAATCTGATATACCATTTTATAGAAATCCTTCTTTAATCCACAACACAAACATTTATTTTTTTAAATGTTACAAAGTTTAAAACACACTACATAGCAGAAATGACCCCATATACAGTATTCGGTATATATATACTCAGCAAGAAAAGAAGTGCCCCTTTCTCAGGATACTGTATTTTAATGATAATTTTGTAAAATCCAAATAAGCTTTACAGATCTTTTTTGGAAAGGGTTTAAACAATGTTTTTCATGCTTGTTTAATGAACCAAAAACAATTATTGCACATGCACCTGTGGAACAGTCCTTAAGACACTTTTTAAAAACAGTTTACAGGTAGTAGACAATTAAAGTCACAGTTCCAGTAACTTAGGCTATGTCTACATTAATCTGGATACATTTGAAAACAGCGTTTTCGTTTTGAAACACTCCCCATCCACACTAGCATTTTCAATTGTTTTCCAAATGCTGCTCATCCACACTGAAACGTCTGAAAATGCTTAAATCACCTTACTGCGCATGCGTAAAACGTAATAAAAGCTCACAAGATGATACCGTGAGAGGAGACATAATAAAGTTCTCACTATTCAACTGTTGTGCCCAAGTCGAACTCAAAATCTTATGGTCTAAAATGCCATTGTCATCATGTTTTTCCGCAGGACAGCAATTGCGAGTAAATTTTCTGTCATCTTTGCAGAAATGTAATATAAAGATTCTACAAAGGAACATTTATGTTTAGCAAAACTATTAAAGTAAATAGCAGGCACAACAATCATAGATAGTATTGGTACAATATGCGTCACATGACTAAACATACATCATCGTTTTCAAATACCTCTGTTTTCACTGTCCACACTACAATGTAAAATCAGTGTTTTCAAATTGATCCACTTGGGAGAGCATTTTCAAAAAGCTCCGTCTTTGTTGACAAAAATGCCGTCTCAGTGTGGACTTAGCCATAACGGAGAGAAATGATGCATTTTCAAACAAAAACGCATTAGTGTGGACGAGGCCTTAGGACACTAAAGAGACCTTTCTACTGACTCTGAAAAACACCAAGAGAAAGATACCCAGAGTCCCCGATCATATGTGTGAACATGCCATGAGGACTGCAGATGTGGCCAGAGCAATAAACTGTAATGTCTGTCAGTGCTACAGGGAGACAGAAATGAGCTGTTTGCAGAATGAGCTGTTTGTCAAATATATGTTAAATTTGTTCAGTTTAAATCTCAGTTGTTCAAACTTTTTATGTTCATACTAATTTTTACACATTAAGAAGTTTGCTAGAAAAAAAGCAGTTGAAAGTGGGAGGACATTTTGTTTTTTGCTGGTATATATATAGTGTGTTACAGTGCTTTAAACATGACATTTAAATATTAAAAATACCTGTTCCCAAAAGAGACTGGAGAACGAGAACAAACTTAAAACCAAGTACAGACACAAAAGATGACTTTTCTGAATTGTAGGCAGGAAGAACTTCACTTCACTTTTTCTGTGATGTCGTACAAAACAGGAAGAAATACTGATTCAATCCAGAGAATATAATAAGAGAGTCTACAAAGGGAACAGTAGGATCATAATGAGATTTAATCACCAGAAAATAACAATTATACATTTACATAAATTTGTATGCTTAAATATATGTTTGTATGGTAAAAGGACTTCCCGATGGCCCGTGGCCAGCGTGAACGACGCTGACTGTTGACTGAATAACTCTTGTAACTTTATTAAAGATTAATCTGTATTTAATTTATATAGTGAAGACTATATAGGTGCATCTCAATAAATTAGAATGTCGTGTAAAAGTTCATTTATTTCAGTAATTTAACTCAAATTGTGGAACCTGTGTATTAAATAAATTCAATGCACACAGACTGAAGTACTTTAAGTCTTTGGTTCTTTTAATTGTGATGATTTTGGCTCACATTTAACAAAAACCCACCAATTCACTATCTCAATAAATTAGAATACTTCATAAGATCAATAAAAAAAGGATATTTTAAACAGAAATGTCAGGCTTCTGAAAAGTATGTTCATTTCTATGTACTCAATACTTGGTTGGGCATCCTTTTGCATGAATTACTGCATCAATGTGGCGTGGCATGGAGGCAATCCGCCTGTGGCACTGCTCAGGTGTAATAGAAGCCCAGGTTGCTTTGATAGCGGCCTTCAGATCATCTGCATTGTTGGGTCTGGTGTCTCTCATCTTCCTCTTGACAATACCCCATAGATTCTCTATGGGGTTCAGGTCAGGCGAGTTTGCTGGCCAATCAAGCACAGTAACACCATGGTCATTGAACCAGCTTTTGGTACCTTTGGCAGTGTGGGCAGGTGCCAAATCCTGCTGGAAAATGAAATCAGCATCTCCATAAAGCTTGTCAGCAGAAGGAAGCATGAAGTGCTCTAAAATTTCCTGGTAGATGGCTTCGTTGAATGTGGACTTCAGAAAACACAGTGGACCAACACCAGCAGATGACATGGCAGCCCAAATCATCACTGACCGTGGAAACTTCAAGCAACATGGTTTCTGTGCCTCTCCACTCTTCCTCCAGACTCTGGGACCTTGATTTCCAAATGAAATGCAAAATTTACTTTCATCTGAAAAGAGGACTTTGGACCACTGAGCAACAGTCCAGTTCTTTTTCTCCTTAGCCCAGGTAAGACGCTTCTGACGTTGTTTTTGGTTCAGAAGTGGCTTGGTACGTGGAATGTGACAGTTGTAGCCCATTTCCTGAAGACGTCTGTGTGCGGTGGCTCTTGATGCACTGACTCCAGCTTCAGTCCACTCCTTTTGAAGCTCTCCTAAGTTCTTAAATCGGCTTTGCCTGACAATCTTCTCAAGCCTGCGGTCATTCCTTTCACTTGTACACCTTTTCCTACCACACTTTTTCCTTCCAGTCAACTTTCCATGAATATGCTTTGGCACAGCACTCTGCGAACAGCCAGCTCTTTCAGCAATGACCCTCTGTGGCTTACCCTCATTGTAGAAGGTCTTGATGATCGTCTTCTGGACAACTGTCAAGTCAGCAGACTTCCCCATGACTGCTGTTGGGATTACTGACCTAAACCCAGTATTTATACCTTGAGAATGGTAATTTAATAGAACTTGAAATTAAATATTCTAATAATTTGAGATACTGACTTTTTGATTTTGATGAGCAGCAAGCTGTAATCATCAAAATGAAAACAAAAAAGTCTTGAAATATTTTACTTGATGTCTAATAAATCTAGAATATATTTAAGTTTTACTTTTTGAATTAAATTACAGAAAATGATATTCTAATTTATTGAGGTGCACCTTGTACAGTGTTATTTTACATTTGATTACTTTATTCAATTTCTGTACCTGAAAATCACTGTTAGGCCAACCTGAAAAGCACTGATTATTTCATTTGTATATTTGTTCTATTGTATTTATTTGTGCTATTGCCTGTAATTTGATTATTCGTTCTTATTTTATTACTGACTGTTTACTTGTCTTTAATACTATTTAAAAATGTATATTAGTTAGGCTAGTTGTTTTTGCTGTGGTATCAAAATGTCACTGGTATCTGAAATTTGGTGTTATAACATCATTTATTAAGGTTACATGGGTCAAAAACAATAAAACAATAACTATTTTATTTTATTTATGTATTACTTTTTTTGTGGTGAGGCCAGGGAAAATTTTGTCAGGGTCAGTAGAAAAAAATCCTTAGCCCTCATTGCTTTTTCATAAATGTTCTAAAGTCTGTTTGAGAGTTCCAACACATTTTAGACAGCAAGTTAATCTAAACCAGTATACTGAAATTACAAAATCCTTTTAACCCAAGAGCTCTACAACTGTCAGAACAAAACTCCCACATTTAATAACATTTTACACATTCAGTGTCCAAATGTGGCACATTCCGATCAGTCACAAGTCATGAAAATCTTGTGTTCCTCACACAAAGCTATTGTACCACTTCAGAAGACTATAGTTCAGAAGTCTAGATTAGATCTATAGTGACGTTATGTTGTTTATTTGTCATTTTTGGAGCTTGATCATCCCTATTTACCTTCATTGTATGGAAAAGTGCAGCGTGAACATTGTGCAAAAAAACTATTGTGTTCTATGGAAGACGGAAAGTATGACAGGTTAGGAATGACATGATGGTGAATAAATGATTAAAGAATGTTCATTTTTGGGTGAACTAGTCGTGCTACAAGGTACATTTCACAGCCCAATTATGTGAAATGAATTACGTTGTGGAATTACATGCTTTGTATAACAGCACATCTAGACTGACCCGAGAACAGTCTAGGAGCTGGAAATCTAGTCATTTGTAGAGTCACTCAGGCTAATACAGGAATCATCCATATCAGTCAGAAGATGCCATCTGATCGGTTTGTCCCTCTCAGCCCACAACCTCCTCGCCATGGCAACTGCGACATGAGAAGGGCTATTCATTTGAGATGCTAGTTACCATGTCACTGTAGTAACTTAATGACCAGATGAACATGGGAACATAACCAAAGCCAGACAGACTTATTATCAAATAAACATATCCTTTCTAATGATTATAATGTTAAACAGTAATACTAAAAAGAAAGTTAAAGTGTCAAAAAATTAAAGTGTCAATACTAGCGAAAGTTAATTCGGGGGATTTAGAATGTTAGTTTATAGAATTGTACATTTAATAATTCTATAAGCAAACGTTCTAGCTCAAATTTGATTTTCAAAAAATTACATTTCATCAAGTCAATCCACCATATCTAACAAGAATGACAACAATCTAAGAACCATTTCACAAAAAAAAAAATGTAATAATAATAATTTTAAAACAATAAGGGCATAAATTATACACTTTAATGATCATGCACTCTCATACACATTACTGACCTAAACATGAAATGACGTCTATATTTACTCACCCATAAAGTCATTCCAAACCTGAATTTTTTTCACTCCAACTTTTTCCAAACAATGACCAACCTGCCAAGCCCAAGCATTTGTTAAATTTGGTTTAGTAGTATTGCTGTATTGTTTTCTTCCTTAGATTAATTGTTTCTTCTTGTATTATTGTCATTTGTAAGTTGCTTTAGGGAAAAAGCGTCTGCTCAATGAATACATGTACAATAAGTAGCAGTTTTTCTGATAGCATAAATTCACCATCTTTGCTTATGAATGGTTTCTCCTCATCATGCTCGTAATCTGTGTATTAATCTGTGTAAAAACAGAATAGCTGTTATTCCTGAGGCTAGTGATAGTAGACAGTTATGTACAACATTATTATGATACTTCATGAGTCATAATGAGATGTGATTTTATTTAAGTAAGCCTTACTATTTCCCTTTCATTGACAATAGTAGGCCATTTGTTCATGTCTACGTTCAGTGTGTGTGCGTATCAAGTGAAAGACAGATGTGCAGCAAGCCTCATAGCAATGACGTTATTATCGTGCAAATGGGGTGTGTGTCTCAGAACGGCACTGTCTGTATAAGTGAATGTGAATTGAAGCAGATATGAATCACACCATGATTGCAATACCCTAAATATACATTGACAAAGGGAAATACAGCGGTTTCAACTTGCTCTTTTAGATTGCAATTCATTCTCAAGAAGGAAGCATGTTAATAAAAACAGGTCAATGCAAATTTTCTTCTTTTTGATGCAAAGTATCGGATTTTAATAAGAAACAATAATATTGCATGTGATATATACTGTTAAATCACTATTGCTCATACTGTTTATGCTACAGACATGAAATACAACAAAAATACATGGTCATGTAATTTGGTTGTGAACTGAACCTAGGTCTACTTGTTCAAGTGCACCTTTTATGCTTTTAAAAGTTTCTAATTTTGTTTTGGAGGTCTCCTACAATAGGTTTACATGCATCCAAAACACTTAATTTTCTCATAATACACATTGCAGGTTCACTTCTTTCTCACAGTGTCTGAAACGGTTCGATAAAAGATTTGTCTCTCTAAACCCCTCCTTCCTGATAGCCGACTCTCCTCTGATTGGTCAGACGGCCCAGTCTGTTGTGATTGGTCTACTGCTTACAGCACATGTCGGAAACAAAATAGCCATTAGCATATCTGAATTTCAGATCCGTTGGCTTCCTTAGCAGTTGATAAACAGTGATACGAACAGTAACAATGGCGTCAGTTTTACCGTATCAATTCGAGGCCAAGTTTTCATCCTTTAGAAGTTCATGCAAAGTGGATTTGTTTTCGCAGCGCTGAAAACAGTCTTCTCAGCGCTGAAAACAGTCTTCTCGATATGTCTACAACATGAACCAAACTCTTCCAGGCCTCAGCAACAACTAGTGTTTGAGGGCGGGTCAAAGTAGACGTTGTTCACGGACAGCCAATGAAGATCATAGGCTGGCATTATGCAAATTTGTTAAAACCTACGTAAACTTGTACAGGAAATAGGACTGGAATTACTGACAACTCATTTCAGGCAGTTCAGAATCAGTTCTTTCTTTTAGGAGAAAATTACTCCATTTATCATGCACTTGGATCTTTCAAACTTTGCAGACCTTTTACATTCACAAACAGCTATATTACACACTGCATGAAAGGTAATATCCAAAGAAAAGTGTTTTTTTTTAAACCATTTTGGTCATGTGTTATAACCACCACTATTGTCCTCTTAAAAAGGTGCATGCCTCTGTAGTCACAAGCCGCAACGAAAGATGACATTAATCACAGGGTTTAGCAAACTCTACTTACGCAGTGCTGGTCTGCATGTCGTACCAGCTCTTGCTGAAGTTCTGTCGAAGTTCACTCAAGGGTGTGATCCCTAGTTTCTGTTTCAACTCCAAGTGACGCTTTTCTTTGGAGGCCAGGACTTGTTTCAAAGTAGTGATTTCTTCTTCTAACTGAAAGAAGGAAAATAGGTCAAGGTTGGGGGCTGAGAAGCTCTTGTGATGCTCTTTAGATTTATATATGACTATATATACCATAAAGTCCACTCTTTTTGTCTACACACAAACTGTGACACAGTTAACGTCAACCTTACATGGCTCAATGGACTGTGAAGATCTGGGAGGATCAAATAGCCCAAGGGAAAAAATGGGAAAGCTTCGGTCACATGATTTTAAATCAAGGGTGTATGTTCTGGACGAGATAATGCAGACCGTTTGTGTGGCACCAGCACAGTAAATTTCAGTAACTGCTTTACTATGACTGAATCAACCTAACTACACTTTTACGCCGATAAAAGTAATTTTTAAGGGTCAGAACAGGTATGAATAGTTCCTTTACAATTTTTACAGTCAGTCACAACATGCAAAGAAGGAAAATGCAGACAGATCTGCAGGATTTGCATAACATGCAAGACCATTTCTGCTTGAGCTTTGTGGCCTTTGAGTTCACAGACTAACACTGTTACTAAAGATCAAACAGCCCTTAATGTGCCTGCACCTTATTTTCCTAGTTTATAGCACTAAAACGATGGGGAAAGTACCTTAGTCAGTTCATTCTCCATTTCCTCTCGCTCCTCTTCTGTGACAGTGTTGTTTAGATCCACCTCTGACACCATGTCCTCATCCACTTCCTTTAGAGGCTGTTTGTCCAATAAACCTGGAAATAAATGTACAAAAATAGAAGAACAATGAAAGTTATTATTAACATGTCTCAGTCAAATGTACAAATTTATGAGAACACATTCTTTCACAGATTTGATTTAACAGAAATATCTTGTGTAATGTTGATCCACCATTGCTAAAAGGATGACACAAATCTTAAACCATTTCGCTAAAAAGTCTCAAACTCTTAATTAAGGGATAAGGGTATATTTTATAATGAAATTAACTCTGATGAATCACATTAGTTATTCATATTCATTTATATATGTATTTATGCCACTTTTAAAATATTTATGTAATTTATTCCTGTCATGGCAAAGCTGAATTTTCAGCATCATTATTCAGTGTCACATGATCCTTCAGAAATCATTCTAATATGCTGATTTGCGGCTCAAGAAACATTGTTTATAATATAAGTCTTCTGAATCCATACATTAGCTTTGACAAAATTTTCTTTAGCCAAGTTTCCATCCACATGTATACAAATTGTGAGATTGCAAAAAAATTCTGGATGTAAACACCAAGATGTGAATAAAATTGTCATAATTTGCATAAAATGAACTTTTCTGGAATGGAATCACTACTTTATTTGCAGTTTATTTTTGCGATACGATTTTTCACAAAAAATAAATTCAGAATAGACCTTATTCACAGCAGCGCCATCTCTGATTTTTTTTAACGGGAATGAATGCGAGGCTCTGAGGGATATACATACATCTCTTCAGTGGGTTGTACTATAATGTGTTTTTGGATTGTTCTGCTGACGAAACACTGCAAAAATATCTTTACAAGAAATTTCAGTAGACAAAAAAACTACTGAACATGAGTTGTGGAAAATTACAAATGAAATAAGTGATCTAGGAGCTTTATACAGCTTTTTACAGTGGATGCCATTGTAAACATGGTAAGTCTATCCCTCACAGCTTCGCTTTCATACCTGTCATGATGACGTTGGTCTGAATAAGGTCCATTTGGATGGAAACAGCTAATTTTAGGTAAACTAAAACACGTTCACTCATTATGTCTTAAATAGCATACGCCAGTATACAGAAACTACCCTTCAGTCAGTGACAACAGCATGAAGCCTTTAAAGCACATTTAACCATCACCTTCTCTATGTAATTATCCTGCCTCACCCCTGAATGAAGGTGTATTTTAGCAGTTACAATGAAAGGCTGTACACAAAAAGACTGAAAACACCTTGCAAACTTGCCACATCAATCATCTGAAGGTAACAGGTATAATAGAGCTTTACATGCTTCCTTTAAGATCACATTATTGTTCCTAAGAATTGGTAAAAAATGATGGCATTTTTACAAGCATCATGAAAGTATGTTTTGAGGCAACAAAAATCTGATTTCAATCTAAAGCACCTCATAATAGCTGACACAGAGACAAGTAACCAAAATAGTAGTATTCTCTCATGCATTTGAGGCTAAAACCAAACTTAAGAGAAGAGGACATGAAAGTAGGAATATGGTTTGATTACCACACTTATCACTGAAAGCTCAACCCAGTTCCCCAAAAGTTTCAACTGCAAAATCACTAACTCAATACACCATTATGTGTTTCAGTTTCATTTCAGCATTGCAAGACATGCCTGGCATGACTTAAATAAATCAATATTTTACATTAAAGGGATAGTTCACCCAAAAATGGAAAATTCTGTCATCATTTACTCACCCTCAAGTTGTTTCAAACCTGTATGAATTTCTTTCTTCTGCTAAACACAAAAGAAGATATTTTACAGTTGATGGGCCCCATTGACTTCCATAGTATTTTTAATACTATGGAAGTCAATGGGTCCCATTAACTGTTTGGTTACCAACATTCTTCAAAATATCTTCTTTTGTGTTCAACAGAAGAATGAAATTCATACAGGTTTAGACCAACTTGAGGGTGAGTAAATGACGACAGAATTTTCATTTTTGGGTGAACTATCCCTTTAAGGGTGTTCATCTGAGTGAAATTACATTGAATTTATGGCTTATATGTAAACTCAGACCACCTTGGACTGTGAAAACACCCTGTGACTTTTACAATTCACTTAAAACTCAATGCTCTTTAAAAGCATGATGTTGGCGAGTAAACAACTAAACCTTACAATAGCTAGAAAATGAAAGTTCAAATGATGAAGCACTAATGCATTTGATATGGCTCCAGTAATGTGAATAAACGTTGAGGTTGTTTTTGTCCAGAGGGAAACGAGAGTCACATCTCGGAGGTTTGGTCAGTCATTACTTGAGAAACTGATTAGAGTGCTGTGGTATGAAACGCGTGATACACTTTCAGAGGCTAATGTAATCAGCAGGTAGAAGAGCAGAGCAGAACAGTTTTAGCAAAGAAAAGTGCTCAGGAATGAGATCCCAGATTCATCATTTACACCACACACAATGCCTGTAGATCATATCTACATGTTTAAAACTAAAGCAAGATGGTTCAGTGCTTGCTATGGACAATACCTCAGAAGGAATCAGACCAAGTACGTTATGCATTTCCACTGCTCTTCATCTGTCCTTTAACTATATTTGCTTTTAGCACATACAGTATAACCTATTTGGTTTTTCAGGTCTCATTAAACCATCTAACACCTTTTACATCACGCTTTACATAATTGTTTCATTTTGAAGGAGTAATAAAATAGCACAAATAAATAAACCTAGTTCTGTACATTTCACAATTACTTATTAAAAAACACATCAATGATTTGTTTTTTTAAAAAAAGCCTTTTTTATGTCATATGAACAATTAAGGTAACATTTTAATTTGAAAGTCAACTTTAAACATTCTATAGGGGCTTTCGCACCAAATAGTTCTAGGAACTCATTTATAGGAACTAGCCACTAGTTCCCCGAGAACTAATTTCTCCTCCAGGCCATGTTCCTTGTTGCATTCGCACCGGGAATAGGAACTCTGAAGCGGCCGACAGTGGCGGCTTTAAGCGCGGCATTTACAAACGCTAAAAACCGATGGATGGATGGAGGATGGCATGATCGGAGCTGTGTTTGTTGTGTGTCGTGGGTTTCGAGATAATGGAGATGGAATGTAAACGCATAATTTACGTGACTGAAAGAGCAAAAAGTGGGGCTAAGAGACAAAATCTCTTATGACAACTTTCAGTATTACAGTGCTCAGCGTAAATTAGTACACCCCCTTTGAAAAGTAACATTTTAAACAATATCTCAATGAACACAAAAACAATTTCCAAAATGATGACAAGACTAAGTTTTATATAACATCTGTTTAACTTATAACATGAAAGTAAGGTTAATAATATAACTTAAAGAACAAAATTTTCAGTTTTCCTCAAATTAGGGTGATGCAAAAATGAGTACACCCCACTGAAAGTCTCTGGAGCAAAGCTAAATTTTACACTACAAATGTCTAATTTACCAAGAATTCAAGCACAGGTGAGTCTAATTATTCATTACACAGGTGTCCAGCAGACAGATGACTATAAAAGGGTGTTAAAACCCCTTCCCATTTCATGCTGTCAGCAATGGCACCACATGATAGAGAAATGTCACAAGAAAGAAAGAAAATAATTTCTTTACACCAGAAAGGTGAAGGCTACAAGAAGATCAGCAAAGCTTTACTTATCAGTCAGAATACTGTAGCAAAAGTGGTACAAAAATTTAAAAAAGACGGAACTGCAACCATCTCACAGAGACGTCCAGGTCGTCCACGGAAGTTAACACCTCGACAGGAGCGTCTTCTGATGAGAAGGGTTGAAGAAAATCAGCATGCAAGTTCACTGCAGTTATCTAAAGTAGAAAGCCAAACTGGGGTGACTATTTCCCGTGACACAATACGGCGTACACTGCAGAGGAATGGCATGCATGGGTGCCGTCCACGAAAGAAGCCTCTCCTAAAGCCCAGGCACAAAAAAGCCCACCTAGAGTTTGCCAGGGCCCATGCTGACAAAGATGAAGACTACTGGGACTCTATACTCTGAAGTGATGAGACCAAGATAAATGTTTTTGGAACTGATGGCTTCAAAATTGTATGGTGTCGCAAAGGTGAAGAATACAAAGAAAAATGCATGGTGCCTACAGTGAAACATGGTGGTGGCAGTGTCCTTATGTGGGGCTGCATGAGTGCTGCTGGTGTCGGGGAGCTGCAGTTCATTGATGGCATCATGAATTCACAGATGTACTGCTCTATACTGAAAGAGAAGATGCTACCATCACTCTGTGCCCTTGGTCGTCGTGCACTTTTCCAACATGACAATGATCCTAAACACACATCTAAGCCCACTGTTGGATTTCTGAAGAAGAACAGGGTGAAAGTGATTCAGTGGCTCCTGATCTGAACCCAATCGAACACCTATGGGGAATTCTGAAGAGACAAGTTGAGCATCACTCTCCATCCAGCATCCAGTCTCTAAAAGAGGTCATTCTTGAAGAATGGAAAAAGATAGATGTTGCAAAATGTCACCAGCTTGTTCATTCCATGCCTAGAAGACTTGGTGCTGTCATTAAAAATCATGGAGGCCATACAAAGTACTAGAAGTAGCAGTTTTTGTTGTGGGGTGTACTCATTTTTGCATCACCCTAATTTGAGTAAAACTGAAAAATGTGTAATCTAAGTTATATTATTAACCTTACTTTCATGTTATAAGTTAAACAGATGTTTTCCATGTTCGTGAAGTAAATATGTTTACACAGCTTTTTAAAAATGTCGGGTGCCGGTGTTTGACATGCATTTGACTAATCAACGTACACTTACATCACTGATAGTTCCTATAGTGCTGGTTTAGACCCTACTCTGAAGTATGAGCTAATTTAGTTCCCCCAAAAGGAGTTCCTAGAACTAAAATCCTTCCTAGTTCCTGCGGTGCGAACACGGCAAAATCCGGGTACTTCAAGCCAATAGTTCTAGGAACTATGAAAAGGTTCCTCCGGTGCGGAAGCCCCTTATAAGTAACTTTGCAACTACATGTCAACTAGCAGTCATTAGAGTATTAGCAGACTTAATATCTGCTAACACTTTATTTTGATGCTCCCCCAACAGACATTTTACTGACTATAAGTAACTTTTCAACTACATGTCAACTTATTCTACTAACCCTAACCCTAACCTAAGAGTCTACTAATATGCAAATTGAGTTAGCTGACAAGCAGTTGCTAGTTACGAAAACGATATCGTTATCGCCTACTACAAAAACACAAATTTGTGAAATGGTGACGTCATGCGCATGCATATTACGTGTTCAGTCTATAGGCACGTAGTGTTTCTTTACAAAGTGACATCGCCAACTACTGGCCTGGCATGCATATTACAGCAATTTTATTCGTTTTCGCAGATCCGTGTGAACAGGGATCTTGTTGACAATGGTGTAGTGTAGTCTGTATGCGAAAAATGCAAAGGAAAATAATTTCTGTAAACGTACCCTCAATTAATTAATCAGCATATTATATAATTTAACTACAGGGCTTTTAAGTATTTAAGGAAATACATTTAAGTATAGCTTTTATAAATGTGCCTTAGAAAAAAACAATACTGCATCTTGAGACAAAACAATGGCTGACATATTTTAAGACATGTCAGTGCAAGTTGGACAAATTAGCTTGGATTGTTTTAATTTCTGTCTGGATATTTAAATGTCATATTATGATGGAAAAAAGTCTCCAGCATAGTGCATGCGTGGCTGACATTTAAAATATGAAAATAATCAGTATGACAAATCAGAGACACAACATGTCCTCAAAATTACTTTCAGAGGAAAATCTATTAAGATGTTAAGAAATAAACACTTACATACTTTGACAGTATACACACATGCAAACACTATCTGAGACACTGTATACAGCTCTAGGTCTCCAGTCTGTAAAATACCATTACTGTCTATTTGCTTATAACAGGAATAGATATAATAGACTTCATGATATAGATTAAAACCGAGGACTGGATCTTTGAGCATAATCAGAAGAAAAGTTACTTATAAAAGCAATTATTTTACAGTTCCTCCACCTCATTGTTCAGGTTGCCTAGCAACTTACCTGATGCCTTGCATCAACCTCCCAATTATCCCATGAATCAGATTCCCTAAATCTATTTAAGGGTCTATGTCTCGGATAAGAGGAAGTACAGAGGATCATTTTCATGTTGAATATGTAAAATAATACCCTTTCTGTTCCACTGCCTTAATACTGTGTCTACAGACACTGAGCTAAATCTTTGTTGAAGGTTTATTACATGGAAAAAGGAGAACTGTGTGATATTAAATTGGTTTATTCAACACCACCGAGATGAAATGCGGAGATATCTGATTTAAGTCAAGATCATTTGAAAAATAATGCTATGATACAAAACAATTCTTTTTTACCAATTAAAATAATAACATGGTTTCTGCTGAAAACATCCAGCTAAAACCAGATTCTGATGGTAGCTGGTTATACATGGTTTCTAGATAGTTTATACTAGCCAGTGCAGCTGAGATCATCCTTGACCAATATTGTTAACCCAACTAAAGCTGGGAACCTGGTTGAGCTGGATAACCAAAGTGGTTGGTCATCTTGATCACCTTAAATCTTTTCATTAGATGGCTTTAAAAAACATATGGAAGGAATCATTCTTTTGAGTTAGTTCGTTTTTAATGAATTGGTCAAATCAGTTCGTTGAAATGAACTACTCAAAAGAACCCATTCGCTGAAATGAATTTGACTTGCCATCACTTAAAATAACATGAAAATGCAATAATGAAGTGATAATCACAGAGAAACTCATTCATATACTGATCTTTGTTGATAGGCCTTCATATATTTTCTTTCTGGTTTAGTTATCTATTTTTGTCATCAACGGGCCAATTAGAGTTCATCTTTCTCATGTTCTTATGTCTGGGTGAGCGAGTCAGAGTCGTGTCATGGTGTTCGGTGTGTCATCTGAGTAAGTAAGTGTCCCTTTAGGGCAGTGTGCTCGACGGTTCAGCTTCTTCAAGCTCACTGGACTATGCGCTACTATTCTGTCCAGCCCTCTCACTGTCCTCATTTTCCTTCTTGACTCACAAAGAATCACTTCACTGTCCACAGAGAAAGATTGCAATGTGTGGAGGAGGAGGAGGCCATTCTTATCATCATCAGATGAACAAAACACCTATTACTATTCACCCACTGAGGGGAATGAAAGAAAAACACATTTAAACACAAACCAGAGATGAGTGGGGGACAAAAACAACAATATCAAGCAAACAATCTTGGTGTAAATCTATGTATAACACTACTGCCAATTGATTAAATCAAATAATCACTCATAATACTCATAACTACCCCCCTGTTTTTTTTTAACTATTTAATGTAAATGTGTTAATGATTTCAGTTGCCTAATGGAACGAAAACTACAAATAATAGCCTCTGTATAATTATTAGGTTCAGCAATTTGTGTGAATGACTTTTATATTCGTCTTTATTCATCTCAATGACACAAAAACTTCAATCCAAAATACTGAACTTAATGCAAATGTGCAAAAATTCAATAAGACAACATTAAATCAGTTGCACATATTGGTGTTATAGGCCTTTTATTTATATACTATTATAGTATAGTATATTTATTATTTATATACTATTTTAGATTTTTTTTTAAATGTTATTAAAATAATATTTATAATATTTTAATAATATAATAGTATTTTTAATATTATACTTTATTATCATTTTGAATAAGCTTTATTTTTTATAGTTTTTATTGTTTAACTAAACTTTAGTTTCAGATTTAGTAATTTTGTTATGTGCTTTTGTCATTTTATTTTAAATATTTTTTCTATTTTGCTTTAATTTACTTTTATTTCAGTTTTAGTAATTTTAGTACTTCAACTTACAAACTTATTTTATTAGAGATAGTTAAGACAACATTTCTAATTTTCATACGTTTTTATCTATTTTTTTTTTTATTTCAGCCTTATATCAATAATGAAAATTATTTTTAATAGTTTTAGTTAACATGCTAACTTTGATGGCACTAAACAAAAAAAATCCTAGAAAAGTGTTTTCTGTGACAAATGGAACAAACCCTGATTTTTTTTCCACTAAATAACTCCAATTCAATAATGCAACATCTATTCAGTGCTCAAAATAAAGCAGTATAATTTAAGATCATGGTTTCAGTGAAGAATTGCGTAATTTCTGGCCTTGCCGAAGTAATCTGAGGGATTTCTCCTTAGTGATTATCTGACTGGATTTAATTCCGTCTGACTGCTGCACAGAGACACGACAGAGTATTTTGTGACTGGCAGGAAATTCCGGATGGTGACCATGCAAAGTGTGTAATGTGTTGTTTTTAAAACTCAGCTAAGCTATATCCTTCAGATGAAAATAGATGTTTCTGAGACCTACCTGCATGAAAAGTTTCCCTGTCTTCTGTGGTTCAGCAAATTGAAAATAAGAAGAACACTGAATGAAATGATTCATGAGCTGATGATACACCAAATCCAAACAGATTACAAACGGCACTCAAATGTCAAAGAACATGCAAACAGGCTGCATTCAAAAATATCATTCAAAAACAAAATTTACACACACACACATGCCTATCAAACCCATGCTGTCTCATTCAAGAAACCTCAAAAAGACATGCATTTGTAGAACAACAAAGGGTCTGTGTCTGTCAAACAAATAATATCATAATTCTAGGGTTTAGCAGTGTCTACAAGTTTTGAATGTGCTCAAGTCTTGGACATGTCTGTCTATTTCCATCTAAAAGCACCTAAGTGAAAAAGCTGTAAACAACTCAGCATCCATCAGCTCAGAGGTGGAAATGAGTGATCTACCCACAGACTACAGAGGTTGGGTTTGTCACATTCACTTTCACATTCACTCGTTACATTACACAGCAAGCTCTTACCCCAGTCTATTGCTTCAGAAGAAAGTACGCTAGAGTACAGCTCTGTGAAGTACGATTCAAACATCATTAAAGGTTAAGTGCACAAATGCACAATGCAGATGCACTAAATTTATTGTTCATATTGATTTAAATAAAGGGTTCAACTACAACTACATACTATAAATATACTGTTTTCAGGTTTGTGTACTACTTTTAAAATTACTGCATTTTATTATATTGTACCCCTATACTATACTATAATGGGTGCAAAAATACATTGACTTTACATTTCTAGTTCACAAACTGAATTAATATACTAATAATTTACTTGTATTTTGTCTAGTCAAATTATAAAAACTTATATAAAAGCTATACACAATAGTACACTATTCCGTAAACTGCCATTTAATTTAACTTTACTGTACTGTAGTACTATACTACACTGCAAAGCTACATCAAATTCACATTTATTGTTGTAAATGACTCAAATTACTATACATTTACTCATTTAGTTTTTGTCATTGACATGATTTCGTTTAGTATACTATAACTTCACTTTGTTACTGTTTGTTTCTGAATGTTTACTGTACTATACTAAATAGGTTTGCTCATGGAGCACATATCAATGGTCTTGTTGGTACAGGTGATGGTCCTTGACTTGATCCCAAACACAAACAGGCCTTTTTGGCTTCAGTGCAAAAAGGAACTACAGTATACCAAAGTGTAAGACATCTTATTACACTGACATAGATTTATGATATTTATATGACTCTTCATTGCCCAACCTTGCAATTAGAGTCTGTTACATTACATTGGTGGAGCAACGCAGTACCAGGTGCCAACAGGATGTCTATACTTCTACTGTATACAGTTTTGTTTAGTTAAAGGCCAGCCAATTCACTGGTCCTGCCACTGGAACATATCTGGTCACAAGATTTCAATTATTTAGCTCAGGACAGTCACGTGGAAATGAAATGGAAAGGTCACATGGTTGTCCAGATCAGTGCACCTAAAGGAACATGAGAGGGAGGAGCTGCATCTAATTCCCTCATTTGTTTACGTGTTTTGGCAACAGATCCCTGGAAAACTTGATCACGTGTCTGACTTAAGCTCATGCACCTCATTAGAATGAAGCCTAAATGACTAGAGAGAAGCATGTACAGATGACTGTTAAGTAGTTTAGGCTATATAAAAGATTAATACTGGGCTTTTAGCTACTAGTTATGTGTTTTAATCTATAATATTTATTTTTCTGATATGCAAAAATAAAACCAACAAAACGTGCCTCTTAAATTTGGATCTACTCAAGTTATTTGAGGATACACAAAGTGAAACGATATTTACAGAACTATTCAAACACATTTCCAGTATTTTCACAGAACAATAAAACATGAAAGTGATCGGAAAGTAAGCTCACCCTGTTGTCTTGGCTCCATATCAGCGGTACTGTGCAAATGCAGGTCCAGTACAAATACACAGCACTTCTCAGTTCAGAGAAATATCCCGTCCTACACAACCGCTTCACACTCGCGCTGTCTGCTGTCAAAAGCCCCACCCATTACCGGAGCAGCTTCAGCCACAGACCAATAGGAGCGGCTCTAATCAGCATATTATGATTTAGTAATTTATTTCATGGTAAATATCAACAAGCGAAAGTTGCCACACAAAGACTACAACGGTTGTTCGATTCCTAAAGCACGTAAACTTGCATCCTTGTGGGAGTTGTAGTCCTTATTTAACAAATTATAAGCAACATACAAAAAATAAAAAAACAAACAAACAACAACAACAACAACAACAACAACAAAAAACAACAGCTTCAAATTCCAGGTTAGATTATGTGTAATTTATGTTGTAACTTGTAGAACAAAACGGTTAAATCAGTTTAAGTAACGTCAACCACATACTCTTTTTTTTTTTTTTTTTTAACTTTTAAATCCAAAATCGCTACTCTTCAAGGCAAGCCCAAATGAAAATCCAAAGGGAACCCATGGATCAAAAATGCTCTTTCGGGATTTAGAGCAACAACCTGCTCTATATCCTTGTAACTTCTAATCAGTCATTGGTAAGTTATAAATAAAACAATGTTCTTAATAAAGCCAAGCTAAATCCAAACAATCTAATAAAATGTCTACATTTTTTTTTTTTTTTTTTTTTATTACAAAGGAATGCCAGTTAGGCATACCAAAATGATGATGTAATTAGTGACACGTTTACCTGAGAGCAGCAAGGAGTTTACTGTCGGTTAAATTGTCCTTGCAGTCAACAGCGGCATCTTCTGGTGAGACACGGAAAAACAGTCTGGCCTGAGAATGCAATGGAGGTATTTATTATAAATAAAATAATAATTTAGTATAAAAATATGAATAGAATAGAATAGAACTGAACATGCTCAGTTTTCAATTGAAGTACTGCTTGCGCCAAGTTATGCAAAGCGCTTAATGATGTGTAACAGGAGCTAATATTTATTGATGTGATTATGTGAGCTTTCAGACAATTATTAAACTTCCTTATTGTAATAAGGAAGATTAAAACTGTAATGGGTCAACAGCACTTCAAGCATGGATATACAAACACAGAACAGATTATCCCACAAAATAATAGCACAGTTTAATTAAATGGGTAGTTATCATTGGCCTGTTACCAACCTATGCATATGGGAAGCACAAGGCAGGTAATACAATGTCAAGAAGGTAATCAGGTTATTTGTTTCTTAGTAGCTGTTTACATGTATGCCTACTTGTGCTGAGTTCCTTAAATATACTACAAGTATTAAGTTATTATTTATAATTATGCTATTGCTGTTTCCTAAGCTTCACAAGTGTTTCATGCACCATTGGCAATTTTGAAATACATAATAATGTCACTGTTATTTTGACCACCAGATGTCAGACTTGTTCAAAATGACCACTTAAAGAACCACAGTAACCAGTCCCAAATTCACATGATGGTTCTGTAAATGTGGGCACTTTGCTGTTTTTTGTTATTATTATTGATAATAAAAATACTGGCTATGAATGATATGAAGGAAGGAAATTTTAAGGCATTTTATAAACAAATATAACTATTTTTGCCATATCCTCCCATGGCGTTTATAAAAATACTTTAATTTTCAATTAAACATGTCTGTTTGAAAGAGTTAATAAAAAATAACTGTTGCGTGTATTTGTTAATATTATATTTTTGACCCACATACTGTATAAGCCTACCTGTCCCCATGGTATCATTATTGGTTCCACGTCATCATCACCGTATTTGAATAAAATCCATGAGCAATAAATTTAATCAAACTAAATCACATTTGACCACCAAAGAATAATACATTTAGTACATGAAGAACATCTTTGCTATTACCACAGCACCTTTTTTGTTGTTGTTGTTGTTGTTGTTGTTAAAATTAGAATGCAGCACAAGAAAGAAAAACATTCCCAAAAAACATCATTACCTCAACATAGTTTATATTCTGATATCTGATATAATATTAATTTGTTGGAGAGTTGTGCCCTTTTATACAAAAGAAGATCCTTGCCTAGATCACAAACGCTGACTTTCATATATTGCAAACCTAATTTACATTTAGTCATTTAGCATACATCTGCACTGCATCATTAATAAGTCAATAACATTTGCAGCACTAAGTTCCAAGAGTAAGAACTAATACACCAATGTGAGTCACACTTTTATTGTATTAACCTGACAGAGATTGATATTTGTTGTCATTCTTCATTGGTCTGCACTGCCATTAGAGTCTGGTGGAGCAGCAGGAAGCTGGTGTCAACAGGATGTCAGTCAGTCACCTGACCTCAGGAAGCAGCTCTTCGGCCAGCAAAGCCCTAACAAAGTGCTTAGACAGGCAGGAAATTGATTTGACTGGAATGTGCATTATCAGAGACTACCAGCAGGGAGGGACAAAGAAGGAAACCTGAGGAAACTGTGACTCATGTGACATGCTGTAATCTCTGTTTGCTAATGTTGTCCACCGTGTCCAGATGGTGATCTTCACTTATGGACAAAAAATGATATTCTAATGGAATGCTTTAGATGCTGTGTCACCGTGCAGATAACGATGTAGGTTCAGACTTTACAAGAGACAATCCTTTAACTAATTTGGTGTTCCCGGGCAAAAATGACCGGCCTTTTGAATTGCTTATAAATCTTTCATTATGCTGTATTATCACCAAATATTGGATTCAATCTTTTTGTCAACCTGTTTTCTTTCAGTAAAATGGACTGATTGACCATAGGCCTCTGAGCTTATGAAAAAAGTTCAGTCAAAACTGAGGCGCATAAGCTCAGATCAATGAGGCCTACGGTCAATCAGTTCCAAAAAAGAAATACAAAACCTATCCTACTTGAAAGAAAACAAGTTGATAAAAGATTGAATCCAATATTTGGCAATAACAAAGCATAATGAGATATTTATATAAGCAATTTTTTTGTAGGCAAAGTCAGTAAGTTTTAGTCCAATGCGATAACAGTAACTAGCATTTTTTGGGAAAAAGAATATCCTTTCCGGGTGAAAATGAACGGAACACAACATGAGGGTTAAATGAAAATTTAACCCTTTAAAAGGATGAAAATTCTGTCATCTTTTACTACCCTCATGTCGTTCCGAACCTGTATGACTTTCTTTCTTGTGTGAAATTGAAACACAAACAATATTAGACCCCACTGACTATCATTATATGGACAAAAAACATTTTTCAAAATATATTGTTTTGTGTTCCACAGAATAAAGTCATACAAGTTTGGAACGACGAGGAAGTCAGCGCCCTCTACTGTACAGGCGTGAATCTGCATTTCCTTCAGCCTGAGACAGTGTTGCCAAGTCCGCGGGTTTCCCGCAGAATTGGGCTACTTTTACACTGTTGCCGCGGGTTGTTTTTCATGTCCGCGGGTTGAATCCACCCCAAATAACGTGATATTTAGCCCCTGGAATGCAAATGTACCAGGGGAGCCCAGCCAAAAACGCAAGGTCTCGAGACACGTTTTTTTTTTTGTTTTTTTTTTTTAAAAGTTGAACTGATTTTTACTTGAGCGCCGCGTTTTTAGAACCCCATGTCATGCGCGAGACTGCAAAAGATGCAAGAAGCGAGCACAACGGTTTTGCACGTTCGTCTAGCGCGTTTACATAGAAAAACAATGGAAAAGTAGCACATTGGAATGGAAAAACGCGTTCTGTGTGAACGGCCCCTTACACATTACTTTCCACCAAAAGTAACTAAGTAACGCAATTAGGTATTTTTTTTAGAGAGTAATGAAATATTGTAATGCATTGTGTTGCTCCCCAACACTGTTCATGTCATTGTAAAAGCTAGTAGCCTTCCACACGGGTGATGTTTCTAAACTTAGCTAGCAACAGCTGCTAGTTCAGCTGACAGCTGCACCCAGACCGCATAATGAGAGGGGCAACAGCTCTGTAGATGAGAAAAAGAAGACAATAGTTATTTTACGGCAAAGTATGGTCAGACTTGCATACTTGATCTCGCTGCACATGCAAATCACAGCAGAAAGCTTTCATTCAGCAGCGACCACTGTCACCACACTTCATTGAGGTAGATATAGGTCACATAGTCATCTATAGTCATAGTAAGATTTTGTTAGGAGATAAACTTGTCAGCTTGTTTTTCTTGCCAGACAATATGATCTTAAATAAACGTTAGAATCACTGTAGCATAGCAAAAGATTAACTTTTTCTAAGTTTGGGGTTTGTGAGATGTTTAAATGTTTTTGAAAGAAGTCTCTTATGTTCACCAAGGCTGCGTTTATTTATTTGATCAAAAATACAGTCAATATTATGAAATATTATTACAATTTAAAATAACTGTTTTCTATTTTAATATATTTTAAAATGTGATTTATTCCTGTGTTGGCAAAGCTGAATTTTCAGCATCATTACTCCAGTCTTCAGTATCACATGATCCTTCAGAAATCATTCTAATATGCTGATTTAATGCTTAAGAAACATTTATTATTATTATCAATGTTGAAAACAGTTGCGCTGCTTAATATTTTTGTGTAAACTGTGATACATTTTTTTTTTATGAATGAACAGAAAGTTCAAAAGAACAGCATTTCTTTGAAACAGAAATATTTTCTAACATTATAAATGTCATTACTGTCACTTTTGATCGACTTAATGCATCCTTGCTGAATAAAAGTATGAATGTCTTTTGAAAAAAGAAATGACTGGAACGTAAAATTTAAATAGTCGTGTATCTGTAGCACAAACTGTGCA
Organism: Mylopharyngodon piceus; assembly: GCA_039654765.1. Classification (NCBI taxonomy): domain Eukaryota; kingdom Metazoa; phylum Chordata; class Actinopteri; order Cypriniformes; family Xenocyprididae; genus Mylopharyngodon; species Mylopharyngodon piceus. The sequence continues at coordinate 7,552,517 of CM077456.1, read as the reverse complement.
TCATGGGATACATGCAGAATACTTCTTTCAGATGACTACCCTTAAGTATGAGCAATTATAATAGTAATACTTTTCTTAGCAAACACCACTAATTAAACCCAAGTGAGACCAAATGTTGGCAGCTCCATTTAATTCTCAATTAAATATGATAAAGACATATATTTGCTGTCTGCAGGCCTGAATTGTCTTTCTAAATCTGAAAATAAAGTGCAGCAGCAAATGTAACAATGAAAAAAAATTACAATGTGCATTTTTAAAAAAGAAAACATGAATGTAACAGGTGTTGTGCTATAGATTCAGACACATAATTCAGTATATTTAGGGAATAAAATATTACAGGTGTTTGGAAATCAATCACAGCAGATGTGCTCTCAAAATATACAAAATGAACTCATTCATAAAGTTCATTCAAGTAAATTTCAATCCCATTGGTAAAAGGCACAGTCTGTGGAGAAAAATAAAAACAATTAAAAATAACAGCACCAGATTGGCAGTCAAAGCTTTCAGTTCATAATGTTAGCAAGTTGAAAACAGCAGACGTTTACTAGCTAACATTCTGATTCTGACCGATTTCTGTTGTCTTCCTCAATGTATATGTACAGATAATTCAGTTATCTGCACTGGAGTGATAATATAGCAGATGTGACGAAATTCTCCCTGAGAATAACAGTGGCATTCACTACCAGCCTGAGTGCATCTTCATAATTGATTGTCTCCGAAACCACTTATAACCGAAGATGGCATTGAAGATGGCATTACACTGATTTTGTATAGGGCATTTCCCAAATGAGTATTAGACCAGACATTTGCCTTAATCCTGATACTCCAGCCAGACCATGTTGCTATGGTTAAAACCTTTCCTGCAATGCTTTTCCCTGCACTTTCTGGCTTTCCTCCAGACCAGCCTTTGTTTGAGTATTAAATGGCTAGCTCAAATCAAATCAACATGGAACAGACGTCGGACTTGAAGCTTTATGGGTTGCCTTTTGTTTAAATTTCATTGCATGTAGTGGAGTGAATGTAGTATTAGTATGTCTAATGGTCAAGGTTATATATTTGTAACAGCATGGGATTGAAACAAACCCAACACATGGCAATGGATTACAGTGGATGTGAATCTATAACACTGTGCAATATACAGCAGGGTTGCCTATTGGGCTGATAGTCTCGAGCATTGTGTCGCTCAGTGTGCAAAGCTAAAATATACTACAAACGAATGTCAAAGTGTCCATATTATGGACTTTAAATTTGAATGAACATATACACTCAAGTAGAAAATATAATGCATCTAACAGTTTGTTCAAGGCATGCACTATGCTTCCATGTAGGGTTTGAAAGTCTGAGACCACACTTAAAATCTGACATTCAAAATCAACATTATTTCAATTTTTCACCATTTTTAAGTCAAATTAATTATGTGAACTTGTATAGATGGTCAGATGTTCTTGATGCCGTTGCAGCAAAAGATGCTCTTTGACCATTCTCAAATCATGCTGGGTAATGTCATCATCAGAACAGCTTTTTCCTTTGGAATAACATGCACAGATAAATCGCTCGCATTAAGACACTGAATGTGCATTAAGAAAGTAACTAGGGTGGATTTTGATTTAATGCTGATTTGATAATAAAATGGGACTATGAAAATAGACTAAAATAATAGTAAATACTAAAATATTCTTAAATTCATGCACATTTTTCAGTTCAGCTTTTCACTGTAATTGTTACGCTGATAAAATTTGTAAGAAATAATTTGGATTTTTCTAACTTCATTTGTTATATATATATATATAAAGCATTGGTTTGCTAAGTTATTTTTTAATAATTTTATACAATATATATAATTTTTGAAATGTATCAAAAGTAAAATATATTATTAAATTATATATTTGTATGTATGTACATATATATAAACATTTAATGAGATATATATCTGTGATGTACATATATATTCTATATTTATTACATACTGTATAAATAATATTTGTTTGCTATGGTATTTGCTTTTTTAATTTTAAAATGATTATATAAATGTATATACATACACATATACTAACGTGTGTATGTGTGTATATATATATATATATACACTGTACATGCATTTAAAAATGTATTTAAAAAATAAGTTAGAAAACAAATGTTTTTAATATTTCAAATTATATTATCAGCATAACAACATTATTAGCGTGAACTAATTTAAATATAAATACTAAATTAGAAAATAAGGTATCAGACTTTTGGACCCCACAGTGTATTTTGTGTTTGGTTAACAGCTTTAGATTTGTGCAAACACAGAGCTTGAACACTTTTGCATGACACAGTACTGATTTGCATGACCTAGATGACCTATATGTCTTGGTGTGGAGCTCTGGGTCCCGTGTAATTCTGGACCTTTTGTTTTCCACAGTGTAGTAGACAGAAACGTGTTTTGTTGATCATGCAAATTCCAGCGGATGTTGGCACAGCATGAAGGGGAGGGAGGGATCGAGAGGGGATAAAGAGGGACAGACATTAATTCATCAACTCACCATCATCAAGCTCTAAACGCTTACAGATTATAACATCTGATGCACGTCATAAATAGATTAAAGAACAATATCATTCACACTGTGTGGCTCCACTGCATAACACATCCTGCAGGAAATTATTACAAGTCTATAGTTCCATTCCTAAAAATGAACTGAATTCAAATGAGTTTGGGGCTTATAAATAAAACATCCTAAAACAAAATCTCCTCAAATAGTCTTTGATCACGATGCCAAAGACGTCATGTGGAGGAGAGGGTCACTGTGCAATTGAAGATATTCACGAGATGCAACGAACAGGAAAACTGCACGTTGTGATTGTTGTATCTAAGTGGCCAGTGTTTGGTCACTTGGCACCCAGGGCTATTTTTGGGGTGTGTGTTTGTGTGTCCAGGTCCTGAGCAGGATGACCGAAGCTGAATCAGCACAGCCAGCGGCCCGACCCCTGTGAGCGCTTCCTCCTCCGCTTACAGATGTAGTAGATAGGCAGAGCAAACAAGCCTGCAGAGAGATCAGTCACAACACAGGACAGCTCGGTCACACTGTAATCATCAACTAATCTAGTCATACAATCATAATCTGAAGTAATGTGTACCAATAAGTGCTTTACAAAAAACAGAAATATAAAAATATATATGTATATTATATTTTGCATAATATATATATATATATATATATATATATATATATACACACAGATGTGGACAAAATTGTTGGTACCCTTGATAAATATGATCAAAGATGACTGTAAAAATAAATCTGCATTGTTTATCCTTTTGATCTTTAATTCATAAAATTAGCAAAAATCTAACCTTTCATGGAAGGAAAAGAATTGAAAGTGGGGGGACAAATCACATTATGAAATTAATGTTTTTCTCCAAAACACATTGGCCACAATTATTGGCACCCTTTATTCAATACTTTTTGCAACCTCCTTTTGCTAAGATAACAGCTCTGAGTCTTCACCTATAATGCCTGATGAGTTTGGAGAACACCTGACAAGAGATCAGAGACCATTCCTTCATACAGAATCTCTCCAGATCCTTCAGATTCACAGCTCCATGTTGGTGCTTCTTCTCTTCAGTTCACTCCACTCATTTTCTTTAGGGTTCAGGTCAGGGGACTGGGATGGCCATGGCAGAAGCTTCATTTTGTGCTCAGTGACACATTTTTGTGTTGATTTTGATGTTTGTTTTGGATCATTGTCCTGATGGAAGATCCAACCACGGCCCATTATTGGATTTCTAGCAGAAGCAGTCAGGTTTTGATTTTTTTATCTGTTGGTATTTGATAGAATCCATGATACCATGTATCTGAACAAGATGTCCAGGACCTCCAGCAGAAAAATAGGCCCACAACATTAAAGATCCAGCAGTATATTTAACTGTGGGCATGGGGTACTTTTTATCCATGTGTGCACCAAACCCATCTGGTGGGTTTGCTGCCAAAAAGCTCTTTTTTTAGTTTCATCTGACTATAGAAGCCGGTCCTGTTTGAAGTTCCAGTCTTGTCTGACAACTGAATATGCTGGAGATTGTTTCTGGATGAGAGCAGAGGATTTTTTTTGAAACCCTCCCGAACAACTTGTGGGGATGTAGGTGCTGTTTGATTTATTTTAGGCTTTCTGAAACTCAAGACTCAACTAATCTCTGCAATTCTCCAGCTGTGATCCTTGGAGAGTCTTTGGCCACTCAAACTTGCCTCCTCACCACGCATTAGGACGATTTAGACACACGTCCTCTTCTAGGCAGATTTGTAACATCTTTAGTTGATTGGAACTTCTTAATTACTGCCCTGATAGTGGAAATGGGGGTTTTCAATGCTTTAGCTATTTTCTTACAGCCACTTTCTATTTTGTGAAGCTCAACAATCTTTTGCTGCACATCAAAACTATATTCTTTGGTTTTACTCATTGTGATGAATGATTAAGGGAATTTGGCCTTTGTGTTTCCTCATGTTTATACTCCTGTGGAACAGGAAGTCATGGCCGGACAATTTCATGTTCATGATCACCCTGGTGTGCTAAAAAAATGTAAATATGAATGGGAATATACTTCAGAGATATTTTACTCATAAAAAATTCTAGGGGTGCCAATAATTGTGGCTCAACGTGTTTTGGAGAAAAACATTTATTTCATAATGTGATTTTCCCCCCATTTTCAATTCTTTTCCTTCCATGAAAGGTTAGATTTTTGCTAATTTTATGAATTAAAGATCAAAAGGATAAACAATGCAGATTTATTTTTACAGTCATCTTTGATCATATTTATTAAGGGTACCAACAATTTTGTCCACGTCTGTGTATATATATATATATATATATTGCACATATATATCCTAATATTTTGCATATTAAGTCTATTTTCAGGACCATAACGATTTTAGAATTGTGCACTTCTCCTCAAATTATTTGTTTGAAAACTGATTTATTTCATTTAATTTTCATTAGTCCCTTATCTAATTTGAGATTAGATGAATCTCATTAACATTATATAATAAAAAGAATCATTAAATTAATTTTTTCATATAAAAACCCATCGCTTTGCTTCAGAAGGCCTTTATTAACCCCCTGGAGCCGTGTGGATTATTTTTGGGCTTCAAAATCATGCCCCCCATTCACTACCATTATAAAGCTTGGAAGAGCCAGGATATTTTTAAATATATCTCCGATTGTGTTCGCCTGAAAGAAGATAGTCATATACACCTAGGATGGCTTGAGGGCGAGTAAATCATGGGATAATTTTTAGGTGAACTAACCCTTTAAGGACCTATTAGCCTGCGCCATCTAGAATTTCATGACAGAACTTTGTATTTATTTAATCTTTTATTTTTTCTTTTAATTTTGGGATGCAATATAACCCAGACATGTTCCTGACAGGCTTTGTGAGCTTCACTTAGGAAGTGTTACACAATCCTTACCTATGACCAAAGCCAGAGCTCCGACGACCACCACGAGGACAATGACCACTGGAGCCACCAGCACTTTACTCACTGTGGAACGAGCAACAGAAAAGCATTCAGGCTCACAAAAACAAACACATTTAGAATTCTTATCTACTTCTGAGCTAAAGAGAAATGGATGGAGTGCATTTGTCTTTCTGAGCAAGTCACTTGATTAAAGTGAACCCTGTGACCCGTGGACCAAACACTTGTGTCTGTGATGTATGGATGGTTGGGTATCATACTATGGTTCACTGCACTAGCCTGAGGACACCACACAAACACTGACTCATGTAAAGTATACACACAGAGATATGCAAACTAAAAGCAGATCATAGAGCCGGTCATATCTCTGTGTTATTACTAACTGCCGTTATCAGGAGGTTCTAAACTAGCATGGTCTGGATTTGTGTAAACTGTTCTTTCAGGTTCTCTATTTGTGTCAGGACATTTTGTTTTTGTGACAAAACCTTAACATAGAAGTGAACTCGTATTTCATCCCTGGAAAAGGAAGTGTAGGGTTTGTGCAGTTGTATATAAATATAAAAATATAGATATATAACTTTATAGTTATATACAGTTATAATGTTTAATGGTGAGCTTGAATGAGTTAAGATAATAAACAGATGATACATAAATAATGCAACTTTATATTGAGTTGTCCTTATGGCACAACTGTTTGCAAATGAACTTGATGAATTGCTGGTTACTTCTATTGAATAGAGTGAAGCACTTCATGGATCAGTATTAAATGTATGAATTATCAGGTCGAGCTGCATTTTCTCACTTAATGAATGGGTCGGATAATTAATGAATTGTTGCACTGAAAATCACTATGTTTGGCCATGCCTGACTCAAAATGCAATTAAATCTTAAATCTGTCTCAATTGTTGGCTAGTTGTTTCTAACATACAGTTAAAGAATTAGCATTCCCAAATGTGATTGGGTTCAAAGAGGTCATTGCCCCAATGCAAAAACAAAATCCTGTAGAAAACCCTGGTATATATACAGAAAAATACTTGTATATTGGAAACAAGCAGGTTCTCCGAGCAACTAAAGCACATTATGATAACAATTGGACAAGAAAGCTCAAGATAACCCATGTTAGCTCAAGATATATTTCCAAGGTAACCTCTAGTAACTTAATTAATAATTTGCATCCAACTTACTACAAACAGAGCCTCGGACCAGCCGGCGCAGATGGGGTTTCTCAGGCAGGTAGCGGTACTTGCATCCGAACACACTCAGGTTGGAGGTGTGGTCACCAAAGAAGCGCAGATGCCTGTACTTCTCCCCACATCGATAACAAAAGTTTGTGTTGCACTGCGTGCAGGTCATGTGATCACAGCCTTCCGTTCTCTGAATGTGGATCTGTTGGTATAGAGAAGAAATAATCTGGCAATGAGTAATCTATTCACAAAGATGCACAATTTAGCCATCTATTTTTTTCACATATTGGTTAAATTTTTCAGCCAGATCTAAAAGCTAGTGGGGCAGATTTTCCTGAATCTGGGCCAGCAACATGTTCAATTAGTGAAAGCCTAAAGGTCACAAAATGATAATTTAGAATGATTACACTGTGATTATTCCAACAAACAATGCACTTCTCAAAATTGTGGGTTGAGAAACTTGCTCACAAAGGAAAGGTTCTCAATGGGAAGATCTAAGCTAAGCCCTCAGGTATCTAGCTCAGGTATGTGCAAGGTATGCCAAACACTCATGTTACGATATGTCCTTTAAAGCACTATGAATGCATATGTCTGGATGGAAAATAGCAACGCCTTGTAGAACTTGATGATCTCTTGAAATGGTGTCAGTGGAAAGAAAATGGTCTCAAGTGAACTTTAATTCAGAATCTCTTTGCCCATACCCCAGTCTTGTGACTTCCTGCAATGCCATGTTTACCAAGACCGTAATTAGAATTAGACAGGAGGAAAGGAAAAGAGAAACACACAATAAACACAATCCTTCTTCACTATCTCGGATGGGAACATTCAGTTTTTACACTGACTGTCTCTGTTTATCTGAACTCCTATTTGTTTTAAATGGGCCATGTTTTATATTTCTGTAGCATTTCTGTAGCAAGTCTACTTGCAATGTTAGTCAAGTTTCTGGCACTAAAAGTGTAATAGATGGGTTTTAAATTTACATTTTCCACTCTCTCTCTCTGATTCTTAAAATTAAACCAGCTCATTTTTGTTACTGTACCTTTAGGACTTCAGGAATACTTTAGGTTCTAGTAACATAGCTAACATAAATGATAAACAATCCTTTTACAGCATTTATTAATGCTAATGCTAATATCTACATATTCTAAAACATTTTTTTTTTTTTTTTTTTTACATTTTAAGCTTTATAAATGAACATTAATGTATCAACTGAACTTGAATTAATGAAAGATAGTATATTTAGTAATTAATATTAATCTAGATTGATAATTGTAAAAATGTCTGTTGTCCATTGTTAGTCCATGATACCCAATACATTAATATTATCAAATATAACCTCATTGTAAAGTATTACTAAAAATATATGCAAATGACCTATGCACTACCATTCAAAAAATCTTTTTCTCGAACATCAGCATATAAGAATGATTTCTGAATGATCATGTGACACTGAAGACTGGAGTAATGGCTGCTGATCCAGCCATCACAGGAATAAATTACATTTGGAAAAAATATATATATATATATATATATAAACAGTTATTTTAATTTGTAAAAAATATTTCACAATATTACTGTTTTTACTGTATTTTTTTATCAAATAAATGCAGCCTATAAGAGACTTCTTACCAACCCCAAACTTTTGAACAGTAGTGTACACTGTGATTGGCTAACATCTTTGCATGTGAAATGAGACCCAACCAATGCTCCCAACAAGTTGCTGAATAATGAACAGGCACTAATGGCACTAAATGTGGATGGGCATATGATAATGTATCATGGTGACATCAATACCATGGCAAATGGTCAGCTGTGGCGTTGTGAACGTTGGAATACATCTACACAGAACACTGAACTCTTTATTTAAAAGAAGGAAGGAAAACCCTTTTTCCATACCTTGCAGCGTGGGCACTTCTGAGCATTCCTCTGGCCATGTTCAATGACGCTGGCCCAGTGACGCAACAGTTTGTCTCCTTTCCTGTAGTCTCGACACTTCAGGCCTTCGTGCCAGGGCGCATGGCATTTAAAACACCAGACAAACTGGCAATTTGTGCACTGAATCTGTGGGGGGATATTTGAAGACATAATGAACACAGACAGTTTGCTTACTCAAAAATGTCTTTTACCAAAGAAAGTCAAATAATTTAGGCAAATAATTCCACTTTTACAGTCATAAATATAAGGTTATTAACTGCAGAATGGACAAAGACCTGACCTTGTACTTATGTTCACTCTTGATGGACGTCTGTTGGCTACGACCCTTCAGGGAAGTAAACAGGCTGCACTGGGGACATGGTTTTGTGCTGGAGTCCAGTCTGCTCAGCTCCAAGAAGTACTTGTATTTTGCAAGCTCCTCACTGGTCAGGTATGAAATCACCAAGCTCTCCTCCAAGTAACCACTGCACTCTGTGATGGGACACACCAAGTGTGCCCGACCCACGTGAACCTTAAAAGAAACCCAAATTTGCACATGACTAACATGCAAACAACCGCCTGCAGCATTAATAGTTCACCCAAAAATGAAAATTATCCCATAATTTACTCACCCTCAAGCCATGACTTTCTTCTTTCAGCCAAACACATCCAGAGTTATTTTAAATAATATCCTGGCTCTTCCCAGCTTTGTAATGACATTGAATAGTTTTTGAAGCTCCAAAAAGCGCATCCATCCATCATAAAAGTAATCCATATGACTCCAAAGGGTTAATAAATGCCTCCTAAAGCGAAGTGATGGGTTTTTGTGAGAAAAATATCACGAGAGACTTGAGTTCCGATGAAAGGGTGACCTTTGACCTGACGTATGACATAGCGTAAGCTTAAGTGAGAACTGACAAACACCGAAGCGCAGAGGATAGAGCAAAACACCGGTCACAAATTAGAAGTCTAAAACGAGAAGTTTTAAAGAAAAATGTTCGATATAAGAGAAGAGGAGCTACGTCCTACGTAAGGTCAAAGGTCACCTTTTCGCTGGAACTCGACTCTCTTGTGAACGCGCATATGGCAGCTGGCAGAAGCCAGTGATTATAGTTCAGAAAGTTTTAAATATGGATATTTTTCTTAAGAAAAACCCAAAACATTGCTTCATTTCAGAAAGCATTTATTAACCCTCTGGAGTCGTATGGATTACTTTTATGATGGATGGATGTGCTTTTTGGAGCTTCAAAAACTCTGACACTATTCAACGCCATTACAAAGCTGGGAAGAGCCAGAATATTGCTTAATATAACTCTGATTGTGTTCGGCTGAAAGAAGAAAGTCATATACACCTAGGATGGCTTAAGGGTGAGTAAATTATAGGATCATTTTCATTTTTGGGTGAACTATTCCTTTAATCCAATGTTAAACCTTCAGATGACTCCATGCGCAGTTAAATATGTAATCCACCCTGTTTGAAAATGGTTAACTGTACAGTGACGTGTGGAGAGTGATTTAGCGTTCTTGGAAATCATGGGTTTTAATCAGTGATTACAAGCTAGGACACAAGCAGCAGGAAGTCCAACCAATCTGTGTACACAAGCAACTCAAATAGCCACTGTACAAGCAACACTGTACCTGGGGTACTTCTAAGTCAATGATCAACGTCACCTTCTCAAACAATCACTGAGCTACGGTAAATTGTGACTGAAGATGGCTCAGGTAGGAAGGTATACCCTAGGGGCTCGTTTCTACTAGTTTGCACAGGTTGAATGCTGTATGTTTTGTTGATAAATGGATCTGTGTTGAATGACCTTTCCCAGTCTCCTGGAGGGAGTTAAGGGATCTCATGGATCAGTGAGATCCATTTCATTCTCATTGTTCATACTACAGCAGGGATTTGGTGCAGCCCTTCAGCTGCAGGACTGTGACTATCGGCACCTCCCCTGCGAGAGGATTATGTCCCCCACCCATCTTCTTCTAGCCCCCCTTTGGAACGACAGGATTACAAAGCACTTCCATCGCAAGAACTAATCTACTCTCAGCCCTCCTATTTTTATGCTGGGATATCAAGCAACAGCATTTAGTGGACATTATCTGAGGTGACAAGAAATGACATGTCAAGAGATGTCTGGCAAGTTTTGGGTAGTTATGAATCAGCTGGAATAAAATCTGCCACGATATCTGCAAGCAATGCACTCTGGACCAAATTAGACAAGACTGGTTTCTGACTTTCACTGCATGATGTGAGCACCAGAAACAGTTACCACCCACCATTTACTACTGCTACCACAATGTTCATCCCTAGATAATCGCCCTTGTTCTGTGGAAACTCTTGGTTATGGTTAATCGTGTAAGAGTTTCACAGAACAAGTGTTACTTTTAGCGATGAGTCACAAAATCATACAGCAACTGACTAGTCATTTAGTAGGCTAGATTTTTTTAAATTATTTTAAAGGGGTGGTAAAACTCAGCCGGTAGAGTCATACACATTCAGATGGACATATTTGACCACTTTGTTTTTTGAGCGTTTTGCCACAAGCATTGTGTTAAAACCGTTTCTGTGGCACTTCGTCTAGCTGCTTTTGAGTACATAAATGCATCTTTAAAAATCTAAGAAACACAACCAATGAGGGCAAGTTGAATCTGAAATCAGCCTAATTGTACAGTGTTTCCTTAAAGTTGGCAAGAAATGGAAATTCACCTTTCTAGTTACATTTACAACAAGAAGAAACACTTTGAGATTTTTTTTCAAAAGTACATTAAAATCACCTCAGTAAGAACAAGGTATGTCCCAATTTGTGTAATTTTGTAGTATAAATAGTGTGAGTAGTGTGTTCACACTGAAAATACCAACACGAAAAAGTGCACTTTCAATACCCAAATGATGCACTTACCCGAAAAACACCAGGAAAGTTTGATAACAGTTACCACCCACTGTTTACTACTACTACCACAATGTTCTTCCCTAAAATTTGACTATGGTAGATAATCGCCCTTTTTCTGTGGAAACTCAAGTGTTACTTTTACCGATGAAACACAAAATCATACAGCAACTGACTAGTCATTTAGTAGCCTGGATTTTTTAAAATTATTTTTAAGGGTGGTAAAACTCAGCCGCTAGAATCATACACATTCAGATGGACATATTTGGCCACTTTGTTTTCTGAGTGTTTTGCCACAAAAGTTGTGTTAAAGGGTTAGTTCACCCAAAAATGAAAATTCTGTCATTTATTACTCACCCTCATGTCGTTCCACACCCGTAAGATCTTCGTTCATCTTCAGAACACAAATTAAGATATTTTTGATAAAATCCGATGGCTCAGTGAGGCCTGCATTGCCAGCAAGATCATTTCCTTTTTCAATGCCCAGAAAGGTACTAAAAACATATTTAAAACAGTTCATGTGACTACAGTGGTTCCACCTTAATGTTATGAAGCGACAAGAATACTTTTTGTGCATCAAAAATAACAAAATAGCAACTTTATTCAACAATATCTAGTGATGGGCGATTTCAAAACACTGCTTCATGAAGCTTCGAAGCTTTATGAATCTTTTGTTTTGATTCAGTGGTTCGGAGCGCAAATCAAACTGCCAAAGTCACGTGAACTATTGAAGTTTCAAAACACTTATGACGTAACGAAGCCTCATTCACTGAAATCATGTGATTTTGGCACTCTGAACCAATGATTCAAAACAAAAGATTTGTAAAGCTTTGAAGCTTCATGAAGCAGTGTTTTGAAATTGCCCATTACTAGATATTGTGGATTAAAGTCGCAATTTTGTTATTTTTGGTGCACAAAAAGTATTCTCGTCACTTTATAATATTAAGGTTAAACCACTGTAGTCACATGAACTGTTTTAAATATATTTTTAGTAGCTTTCTGTGCATTGAAAAAGGGAGTGTTATTGCTGGTGATGCAGGCCTCGCTGAGCCATCGGATTTGATCAAAAATATCTTAATTTGTGTTCCGAAGATGAACGAAGGTCTTACGGGTGTGGAACGACATGAGGGTGAGTAATTAATGACAGAATTTTCATTTTTGGGTGAACTAACCCTTTAAGACCGTTTCTGCTGCACTTCGTCTAGCCGATTTTGAGTACATAAATGCATATTTAAAAATCTATGAAACACAACCAATTAGGACAGGTTGAACCTGAAATCAGCCTAATTGTACAGCATTTCCTTAAAGTCAGCAAGAAATGGAAATTTACCTTTCTGTCTCTTACTAGTTGAGCTACAAGTGGCGCTTTTCCACTGCATGGTACAGCTTGTTACAGCTCACTTTTGGGGGGTTTTCCACTGTGTACAGTACCTACTAGTACCTGGTACTTTTTTAGTACCACCTCGGTTGAGGTTCCCAGTAAGCCTAAATATGTGATGTTTAAACACTGCAGATCACTGATTGGTCAGAGAGAATCGTCACTACCAATGTCATTGGATTTGCGACACAAGACACTAAACCCGCTAGATTGAAATAGTCAGCAACAGCCACTGCAGGATCATTTGTTCGCAGTTTGCACGACTTTTTTGTAAACGACTTGCTTTAAATGACAGTCGCACGCAACTTGAAAAAAGAAATGGCTGTGTCGTGGTCAGTAGACGAGGTGGTGGCGCAACTATAACGATCAGTCTATAATTCCACCCACTTTGAAGCAGTACTAAACTGCAATGGAAAAGCAAACCAAGCCAAAGTAAAGCGAGCCGAACTGAGTCGCGCCGAGCCAAGTCGTTCCACGCAGTGGAAAAGCACCTAAGGACACATTTACACACAAGAAGAAACACTTTGAGATATTTTTTCAAAAGTACATCAAAATCACCTCAGTGAGAACAAAGCGTGCCCCAATTTATTTGGACCATGCGCCTACTACTAATTTTGTAGTATAAACAGTATGAGTAGTGTGTTCACACTGAAAATTCCAGCAAGAAAAAGTGCACTTTCAATACCCGAATGATGCACTATAATGTTGGACACCATGTACTCAATTGTCGCAGCTTTCCTTACAAAGCAAAAGGGGAGGGTCTATCAGACTCCAATGTTGGATGACAAAATACCCATTTAAACCTTATACACGCTGAATACATATTGCATTGTATAAGTGCATAGTGTATAGTTCGTCATTTGGGACACAACTTCAGTTTACCTATAAATGACGCACTTGACTAATGCAAAAGATGGTCTTGGTAAACAGCACTAACAATGCTCATGTTGAGAAAAGGGCTCTCGTGGCTGATTGTGTGGCGTCTTGTGCTCGCAGCAGGTGAGATTCTGCAAGCCGAGTGTGCTTGGAGTTTACTTTGGGATCCTAATGAGATCTGGCACTCCCATGAGAGCCCTTACCTGAGTACGTGGCACCAACTGGTGACAGCAGTGCTAGAACTCCCCCAGGGCCACCCACCGGTCCTTTTTACACCTGTCAGCCTGCTGCTAATGGGCCGACCGTACAGCTAGCACAATAACGGTGCTCAGCAGCCACCGCAGGCGTGAACAATCCTCTCAGTATGGATAGAGAGTCTGATTTTCTGCCTGCCATGTCACACACTGGCATCCTGTATCAACTTTGACATGTTTTCTGATTGACCAGCACCGCCTCTTGAGGTGGGCTATCTTCTCGAGGAGATATCTTTCTGATGGATGTGAAATCGAGTGCAGAGTTTGAGCATAAATCAGTCAACAGTATGAAAGAAACCAAATTGCTGCTGGAAAAGTGCAGAGCAGACACGAAATTTAACTAGTGATTGACACTTATCTTTCACATCTAGTTTATAATATTAGCCCTAACCGGGTATGGAATAACTTAATCTAGAGGAGCATTCCTAACCTTAAATGACTTTTAAGAAAACTATGCTGCATGCGCAACACACAAACAGCATGAAAAACCATGCTTATCGGTGAGAGGATGAACACCTCAGAATGTAAATTGTGTTTCCAAACACTTTCAGTATAGCATCCATAAAAAAGTAATCAAACATTTTTCATTTCCTCAGCAGATTTCTTGCATCACCTCATTTCAGCACTGCATCACATTTTTTAATCTAAGGCCTCATGAATCTCAATTACAGTAGGTTGTAGGTAATATTCAGTCTAGCAGAAAGTTTATACATTCATACATTTAAACGGATCGGTTATTCTGCACACCTACGAAAGGTCAGTGAAACCAACTATACAGTACTCCTAAAAAACATCACACGATTTGATTCCATATAAAAGATCAAATCTAATGAGGCATATACAACACAGCAAGGCAGAAAGTTAAAGGTAGACAGACATTTCCAAAATGTTTAGGCATCACCACTGTGGCTTTTAAATGCTACTTTTACAGTGCAAAGGTAGAGATAAATGTGTGTTCTTTTCAACAGAGTAAATCAAAAGCCTTTATTAAAATACAAAATAAAGCTCCAACATCTGGTACAAATGGGGAGAGGCAGTTTATGAAAACCGACTGCTCGGCCATTTTCTGTCATTTAGAGTTTTTGAAAAAAAAGGAGCTTGTTAAAACTGATCTCCTGTACATTCAGAATTCAAGAATCGAATACCTTTATGAATTGTCTACAGTTCATGAGTTGGAATTTTTGAATGACAGGAAGAGGAATTCACCAACATTCAACAGTCACACAAGAGGAAGTCCACTACTCCACTTCAGAAGGATCATATTGCAACATCCTTAAATTAAACAAATATTTAATTTTGACTAAATCATACTCATTTTAATTCATTACATTTTTTTTTAGATAACTTTACAGTTTTGGGCTTAAAAAGTAAAAGTATTTATTCTTTTACAAACAATGAATATATACACTATATTGCCAAAAGTATTGGGACACCCCTCCAAATCATTGAATTCAGGTGTTCCAATCACTTCCATGGCCACAGGTGTATAAAATTGAGCACCTATGTATGCAGACTGCTTCTACAAACATTTGTGAAAGAATGGGTCGCTCTCAGGAGCTCAGTGAATTCAAGCGTGGTACCGTGATAGGTTGCCACCTGTGTTGTCCATTCGTGAAATTTCCTCACTACTAAATATTCCACGGTCAACTGTTAGTGGTATCATAACAAAGTGGAAGCAATTGGGAACAACAGCAAATCAGCCACGAAGTGGTAGGTCACGTAAAATCACAGAGCGCATGCTGAGGCGCACAGTGCGCAGAAGTCGCCAACTTTCTGCAGAGTCAATAGCTACAGACCTCCAAACTTCATGTGGCCTTAAGATTACCTCAAGAACAGTGTGTAGAGAGCTTCATGGAATGGGTTTCCATGGCCGAGCAGCTGCATCCAAGCCTTACATCACCAAGTGCAATGCAAAGTGTCGGATGCAGTGGTGTAAAGCACGCCGCCACTGGACTCTAGAGCAGTGGAGACGTGTTCTCTGGAGTGACGAATCACGCTTCTCTGTCTGGCAATCCCATGGACGAGTCTGGGTTTGGCAGTTGCCAGAAGAACGGTACTTGCCTGACTGCATTGTACCAAGTGTAAAGTTTGGTGGAGGGGGATTATGGTGTGGAGTTGTTTTTCAGGGGTTGGGCTTGGCCCCTTAGTTCCAGTGAAAGGAACTCTTAATGCTTCAGCATACCAAAACATTTTGGACAATTTCATGCTCCCAACTTTGTGGGAACAGTTTGGGGATGGCCCCTTCCTGTTCCTACATGACTGCGCACCAGTGCACAAAGCAAGGTCCATAAAGACATGGATGAGCGAGTTTGGTGTGGAGGAACTTGACTGGCCTGCACAGAGTCCTGACCTCAACCCGACAGAACACCTTTGGGATGAATTAGAGCGGAGACTGCGAACCAGGCCTTCTCGCCAACATCACTGCCAGACCTCACAAATGCGCTTCTAGAAGAATGGTCAAAAATTCCCATAAACACACTCCTAAACCTTGTGGAAAGCCTTCTGCTATAGCTGTTATAGCTGCAAAGGGTGGGCCAACTCCATATTAAACCCTACGGATTAAGAATGGGATGTCATTAAAGTTCATGTGCATGTAAAGGCAGGCGTCCCAAAACTTTTGGCAATATAGTGTGTGTGTATATATATATATATACACACACACATATATATATATACACACACACACACACACACACACACACACACGCATATAAAATATAGCCTAATACCTGTCAAAAGTTTGGAAACTACCATTTTTTTAATGTTTTTGAAAGAAGTCTCTTATGCTCTGCAAGGCTGCATTTATTTAATTAAAAATACAGTAAAAACAGTAATATTGTGAAATATTATTACAATGTAAAATAATTGTTTTCGATTTTAATAAATTTAAAAATGTAATTTATTCCAATGATGGCAAAGCTGAATTTTCAGCATCATTACTCTAGTCTTAGGTCACATGATCCTTCAGAATTCATTCTAAAATGCTGATTTGCTGCTCAAGAAAAACTTATTATCAATATTATCAATGTTTCTTAAATTTCTTAAAAATCTTAAAATTATCAATGAAAATAGTTTTTGCTGTTTAACATTTTTGTGGAAACAATGATACCATTCAAACATTTGTGATAAGATTAAAAAAAGAGAGAAATTAAAACTTTTATTCATCAAGAATGCATTAAATTGATCAAAAGTGACAGTGAAGACATTTATAATGTTACAAAAAAATCTATTTCATAAATGCTTTAATAAATTTAATAAATAAATTTAATAAATGCTGTTCATTGAGCTTTCTGTTCCTGAAAAAAGTATCACCATTTCCACAAAAATGTAGAGCAGCACAAGGGCCAAATAGTACCAATTATTAGTATTAGTGGCATTACTAGCATATTATACATATTTTCATAATCAACTAGTTAATTTTAATGACTAGTCAGTTTTAAGGAAACCCTGAATAATTAAGTTGATATAAAGTCCAACAGACACCAGCTTCAAAAACAGCTAGACGGAGAACAACAGAATGAAAGAGAATGCAGGGATCTTGAGACACAATTATAAAACAGCTGAACTATTTTTAACTTGATACGTTCATGATGCTGAATGCTTCTGTACATAGAGCAACAATCAAAAAATAGTGCAGACTGAATCTAAGAAGTCACAGTTCATGCATAATAATGAACACATCACTTAGAGCAGCCAATCACAGTAATTGTAATTCATTGAAGGCTATGTAATTGTTAGAAAAGCAGTGTTTTGATGGCTGTGGCAGTGCTGCTTTACAGGGAAGACACAAACAGAAATAGTTTACCATGCCAAGCACTGTCAGCACACTAGACACCTCTGAGAAGTTTCTCTTTATTCATCCCCTTTGAAACAATGCTGCTAAAAATATTAACTACAAAAATATAAATAAACGAGAAGATCTCAGACTCCTAAATGACAATGTTGGATGAAATACCCCATATGTTGTTGGTGGCTATGGTTACATGTTTAAAGGCAATTTATACTTTATACAATTATACAATTTATACCCATAAAACATGTTATCATACCCACAACATGAATGCGTATTTTTATTACATAAATTCATATATAAAATTACAGTTCTGGATCTTGTTTTCGAGCTTAATTTAAATTCAAAAAGTCAATTCTGAAAGGCACACAACACTAATGCACCTCTTCTTTTTAAAATTATGAGACGGGTGTTACCATAATTATCTTTGTGAAACTTGTATTGGCATTATATTATACAATATATTGTGACTATCCATGCATCTTTGAACATAATAAGTAAGCCTCTAGTGGACTCAGTAAAAGCCAGTATTCTGAAATATTACTCCTAAGAATGAACCAAATGCCCTTGCCATAGGCACCTGACATTTAGACTGGTCGCCCCATTTGCCAAGCCCAACACAAAGGGCTGAAATGAGAAACAGTGGCTCTGTGAAGTTAAATATTAGCTATTTAAATGAGTCTTTTGTAGTGCAGACCTCTCGCCATTTCTCTCCAGTAAAAGTGCACATTAACCGTTCACCCATTCCTTTCATCTGGTAACAAACAATATTCAGAGCTTTCATTTGAGCTCATATATTCTTATTATCTAAATTGCTTTTGAAATCGTGCACCCACAGGCCTAAAAATGATTGCAATAAAAGCAGGATTGCGAAAAGATACTGGCAAATGTCATTTTCAAAAAGTAGAAAAAGTGCACAAATGATCATTCAAATCATACAACAAAAGTGGAAACTTAACTCAAACTCAGATGTTAAAGGGATAGTTCACCCAAAAAAGAAAAAGATGTTTCACAGTGTTTCTGCAGGTTTTAGATTTAAGACTTTTTAAAGACCTTTTTAAGACCAAGTAAAAAAAAAAAATAAGGAAAAAGTCAAGGGAACACAACATGTCAGTATGTTCTCTAAATGTAAATGTCTAGGGAGAACACAATGAGTTGTATTAGCAACACTTCCAAGTTTCAAAATACAACTTCCTACCAATTACCATTACTTTTTAGTTCATGTTACAAAAATTAGCTTAAGGTTTGAATACCTGCTCACAACCACTAGAATATGGACATGCTGCTGCTGCTGCAAAAAAGTGATGTTCTTGGTGTTCTAGTATTTTTGTCTTGATTTCCAGTGAAAATATCTAAAGATTCTTAAATCAAGATACATTTACTTGTAGGGGTGTAACAATATATTGTGTCACAATATATCGCAATACAAAAATGCAACAATATGCATCGTGGATAGTGACAATATGTATTGTGTTGTGTACAGTTCACCGAAAATGAAAATTAGTTTTAGTGTCAGTTCTACATTAAAGTACCATTTATAATGTTGAATATAATGTGTAATAATGCAATGGGGGAATATTTGTGGGTCCTGATAATGCCAAATGTCTTGTGTTACCAGTAAAAAGTGGCCTACATTTTTTTGTAGATGACAGAGTGCAAGCATGTTCGTATTTTTCTGTATTTTCAGCGCTAGAATCATGAATATTCTTATTCTGGTGTCACCATTGTCCTGTGAAATGGGTTACCAGCACCAAGTCCAAGCCTATTCATTTCCACCCCCAATGTTATACCAAATTTATCATTTTAATCAACAGTTAATTTTTTGTTAACCTTACCATATGTCTTGAAGTATCGCAATAATATTGTATCATGAGTTCAGTATCGTGATATGTATCAAATCGTGACATGAGGGTATTGTTACACCCCAATTTACTAGAGAAGAAAAGAGGTATAAGATAAGACGTCTTGTTTTCTGTGAAACTGATCAAAATAAAGTGAGTTTATAATTAAAAAAAGAACAAATATCTGCCAATGGGCTCAGAAAAATCAACTTAATTCAAAGCTTAATTCAAAACCATTGACATATACTGTATTGGTTTTTGCTTTAAGTGTAAACTCAGTTAATTTTGTCTTAATTTCTCAGAAAACAAGACTTCATGTCTTCATTTTGCTTCTCAAGTAAATGTATCTTGATTTAAGGATGTTAAGATATTTGTACCAGAAAACAAGACAAAAATACTGAGGAAGATATTCATTAACTTGCAACATTTAATGCCATGACTTAATGAATTTAAGCCTTTCTGCTCTGATTTAAGACCTTTTTAAAGGGTTAGTTCACCCAAAAATGAAAACTCATCATTTACTCACCCTCATGTTGTTCCAAACCTGTATGAGTTTCTTTCTTCTGTTAAACACAAAAGAAGATATTTTAAAGAATGTTGGTAATCAAACAGTTGACAGTAGCCATTGACTTCCATAGTAGGAAAAAAATACAATTGCAAGTTAATGGCTACCGTCAACTGTCTGGTTACCAACATTCTTCAAAATATCTTCTTTTGTGTTCAACAGAAGAAAGAAACTCACACAGGTTTGGAACAACATGAACAACATTTTTGGGTGAACTATCCCAAAACCCTGATTTCAAAGAAAGTTGAAACTTTTTGTCCATACAACTAAATTCAATGAGGTTAAAAACAAGATAATCTTTCAAAAATAACTTCCTTTGTGTTCAGCAGAAGAAAGTGAGTCATAAAGGTTTGAAATGGCATATGGGTGAGAAAATGATGGCAGAATTTTTATTTTAATTTGGGTGAACTGCATATAATTGTACTTGTGCCTAAAGCTCACATAGTAGGCAAAGCAGGATGTTTTCAGTCTAAAAGTAGCTGGAACCAGAAACTGCATTACACCACCTCTCTATGATGCTGTACACAGCTGTAAAGCTGTCATTTGATACGATTCAAACAGACAGGTTTTACAGGTAATCAGACTTTTACAGTAAGTCCCTGAAAAGCAAAACACATGCTGCAACAATGGGAGGAGTGGCGATATATCTGCAAGCGGCTATATAAACAAAATTCTTTTTGGCAGCATCATCGTCATAATTGTGCACTCCAGAACACAGTCGAGAAAAACGATCTAGGCGTGCAGCTAAACAGGCCAAGTGAGATCACCAAACCCAAGTTATGCTTGGGCATGAATAAGACAAAACTAGACCAATACCTTCAGCCACAAAAGACGGCTATCATTATCACATCAACCTCTGTCTGACCCCCGAGATTATTCACAGGGGCAATAAATCTGATTTGAGAGAAGAGCAGCAACAGGCAAGCCAGCGTTACTCGATTATGTCCACAAGATCCCTCCAGAAGGGCAAATTGTTTCTATGTTGCCTGCAAACCGCACACAGACCTTCAGCCAACAGTCATGTAATGTAATTAGGGCACAGAGAGGCTGAGCTCAGTGATTAAGCAATCAATTACAGCACAAGTTCTTCCTCTCCTTACCAGAGACATGACTCACTGCCACTGGGTAGAAAAAACCTTCTCTAGACCCTCTTCCTCTTTCTAAGAACCTGATATTACAGAATTGCATCCAAACAAGGGATATGAAGAACTACATATTTTTGGTTTAGGGTGACATGAAGGTCTTAAAGAGATAGAACACTGTAATCATTTACTCACCCTTAAGTCATGTCAAACCTGAATGACTTTCTTTCTTCTGTGGAACACAAATGAAAAATGCTTTTTTTAAAATTATTTTACAATGAAAGTCAACACTGTAAAAAACATTTTTCATTTTAAGTTCTAAATAAAACAAAGATTATTGGGTTGTGTTTTACAAGAAAATATTTCAATTCATGTTCAATTCAATGTGTAACTTGCCGCTTCTTTGCAACAGTTTGTGAAATTTACAAGCAATTTCAAACTTTCAAAGTAAATCCTACACCAATTTTTTTTTTTTCAATGAAATGTTGTTTGGACCACAACATTCTACAAAATATCTTCTTTTGTGTTCCACAGAAGAAAAAGTCATACAGGTTTGGAACGACATAAGGGTGAGTAAATGATGACTGAATTTTCATTTTTGGGTGAACTATCCCTTTAAAACTTGGGTTGTTTTGGGGTTCACCTGTTCACCTGAAGCCGCCTTTTCACTGTCTGCAATCTTCAGATACAATTGTCGCAATTCTAGTCACACAACAATTGTTTACACAACTTTAAGCAGTGAAAAGATGGCTTAAGGTCCCGATATACTCATGGCGAAGTTCTTTTACGTTCTTCGCTAAGGAATAAAAATAAATTCGAATTATGTGACCAGCGATATAATGTTAGTGAACATCCAACGCAGACCACACTGCACACTGTAAATATGTGCTACGCACTATCCTCTCAATAACAAAATAAATAGACAACTAAAATTACAGCGGTGAGAAAGCAGCAGTTAAAGAGATAGTTCACCCAAAAATGAAAATTGTCCCATGATTTACTCACCCTCAAGCCATCCTAGGTGTATATGACTACCTTCTTTCAGATGAACACAATCAGACATATATTTAAAAATATCTTGGCTCTTCCAAGCATTATAATAGTGGTGAACGGGGGGGCCTGTTTTGAAGCCGAAAAATAAATGTATCCATCCATCATAAATATAATCCTTACGGCTCCAGAGGGTTAATAAAGGCCTTCTGAAGAGAAGCGATGGGATGTTATAAGAAAAATATCCATATTTAAAACATTAAGAATTAAAATAATAAGCTTCCGCCAGACGACCGTACGCATACTGCACAAGTCGACTTGCGCCACAAGAGTAACCCCCTGATGTGATGTATGACGCGGGATGTAGGAGTAGCGTAAGCTTAGATGCTTCTCGCGGTTTAACAAATATGGCTGGGCAACAAACTTAAGCTCCTCTTCTCTCATAACGAAATCCGATGACATTTCTCTTTAAAATTTCTCATTTTAGAATTCTAATTCATGACTGGTGTTTTGTTTTGCTCTATCCTCTGTGCTTGGGTCAGGGGTTACCCTTCCGCCGCAAATCGATGCGTACGGCCGTCTGCCGGAAGCTAGTTATTTTACTTTATAAAGTTTTAAATATGGATATTTTTCTTACAAAAACCCATCGCTTCGTTTCAGAAGGCCTTTATTAACCCCCTGAAGCTGTATGGATTATTTTTTTGATGGATGGATGCATTTTTTTTTTGGGCTTCAAAACACGCCCCCTGTTCACTACCATTATAAAGCTTGGAAGAGCCAGGATATTTTTTAAATAAATCTCTGATTGTGTTCGTCTGAAAGAAGATAGTCATATACACCTAGGATGGCTTGAGGTTGAGTAAATTATGGAATAATTTTTATTTTTGGGTGAACTATCCCTTTAAGGAAGCATCTGATCATAGCGACGTGAATATGTTTGCACCAGCTCTGCAATTCGCAGTCACATTTACTAATACAGCACTTTATACAATTGATTGCTTAAAAGCAAGCAGCTTTACTGTATTAAACATAAAAAGCAGTGTCAGTGTCTCTTTCAATTAGAATTACAAATTGTCTTTACTTGCGGACATAAGTCTGACCTCGACGGACTGAACAGAAGAAATGAACTGGAGAAGACTTCCACGTCAAAGAAGGTGGAGCCTCAGAGCCACACCTACCTATTACATAATCATCCCGGACCATTGGAAGTTCGAAGGTGTTAACCAGCAAGAGCGAACTTTTAGGGAAAGTTTGATTTGGCAAGCTTCTTCAAACTCCTGAAACAAACACCAAACAAACTTGTTCGAAATTTTGTTCGAAATTACATCATACTAGTTTTTTTTTTGATTTCGCTTTAAGTATATCAGGGCCTTTAAGGGGTCATTTGCATGAAGCATATTCTTCTGTTCAAAAACAACTAGAGGGAGCGCAATCGAATGGTTCTTGAGGTGCTTTTGTAAGTTGAACTATTTTCAACTTGACATGCTGTCTTAAAACCACAAAAAAAATGGCAGTGATGCTTTAAATGGCATTAATTAAAAGATGCAACTTTTCCAAGAGGTTTTTACAATGAAAAACCTAAAGGCTAAACCTAAAGTACAGCATGCAAATTAAAGCACCACCATTAACAATTTCAAATTGACCATTGTGACCCTCATAAAGGCCTCATAAGACTTTACATGCTGATGTGCAAGCATCTTTGAGGAACTCAGAAAGATGGTCATTCTTTTCTATATCACACAGACATGACTGTAGTGTACAGTCACAGCGTTACACAATAAGGGCCTCTGCTCGGCAGCAAAGCGAGTACTAAGATGACAAAGTCTGTGGTGACCACTTGGGCCAGTCTTAGCAGAACACAGGAAATTCATCACTTCTCTAAAGCAGAACAGGACAGGCTGAGAACGTTTTCACAAGCACAACAGAGAACCTCTCCATTAACAAACAGAAACATGCTATAATTAGAACACAAACAATTAGGAAGAGCAAATATCAGGATGACTGACAGGTGATCTTCCAACAAAAAGTACCAAAACATTTTTGTTGAAGCACCTTGGTGTACCTTATAAAGACCACAATATGGTAAGCATTCAGTACCACGGTATATTTCACAGTATTAGAAGGCTGTGATTCTCATTGCTGGCATGTAGAGGCATATTAGCTTTGCATCAATTCACTTTAGAGGTGCAGACACAAACAATGGGACGTCCCTAAAAACAAGACTTTTTATTCAATGCTGAAAAGAAAGGACAAATTTGCAATGAGATGGGGTGGATGTGGATACCTGCGAGATGATGTATCTTTTCAGACATTCTTCACAAACGGCCTTTTTGCAACAGTGTAGCGGCATGATTTGTTTGTCATCAAGACAAATGCGACATGTTAACACAACAGATAAACTGTTGTCAGCATTATAAGAGTTGTTTATTCCAGACACCATCAGGTCGGAGACTGTATAGGGCTCTGGATAGGGATCATGGTCCAGTTCTGAATTTGGCAAGTCAGTGGGAGGTAAAACCAGCTCATCTGATGATGATGATGATGAAGAAGATGTAGTCTCATGATCATTTGTTGTTTTCTCAACAGGTATCCTATAATTATCATTGGCAATACAGTATACAGTGCAGTAAACATGCTCTTTTGATTGGCTGGGATATTCTTCACCACTCTTCAAATCAATATTATAATCAATATGATGATTCCCATCAGTATTTCCCAATCTTGAGTTGCTCTCCATGTCTTGTTGGAGACTTTTTGTGCTACATTGCATCCTTTCATCATCCGTTTCATGATCCAAATCGTTCAGTTTGATGCCAGATCCTACTTTCTCCAGGTCTTTGGGATCTTCTGGATCTTTGATAGAACCAAAATTCCTTCTTAAAATATCCACGGCTCTTATGTTTTCCCTCTCGTTATTTTCTTTATTATTGCCTCCCGGCTCATGTTTGTGTTTATGAAATTCCAAAACATCCTTCGAGGATAATGATGATGATGGCACCTTCGTCTCGCTGCTGCGGACATCCTGGCCGAAATCAGTGCTCCGTATCCCGCTGGATACATGGACAGATTCCCCGTCGCGTCCCGTATAACCGGGCATATTTTGCGCGGTGACATTCAAACGCACGGAAGAGTCATCTTCCATTCCCGAGCGGTCAACTTTCCATTTGTGCCAAACACACACAGTCCGGTTTCAAACTCACAAACTAAAAACAGAGCCAGTAACTATTATACCACTTCCGGGTCCGAAATCACGAATCCTACTACGGCGAAGCTTCGGCTTATGAATATTAATTAAGCCACGGTGACGTTGCTTGGTAACGTCCCAATGACACACGTTTGTCTTATGAATATAAATTAGGCAGCTTTGACGTTGTGTCGTCGCCTTCCAATGGCAAACACTTTGTTTATGAATATTAATAGAATCCTTCGGCATAGTAGGATTAATACATTCACAGCCGGGGGTTTCTTATGCTACTTTTGTTTAGGCTCTACTATGTGAAAACTATTACTGTTTATAACCTATTAAATGCGTCACATCAAGACTGAAGGAAACTTTTGAACCTTCTTAGAATCTCTTTGAATTATTACCACTGTGAATGTTTTACTCTACGTCTTAGTGTACTTTTGATATTTTGATTAGCGTCATCTATAGTTATTATTAGCTATATCTGTTGTAATCCTACCCTTTCCCATCATGTCAATCTTATTTTGATTAATTTAATGTGTCTAGACACTAGAGGGAGGTAGAGCGTAAGTAAACGAATCTCACTTTGCAAGCTGGTTCTGCTTTGGTGCTTCACATGATAAGAATGTCAGGAAAAAGAACGACATAAGCAAAAGCTGAGAGTGATGTTTCTTTGGAAGAGTAGAAGGTAAATTAACCCAGTAATAGGTCACAGTGGGCATGTTGTACATGCTGAATCATCAATCCGCCCTACCTTGTTGATCTCTTTTAGGATAAAGAGGCCCCAGGGTCCCTGATGATATTTGCACATTCACAGCATCTTTAAGCCTTGCAAGGTCAGAAATCTTCATCTATAAGCAAAAAGGAAATAAAAATAGTTGCCATTGCTAATAATGTTAATAATACAATATATTGTGTGGAGCATAACTTATGCAGCATGTTATGAATTTTATTTATTGATATGCATTAGTAAGCAATGCTCAATTTGTTTAACATTTTGCAAGCACATCAAAACACAAGATTGCTATTCTTTCAGAAAGTGCTCTGCTTCCCAAGATGGCTTTTTAAACTGAGCATGTTAGACAAATCCTAGTCACTGTTGTGTGGCAATTTATAAAAGCGTGACACAAACCCGTCATTAATTAATAAATCAAAATCAGGGGCATTAGTCATGCTTAAACGTCCATCTGTTAGGAGGCTTATTTTAAAAATTCTAAGGAGTGACCATCTGTTATTAACTGTGATGAATCAAAGAGGGGTCACAGTGTCACAGAACGCATTCAAGCACATGTCACACATTCAAAGCAACCGAATCCTGCTCTACACGGAGGCTCATTTCAGTTCTTGAAGCACAGAGCCCCTCCCTGCCTATCATCTATATTCATATTTGCTGCCATTTTAGTGGATATAAAAGGTTGGATACAAAGATTGCCTGTGAAATACTCGCCATCACAATGCCAGGTGCTTCTGGGTGGTTGCCAGGGTGTTGGTATGCAGTTGCTAAGGTGTTCTGACTGTTTTTTAGCATGATGCTTTGTAGTTGCTAGGGTGTTGCTTGCCGTCCTACGTCTCTATGATATTCTGGCCTCCAGATTTGGCTTAGGTCTCTTCTTCAATTCTTTTTTTTTTTTTTTTGGTGCTCAGGCAAAAATGTTACACTTACAAAAACAATAGCATACCTCTTTTCAACAAGCTGCACAATTTTAGGTTTCATTCATGTCTGTAGATACTTTAGATGTGCTGCTTTAAAGTTTAGGAACAACTCCTAAGTAATATGAGAAGTAATAGGCCTAATAGTGATTTTTGCCTAATTATTAGCAAGCACCACTAATTGTAATTATAATAATTAAAACTAGCCTGCACTATGTAGGCTAACTGTTTTTGATTAAAAAAAAACAAAAAACAACAACAAAAAACAACAACAACTAACCAAACCAAAATGTTATTAATGAGAAAGTGCCAATAAATAAATAAATAAATTAAAAATTACATTTTGACATAGGTACAATTTATATTTTGGAACTGTCGGGACGGATTTCGCGGGATATTGCATACATACCTCATTCGCCCGTGCGTGTCACGTGGTGCGTCGCATACCATGAAGCTGAAAGTTTGTTGTCAAAACGACCGAGAAAAACTGACAATGGATGGATCATTCAGGTGTGCAACAAAGAAAAAGTTATTTCTGTGTCTGTACGCTTTGAGTCGAAGCACAGCCAAAACATTCATTAAGCATACGCACAAATGTGTGCGTGAAATCTTCGTACGAAAGTTTTCACTAACAAATCATGATTCACCAAAAACTTTTGAACTAATATTTATTCTAAAATTAGGCTACTAAAAAATCTGGGAACTAGGCCTACGTAAACCACAAAAAGCACTTTCTCTGTGAGGCCTTATTTAATCATGATTATTTCATCTTAACATGACTCAATAATTATATAATATTTTATACGACATTATATAATAAAATTAATAAATAATGCAATTTAATTTCATCTTAAATATATTTCATCATATACAGTAAGAAAAGAGTAAGAAAAGCTGCGTTAATAGATTCAGCTGCGAGGTTTCTCTGAATAACGCAGATATAAGCGTATGTAGGCCTACAGCTAGCTTATGAGAGGTCTGTAATCTGGGTCTGTAGGCCAATAACAGATGTTTATTGTGTTTGAACTGGTTTTGAGAATGACACACTTGGCATTGCTCGAGGATCTGGCAAAAGCGCGTCTGCAGAGAGCGGCATGTTTAACAAGGGTGACGAAAGCCCTTATATGGAGATGGTTTGGGCGTGTTTTATGCAAATGACTCATTTAGAATACTCCAAATAAGACACTTTTCACAGACCGTGATGACGCGTTTTAACGGTCATCAGCATCGTAAATCTTGCAACGTTTTTTATATTTTCATTTTTTTTTTAAATGTATGTACATTTATAACACTATACTTAGTATTATATTACCTTTGCATCAAATTCCAAAAAAAAAAAAAAAAAAAAAAAAAAAAAAAAAGTTAACGCTGCTGTGAGGGTGTTTCTAATACAGCGGCTATGGAGTTACGGTAAAGTTGACATCTTTCTCTCTTCTGACTTCCGTTATCAATCTCTATTTTTTTCCTCTTTTTGAAAGTTGTTGAGTGTTTCTTTTGATATTTGAGCAAATGGGAACACAAAAGATATATTTAATGTAGCCTATTCTCTCATTCACCGCTATAGAATTTTACCCAACTATGACGACTTCCGCTGCACATGTTGTGAACTAGGCGGAGATTATTCGTGAAAAGTTTTCCTTTGCTTACAAATACGAAATAATCAATTAGTGAATGAGGCCCAGTGTTATTCAGCAAAACATAGGCCTATGTTTTTTTTTTTTTTTTTAAACGCTAGAGGGCAAAAAGTTAGTGTAGCTTTGATAATCAAATTATAAGGGAAAACTTAAGAAACTTTGCACTGAGAAGCAATTAGCAATTAGATGATTGAGAAGCAATAGCAATTAGATGATTCATTCCTATAGTAAGTCATTACATTTTGTACAGTGCTCCCATTAATACTGTAGATAAAATATTATGCATCATAATAATGATTCAACTACTTATGGGGTCTGTGGCACAGAGCCCAGACTCTGTGTTTGATGGACAGGAATAAAACGATAAGGTAATGGGAGGGAAAGCTTATGCCATCAAAAAGTGCAGGGAACAGCTTCAGTGTCAGCAGCAAAACTGGTCTTTCATCCCCATATATCACCTCCTTCCACAGCACAACCTTTCTCTTCTCCTTAAAACACCATACAGTCTTTGTAAAAAATGGAATGTGGCGATAGGATGCTAGTTTTATTCCTCTAAAATATTGAAGCAAAATTGATTCCCGTTTTGCACGGTGGGTTTTCCGCACATCATCAATAGCTCTAAACGTTGTGGGGCTTTGCAGATTACGGCGTGACCTCCACGTGCAGCTCAAAGCGCAGTACACATACAGTATCTCAGTAGTTGAGATTGATTTCCCCCGCCTTCTTCACTCTCTTATTCCTTTAGATTTCCCCATTGGGTATCTGCTGAAGTGGGAACAAAGTGTTCCACAAGGCCATATTTTTTCCTTTTTTATTCCAAAAAAAGGTTTCACTGTCTTAACTAGATGCATTTATTCCAACATCAGCTTGCAGACTCTCAATTACATTCAAAAGCCACTTTGAAAAGATTTTCCGGAGCTCAGGTAACTGCATCACTGATTAGGTGTGTATATGCAATCTTTAATCACTTGCTTCCCACTGGGCAATTACACAGCGCATGACTGTAAAACAAACAAACGCAGCCTGTATGCCTTAAGCATTTACAAAAGAACAAAAGGCTGTGTGCAGAAGGAACATGTAATGTTGGAGCACATCACTGCTGCAATGAGAGAAAATTCAGGGCTTGCAGTGTATGATTGACAGCGGATTTCTTTTTAAGTGGAAGACAGTCATCATTGACAATGTCAAGGCTACAGTCTGTTGCTAGGCACAGTCGCTATGTGCTGTATGACACGTTACTATACTTAGAAATGACATAATAAAGCAAAGAAGTGAAGTAACAGAGAAAAGAAGCAAAATAAAGAGTCAGTGACACAGTCTGGTTTTATTTACAGTCATTCTTTAAAAGAAACAGAAATAGAAAAGGCCTATCTAATCAAAACGTAGCACTGAATCCAATGAAAACAACCTGGAAAACTGCTTAAAGCATCTACCATGAGTGTCATTTGTTTTCGAATATCATAATTGACCACTTAATTAACGAGAATGGTTACAGTATATTGTCAAATAAAAGCTATATTTTTGAATTTGTCCGGACCACTTCACAAAGAATTTAAACTAGTTTCTAAATCCATATTTTTATTTACAGTTTTGGTTAGAGCACTGTCATTGTGACATCACATACACTCCTGGGTAGAAGCATCATGCAAGATTTTTTGGAGGATATTCATTTTCATTCAGGTTTCTTTTCAGCTCAATAATTATGATAGTCAAATTTGACATTTAACACTGTCAAGTCTTTTATATGTTTTGATGCAGGGTAAATCTCACATAAGCTTAGACTGTGTCTTGCAAGTATATTGAGAACCAGAATATTTATTTTTTTGCTTTAACTTTGCCCTGTTTATTCTTTATAATAAAGTCTAATCAAGCACCATGTTGAATCAGGATGTATTTACAAATGTCTTAGAAGTCATTCGTACAGCAGCTAGACTGATGTAAGACTCGTTCATCTGGAATCGGATCTTTGAGTACTTTAGGCAATCAAGCACCTCCAAGCAATAAGAATTAAATAGATGAATCTCTTGAAAACATGTCCAGGTCACATTTCACCCCAAAATCCCCAAAAATAAAATAATAAATGGTCCTAAAAATACTTAATTTTTATCATTAGTAATGAGAGTCTAATGAGAATCACCACTGACAATTTTGGGAACTAATAAAACCATCTGTGGGCAGAGTTGGGCGTAACGCATTACAAGTAACTTGAGTAACGTAATCAGATTACTTTTTCAAGTAAATAGTAATGCAATGCATTACTTTTTCAATTTACAACAAAATATCCAAGTTACTTTTTTCACATTTATTGACGGACAGCTCTCCTGTCCCCATGTTGAGAGAAATAACGTGCTGAGGTGTTGTGTGTGCTGTGTGAACATGATGGTTATTGTAGTTCTAGACTGAATGTAAACATACATTTACTCATCTCGCACAAAAACATTCAGTATTCCTCAAAATGAATAAAAACAGTGAAATGCAATCTCAGAATTTTATGGAAACCTCTAATAATTAACTATATTAAATTACACAAATATACTTTATGTATTTATTTCTCACTTTATTAACCAATGTCTTTGCTGTTGACTTTCAATTATCTAATTCAACCTCACTAATAAGCAAAAATTACTTTTGATTAGATTTAGAAATCAGAGTGTTGAACTTCCTTCTCCTGTATCCTATTCTTCTTTGATCCAGAATGACAGCAGAGCTGAAAGGTTTGTTGAAAGGTTTGTTTGAGCTGCGCCCTCTACTGTTCAGGCATAAATATGCATTTCCTTCAGCCTGAGGCTTATTCTTTTCACTTTTAGTGTGAAAGGGTCTTTACATTTGCCATTTACAATTAGTTACTTTTTTAGGGAGTAACGCAATATTGTAATGCATTACTTTTAAAAGTAACTTTCCCCAACACTGTCTGCGGGAGCAGTTTGCCAGATCCGCGCTTCAGTTTTGAGAAAGTTATTTTTGTTTCGCAACCATGCACTTGTCCTGACAACATTCCATAGTTTTACATCTAATCACTTGCATTTCAGACTGGTATTACTGATGACTGATGTTTTGATTATGTTGTTGTGTTAATTTGGATGTAATAAATTCTTTTATTTGAGTTTACTCCGCTGTGTCGCCTTCCCTTAATGCCGCACCATTGAGCCAGGTGTGACATATGGGGGCTCGTCCGGGATCTTAACCCAGGACCTCTCGCACGACTCCAAAAGTCAGCAGCGATTATCACTGTGAGTTTGAACGCAGGATCAGGAATAGGAGGGACAGGACTGAGCAAAGATGGATGTGTACGACCCTCAAACTCTGGGAACTCTAGGAATTCTGGTGTTTGGTGGCTTCATTGTGTTCGCCACTATTGGCATTAAGCTCGTTTCAACTTTTTCCATGAAGGAGACATCTTACCAAGAAGCACTGGCCAAACAACAGCAAGACTCAGGCAAGACCCAACCCCAGCACTTTGACAAGAAGAAAAAGGCATCTGAAAAGAAAAACAAAACAACCCAAACCCACACAAAACAACTGAATCCTAACAATGTTGCAATATATATTTTCTTCTCATTACCACAATACCATACAGATGTTTTTTTTTAGTTCCCAAAATTGTCAATGGTGGTTCTTATTAGATTCTCATTACTGTAATATAGAACTTTTTATATTGTTATTTTTGCATTACAGCAATAAGAATAAGATCTTTGTGCATTACAGTAATATAATAAATATTAGAATTTATGATAAATTATAAATGAATTCCTTGTATTAATAAAAATAAATATAAAATCAAATCTTTTTTTGTTTATACAGCAAAATATATTTTCTCTATATTTTGATTTTGGGGATGAAATATAACCTAAATAAATATGTTTTTGAAAGGTTTTGTGAGATATACCCTTTCATAGTGTTATCATTCTTATTGAATCACATTACCCATTCAAACGTCACTCCATATTGAGTCGGATGCACAAAGACTGCAGGGAATTATTTGCCAGTGAGTTCTGGAGAGTGGTGCGGCTAAAATATCTTTATTAATTATCAAAGCCACTTAGCTTTGCCAGTGCAGTTCACAAGGGGTTTGATTAAACACAGCTCAGTCAGACCCTCGGTTTATGTACAGCTGTTCTGGGTGAGAGCAGATTGCCATTTATTGGAATGTTAACAGGATGTCATTTTAGGCACTTTCTCTACACCAAACCGCAGAAATATGTCAACCCCACACAGTTACTAGAATCAGTTTAAGGGAAAAGATAATATACAGTGGAGAAATACATATTTCATCATCCATTATCTGTTGAGGAAGGGGAAAATGCGTTATTCAGCTGTGTTTGGCATGGTAGTTTGACCGAAATGAAGACATTTCACGCTTTCGCGTATCATCCAAGGGCTACAATAGGCGCAGTATTTTAGGCGATTGAAAGTGCAGCATAAAAAGAAACTCTATTCTTGATATTCATTCAGGAAGCAGGTTACAAAAGAAGCCATACAGCACAGCTAAATCCAAGGGAAACACCTGAACAGCTTCAGCATTTTGCGCAATTCTAACCTCTCGCTTAAAAGTTGGGGAACAATTGCATTAAGAAATTATTTAGAGACTTGTTATTCTTGGGTTTCTGTTACTACACAAAACAAAACGCTTTAACCCAAGTAGACTCTTCCACACACCTCCTCGCACATCACATCACTACAAATACTGCATCTCTATCCCTATCCCCCCTCAATATGTACAGGTATATCGAAAAAGAAAGGCCCACTTACACGGCATAACAAATTATTAGTCTACTAGAAAAGAGTGAACACTGGCACACATGTTAAAAAAGGCTTAAAATAGAAAGAAGTTACAATTGGTTTTCTAATCGTTATCTTGTTAACAAGACTCAACACCGTCTTAAAAAACAACAATATTCACAAGTAACCCTTCGGAGCAAGGACAGTCGCTGTAGGCCAACTGTTACCCCTTCCAAGGTCGGCCTATGTCTAGCTGAAAGATATTAAATACGCAACAGATTTTGACACCTCATGCAAACAAATACGGCTGAATCCCATGGTGACGTCGAACGGATAAACTCATAGGTATTTTTTAGGACTGTCGTTTAACTCCAAAAAATATGAATCTCTTAGCAGCTACTGATTTCTTTATTTGTTTTTGTTTTTTTTCTTAACTGTTCTTGGCACTTTCAAGACGAGTACATCCAGGAGAAAGAAGAAAAACTACTTGGGTTGCAATTAAACACCGAAGGTAATCCCAATGCTTGGAATAAACCTTTGTAAACAACCGGAATAATGACTCTCCACTCCAGTCACCATTTGAAGGACTGTAGGACTAGATAACTAATATTATACTGACTGGTTAATGAACATTCTTTAAGTATGGATGGATTCCGTGAAAGTCAGTTGGACACACTGACACTATATCCATTCGGTCCATTGCACGATTCCAAGTCTTTCTTATTGCAGATCTGTCCGCAGACATCGACGCAATCTGCTCCTCCAATTTGCACTGCTAATGGCCGCAACGAGACAAGAGTCTGCTGAGGGGGTTCGGCCACACGAGGGCTCTCTCGCGCCTGCCGGCAGCGCTCTGGAGGAGGAAGGGCTGGGCGTAGACAAAGAAAATCCACTCTGTTGCTCGAGTCTTTGAGGTTAAAGCGTCGGTTCTGTGTTCCTCCGACAGTCCATAAGACACTATCATGTAAAGACATTTACGTAGAAAGACAAGTTCAAACATCAGTTCATCATTTTGATTGGTTGATAAGGCAGTTATCCTTTTACTTTGACCTGTGAGAGAAGAAAACAAGTATTAAAGACTGTTATAAACAGTATAAAAAAGAATGAAATCCAGTGCATGTAATAAAACGTAAGATTGACTACTTGATTAAGGTCAGCTGGGTGAAACAAAGCATTTTTTTGTCTACAAAATATTTGGGCACTTAAACAACATTACAAATGTATGAATGACACCGCATTAGCTAACAAAACATCAAACCAAAAGGCATTCCTATTAACCAAACACAGCACATGCTTTTGTGTGGCAACTTCATTGTACAGTTTGTGTTTAGCGTATAGCATGCAAACGGACTCAGGTTTAAGTCCCATCGTAATATGTGAAAAATAATTAAACCAAGAGAATTTGACAGACAGAAAATGATCATTATGCATTCATTTTTTTTTTTTTTTTTTTGGAAAAAGACCATCTTTGATATTTTTTTTAAGGGGAAAAGTCATATTTTGAGTGGCATGAGTTTCAGGTCTCGACTAGACTAACCAGATTTCAACATGAATGGATGATTTCTGCCCGAGCGAATTAGGCAAACGCTTCTTTACTTACAAAATGTATGCAACTTCATTTAATTAAAGATACATTTGGAATACATTACTTTTTGGAAAATTCAAATGAGTGCCCCCTCAGTTGATGATGATACACTAGATACAGTATTAAATAAAGAAAAAAAGTATCTGGGCACTTTCTGGTTGTCAAATGTTAGTGGAAGATGTTCACTGTGATGTGTAGTACACATGGGGTTACACTTATAGTTAATTCTGAGAAAACCTCAAGCATAATTTGTTTGTAATTTATGCAAGCATAATTTGTAAAAGCATAATTTTGTTTCCGGCACGCGTTGTAAGCGGTAGACCAATCACAACAGACTGGGCCATCTGACCAATCAGAGGAGAGTCAGCTCTCGGGAAGGCGATGTTTAGAGAGACAAATCCTTTATCAAACCTTTTCAGACAGAGAAAAGAAGTAAAGCTGTGTTTTTCAACCTTGGATGCATCTAAAACTATTGTAGGAGACTTCCAAAACAAAATGAGGAACCTTTAAAATAGCATGTGATCTATATGTAAGTCTCCAAGTACTTTTTAGAGCAAATGTAGGCTTATTTGTGTGTTTTTTTTTTTTTTTTTTGCATTGTGTTAGAGGGCTTCTGAGTACTATTCATTTCATTTCAGTTTTCTCATGTTGTCTTGCCCTTCTAACTAATTATTAGCTGTGACCTTTTCCACTTTTCATTATTCTATTTTTCTCCACACTGAATCTCAAAATGCACTAAACAACACACACGCACATGCTTTCAGAGAATAACGTGTAGAAAAACGTCCTCCCTGAAATATCAAAATGTGCCATCTGCTTATGGATAGACCTGCCATTCAAAGCACTCCAATGCATTATGGAAAAGTGAGAGTCTGACATTTACAAAGGCAAGAGACTCATGACGTGACAGAATGATTTAGTCAGCCGGCCATGTAATAAATACAAAACACTGGCTGACAGTGAATATTCAGTGCATCTTCAACAAGACACTTTCACTAAATAAGACTAGGGGAGCACCCGTGGGTACAGAGGGGGTGCGGCTCTTTAAGAGAATAACTAATTTTCTCTGTAGCCTTTCTCTGGATTCTGTGTAATCCTCATTAATCCCAATTTTACAGCATCTGTTCCCCGAAGACGAGGATGGAGTTGAATAAAGCATTGTTACTTTTCAATGATCTAAAAGCCCATGTAATTGCACCTTTGGAAATGTATGGAATAACAAAGCAGCACCAAAAATATTTAATAAAGAAATTCATTACAATAATAATAATAAATGCATCCTACTAATCAATTACTATTCAACTTTTGAAAAGTAGTATTTTTTTTAAAGATTTTTTTATTTTTCAAGGATGCATTAAAGGGGTGGTTCATTGCGATTTCACTTTTTTAACTTTAGTTAGTGTGTAATGTTGCTGCTTGAGCATAAACGACATCTGCAAAGTTACAGCGCTGAAAGTTCAATGCAAATGGAGATATTGTCTTTTAAAGTTATGGCAGTTTAATGCCTACAAAAATGACCGGTTTGGACTACAACGAGCTTCTTCCTGGGTTGGTGACATCATAAACCCTGCAATTAACATAAACCCTGCCCCAGGGAACACGCAAAAAAGTGGGCGAGGCCATGTCACGTGCATACAAGTCTTCTTCCTAGGGACGCTGGACTTCGGGAACAATGTTTAAAATTTATGTTTAATTCTGTTCCTGACAATTATAATGCTAATTTAGCTGTCTGTGCTGCACATTTTATGGAAGACAGCTTCCAGAATCTACACGAGTTCAATGCTGGATTTGCACAAAGGCTATTACTGAAAGATGGAGCAGTTCCCACTTTAAAAGCAGAAGCTGCTGTTTATGGGCCCCAACCTGTAAGTATGTTTTATTTTTTTATAAAGTTATATAGTTTCTGGGATGTAAACAAAGACTAACGCGGTTTGGCTTCGCTAGCCAGTTAGTTAGCTAAATTCTATTTCATACTTCTCCAACAAAGGCCTACAAACACCAACAAACTTCTATGTAATCACACCAGCGAACTTCTGTTGGTGTTTGTTGGCGTTTCTGTTATCAGTGTACAGCATTGTTTCATTAAGGCTTTTATGTTGTTTACCCACATGCTCGTTCATGCTATAAATTAAACAATACCTTTACAAAAATGCTACTACTCAGTCATGTATTCAGCTACAGTAAAGCTTTAATCAGAACACAGCAGTAACATCTACAAGTGACAGCATATCTAAACACTTTGACACAAATACAAACAAAACTACTTAACATTCATAAACGTCCATTAAAAGCCGTGCTTGCAGAGGTTCTGCTTGACCCTCTTCATCATTACTGCTATCTGGGTCTGATTCGGGCTCAAATTGATACGGCAATATTGACGCCATTATTTATATTTCCACCGAAGCAAAGACAGGACTTTGACCGAAGCACATGCAACGTTTTCCCGTAATGGTAAGGGGCGTGGCGTTTCCGGACAACGTGAATCGTAACAATGTATTCCGGACAGCGAATCACAATACACAGGGCCAGCTAACCAATCTCAGTCCATTGCATATTTCTGAGGGAGGGGCTTCATTGAACCAGGAACTCAACAGAGCGTTTTTAGGAGAAGGGAAACAGTGGTGTAGAATAAAGGTAAAATATATGAAAAATACGGCGTTTTTTTTAAAAACGGAGCATTAAGACGTTAAACTGCGCCCCATAAACCCAATCAAGCCTAGTTCATTAACTAATGCTAACAGATACAAGTTTAATTTTAAAAATGTATTAGATGTAAAAATGTAGAAATAAAGATTATTAAATGTTTTAGAAGTATTTTTCAGTGTTATTTTATGTTAACTAATGTTAACGAATGACACCTTATTGTAAAGTGTTACCATTGTTACACTGTTACAAAAAGCATCCATTTCAAATAAATTTTTGATCAAATAAATGCAGCCTTGGTATCTTCTTTCAAAAAAATCTTTTGAACGGTAGTGTATACATATATAACGTGTTACCGCAATGTGATTTTTCTGAATTATTTCTTCACAAGTTTCCACAAGGGAAACCTTAATGTGATTTCTCTAGGGACAAACTATAAGTCTGTATTATTGGTAAATCAACTCAGTCCCTTGCTATTTAAATCCATATGGGGTCTCCTTTCTGATCGCATATCACTGGCAGGATTCCAGACAGCTTTTTTCCCCTGTGTCTGGACTGTGGTGCTGGGCAGCTCAGCTGTGTCCTTCCTTCCCTGGAGGATGGCGGGGAATGTTCCGGCTGGTATTTTGCCGTCAGTGTCACTTGTGTGCCAAAACAAGTGACAGGCAAATTTGGACCCCCGCCATATGTTTTCACATCAGTTGGGCTGATCTCACCCACAGGCCAAAGATGACTTTAGATGATGCCATAGGGTGAACTAAAGTTCATATATACATATATATATATATATATATATATATATATAGAGAGAGAGAGAGAGAGAGAGAGAGATAGATAGATAGATAATAAAATAAACTCTTATAAGATCCACCTATTATGATTCACTCAGATGTAAAGTTAAAAGCAGTGTTATTTTAGTATCATTGTGATACTAAAACAGTATATATTTTAATTAATTATGTAATTATATATTAACTACATTATATAATTGTAAATTAGTTTTTATTTTTGAATTTTCCTTTTTTCTTTTTGTTATTTTTTAGTTAAATAATTTTCGGTCTTTTAAAAAGTTTTAGTAATTCATTTTAGTAATTCAGTGCTTTTGTCATTTTCATTAGTTGTTTTTTAAAAATATGTCTAAATAGTTTTTATGAATTTTATTTCAGTTTTAATTATTTTAGTAAATTAAACTAAATGAAAATGATGAAGTATTTTTATATTTTATTTCAAGTAACATACGGTTTTAGGGGCCATTTACACGACACAGTTTACTAAACTAAAAACAGAAAACATTTTACGCAAACTTTTGAAATCGGGTTTCAAAGTGCAAGTTTTTGAAAACAATACTGTTATCACGACATTTGTGAAAATGGTGATGTCATGCGCATGCGTATTAGGTGTTCATTTTATAGGCATGTAGTGTTTCTTTACAAAGTGACATCACCGACTACTGGCCTGGCAGCACAATACAGCGTTTTTAGTCATTTTCGCAGATCCTTGTGAACGGGGATCAATTTTGACAACTTTGGCTCTGTCCCAAATGGCACACTTCATATGCCCTTTCGGTCTTGTGGACTTACAATGGCTGCCGTGTGCACATGTCCGTTAAGTCCACGAGACCGTAGGGTGTCCCATTTGTCAGTTTTAGGTTTCAGAAGGGTACTCGCGAGTGCCCCTTTGTGGATGATATGCGGCCTTTTTGCCGAGCTACAAGTGCGGACTCGTAAGAAGACTGTTGTCCGTTATCGTCTGTACACGTAAAAAGCAAAGGAAAAAATCTTTTGTTTTTAGTACACAGTTGTCGTGTAAACATTCCCTTAGTTTTAGTCAACTATAGTAACCCTGAATAAAGGTGAAATGTATCATCTCAAATCCCAAATACACCCCCATCTTCCATTGGTTGGACACAGATAGTCACAAAATCATGTCATTGGTTGTGTTAGCATTGCTATGCTGGCTGGTTTAATGTTTTGATGGTGCCTGTATTTACAGGTGTGAGGAAATCAACCTACGAATGGCTTACTTATAGCTGTCTATCCACATTAAAGGTGGACTCAGTATTATTTCAAATACACTGTTTGTAAGTTAGTTGGGCCGACACCAACAACAAACGTCTAACCAATCAGCATTAGGGGGCGTATGACGGTCGAGGAGGGAGAACGAGCAAGAGGGAGATTTGAAAATAAGAAAAAAAACTGCAGAACGAGAGATGGGACACAATACAAAAGAGCTCAAAAGAATATCACTGGAATGAAGGTTTATGACTGGTCAAGCACTTTAGGACCGCGTTTATATTAGAAAAGCTTTCCAGCGCTTGTGGAAAGCTGGAAGTGGGAAGGCCTGAAAACAGACGCGGAGGCTGCTTTGATCCCGCTTCTCATGTAAGTAACACTGGGTTTTGATTGTCTGGAGCTGCTGTGCTGTTTGCGACTAACAACGAACACTTTGTATTTACTCTTGTGTACTGTACGTTCATTTTTTGTGCTTCCTTGTCATTCGTTCATCAACTGCGCTTTATTTTTCGTGAAGCATTTTGTTGCGCATCAGCTGTGATAAACAGACATCCACTCTCGTATTGCGTGTGTAACAGTGGCCAGATAGTGAGAGTTGAGCAGTTGACCACTGCGCACTGACGGCCGCTAGAGAATGCGGTGTTTAGCGTCATTGTTAGTGCACTAGCCTCGCATGCCAGCAGCGATCGGGCCGGGGTTCGAGACCGACTTGGAGCAGGCCAGGGTGGTTAGGATTGGAGTGTGAGTTTTGGAGGTGGAGCAATGAAGAGAGGGGTGGGTTTGTTTGGGTTGATTTCAAATATCAACAATGTCCAACAGCGTTGTTCAAAATCTACTTACAGCACCTTTAAAGACATACACTGTCTTCAAGAGTCTTTTTTGTGGATGGGAAGCAGACTAAAATATCAAACAGATCTGCTGCAAAGTTTTATTGCATTTTCATTTTCATTGACTCCTCCAATCCCTCCTTTAGAGCGGTTTGGTATTCCATCAAAGAGCTGTCTCTATAAAGATCATGGGCCTAAGCTTTGATAGCATTGCTGTCTCACCTCCTGGCATAATGGAGTGCATTGTGGACATAAAAGCTGACTCTATAGAACACAATCACCAATAGATCAGTGTCAATAAGCCAAATCCTCTTAAATCTCCCAACGATCACCCAGTCCCACCTCTGAGCATTCAACTACTTCCTCATAAACATTTAAGCTGCCAACAGAGACTAAGCAAACAGATCACCTCCCCTAATATTGACCTAAGCTATTATCCCAGCCAGACTGACAATGATATTATTTCTTAGAGATTTTCCACTAGAGATACTCTTAAGGGTTTTGTTTTGCTCCTGGTCTGTCACGGACCACCTCTCATAAAATCACTTCAGAGTATGTCCAGCATGTCCAAGAGAGAGTGTTGTGCACCCAGACACAAACACAAACACATGGACTCACTATACGAGACCACAAGAGTCTACAGACTACGGCTGCTGCACAAAACGGTTGT
This sequence comes from Mylopharyngodon piceus, assembly GCA_039654765.1. NCBI lineage: Eukaryota > Metazoa > Chordata > Actinopteri > Cypriniformes > Xenocyprididae > Mylopharyngodon > Mylopharyngodon piceus. Next base: position 7,511,387 of record CM077456.1, on the reverse strand, counting down.
GTCCTTATACATTACTTACATTTTGCTGTGATAGATAGATAGATAGAGTGTCTGTGATACTTACATGTACATTGGTTGTAGTTGCAAATGCGATGTCTTCTGTGGCCCTTGGTAACCGTATGAATCAAACCCTCCTATAAAGTCAACTAAAGAAACGAGAGAGAGAGAGAGAGAAAGAGGAAAATGGGGGAAGAAAAAGAAGATTATTGAATGCTTTTTAAGGTTGCCATTATGAATAATAAGCATCTTTTGGTTATGTATCCCGTGTGTGTCAGTGTGATAATCATGTGTAATGGATGATCAGCAGCCGGACCCTCTATGAGACTGATATCTATGGAAGCCGGCTTGTGGCACGCTGCCGGTTGGATAATATGATAGGCTAGCATAAGGCAAACTGACAGGATTAGCCCCCCGGCCCTTCTGTGAGGGCCCACCAGCTGTTTCAGGCCCTGGAAGACCCGAGTATCTAGGCTTTCCACAAAGACGCAAAGGTAATAAAGTGTGTGATAAAGATCCAGGCTTTGGAAATCCAAGGCTGTTTCCTAGACCAACGAACACAGGAGATAAGCTGCGGAATTAGCAGAGGGCTTCTCTCGTGCATCCCAAACAGAAGGAGAAGGGAAGACTGGAACGATTATCATTCTCATGATAGATTTTAGGGGGCATATACCTACAAATCCCCTAATCCACGTTGGTCTCATTGTGGAATTAGACCTTTGTCCTGATCAGTGTTATCTGGGGACCCACAGAGGTCAGTCTGAAAGCTTGTGCCAGGAGTTTAAACCAGAGCGTTCACTTCTAGCGAGACACTGCTCGCATTTTACCCTTTCAACATATGTTATATGTGTTGTCTGAGCTTAATTTGATTAATCAACATTTAATGTAATTAATTCTGCAATTTCTTTAGATTGATTGACAGTCCTAAAAATATTTTAATTTAATAGCAAAAATAAATGTAAAAGAAAATAAAACAAATCATAATAAAAACTCGGAGGGATTCAGATGAATTGTTTGGATTACTGGTATCATGTCATTTTTTGTCAAATAGTCCTTTAGAACCATCATTCACATTAAACCACAGGCAACATTTCTTTATTAAATTGTCTGTTCAGTCCCATCTGCTTGAACTTGACTCTTCACTCATAATTCATCACATTAATAATTTGTATGTGACTTAGAAACCTTTATGGACTAAAACCGTTCAAAAGTTTGGTAAGATTTTTATGAAAGAAGTCTCTCATGCTCACCAAGGCTGCATTTATCAGATGAAAATGAAAATAAAGACAGTAATATTGTGAAATAATATTACAATTTTACAGTTTTCTATTTTAATATATTTTAAAGAGGTCAAGACATGATTTTTTTTTATTATTCTAATATGTTCCTTGAGGTTCACTTATATGGTTAATAAAGGTTTTTTTCACACAAAAACAAATATAGGCTACAGTATATGTGGAAAAACAATTATCTTCAACCCTCATTCTGACCCTCTAAGGCCACATCCACATGAAGCCAGAGCTTTCCCTATCCAATCTTTTTTCCCCCTCGTTCTAAAAACAAAATTCCATAAACACGGCATCAAGAAATATCTGCGTACACACGAAACCACTGAAACCGACTCAAAACGATGTAGTATACATGCCAGAACAGTATGTGGTGCTGTAATTCTGCAACAGGGATACACTAAAAATGGAGAAGACTTGGAGCATGTGAGTCGAGGGGTCGAGACGTGGGGTGATGACGTCATTGTTTCACAAAATATACGGATTGGCTGTACACATGAAAACGCAAGGGTGTCATTTTCAGATTTATCCACTTCAAAAAATAGCGGTTTCAGGCTCTCAAAATTCCGGATCCGTCTGGACAAAAAGCTGATACGATACAAAATTTTTACGTATACAGCTAAACGTGTCTCTGTGTGGACGGGCACTAAAATTATTCGCTTATAAGAGAAGGCTCCTTTAAGGCTTGTTGGCCAGGATTGGCTAACATCATTGCATAGGAAACCGGATCAACACCCACTCGCTATTGTACATAAGTAAGTGTTTTGAAAACATCATCCATATAAACCGTCGTTTACAGACAAAGCATTATGAAATCATTTACTTACGGTTTGTCAGATTCAATACAACGGAATGCTTCGTCTGTCAACAAAAGTTTCTTTGCGAACTCTCCTTTATACTGTGACTCGTTTACAAAACTTTTTGCAGTCAAATACTCCGAACAAACATATAATCCTCCGACGTGATCCATGACACCATTAAAAATAAACCATACACTTGTTCCTGATGCTGGTATCCTTCTGAAATGTCTACAAAAAAATGAGCAAATGAGCTGTTGAAACAGGACTCGTCAAAGCGAATGTTTCTTTATGCTTCCGTTTACTTTTCCATTTGTCCTGCTGTCGGCAGACTCAAGCCCGTGGAGTATGTTAGAAGCTGAACACACATCTGTATACAGTATTCAGTGTAGACAGGGTCAGTGATTATAATGGGTTTGCTTTTTCTATTTGCTTTTGACGCGACGTGCACATCCGGTGTAGACAAGTGTCAGCTGTTAAGTGACTGTATTACAGTGGGTGGGGCCTATTGTGTGATGATGTAAAACTATTCGTCAATGTCTTGCTCTGGAGGCAAGTCATATGCAAATGTATTTGCCCGTGTGACGTCACAAATCCCACAATATCCAAACGAGCCATTTTTGTGGCTTGATTAAATAAATGCTTTGTTTATAATGATGAGGATAAGCTATGAAACTTGCAGGATGTTTTAATGTTACAAAGAAACCATTAAAAAATCCATCTTACTGACCCTAAGCTTTTAAATGCTAGGGCATATAAAAATACACAAAATAACATTTAAAATGAAAAACAATGATCATATCAAAAAGAAAATTAAGCTACGCTGCACTTCAGAACTTTCCCATGTTAATGTACTTTACATAAATATGTCTGCAGGGGGTAAATGTTAAAATAGATTTGCCTTGAGGCAGATATGTGCTCTTAAAACATTTCCCCTTCCCAATGGAACAAATATCTCAAGTTGTTTTACTGCTGAAATTCCTCCTAGCTAGTCCTGCCAAGATAATGGGAAATGCTGGGATCACTGATCCAGTAATGAAGTAAAAAAAATAAACAAAAAAAAAACAACATACAAGTACTGTCAACTGTGGGCAAGTGGACAGATCGAGGGTCTATGGGCTGCCTTGAGCTACAGCATTAGCATTCAAAGACATACAACAACCATTCCTCGACCTCAACAAAATGACTCAAATAGCTATTTATTCTGCTTTAAGCGACACATCCCAGAAAGGAGCCATTTCAGTGGCACCAGCGCTGCAGGGAATTAGGCTGAGATGGACGTTTTCTCCTCACAGCATCCATATAGCAAAGCTTTATGAGTTTTATTGTTTTGGCGTCACCCTTCCAAAAGCTTTTCCTCCGACAAAGGCATTTGTAAACCGCACGCGGCGCGCAAAGACTATCAGCATGAGTTCCCACCTCCCTGCAACCACAAAGCCTGATTGCATATCCCCAAAGGAAAGCCTTAACCTAATTTCCTTGTTATAGATGCAAAAAGTGTTTCCCCAACTTGTGCGCACCGATACTTCCTAATTCTCTCGCTCTTGTTTTTTCGTTCTCACAGAGGCAGACTCATTTAAATACTGTCCTTTCTTTAAATGGGCCCTGGGACGTTACCCTTGATAGTAGCTGTAATTACGTGCGGACCGTGTTGATTGGTATGAGCTGTTCATTACCTTTGTGGAGGTGCTTCATGTACTATATTAATTAAAGCCGTAATGGCCAATATGGCTTCCCGATTAGTGTTTCTACATGCCTCAGGGATCAAGCCATCAATATCGTTCGCCTGCTTGGAGGATTCAGAGCTTCAACAATTATATTCCTCTGTAGAATTTTCCCATGCTCACCCTTGGAACATCAACACCGCTGATAAACTCTCAATGAACACTAACATTGCCATGCAGCCGAGTGCTCCGGCAGTCACTCAAACTGCTACCTATAGACTGATTGGGAGAGACTTTCAAATGGATTTCCAATTACACAGATGTTCTAGAATCTCTCCTGATCACTGATTGAGGCAATCAGGAACCTCATTGGACACCGGGAGCACTGCTGAATTATGTTTGAGGAAGTTAACTGATCAAAGTACGGCAGAAGTTTTTGCGATGCAAAGCTTATAGCTCATTTGACTAATCTAATGCCAATAAATTTGATTTTGTGAGAGGGTGAAATTATTTAGTTTTTGCACACACTGCTTAATTGGAGAGTTTTATTCATAAGGTACTCTGAATAAGGCTATTGCACATAATCTGCAAATTTCTAGGGATTCTGATTTAAAATGCTTTTCTCCAAAGTATAAAGTAGTTTACCCAAATATGAAAATTCTGTCAAAATCATTTGTGTAAGGAACAAACCAAAAGTCATTATTTGTTATTCATGCCAAAAAAAAAAGGCTAATGGCGTTTGGAATTATTGGTTTGGAACAATGTGAGGGTGTGTAATGAGTAGTGAAATATATATTTCAATCATGACAACTCTCGGAATATTTTTAACATGTTATTGAATATGGCAAAGTTAATGTATTTGGTCTTAGCAGTCTAGATCTGCTATGTTGATTACTGCTGCTACTGCTGCAGAGCAAGTATGCACTTGCTACTGCTAATAGATACACAGACACACCTCTGTAAGCATGTACAATATATATATACAGTCAAACCAAAAATGATTCAGACATTTTTTATATATTTTTACTAGTGGGTGCAGGACACTATAGTTCATTTATGTAAGTGAGGATAGCAAAATAAAGTAAACTGTGACATATTATACCCAAAAATTCTTCATACAGTGGACTACCAGTTGGAACCAAATTTGGAACCAAAAATTATTCAGACACTTTGACCTGACCATGTTTTGCTGAAGTGTTATCTGACATAATTAAGATTAATTTTTTCTGACACAGTTTAACTCTGAGATCTTGTCATATTTTATTACCATTTTTTTAAACTATAGTGAACGAACTGTATTAATGAATGAAATGTTCAAGGTGTCTGAATAAATTATGGTTTGACTGTATATATATATATATATATATATATATATAGGGCCTAAAACTAATTTACCGTCCAAAAACATTTTTTACCAGCCATGACACAAAAACAGGCAGTTATGACACCAAAATTTTAGATTGTCCTTTGTTGTTTGGTTAACATTAAAAACACAGACAATAGCAGGATTATTAGGATGCTGTCACTTTAAGACCGAATGCACACACGGATCATGCGTTTTGTGTTTGCGTTCACTTAAGACATAACTGACTATGTTTACTAGGATACTTGCTGAGACAGGCATTTTTTGACATAACTTTGAGCATGAAAGAGAGCTCAACTTTGCGCACTGTCTGAAAGACGTGGCTTTCAGGTCGCGCGCTTCGGATGTTAAACTTCCCACACAGCGCGTGAATAACAAATTCCCTTTCGCGTGTTCCAGCGTTAGAATATTTACATTGGAACGGCTGAAACTTTCGTGATGATGAAGCACTGACCTGTCAACTGTACAGAGTGTAGTTCACGTTTGTTCACATTCATGTTGTCACAACATTGCATTGTTAGAATTCAAAAAATTGTTACTGGCCAACTGGCGGCTGACAACGTTTTCATTCATACTTGCATTTGGCGCTTGGCGAGTATATATATATATATAGATAGATTCTTTAACGTTAATAATAATAAATACATCAAATAAATCAAATGATTGCAGCCTTAGTAAGCATAAGAGACTTCTTTCAAAAGCATTAAAAATATATATATTGGATCACGCTCTGGCTTGGACCAACATCCCAATGAACTCATGCATAAAACTCATATACACACAAATATCCTGCACTAATAGACCATCATGCTACACTGGATGTATTCTGCCACAGGGCTCCCTCTTCGTGATCTTAACGTGTAGTGAAGGCACTCCTTTAATGAGAGGCTGGCCCTCCAAATACGGCCATGCTTAATTACATACAGAGTGAAGTTTAATGAATCTGATTACTCTGATTATGAAATGATAAAATGCATTTAAATTACAGGACAAAGAAGGGGGATGCCTAACAAATAAACAGCCGCACACACAGTTTTACATGCATCTCTCTCTCTCTTTAGTTGCTTGGTGATGAGAGAATGATGAGAACAGGGAAAATAAGGATTGACTCTGCAAGAGAACAACAGTATTGATCTTGTATGCCAGTGTTAGGCTGCATAGCCTTTGTTATTGTAGCTATATTCCTCAAAAGGCTCTCCCAAGAAAAAAGTTACAAGTATCTGAAGGCAAAACACATTAAATGAATAGTCTGTCATGATCCGCATGAGTTTCTTTCTTCTGTGGAACACAAATGGGGAAATGCTGAACAACGTATAGCCCACTGTTTTCAATATAATAAAAGTGAAAAGAAAAAAAAAGCACCATAAAAGTGGTGAATATTCCAAGTCTTATGAAGGTACATGATTTGCATTCTCTTTTTTTGTTCCACAGAAGAAAGAAAGTCATACAGGTTTGGATAAATGCGAGTGAGTAAATGACCAGATTTGTCATTTTGGGTGAACTGTTCCTTATAAATATAAAGAGTATTATCAATCAGTCCATCATGATTATTATGCTTTCTAATCTTTTGTCAGGACAGAAAGGCGACTAAAGAGAATGATCCATGTGTCTCAGCGTGGCCGTTTGAGCATTACAACTGGAAGAATTTTCTCTTTGCTTTAAAACACTAGGCCACAGGCTGGTCGTTTGGGATCAATAAAAGCAATCTTTTAGATTCAGCAACATCTAAATTCCAATGTTTACTGGGGCATTCAAACTAGGCTAAAGATCTGCCACCAAGAGCTATGTCTATGTCAGTTCATTTACTGCAGGAAACAAATATTCCCTCACAATGCTAAATCATGCTCCATGTCTGTGAATATAAAAATGGTTAATATATATATATATATATATATATATATATTAAATAAAACCATGCATCTTTACAGAAGTTTAGGTTTTAAACTAAAAATAAGACTAAACAAGTCGTATTAGATGCTTCTTTCAAATGTCAATTTAACAAAAGCAAATTAAAATATAAAATGTTTTACTTATATTTTTATTTCAATTATTTTGTATATTTATTTTTACATTTAATATACACTACCCAGCCAAAAAAAGTCACTGTTTGGATTTAAATAGGCAAATGCTTAAGAGTCTATGATTAGATCATTATTGCTGTTATTATTATGTTTCTGGCATGTTATATGCTTAGAAACAGTTCTTCTAACCCTAATTGATGGAGTGTGTAGCTTTTCATTTCTTAAACAACCATGTAGGTAGACACATCAAGACCATATTCCAGAATGACAATGTCAAGATTCATCAGGCTCAAATTGTGAAAGAATGGTTGGGAGGGAGCATGAAGAATCATTTTCACTCATGAATTGGCACCTCTGAATCCAGACCTTAATTTCATTGAAAGTCTTTGGGATGTGCTGGAGGAGACTTTACAGAGTGCTTGACTCTTGCATTGTCAATACAAGATCTTGACCAAAAATGATGGAAAATACATCACAACATTTACTTCCATCAAGAGGTGCATCAATTTTTGGTCAAGATCTTGTATTGACTGCAAGAGTCGAGCATTTAGTAAAGTCTACTCCAGCACATCCCAAAGACTTTCAATGAATTTAACGTCTGGATTGCCAATTCATGTGTGAAAAAACATTCTTTCACAATTTGAGCCTGATGAATCTTGGCTTTGTCATCCTGGAATATGGCCATGATGTGTCTTCCTACATGGTTGTTTAAGAAATGAAAAGCTGCACACTCCATCAATTAGGGTTAGAAGAACTGTTCCCAAACATATAACATGCTAGAATGTAATTTTGTATGTAATTTAATGTAATTTTAGATCTCATACTTATATTAGAAGCATGCATTATCTATTTGAGTATAGGCAAACCCTTATTAAAAGATGAACAATAACACACTCATGACTCAGTTATGAAGATATACTCACAGCTGTCCTCCTCTTCAGAAATGAGCTTCACAACATAACAGGCATAGATGAACCCAGCAAGCTGTGAAGAGAACAGAAAACAACACTGATTAGAATAATCAACTGTACTGATCAATGTGCCTATATTAAGGTTAAGAGTAGTGCACCAAATGGAACTGGAATAATAATGTTTCACAAACAGGTTTCACAAACATTCCCAGCACTCCTTTTGCATTTTTCAGACAGACTGTCCCACCCCGAAAACACCTTTGGTTGAACCAAAAGTTGACGTTGGATCAGAAAGTAAAACTAAAAATGGAAGAAACTATGGGGCACAGTGGCTCTTTTCAAGTGTAAGTGCCACAAGAAAAGTACTTCCCTATGCTAAAAATAAACTTTTATCATATACACACATTTAAAATGTAAACATTTCTCTCTCAAGAAACTAACCAAAATTATTGAGGAATCCAATAAAATGCTCTTTAGAATCACCCTGCAAAAAATGATGATTTTTCTTTGACAAAAACCCAACTTCCTCTTTCAACAGAAAATATATCAACAAAGCAAATAAAACTGTTTGTCAAACCATTTCATGTGGTAATTATACCAGAATAAGAAAACAAACCATCATGGAAGACCATTAGTGGTTCATTTGGTTAATTAGATATAAAAAAGAGCACATTTTTTGAGAAAACACGTTCATATGTTTTGGTCAAATGAGAGAGAATCTGTAATAAAAACAGGAGAGAATAAAGAGATCAAAAATCGAGGGAGGTAGGCTCATTTTCATTGAGGAAACAGGTGTTGTAGCGGCGAGAGCTTTACATCAAACTGAGACACCGCCACAGGAAATGGGTCTTTAGAGCAATGAGGACAGAGCGAAGCAGAAATGTTGGAGCCTCATCCTCTCTGTCCCTCCAAAACACAGCACTTCTGAATCCTACAAGCACACGGATGCACAAAGCTCCTATTTTCCTGGCTCTGAATCACTCATCAGCAACCGTGTTTAATGAAAAAGACGGTCTTGGGACTTCAACAGTGATTAAAAGGGATAAATGTACAACGATGATGAAAAGATCGTACGAGAATATTGAGTACTGTAAACACATTTACTGGACAAACAAAAGACTTGGATCTCTCGGAGCAGACTCTTTAAAAAGCTCAGGGAGCACAGCTGTGCTTTTTATAAACCCTCTTCAGAGAGTGCTGTTGTTGTGTGTTAAACCCGTGATTTTATAGAACTGGACTGATTGGATGTCTCTGATCAAATCAAGAGAAATGATAGAGTGGGACAGCTTGAAGTCTATACGTCTGCACTGCAAAAATAAGGTCTACAAGGCCAGCACAAACACAAAGTTTACTTAATTTTACTTGAGTTTATTTCAAGTAATGAGGTGACCAGTTGCTTGTTAAATTTTACCTACACTTATATGTTACTTTTCAAATTATATAATAACAAATACACACAAAAACCTTTCAGTTTCGTATGCGGGAAGAAAAAGGTATACATAAAGGTGTAGAAATGTTGTAGGAGTTATTTTGTGCTAGTGTAGTTCTAGAAAGTGTGGATCATGAACAATCATATACAAAGCACCATATAGTCTTTCATATAGCTGACCTCAGAATTATGTTTTAAAAACATTTAAATACAAATAAAATACAAATACAAAATAAATAAATACAAATACAAATTAAATACAAATAAAAAATCCAGTGGAATTCATTATTTATAGTGATTTTAAATATATTATATTAATTAATATAATAAATCAAACTATTTTCATATAATATAATTAATTGATGTCATATAAAAAATTATAATATTATAAGTATTATAATTAATTAAAAAATGTATATTAAAATATAATTATATAATTTATCATTTTAAAAATAAGATTTTTTTAGTTTTTTGTTTTTTTTAAAGAAGTCTCTTATGCTCACCAAGGCTGCATTTATTTGATCTGTATTAAAAACAGTAATACTGTGAAATATTATTACAGTAAAATAACTGTTTTCTATTTTAATATATTGTAAAAAATTAATTTATTCCTGTGATGACAAAGCTGAATTTTCAGCATCATGACTCCAGTCTTCAGTGTCACATGATCCTTCAGAAATCATTCAAATATGCTGATTTGCTGAAACATTTTTATAATATTATAAAGGTTGAAAATAGTTGTGCTGCTTTTTTTTTGGTAACAATGTAGAAGTCTTTACTGTCACTTTTAATAAATGTAATGCATCCTTGCTGAATAAAAGGATTAATTTCTTAAGTATTAAATCTTACTGACCCCAAACTTTTGAATGAAAGTGTATGCTGGGTGGATGAACATTTTTACTACCCAAAAAAAAAAAAAAAATAAATAAATAAATAAATAAAGTTTTGCAAACCAATCAAAGCACTTCCAATGAGGACAAGAGAGATCCCATTATTGGTAAAAAACCCCCCACAAAATAACCTTTTATGAGTAACCCAATACTATAACATGTTATTTTTAAAAGCAATGTTCCTCAACACTGTGCCACAGTTGTTCTGAGAGCAAATGTACTTTGACATACTCCTAAAAAGGCCACCCAGACTTGAGATTATAATTAAGAGTCTGAGCGCCATTTGCTTTTCTATGAGATACAAACTCGTGTCCCCTCAGGGGATGCTCTAGAATCCAGCCGTGTTTACAAGAGTGTTTATGTATCGCCATTTCTTATCATTTGAGCAGTTCATTTAACTAAACTCACAGAACAAACTGTCCAGGACTGCATTCCCGGTCCAATCCCTCCGGATAATCACAGTGCGCCGGTAAATGGGAGGATTTAGGATTCCGAGAATACCTCAAGGTCTTGCTCTCATTTACACGGAATAATGTACCACTCCCTCCTCCTTCCCAGCGGCGGTGGAGAGCATGGGGCCGCGCTCACACACATGCAATCTGTATCCAGACAGGGTCATTTACATAATACCGCACAGCTATGTGAAGGACAAGGGCCCAATGTGGTGTCACCTCGGCTCAGCACGTATTGGGCCAGACAGTATTCTGGTTCCCAGTTCCTTGGATACCACAACCAGCATGGATGATTAGACAATGGATATGGCTAGCAGCTAACATCTGTGTGTTTGTGTGGGAAAAAGGGGCGGATTCAACATAAACAAAACAGGCCGCTCTTTTGATTACCTGATGCTATCATCTGCCCATTGTGTTTGCAAAAGATGTAAACCAAACTAGTGGGCTGTAAATATAGTCTGTACTAGCTGTGTGATAAAGAGCAGTGAAAAAGACTTGCAATGGAATGGTGACAAACTGTTTACCACAGTATGGCAAAAAATAACATATTATACTAATATACTAATACTAATTATACATGCTAAATAACAGCATGGCTAAATGAAATACACAAATAAAATGTAATGTAGAACAAATAATGTAGGCAAAACATACTGCTAAATGTATATAGGTATTGTAGATTAAAAATTATACATTTCACCTTTAACTCTTGTCTGATTAAAAACAGTCAAGGAAAATACTACACAATGTACACATTACGACACACACACACACACACACACAAAATACTACACAAAAATACAGTGTAAATGGAAGGTCAAGTAAAGCACACTGAATTGTGGGATACATATTCCACACTGTGTGCTCAACTGTCATCTGGATATTCAATGCATGCAGAAAATTTACAGACTGCGGAAATGTAATAATAAGAAATGAGAGTAAGAGTGGAATTGTAGTGTGCTACTCTGAACAGCTCAGACTGGTACACACACACACACACACACACACACACACACACACACACACACACGTTGTTGTATTGTGTACCCTCTTCCTCTGCCATGTCATTCCCAATAGACAAGACTAAATTTAGATTCTATACATGTGAATAATACATGCAGGTTTCTAAAGAGGTGCTAAATAATTGAGGATGCGTCTGGGAGCAAGGATTGATCTCGATGCAAGTGTCTTAAAGTTGAACCTCACGCACAAGCTTGCTCATTCTTCAACGCCTGCAGTTTCGATTAATGAGTTTTAATGTTTAATATGTTTATCTTCAAAGCATGGGGCAACTCGATTCACTTCACAATGAAAAAGAACACGTTAAGAACGCAAATGTTATTGAAGCTACATCCGCTACAAAGACTTACACAGAAACAGGCTACATGTCTTACATGACACAGAACAGAAAACTTGTGTGCACATTTTTACATCCTATAACAGTCAGAATAAAAAAATTAACTCCAATATACGTGCCTCTGAATAAAACAAATCATTTATGAAAACAATACATAAGAAACAACATAAATAGCAACATAAAATGTACGGCATTATTTGAAATAAAACATAGAAGTGAATTCTGACAGGAAATTGATTGTCACTTCCTGCACAAGGTCATCTTTGATCAGCCTTGTACAACAACTCAAGCTTGAAATATTTTGGGTAGTTTCACAAAGCTACAATTTAACCATTAACATTGAACTAGTTTCTCCTGAAGGATATCTGTAATAATAAAAGAAGTGCAGTGCACTTCAACAAACCATTGTCACTATTATTAATTTTCTGCAATTTTATGAAGAAGTTATTCCTCCTCAATTTTGCTCTTCACAAGCCTTTTTCAATCATCTCTCTGACCCTGAGAATGAAAAGGTCCGTTTTTTTGGGGGGTTTTTTTCTGCTGTGCCTAAATGTAAACTATCCAAAATTGCTCCTTATTCCCTATAGATACAATATTATACACTACAGTGTATAATACAAGTCAGTAAGAATTTTTTAAATTAAATTAATCCTAAAACTGATCAAAAGTGACAGTAAAGACTTTTGCATTGTTACAACAATCTGTCAAATAAATGCTGCTCTTTTGAACTTTCCCCTAGTAAAAAAAACTATACCAAAATCTATTTAAAATACATTTATTACTACGTTTTTACTACGTAAAAAACATTAACGTATTTATTGACATATCACTTAAGACTTACTGATATAAAATTATAATTAAACTTTATTTGGAGTATTTCTTTACTGCACAATGCAAATTTCTTAATATTATGCCTAAAAAGTGTTTTAATATCACTATTAATAAGGATTGTACAATCTTTGTATAATATCAGTCTTTAAATGCAAGATATTTAAAGTGTACCTAAAGTATTTGCAATAGTTCCACTTTAGCACAATCAAATATTACAAGTATATCTTTAGTTGGACCTCAGCACTACTTCTGCACAATTCAAGTGCATTTAGTACAAAAGTAGTTGTTATATGGCAGACTTTAAGTATACCAGTTTAGTATACCAAAATTACAATTGCAGGGTATTTTTATTTAGCACATAAATATGTAAATAGTATACTTAGCACAAAATAAATGTATTTCAAATACATTTATAGTATATTATAGTATAAATTTATTATAGAATATTTTTTTTCACTGGGGTATGTTCATCAAAACAACCAAATCAGCATATTAGAATGATTTTTGATAGATCATGTGACACTGAAGACTGGAGTAATGATGCTGAAAATTCAGCTTTACCATCACAGGAATAAATTACATTTTAAAATCTATTCAAATAGAAAACAGTTATTTTACACTTTAATAACATTTTACAATATTACTGTTTTTACTGTATTTTTGATAAAAAAAAAAAAAAAATGCAGCCTTGGTGAGCATAAACATAACTTGTTCTCACGTGTTTCTTCACTTTCACTAAGATCTGTTCTTACAGTTTCTTACATAACCTACTTTCTCTTTCACTTTTTTTCTGGGCAGAATCACCTGACTTAATCAATTTAGTATGTTGACACAGCATCAGTCAACCCATTTCTGTGCCAGTGTGGATGCCTGCTTCAAACAGCGCTCTCGCACTTGCTGGCTTGGACTAATTCACATGTCCTTGACTTCCTCCTCGGCCGCTGGGCCTCTCTCCAGGTGGGCTGCTCACTCCTGGCTTTTATAGACTGCGCTAGTGAGCTACTTAACATGCCAACAGCCACCCATGTTCTGATGCACCAAACATCTTCTGCAATCTTCCAAGTGCAAACACTTATTCGGGGGCAGTCGGTGTTGTGTTTTTTTTTAACACCGCACTCTCAGCACAAATCAAGGGTGAATGGTTTATGCACTCTTTATGAAATGATTTAAATAGACAACCGGTTAGAATGGCCATGTTCTTGTAAAACGTGGACAGCTGACACGAAGAAATGCTGATTATACTGGCGTTAGGGTCGTTTATAGGGTGAGAGGAGAAGTGATGTGTTTTTTATGACTCATCGTGGTAAAGTCAAACTGTTTTTTCAGTAAAACGGTCCTGTTTTAAAATGGACTCAGTGTTGCTTGGCACAAAGCAGACAGAACATCACAAATACGGCTAATGCCTTTTATTTGTTGCTAGCTCAAGGACACAGATGCTAAAAATGACTTTTCAGGAGTTAGTCTGCCTAAACTGACAAAATAAAAAAGACTGTTAGAATGAAATACAATGAGGAAACAACTAGTTCACTGAAATTATAATGGCAACAATCAATAAACACATAATAATTACTGCTGCTCAAATTTAGAGTTAAGGGTTTGTTCAAATCCCTAAGTATTAAACGTCTCTGCATAAATCATCTAACAGAGACAAAAAAAGAGACTATCTTACTTGGGCCAGTAAGCAACCACCCGAAACATCATATCAACACCCTAGCAACCACACAGAACTCCTTAGCAACCACTCAGTCCATCCTAGCAGCCACCTTGCAACCACCCTAACAACCTAGCAACTACCAAGAAGAACCTAGCAACCATCTAAAAACTTTGCAACAACTCAGACCACCTTAACTACAACTAGCAACTACCCAGAATACCCTAGAAAATACCCAAAACACCCTAGCAACCACTCAGACCACCTTAACTACAACTAGCAGCTTCCCAGAACACCCTAGAAAATACTCAAAACACCCTAGCAACCACCCAGAACTCCCCAGAAACCACCTAGAACACCCTAGCAACCACTAAAAACCATCTACGGACCATCCTAACAGCCACCTTGCAACCACCCTAACAACAGCCTAGCAACTACCAAGAAGAACCTAGCAACCACCTAGAAACTATGCAAAACACACTGCGAACCGCTCAGAACACCCTAACAACCCGATAGTAACCACCCATAACTCCCCAGCAACCACTCAGACCACCTTAACTATAACTAGCAACTACCCAGAACACCCTAGAAAATACCCAAAACACCCTAGCAACCAGAACTCCCCAGCAACGACTCAGACCATCTTAACTATACCTAGCAACTACCCAGAACACCTTAGAAAATACCCCAAACACCCTAGCAACCACCCAGAACTCCCCAGAAACCACCTAGAACACCCTAGCAACCACTAAAAACCATCTACGGACCATCCTAACAGCCACCTTGCAACCACCCTAACAACAGCCTAGCAACTACCAAGAAGAACCTAGCAACCACCTAGAAACTATGCAAAACACACTGCGAACCGCTCAGAACACCCTAACAACCCGATAGTAACCACCCATAACTCCCCAGCAACCACTCAGACCACCTTAACTATAACTAGCAACTACCCAGAACACCCTAGAAAATACCCAAAACACCCTAGCAACCAGAACTCCCCAGCAACGACTCAGACCATCTTAACTATACCTAGCAACTACCCAGAACACCTTAGAAAATACCCCAAACACCCTAGCAACCACCCAGAACTCCCCAGAAACCACCTAGAACACCCTAGCAACCACTAAAAACCATCTACGGACCATCCTAACAGCCACCTTGCAACCACCCTAACAACAGCCTAGCAACTACCAAGAAGAACCTAGCAACCACCTAGAAACTATGCAAAACACACTGCGAACCGCTCAGAACACCCTAACAACCCGATAGTAACCACCCATAACTCCCCAGCAACCACTCAGACCACCTTAACTATAACTAGCAACTACCCAGAACACCCTAGAAAATACCCAAAACACCCTAGCAACCAGAACTCCCCAGCAACGACTCAGACCATCTTAACTATACCTAGCAACTACCCAGAACACCTTAGAAAATACCCCAAACACCCTAGCAACCACCCAGAACTTCTTAGAAACCAACTAGAACACCCCAGCAACCACTAAGACACCCTAAAAACATCCTAAAAACACCCTAACAACAGCCTATCAACTACCAAGAAGAACCTAGCAACCACCTAGCAACTATGCAAAACACACTGCGAACCACTCAGAACACACTAACAACCCCCTAGCAACCACCCAGAACTCCCTAGAAACCACTTAGAACACCCTAAAAACCATCTACGGACCATCCTAACAGCCACCTTGCAACCACCCTAACAACAGCCTAGCAACTACCAAGAAGAACCTAGCAACCACCTAGCAACTATGCAAAACACACTGCGAACCACTCAGAACACACTAACAACCCCCTAGCAACCACCCAGAACTCCCCAGCAACGACTCAGACCACCTTAACTACAACTAGCAACTATCCAGAACACCCTAGAAAATACCCAAACACCCTAGCAACCAGAACTCCCCAGCAACCATTCAGACCACCTTAACTACAACTAGCAACTATCCAGAACACCTTAGAAAATACCCCAAACACACTAGCAACCACCCAGAACTCCATAGAAATCACCTAGAACACCCTAGCAACCACTAAGACACCCTAAAAACCATCTACAGTCCATTCTAACAGCCACCTTGCAACCACCCTAACAACAGCCTAGCAACTACCAAGAAGACCCTAGCAACCACCTAATAACAATCCAAAACACACTGCGAACCACTCAGAACACCTTAACAACCACCTAGCAACCACCCAGAACTCCCAAGCAACCACTCAGACTACCTTAACTACAACTTGCAACTACCCAGAACATCTTAGAAAATACCCAAAAACACCATACCAACCACCCAGAACTCCCTAGAAACCACCTAGGACACCCTAGCAACCACTAAGACACCCTAAAAACCATCTACGGTCCATCCTAACAGCCACCTTGCAACCACCCTAACAACAGCCTAGCAACTACCAAGAAGACCCTAGCAACCACCTAGCAACTATCCAAAACACACTGCGAACCACCTAGCAACCACTCAGATCACTTTAACAACCACCTAGCAACCACCCAGAATGTCCTAGCTTTGTGGCACAGAGTTTTGCATGGGCAAACACTAGAAAATTTTATATAGAAAATATAAAAATGTAGTATTTATCTATAGATAATCCATCAGAATTTCAAAATGCACCACATTAGAAAATACACTATTTT
Source organism: Mylopharyngodon piceus (assembly GCA_039654765.1). Classification (NCBI taxonomy): domain Eukaryota; kingdom Metazoa; phylum Chordata; class Actinopteri; order Cypriniformes; family Xenocyprididae; genus Mylopharyngodon; species Mylopharyngodon piceus. Next base: position 7,494,070 of record CM077456.1, on the reverse strand, counting down.
ATCACAGTTTATACCACATTTCACTTGTAAGTATGTTTTAATTGGGTCTTTTGCTGTAGGCTACAGCAATACCAGACATGCCATCTTTGACCTTCTTACTGTACCTCCACCAGTCTTAGAACAAAAAGTGCCAAAGGAATAAAAGAATGAAACATTCAAAGCCTCATTTACAGTTCAGATCATCTACAATAAATGTCAGAGTATTTTCAATCTGAGGCACAAACACTAATACTTTGTTAAAACATTACAAATGATTTAGTCCTTGTGGTTTTGGAAAGTCACTTTTTGACCTATATGGAATATCCCCTCGCTGCCTTTTAGTCCTTGGAAGAAACCAATTTCAGTGTTGACCTCCTTGGGCCTCGTCCACCTGGCTGTTAATCTGAATTAGACGCAGTACATTAGTGCGGCTAAGGCCACGCTATAGCTCAGAGCTAGCAAAAGGAAGTCTTGTTAGCGGTGCTAAATGAACCTTTTTACCTTTTTAATCACGGCTAAGAACTCCCTTCATTCACTGCCTTGAGTTCTCAGCTCCTAAAGTGCCGTTTTATAAGAACAAGGCATGCAAAGAGGCAACTGAGGTTTGTAAGACAATGAAGAAAAAATATGATATGATTTGCTGTGCTACTATTGTAAATCAAATGATGTTAGTAAAATTGTCTACAATAGCAGAATGCTTCTCCAAAAAAATCATATTCATGAGTATCATATTCATGGTATTTATATGGTACTCCAAGGTGCATTAAACACCACAGTACCTTTTTTAGATTGCCACTTCAAATAAAAGCTAAACGTATAGACAAAGTCTTTACTGGACAAAGAGCACCTGAAATGAGCACCTGACACCGCTTTAGCAATATCAAAATCAAAAATGCAGTCGACCCTCTTCCAAATGTTTTAGTAATTTCTTCTTCAAAAATCACAGATAATAGACTTTCATTCTGTATCTATAGCTGCCAATGTTTTTCTAAAGGGCAACAGTCCGTGAGTCAGTGCTCCACGCCAAGAGTTTTCGCTTTGTTGACAATTGGCAGAATTTGCCAGTGTTAGTGGGGAAGGAACACAAAAAAGTGAGTAAAGCCGACACTTTCATCACAACTGCTTTGATTCCCAAACAACACATCACACCCAATTTTCCACTTTCACAATTGAGCAGGCACTTAGCCAGAGGGGATAAGCTTCTCTATGACACAGTTGCACCCAATGCTCATAGAGGAAGCTCTTCTTGAGAAGAAACACACAACACAGACCTCCATAGACTACAGTGCTCCAGAAAGCATATTGGTGATCTGCCGCACCGAACCTGCCATGGCAGGAGAGGAGCGAATGAAGAAATCACACCTCTGTGTTGCCTATGAACTCTCCAATGTAAAGAATGGAGACTGGAAAGAAAGCAATTTCATTCCATCCACTGTAAAGGCCTCTGTCTTGAGATAGATATTATACTGTATGTAAGGAGTCTGACAGCAGGATACAGAGCAGCTTTCTCCATTTTACTCTTTACTATATAGAATTTTCAGTAACACTTTAGTATAGGGAACACATATAAACTATTAACTATGACTTTTCCCTTAATTACTTCTAATTTACTGCTTATTAATAGTTAGTAAGTTAGTTGTTAAGTTCAGGTATTGGGTAGGATTAAGAATGTAGAATAAGGTCATGCAGAATAAGGCATTAATATGTGCTTAATAAGTACTAATAAATAACCAATATTCTAGTAATATGCATGCTAATAAGCAACTAGTTAAAAGACCCTAAAATAAAGTGTTACCGAATTTTCTTTCTAATAAATATGATTCACAATAGCCATGGGTTTCTTTTATGATGAATCTCACTAATACATGTCTATTTTATGAGAAAGAAATGAAGAAATGAAACCAACTTATTTGTAATTTTTTTTTAAATTAATCAAAGATTCATTAATTAAATTAAAGATACAAAACTTCCCGTAAAACCAACAGGACCAAACAAATTAAATAATAATTAATACATTTAATATGTCAATAAACCTGTTTTATATAACTGTCCATTCACATTAAGCTGGAAAAAGAAATAATTTTTTAACAATTAAAAAAATTACATACTTTAGCTTTAAAAGGCAGTACAAACAAACAGTATACAATGCTATATAAATAATTCAAAATTTAAAATACATATCAGGATTTTTTACATTACAATAATAAGAATTGAAGAAGGGCATGTTTAATTAAATGTTATTAAAAGAAAATAATGTAGAAATGTAATTAAAGAAAATTACACACTTCACTTTTAATGCATTATATTACAGTAATGAGAATCATCAGTGAGAAAAATTAGAATTCGAAACAAATGAAAAAGAAGAAAAACATCACAAGCAAAAACATCTGGACGAGAATTTGGTGGTAAAATGTTTATAATGTAAATGGTCACAATGCAAAAATGAAACGAAAAGAAACAAAGCAAAACAAAACAAAAAAACAAAACAAAAAAAAATCAAAGCAAAACAAAACAAAAAACAACAACCTTTGGTCCAGACATAGGCCTCATTTTTAATTAAAATGATTTCTTTTCATTGAATTTGGGGTGAAATATGATTCATGAAATTGACATATTAAAAAAAAAATATACAAATAAATATAATATAATATAATATAATATCTAACCTTTACAAGTAGGTAACATGCTTCATTCCTTCTATGAGGGATTTATGCATTTCAGCTCTGGTTTCTTTCATTTTTACTGGCTTCTGCAGAGCTGCTTTTCCTTCACTTGATGCTAATTCATATCGTGGCCCTGAGCTCCCAGCTCCATTGTGCCTGGATTGATTGTCTGCTGTAAAAGCCGACTCTCCAAGTAAAGAGCATAATTGCTCTTTGTTTACAGTAATGAATTCAGACATCTCATTGATCTTGACAAAATAATGTTTGAATACCTGCTCTGCATACCGGCTGCCGAGAGTGCCAAAGGCCTGGAGCGCGATAGTGCACGCTTGCTTTGCGTTTCCGGTTTTACACTCTGCAAAGTGACAAAAGCGTCGCCAGGAGTGATGCCATCGAGTTGTGACTCAATACAGAATGGCATAAAACACACAAATCATAATGGCAACCTTATGAGCTTGTTCAGACAGCTGAAGGAAGCAGGAGGAAGAATTTGTACACTGAATAAGACACACGACATAACGCTTGGCAGACCTCACGGCCTCCTGATGTGTTAGCGATCATATTTTAGAAGGAAAAGATGGGTGGTGGGCAGGTGTCCAGCTGAGATCGAGAGGTCAGGCTTCGCTTGGAGCAAAGCCGCAACGACTCTTGGATAATTGCTTCAGTGACCTCCCGAAGCCCTCCATCAGTAATGGCAATTTTATAACACACCAGAGATATTTCCTTTCCTGCTGAGTATAACTGGGTAAGTGAAAGGTTCTATCCTGACAAACAGAGGAACAGACAAAAGGATTTAAAGCTGAGGCCTGCAGGTGGTGGGTTGGTTGATATTGGATGGCGAGGATACTAGAAGGTACAGAGATGTGATTGCTTGGATCAAATAGTCAGATGGCCTCCAACACATCAAAAAACAACAACAACAACAACAACAACAAAACTCGCAATTGATTCCAGTAAATAAATTGCATGTTTGTTTTGACAGAGCTTTGGAATAATCTCTCTCTGTCATAACAGACATAATATAGAAAAGCATCTCTGCCTACAATAACAATGACAGACAGTTATTTGGTTTCAGTCTGGCTTGGTTTGAGTCCAGCTGCTAATACTATACATTATACATGTTGAACATTGATCTCGTCCAGGCACTGAGGTGATAGGCAGGGATCTTATGGTTCTTCATCATACAAGTCATTAATCTGTCAGAGTATTTGGATGAGATAAGCTTCCAAGTATTTTACCAATTCTCTTTCTTGCTGGCTTTCTCTCTCTCAGTGCTCAAAAAATCAGCTTAAAACACATTATATATGTGTGTGTGTGTGTGTGTGTGTATATTATATATATATATATATATATATACTAATGATTTTAAAAGAAGTCTTGTGCTCACCATGGCTGCATTTATTTGATTAAAAATACAATAAAAACAGTAATGTTGTGATTTTTTGTTGCAATTTAAAAGACTATAAACGACTTTAAAAGAATATATTTTAAAATGTAATTTATTCTGCTGAATTTTCAGCTTCATTTACTTCAGTCTTCAGTGTCACATGATCCTTCAGAAATCATTCTAATATGCTGATTTGGTGCTCAAGAAATATTTCTTATCAATGTTGAAAACAGTTGTGCTAAAATATCTAAAATATAAGTTACTCAATGTTAACTTACTGAATAAGCTACTCAATATTAATCTATTTGTACTGTCGTATAAAGACAACATAACGCTTGCAATCATTCTGTCTGAATATAAACATTCCTGGTGTAACGTCACGCCAGCAGAGGGAGCCCTCTCCCGAGTACTGACTGTGTGCCGCCCCCTCTGCTTCTTGAGTCACTTCCTGTTTGTGGGACATTTAAGCATGGCTAGGCTATCAGGCCGTTGCGAAGTATTGCCAGTTTACCTGCCTTACCGAGCGTTTATATCATCATTGTTTTGCTATCTTGTGTATGACCATTGCCTGTTTAGTTCTGTTACTGCCTTTTGGATTTCCCCTTTGTTCCGTTGTTTGGATTGGACTGCCTTATTGTGTTTCTACCTCTACCTACCTTACGTTTATGCTACCTGCCTGTTGATTCGGTTTTGTTTGCTGTGGATTACATTAAACGACTGCATATGGATTCTAACGCCGATGTCATTATGAAATAAATGATTTTCTGTAATACACATTGGCACCCTTTTATTCCATACTTTTTGCAACCTCCTTCTGCCAAGCTCTGATTCTTCTCCTATAATGCCTGATGAGTTTGGAGAACACCTGACAAGAGATCAGAGACCATTCCACCATATCTCTCCAGATCCTTCAGTTTCCCAAGTCCATGTTTCTATAGAGTTCAGGTCAGCGGACTGGGATGGCCATGGCAGAACCTTCATTTTGTGCTCAGTGACCCATGTTTGTGTTGATTTTAATGTTTTGGATCATTATCTCGATGGAAGATCCAAACAAAACCCATAAGATAAGATTTCTAGCAGAGGCTGTCAAGTTTAGATTTTTTTTTTATCTGTTTGTATTTGAAAGAAACCATGATGCCATGTATCTGAACAAGATGTCCATGACCTCCAGCTGAAAAATAGGCCCACAACATTAAAGATCCAGTAGTCTATTTAATCGTACACATGGGGAACTTTTTTTTATCCCTGTGTGCACCAAACCCATCTTGAGTGTTTGCTGCCAAAAAGCTAATTTTTTCTGACCATAGAACCCGTTCCGTTTGAAGTTCCAGCTGTGTCTGACATGCTGGAGTTTGTTTTAGGATGAGAGCAGAGGATTTTTCTTGAAACCCTCCCAAACAACTTGTGGTGATGTAGGTGCTGTTTGATCTTTTTTTTTTCTTTTTTTTTTTAGGCTTTCTGACCCCATGACTCAACTATTTTCTGCAATTCTCCAGCTGTGATCCTTGGAGAGTCTTTGGCCACTCGAACTCTCCTCCTCGCCGTGCATTAAGATAATTTATAAAACGGTTAGTTCCTGTCCTTGATTCTGATTGGTCAATAGCTGTGTTTTATTCACGATAAAACACGTCTATGACCGCTTCATCCAACGGTTCTGTGTATCACTACACAACACCCTTAGCAACCACTCTTAGCAACGTAAACTGTATGTTTATATTGAAATTGTTCATTGAAGCTTACTGTATTATGTAGAAGAGTACTGTGAGAAAGAGATCGAGTGAGCGAGTTTATTACCTGCATTCAGATTTAGCATTTTCCTTCAGGTCAGTCCTATGTTCATAATAAAAAATCTGTTTAAATGTCCGATGTATTATCTTGTCCTTTTAACATTTAAGGGGTTTTCCCGTGACTGACAGCGCTAGTCAAAGCATTTGTCATTTGCGTCTTGTTCCGTGTTCACAACAATTCATTCTTTTCAATGTAAAGTCTTCGCTACTGACTGACACACTCATAAAGACAGTCTTTGCCGCCATCTAATGGCGTAATAATGTAACTTCTGTTGCCGTTCACGGTCAGGGACTATTTTTTTCCGGCGGAAGGAAGGCTTTTAGTGAAAGTTTACTTCATGAAAGTTGCAATGATACATATTTTTGGCTTTAATATTTGTATTGTGTGGTAACCGTTTTATAAAAGCAATAAGGTACTCGAGGCTGGTGCTGTATCTTGAATAAGTCACGGCTGAAGGGGTCGTGCCTAACAACACCCTTCAGCTGTGACTTATTCACAATACAGCACAGCCTCTCGTACCTTATTGCTTACACATACACGTTCTCTTCCAGGCAGATTCGTAATGTTTCCTGTTGATTGGAACTTCTTAATTATTTCCCTGATGGTGGAAATGGGAATTTTCAATGCTTTAGCTAATTCCGTATAGACACTTTCTATTTTGTGAGGCTCAACAATCTTTTGCTGCACATCAGAACTATATTCTTTGGTTTTACTAATTGTGATGGATGATTAAGGGAATTTGACCTTTGTGTTTCCTCATATTTATTCTCCTGTGAAACTATGAAGTCATGGCTGGACAATTTCATGCTCCTAGTCACCCTGGTGTGCTGAAATTTGTAAATATGAAGGGTAATATACTTCAGAGATACTTAACTTTACTCATAAGGATTTCTAGGGGTAACAATAATTGTGTATTAGAGAAAAACATTTATTTCGTTATGTGATTCCCCCCCCCCCCCAACTAGCTCTGCTCAGCTGATTCTTGTCAACTTCTTGCTCATGTGGTGTGTGGTGTTTGAGTAATAGGGCTCCGCCATTCAGCATTGGTTGCCGATTTCTCTGACTTATCAGATGAGATGCTTGGCCACGTCAGCCGCGCCAGCGATATCAGACCTCCTGTCACTCAACCGCGGCCTGCATCGTTACTCACTCCGGCAGAGTGACGGAGAAAATAGCAAGACAAGAAAGAGAATGAAAGGGGTCAACAAATGGATAAAAAGAAACCAAAATAGACTTTGAATAAGATCACCAGGGAGTTCGGCCTAGTGTTGACATTTACGAGAGCTGATGGCAATCGCCTGCTGCACTGGCATCTGCCAAGCTGATGATTCGCCGAGCGCGACTCATCCTCACCACCAAATTAAGTCTTGAATTGAAATTGGCTATGGCAATAGGTTTCCACAGAGGTCTTGAGGGATTGGCATGTAATGAGGTCGATTGATTTTCTTTTCCTTTGGGTGTTATGTTTTGTCAAAACAGTTATGTATTCTTTAGGCGCTCCATAAATCGTTCATGGACTGACAGCTTAAGAAAGGTTATTGTTGTTGTTTCAATATAAATGCAAAGGAATGGTCACATCTGCATAATTGCTAATGGGAGATGGATTCATCCATTTTTAAATGCCTTTTTAACTTGAAAGTGGGGTCAAAATGAGTGATTCGGCTCACTATAGTGAGATTAGTTGAACCTTTTTCCATGCTGAAAAAAGTCCCCATTATAAAGTACATTATAAATAAATAAATACATTTAATTAAATTTAATTAAATATAAATATGGAAATAAATACATGTATTTTAAATCAATCAATCAATCAATCAAGCAAAACATTCTACCACAGGACTTGGAATGAATAGATCAGGATGGTTTAGTAGTCACCCAATAACTGAGTACTTAATTAGTGAGTTTGACTAGTTTATGTCGATTTTTTAGCTATTATTATTTAGCTGCTGTGCTTTGAAGGGGGTGAATTTAAAGGAAAAACTTCTCCGAAAGGCTTTTACTGTCGGCACGCTACACACAACCCTCTATGCGTCCGCTTTGAAGCAGCACCTTTCATCCTCTTTAAAGCACCTCTGCTGCACTCAAAGCAGATAAATAAACCCTCAACAAATTTCAGGTCAATTACTGTAGGGCTCCAAATATTTTTTTAATTTTTGGTCTATCATCATACTCCATGAGTGTTGCATTTTTAAGTTAAAAACACATCTCGAGACAACTTCCATTCGTCCAGCTGTTTTTAAACACAAGAACGTCGCTAACAAAATATGTCTGATCGGTGTCTTAACACAGACTAGGTGATTTTGAAAATATGTACTTCGCACATCCTCACACTGGACCCAGCTCGCTTTATTTCAGGACAAAATACCACGGTTAACAACCAGCTATGTTTAAGAAATTGCCTTTGAGCAGATAATCCTTTTAGCCTTTCTGCAATGATTGCATTCAATTTGATTCAATGTTTGTCTTTTCCCATTTGATGGGACACATATTTTCATCACGAACCTGGCACACACCTTTCCTTCATTTTCTTATCATTGTCAAAAATAGCTCAGAACAATAGGCATCGAAATGGAAGGAGAGACACGTCTAGGTTCAGCTGTTAAAATGAATGTGTGAGCCTGGGATCATCCTGAGAATGCAGAAAGCAAGCAGTTTTAAACCAGCTACACTGAGGAAATTGAGAAAGTAACTGCCTCCATGCATCTTAAGAGACGGCGCACAGGGAGAATTGTTAGCACACAGGGGGTTATGCAAATTATACCGCTCAATCAACAGGCTTAATACAAGAAAAGGTACATAAAACCCAGAAAAGTGTGACTATTAATAAGGCAAATATGATGCAAACAGCTTTAAGAGGAGTATAAGAATCTAAGGGAATCTGATATCAAGTAAGCTCATTCATTTAATGTTGCCGCTAATGGACCCTGGGATCAAAACTCCTCACCAAACAATTATTAGGGCTATATATTCACTATATATTTGTGAAGATCTTGCTGCTAATATAAAATTAAGCAACATCATTTGCTTTTTATTTACCCATTAAGTTACTTCATTATATTAGTTTTGCCATCCTTGCTTACGTGTAATTTAAACTTTAGAAGTTGCAAAAACAACATTGAATCATTTTCAAATGAGTTCAAACGGACTATTTAATGTCTGATTCAGTTGCATCACTTATATTTACAGCAGGGTGTGTGTGGCATTTCTCATGTATTGAAATGTTTTAGTAAAAACATACGCAAGTAATATTGCAGTTTGATGAATATAATAAAATATAATGAATACTTCTTACATTAAACACTTATTGAATCTACTTGGTAAAATGATTTGATTTATTAAAAGAAAATACCAAGACAAATTAATAAAATTAATGCAGAAGCCAGTGGTTTGGTAAAATAAATGTTTTAAAAATATATATTTTTAATTTAAACAAATTAGTCAATTAAAATAAAAGAGTAAATGTATTTATTTTACATTAATTAAAAAAATTAAAAATAAAATTAAAAATAAAACAAAGCAAACCATTCTGCAGCAAACTTATATCAAGATATATTGTTAAAAGGCTAAATAATAAAGAGATTTTAGTCTTGCATCTTAGAGTCTTGCAGAGCATAATGATAACCCTAGCATCAATAAGATGATGCACTGTAATTAAACAAGGCTTGATTGATTATGAGTGTCATTGAACATGTTCTCAGAAGCTCATCAGTATAGCTGCTAATAGAGGCTTTCATTAACTTATCTGACTGGACTCACGGCTGCCTGTTGAGAACGGCGCAGGTTTGGGACAAGTATAATAACGAAAAGGATGTGACTCAAAATCACCAGCTGTCAGACAGCAGCATAAGTCCTATAAACCCGGCATGACCCAGTCATCTTAGTATAGGCCTGTTATAGTCCTCTGCATGGGAACAGAGACTGGGGTTTGACACAAACAGGGCTAGCTCAGATTTCTGTTAGCATATGTCACGCCGCACAGTCATGACAGCTGATGTTGAGGTAACCACCAGGGATGAGAATACACCCAGTGCCCACATAGAAGAGATTATCATGATGTGAAATTTTCATAGGCCACATGCTTTAGGTGCCTGAAGCTAGCTGCTGACTATCATTACTGTAAAGTCTCTGTAATAGAGATGGCATTTAATATTTAAAACAGCATGCAAGATGAATAAAAAGCAATCGCGTGAGAGTCTCACTGCAGCTCCTAGTGAGCTGACTTACTGTCTACCTTCTGAAGCAATATACTAACCTTAAAAGAAGGCTGTAACTTTGTTAAATGGTCACACAAGACCATCGCGGAATGCAATTTCAACCGAGGGAGGACCCGCCCCCTTCACCCCCCACCCCCCAAGTAAATGGGGCCACAAGGTTTTGACTTTGCTTAAGGCCCACAAAAAGGTAAACCTGACCCTTGTTGTGTAATGAAGGGTTAGTTCACCCAAAAATGAAAATTCTGTCATTAATTACTCACTCTCATGTCGTTCCACACCTGTAAGACATTCATTCATCTTCAGAACACAAATTAAGATACGTGAACACAGCCTTGGCCAATACTGAGCTGCAATTTTCATTTTTGGGTGAACTAACCCTTAAGTCTATTAGGGCTGTCGGTAGATTAGATTTTTTAATCGCGATTAATTAATTAACACTATATTATACTATGTTTTTTCAACAGCAACAGCAAAAAGCTTGTTTACATTTTAGATAAGTCAAGTTGCAATACCAAACAGGACCACATGAAGAAAAGAAAAAAAAACCCTAAACCAACCGCCTTGACCTGACTGCATATACACTATATTGCCAAAAGTTTTGGGACGCCTGCCTTTACGTGCACATGAACTTTAATGACATCCCATTCTTAATCCGTAGGGTTTAATATGGAGTTGGCCCACCTTTTGCAGCTATAACAGCCTCAACTCTTCTGGGAAGGCTTTCCACAAGGTTTAGGAGTGTGTTTATGGGAATTTTTGACCATTCTTCTAGAAGCACATTTGTGAGGTCAGGCACTGATGTTGGACGAGAAGGCCTGGCTCACAGTTTCTGCTCTAATTCATCCCAAAGGTGTTCAGTCGGGTTGAGGTCAGGACTCTGTGCAGGCCAGTCAAGTTCCTCCACACCAAACTCGCTCATCCATGTCTTTATGGACCTTGCTTTGTGCACTGGTGCGCAGTCATGTTGGAACAGGAAGGGGCCATCTTCAAACTGTTCCCACAAAGTTGGGAGCATGAAATTGTCCAAAATGTCTTGGTATGCTGACTGTAGCTATTGACTCTGCAGAAAGTTGGCGACTTCTGCGCACTGTGCGCCTCAGCATGCGCTCTGTGATTTTACGTGGCCTACCACTTCGTGGCTGAGTTGCTGTTGTTCCCAATTGCTTCCACTTTGTTATGATACCACTAACAGTTGACCGTGGAATATTTAGTAGTGAGGAAATTTCACGAATGGACTTATTGCACAGGTGGCAACCTATCACGGTAACATGCTTGAATTCACTGAGCTCCTGAGAGTGACCCATTCTTTCACAAATGTTTGTAGAAGCAGTCTGCATGCCTAGGTGCTTGATTTTATACACCTGTGGCCATGGAAGTGATTGGAACACTAGAATTCAGTAATTTGGAGGGGTATCCCAATACTTTTGGCAATATAGTGTACCTACTACAGTATACGGATCCATTCAGAATTACTAAACACAACAACATAAAAATGAAAAAAAAAAAAATTATCCTGAATGTGTGGTAATTTGTTTAAAGAATTAACACTTGAAAAAAGTGATAAAGTGATACTTGTATTCAGCAAGGATGCATTAAACTGATCAAAAGTGACAACAAAAATGCATAATGTTAAAAAAATATAATTTTTTATTTTAGTTCTTTTGAACTTTTTTTGTCAAAGAATCTTGAAATCTTGAATTTTCTTTATTTATAATATATTTTGAAAAATGTTTGTAACCAAATAGTTTTGGTTCCTATTGAATTCCATTGCATTTTTTTGTCCACAATGGAAGTCAATGGGAACCGAAACTGTTTGGTTACCAACATTCTTCAAAATGTCTTCTTTTGTGTTCCACAAAAGAAAGTAAATCATACAGCTTTGGAACGACATGAGGGTGAGAAAATAATGACAAAATTTTCATTTTTTGTTGAACTATCCCTTTAAATTAAATTCAAAAATTGATTTGGAACTTTAGACATTTTCAATTAAATTCTGAAACAGGAGCAGGTCTAGTCTGTATGGGAAGCCCTTCGGGTTACACAGTCTGTTCATGGTCAGGCAGATCCCAGGGCCGTGCGATATCAGTGCTGCTCTGGTGTGCTGGACACAGCTCATTTACTGATGCATCCATGCATACGAGAGCCCCCCCACTCTCCCCTTCATATCTGTGTCTGTGTGAAAGAGAGAGAGAGAGAGAGAGAGAGAGAGAGGGAGAGAGAGCAGGGGTTTGGCCAACTGGCTGCCAACACTCTCTCCTTCTCTCTCACTATGAAGGAGAAATCTGCCCAGGAACAGTTTCCAACGCCCCAGAGGTGGACTCTCGAAAATGAATATGAGCCAGACATTCAGCTAAACCTCACAAAGGACTTCTGTGGAGAATGTCAGTTTGACGTATGCTTTTTCAGTACATTTGTGTTGTGCACGGCAAAAGGGTTTTGTTTCAGGTGAGTTCTATTTTCTGCACATGACACAAGCAGGGACAAGAGAGCCTCCTCCTCCTCTGTCTACAGACGCTGGTGGATAGCAACACAACAGACCTCACGAGTACTCTGGGCAGGAGGTGAGGGAGAGAGCATTAATCACAGATGAGAAGTGTTATCCCACCATCGGTGCACTCTTCCCCTCTTTTCCTCTCTCTCTTTCCCACAATGCACTCACTGCAAGCAGCAGCAGATACAAGTGCATACTCTGTTTCTTCCCAAGCACCTGAGGAAATTAACACACTCTCCTCTAAAGGACCTCCAAAGTTGGTGTCTGCAGAAGGGTTATTCAGAAATAAGTTTGAAGTCCACTGTGGCATCTTCAAATGAGGAGATGTTTCACATGAGGGCTGTCGTATAATCCTGATCTTTTCAAATGGTTAGGGATTTAATCATGGGCCCAAAGATGAATCTTCTGCAATACAAAATTTTTCTTTTATATACATAGCTGTATATTAAAACTGACATGAAACAGCATTTGCAGCCTATTTTACCTTAAAGGGTTAGTTCACCCAAAAATGAAAATTCTGTCAATAATTACTCACCCTCATGTCGTTCCACACCCGTAAGACCTTCGTTCATCTTCAGAACACAAATTAAGATATTTTTGATGAAATCCGATGGCTCAGTGAGGTCTCCATTGACAGCAAGATAATTAACTCTTTCAAATGCCCAGAAAGTTACTGAAGACATATTTAAAACAGTTCATGTGACTACAGTGGTTCAACTTTAATGTTATGAAGCAACGAGAACACTTTTTGTGCGGCAAAAAAACAAAATAACGACTTTATTCAACAATATCTAGTGATGGGATTTTGGATTTCAAAACACTGCTTCATGAAGCTTCAAAGCTTTATGAATCTTTTGTTTTTGTGAATCAGTGGTTCGGAGCGTGTATCAAACTGCCAAAGTCACGTGATTTCAGTAAAAGAGGCTTCGAAGTGTTTCGAAACGTTTCGAAATTTCAATAGTTCACGTGACTTTGGCAGTTTGACTCATGCTCCAAACCACTGATTAGAAAAAACAAAAGATTCGTAAAGCTCCGAAGCTTCATGAAGCAGTGTTTTGAAATCACCCATCACTAGATATTGTTGAATAAAGTTTTTTTTTTTTTTTTGGCGCACAAAAAGTATTCTCGTCGCTTCATAATATTAAGGTTGAACCACTGTAGTCATGTCAACGGTTTTAATGATGTCTTTAGTACCTTTCTGGACCTCAAAAGGTGCAATGTCGTTGCTGCCTATGTGTGGATCAGATACCCTCGGATTTCATCAAAAATATCTTAATTTGTGTCCCGAAGACAAAAAAAAGGTCTTAAAGGTTTGGGATGACATGAGGGTGAGTACTTAATGACAGGTGAACTAACCATTTAAGTTAAAAGGAACAGCATTTATTTGAAATAGAAATCTTTTATAACATTATAAATGCCTCCAATGTCTGACCCCAAACTTTTGAACAATAGTGTAAATGAAATTTGCTCTTTAATATGCAGAAAGGAATATGTATCTGGACTTCTGCATCACTTGATCATTTATAGAAAATGAACACAGATATCATTTAAATAAAATTTCGCATAACACCTGCTTTCTGCGGGCGGAAAAAAGCATGTTAATTGCACCAGGCAAATAGCGCTGAGATTTGTAAATAAAGTGAATTCTATAATAAGCTTCATTTGCATAGAAAGGAGGCGTGTCTGCACTGAATAGAATGACAAACGACTTAATGACTTAATTTAAATACATATGCTAGTGCATAAACCACCTGGTCAAGTCGAACTGCAGGTGGTTAGTGAATATTACGCAGCTTTTTGCACCGAAATATCATGGTAAATTGGTGAATTCGCCCCACAGAGTGCAAGAGGAAGACGAGGAGAGCAAGAGAACCTGGGATTATCACGAAGCGATCGTTGTACGATTTTGATATTAGCTCACACCACGGGCCTTTCATTATCATACAACTCTACTTAATTACTTTCAGACTGACGCTCCCTTACTGTGTAATGACGCATGCAGCCTTACTAATGTCTGAGATGCTTGTAAATGAATGGTCGAAGGCTCCACATCCATTTCGGCTGGGAGAGAAACCTAATTAACTGAAGGTGCCGCACTGTTGCTCTGACGCGGGAAAACAATGGGACCGAAGGCGCGTCTCGGAGCCTGCTGCAGGTGCCGTTCGGAAAAAAAAAAAGCACAAAGTGGCTGGCTAGCAGAGAAATGACAGCACTCCCTCCCAGATGCCTCCTCTGTAATCCACATAATTATCTCTGTGTGTGTGAAGATCGAGCTGTCATTACTGTAGTTCACATCAACGCCCTTTCAACAAGCCACATCCATCTCCATATTACTGAATCGAATTAACCTCCAGGTTATTTTCATTAATAAATATGAGATAAGAAATTATTACTTGGACACTTTGTGTTCTGTCAAATGACTGTGTTTTAGTGAAAGAGAAGACGAGCAAAATTTGCTGATCAATTGTGTTCTTGTCAGCTAGATAAAACGAGAAGTGCGGAGAGGGAGCGAGAGAGCGGTTGTCTCCATAGTTAACCGATCAAAGAGGCACTTATTCGCTTTAGGAGAAAATAATGAACGAGTCAATTTTTCAACACCCCGATTCCTATGTGGGGAACAAAGACGATCATTATGTATCTGAAGGGATGATTGAAAATGTTGTCTATGCATCCAGACACAACTGGGGAGGGTCTGAAACATAAAGAAACACGTTGTGAGGTGGCAAAACAGCACAGTCATATATTTCTAGCTCCAATTATGAATTTCTTCTCTGAGATGTTGTTGCAAACAAAGACGCTTCCAGAGAAAACACATTACGAACGAGCATCTGAGTTCACTTGGTTGCATAAACAAGCCGCAAGACAAAGACTGTTCCCACACCGCAAATAAAGCTCTGGAAGAACTTGCATCTGAGCCCTGACAGTCTTGACAATTGCTTTTGATTCGTGTTCAATTACATAGATTTAGCAAACATTACTGTATGTAAAGTATAATCTACAGACACATACAGTCATTATTGCTAAAACTTTTATCTTTTATCACCCTGAAAGGGTTTCATTTGTGATAAATGATGCTGCCTAAAATACATATATACAACCGTTCAAACGTTTGTGGGTCAGCATGGTTTTTTTTTGGGGTTTTTTTTAACGAAATTCAGATAGGATGCATTAAATTGACCAAATGTAAAAGTAGTCATTTATAATTGTTCAAATAAATGCAGTTTTTTGAAGAATCCTGAAAAAATGTATTATGGTTTCCACAAAATATTAAGCAGCACAACTGTTTTCCACATTGATAATAATAATAATAAATGTTTATTGAGCAGCAAATCAGCATAGAATGATTTATGACAGATCATGTGACCGGAGTAATGATGCTGAAAATTCAGCTTTGCCATCACTGGAATATATGACATTTTAAAATATTTTAAAATAGAAAACAGTTAATTTAAATTGTAATAATAATTTGCAATATTATTGTATTTTTGAGCCAATAAATGCAGCCTTGGTGAGCAGAAGTATTATTGTATTAGATGACACAAAATTAATATAAATGAAATATGGGAAATGAGCATGACCAATTAAATTTTCAATAACGGAGGTTATATATTCAATACGGGTCATCAATACTAATAAAAAACAAACAAACAAACAGACAGACAAACAAACAAAAACTCCACTAAATGGAGAGAGAGAGAGAGAGAGAGAGAGAGAGAGAGAGAGAGAGAGAGAGAGAGAGAGAAACATAAGCAATTTTTAAAGGAGACACAAATAATACAGCCAAAATTGCACTTGTAAGGATATATGTAACACAAAGCAATAGTTGTTTAAATATGAGTTAGGTTCATAGGTTCACCATGCGGTCATATTATAATTATTATTAATTTTCTATAATTATTATTAAATTATCTTGCATCCTTCACGTACTATTTTATGTTTTGTCTGGGACAGAGGATGTCTCTTACTTGGATATTTAAGTGTAAGAAAAGCCCACTGATCTGCCACTTAACATCATATTGAGCAAAACTCAACACAACGGTACAATATTAGCCTAATATCAGTTCACACATAGGCTTATCACCGTGGTAGTTGTAGTGGGTGACTTACTATCCAACAAGCTACAGTATTAAACAAGCTACTAAACAAGCTAGGTAACGTTATAATCGCTAACATAGCAGACTCATGGAAAAATACATAATTTTTTTTGTCATGACTAATTTATTAATGAAAAGAGTCACTTCATCCGATGTTTAAAGTGAATGAAATAGCCTTGACAGCCTACTTACTGGAATTCCACAACTACTGAAGAACTTTGTTCTTTCCCACCGGACCAAAGCACTGTGAGGCAAGGGAGGGGGGACTCAAAATGTTTCTAAACTTAAAACGCATTTTTTGCCTCGTTTGCGTTTGTATTATTTTATTACTTACCCAATGATTTTAAGTATATATCAGTATATTATTTACAAACACATATTTTTTCATATTGTTTTTGGGGGGGTGGGTCCTGACCCGCCCGTCCCCCACCGCGATTTCCGCCCATGTCTGAACAAACATGTCTATGTCAAATAATTTTAAACAACCTGAAAACTAGAAAAAAAGAAACTTCAATAAACTTAGACCTTCAAGAAACTTGGAGCAATAAGCATAGCTTGTCTCAGCTAGGTGGGTTCACGGAATGACCCAAACTGTGACTCTCCGCCGGGACACCATGAACAAAATGCTAGCAATAAACTTCAGGCCTTGATATTGTTTTACACTTCTTTGGAACGGTCTGAGCAGCCAGCGGTGGGACTCAACTCAGCACTTCTGCTGACACAGACATATGTCTTGTCCCTTTCAGTGCTTCAGAGAGAGCTTAATTCAATCATTGTCTTATTGATCCTGGCCTACTGTAACAGTTTCTGTGTTTAGAAGACTAAGCATTATTGAACATGCAATGACTTCAACAGTTTCCTACATAATATCTGACAGCCCCTAACAATATTTCTTATTCCGCATATGAAAGTGTGTGACCCATAGGAAAGAAAAATCACTAATGAGATCTCTTTAATATCTCCTATACAGCAATAAAATTAAATGAAGGGCAAATGGTGACTTTCTGGAGCTTTTATTATGAAAATTTCTCATTAAATTCTTCCAAGATCGTATGAGCTTTGACATTCACATTCATTCTATAGCGCCATACTCTTTCTACTGTATGTCAACAACTACTACAACAACTACTGTATGTCTCATTTCTATAAATTTTTATTCCTATTTCATTGTTATAAAATTAACAGCAAACCATTTTTGATTTCTCTGAACGTTCATTGATTGGATATCTTAACATTCTCTGTTGTTTAGCCAGGAACGTTTTCAAAATTTAAAAATACTTCAAAATTTAATGTTTAATGTTTTACTTGCTGTCTTTGCGATTATTTGTGAAATTTACTATGAGTGAAAATTATTTCTACACAATTTTTTTTAGGTTTAGAGAACTTTAAATAAAGATATGTATTCAGACAAGCTTTATAACAGTCTTTCTCATATTTTGTACTTCATCATAAGGTACGGTTAAAAAAACTGCAAGCAAAATCCCTTACTTTTACAGTTAGAAGGTGAAGCTCCCTTGGGAAGCAGGTGTGCTTCAATATTGTCATTTCCACAGCGCCACATTCAGATCTGTTTCATCAACACACATGCCTAATTACATGGCATGTGTGAAGTCATTATAAAACACCTCAGCAGCCTTGGGATTCTCTCATACGCAAGCAATCTAACAGGGCTTCAGCTCTGTAATTACAAGAAAACGGAAAGAAAAAAATGAAATAGTGATTTTTATATTACATAGCTTCCTGCAGTAGAATAGAGACCAGACCATCAATAAGGGAATAGTGGTTCCTACTCTCCTCTCTGGAGAGGGGGCACCACAAAGCCACTAAAAGCTCCCACCAGGCGCTCTGTCTGCACAGACAAGCAGCTGCCTTTCTCCTCAGCTATTCGCTATATAATATCTCAACAGGAACATAAGTCGTAACAGAGGAAGGTCTATAAATATCGGTGTGAATGGAGCCAATACCTGCCTGTGCTCTGTTACAGCTCTTTATGAGACACCGGTGGTCACCATTAAAGTTACTGACCCCCTGACATCACAGCTGATAAGGTACAGCATACCAGTCTCACAAAGAAATGCTTTCACATACAGCACAAGTCACGCTACAACTTGAGATATTACGTGCAAAAAGCATGTTATCAGTAACAAAACATTGTTCACAAATGTAGTCTTTGATTAAAACATGCAGTGCATTTTGGTAGTTGCCAAATAACATGTTCATCAACACGTCAACTATATTTTCAACATCAAGATTTGAAGCATATATATATTTGTATTGGTAACTGACATGAAATACTTTTGGGAATTCCTGTGGCGTGACATTCTTTATTTCATCTAAAACTCCACAGTAAAACCGAACAGTGAAATTAATTAAAAGAAAAGAGTTTGTTTCACTCAAATAATATTGAAAGTTCATTGTACTTAATAGAAAAAAGTTGCATGAACTCAAAACTAGATTGTAGTAAACTGAACTTAATATGATTGAGTTGCAGCAGATTTCTAAATCCCAGCATGTTTTATTTTATTATTATAAAACTGCATATTACTATAAATAAAATTTTTATTTGTACAGCAACAATTTTTATTTGTAAAGCGTCTTTAATAAATTAAATGTAGATAATCCATTTCTATAATTACGATGACCTTTTATGAGCTCATTTTAATTGAGAGAGTACATAGACTATTTGTATTATTTGTATAAAATTCATTTGTCACACCACAGGACCATTAAAAATGAAGGAGTGAAGGCAAATTTTTTTTTTAAAATGATGAATTAATTAAGAGACTCATTAAATATGTATATTTTATGAGCTAAAAGGAGGTCAAAAGGTGAAAAACTTGAAAACTGTGGGGGAAAATGGTGACCATTTACAGGATACATATTTTCCCTTACACTGTATGGGATGATAAGGGGCCATACAATATTTTTGACCTAAAATCTTTTTGTTGTTAACATATAATAATTTAGGTGCTGACAATGGTCACCATTTGTCCAGATTTTCACAATTTGTGACCACAATTTAACTCATTAAAGTAGTGCGTCTCTCAATTAAAATAAAAACTGTATATCATGTGGACTGTATTTATAACAATTACAAAATTCCTGTTTAAAACAGACAAAGTATAGCATGTCATCCTGCATGATACTGCATTTGCTACTTGAAATTTCAGGTCAACTACCCATTTAACACCTGTAAATCATACCTTTCCAAGTGAAACAGTACTTTTATGAAAAGTAGGCTCTGATATTACTGGTTCACGTATTTCACATTCCTTGCCCCTGCGGCCTTGGTTACATCAACAGAAAACAAATATCTTTTTGTTAGAAATCGAAAGGATATTACAGTTAGATTATGAAAACAAACAAAACAACGTGCACTGATGAATCATGCAGTAAACAGGGTCAATTTTGATTTCATGTTGCGCTGGGCAAAAAACATGTTTGAAATTAGATTTCGTTGTATGAGAATGAAAGCCGAGGGAGAGTATTGTACAGGCTTGTAATCAGAGAATTGCTGTATCCACATTGGAGGGGGTTCACTTCACTATTGCATTAGAGACGCTGATTGTGGAGGGGGGGTAGAAGCAGGTGTCGCAGGTAATGGAAGAGATAAAGAATAAAGACTCAAAGGAAGGCAGCATGCTGAGCTCCTATTAACAACCCGCATTCAAGCAATATCAGCACTGGAGCTCGGCCAAACTGCTCGATGCCTCTCATATTCTGAAGCGTTTCCTGAACTGTTATTTACAGACTTGGTGTAATCAACTGGTTTTCTTTTAAACAGACAAAAACAAATGTACTGAACCAACGACTGCTGAATTTTCCACTCTCTAAAGCGGAGCTTCTCATCCTTGGAAACAGTCAATTATATAGTTTAGCTGCCATTGTACACTAATATTTAATCACAGAATTCCACGATCGACCAATTGGAAGAGACATATAATAAAGGACCGTAAATATACACTGCAGTTCAAAAGTTTGGGATTAGTAAGATGTTTTTAAAAGAAGTCTCTTCTGCTCACCAAGGCTGCATTTATTTGATTAAAAATACAGTAATATTGTGAAATATTATTACAATTTCAAATAACTGTTTTCTATTTGAATATATTTTAAAATGCAATTTATTCCTGTGATGCAAAGCTGAATTTTCAGCATCATTACTCTCCAGTCTCCAGTGTCACATGATCCTTCAGAAATCATTCTAATATGCTGATTTGCTGCTCAAGAAACATTTCTGATTATTATCAATGTTGAAAACAGTTGTGTACAATTTCTTTTTAGGATTCTTTGATGAATACAAAGTTCAAAAGAACAGCATTTGTCTGAAATAGACTCTTATGTAACATTATAAATGTCGTTACTGTCACTTTTGATCAATTTAAAGCATCCTTGTGGAATAAAAGTATTAATTTCAAAACTGTTTTCAACATTGATAATAATCAGAAATGTTTCTTGAGCAGCAAATCAGCATATTAGAATGATTTCTGAAGGATCATGTGAAAATTCAGCTTTGCCATCATAGGAATAATTTACATTTTAAAATATATTCAAAATAGAAAACATCTATTTTAAATGGTAATAATATTTCACAATATTACTGTTTTTTTGTTGTATTTTTAATCAAATAAATGCAGCCTTGGTGAGCAAAAGAGACTTCTTTTAAAAAACATTAAAAACCTTACTGATCCCAAACTTTTGAACGGAAGTGTATATTTAATACCAGAAGTCTTGATCACAAGCACAGCAAAAGCCCTGTAAAGGATTAGACTGTACTCACAGCCAGGATAATCTGCAAGGAACTGTGGGCCACCTCCACATACTGGTACTCCAGCAGGCAGCCGGCGATGCTGATGTAGCGATGGTCCTCCGGGGCCCAGGAGGGAGGAGGGGTCACGGGGGTCACCCTGCACCCTGGGCCGTTCTCCATCCACCAGGAGCGATGCATGGAGATGTTAAAGGTCATAATCAGGTCTGTGTCCTGCAGGAAAGAAAAATGAGTCAGAAGAGATGCTATATCTACTTTCAAGTGAAATTTCAATGCTCTATATGCTTCTGTTTCACCATACAAAAGTGAAATGGCACCAAAAATATGAGTATATTCAGAACAAAAGCCAAAGATCACTTGCTTTTACGGTAAAGTTAGTCCATTTCCTGGCAATCAAATAATTTCAATTATGTATTCAAGCTTTTGAGATATAATACTCTGAACGCTGACTTATTTAACAATGTAGGTCAAATAACAAGCACTCTGGAATATTTTAATCAAGCTAAATCCAGTCCACTCTTGTTTAATGGCGCCTAAAAGAGCGAGGAATTTCTCCCCAGTAAGACGCCTCGAATTTTAACCTCTAGAAATGTATGATTTCATACATCAGTTTATATTAAAACAATCATATATTCTGGCTTGCGATCATTGTAATACTTACACCCATGATTTAAAAAGTCTCACACTGGAAATAGGATCTCTAGCAGCCATTGAAGGGCTTGTGTTTTGTTGTATCATTAATCAGTTTGAAGCTTTTAACATTTTGAGGCGCAATTATTTAAGTGGCTCTTATGTGGTTAATTTTGAGACGTCAAAGGGACTCGCAGAGCAATAACCAGCCAACACATACTTATAAATGTGGCATGAGATTAATTCTACAATCAAGTGGTGGAAGAAATCACATTTCTCAAATCCCAAATTCACTTTTGTGTGCCATTTTTCAGCCTTAATGATCTGCACGCTGGCGACTGAAGTGTTTGCAATATCCTGGGTCATTTGAGTGAATGCCAGTTACACAAGCGGAGGATTATTCACCAGGGCTTTGAGTATGCAATGAGAACATATTCAAACAAATCCATCAGTCTTCAGAAACACACGCCAAGCCTAGACACAAAGCAGAAAGAAAGAAACAGAGCTCTAACTCTCACACCTACAGATGCACGACTGCATAAATGTGATGCACGCGTCGAGTGCTCCACGAAATCCCTCTAAAGAGCAGCGATCGTGCATTTTAAAGCCAGATTTAAGGTCCTACAAGTGTTGAAGCTTGGCACTGAGAGTGCTATTCATGTAGGAACCTGAAGCTCCCCATGAGACATTTTCCTCCTGAGGAAAAACAACAACAACAACAACAGCATATGGGAGTATTGTTGTCTTAAGAAGTATTTAAAGGAATAAAAATAAGAATTTTGTAACTTTTAGTCCATGTCTTTTAGCTTTGAGGCAATCTACATGCTACTGCACTCCTAAAAACTGACAAAAGTCGTTCTCCTCCATTTTGATGACGCATGTTGCACTAAACAGACTTTTGTCTAATCAGTGCTCCAATCATATGAGATGAATCCTTTGCAAATGAAGGCAGCTCTACTGCATATATGCACTACCAATCAAAAGTTTGGGGTCAGTAAGATTTTTTTTTTATTCAGCAAGGACACAATAATTTGACAGCAATGACTTGACAAAAAAAAAAAAAAACTTTTATAAAAACGTTTTAAACTTTTCTATTCATTTTCCTTTTTTATTTTTTACTTTGATATGTCCCATCTAATCTTAAATACTGAAATCTGAAAAAAAAAAAAAAAAAACCTGATTATATTGGATGAACAAAAAGAAATCACTTCCAAATATCCATGCTAACAAAAAGCGTCTCTTTAGCATTTGTCGAAAACTTGCCTCCAGTGTTTTCTGAGGCAGAGTGAATCATCTGAGGGGCCCAAGTCACAGTCCCCATTATGTTTTCTTAAAGGGCGCTGGAGGATCAATCACTCACCCGCCTCCGTAAATGGCTTCACTGTTTGCCCAGCCAGTGTGGGTGATGTGATAAAGCACTTTTAATCCATTTCAAAACGCACACTAACGGCAGACGTTTTGTTGAAGACTTGCCCAACCTCACACTGCAGTGTCTATCTCAGCGTGAGAATGACATTGGCCGTCTGAAAGGCTCCTGAATTACTCTCCCTGAATAAGCCCTGTTCCTCCTTAGAGGGATGCTTAGCACTTCTCGTTCTGTGAAATACAAACTGAGGCCTCGGTGCACCCTTGCTTCTTATTAAAACATATACAAAGAACCTGAATGGTTGGATTGATTTGTTTCCACCAAATCAATACCCCTTGTATAGCAGTGCAGGGCAAAGCCTTGTTTGTCCAATGAAACACATGTATCACGCTCCAATGATGGACATAAATAGCCATCATGATGCAAAAAGTGAATCATTGCTTTGACTGAATGCAGTGTCATCCAAGCACACAAAATACACAAACACCTTTTCCCTCAGACTTTTTGAATTTTTGAAGGAACAAATTGCTATACAACATGTTTGCTATACAATGTTGTCTTTATAAACGACAATATTAAAGGTAGGGTTTAGGGCATTTATACATGTAAATGCAGTTAAATGTAGGGTAGGCAATATTTTTTTCATAAATACTTTTTGTTATACTGGTTGAAACGCTCTTCACATCCTTATAGCAATCAATAATAGAAGTGTCTGAAATATTAAAATGAATCTGCAATGAATGAATGAATCTGCATCTGAAATGAATCTGCAGCAGTCAGGTGGTACAAGTCAGCTCTCTTTAAAGTTTGTAAGTTTACGTTCATTATCATTAAAAAGTTTGAAATGTTTAGTCAGATCCCAGATGTGTCAGACAGGCATCTTCTTCCTCTTTCCGTTGAAAGAGAAGGACACAGGCTAAATGAAGTGTACATGTTGCCTCACTCTTCCGCTCTATTGCTTCCTGTCTCTCTAACAGGTGTAATGAACATCAGCCGAGTGGATAAACGCAATCCATCAGCAGTCAAATAGCAGGGCAGACTGCTCAACACATCAGCATTTCAATCTGCAAAGATCGGTAGGGGTCCCGCAGACAAACACTCCTCCATTACTCTCCTTCAGTCCATGCCAGAGTCACCGCGACGCGAAACACGGACGGCCTGAAAGAAGGGCTGACAGTGAGGGGTTGTCAGGACAGTGTCTGGAGATGGATGAGACCACATTTAAACAGGAATTATGGGCTGATGTGCCAGCATGCTTTACAGTGAGTGATGGTGGATGGCGTTAAAGGAAGTAGTTGGTGCCCTGCTAGGCCAATCAAAACAAAGAACATACTGAACAGGATCCTGTAGTTTGATACTGTTGTGATCAGGGCTTGACATTAACACCCGCCAACCCGCCAAATGCGGGTAGATTTCAGCTGTGGTGGGTAAGACAGCCACTCCCACTAGCCACTTTGGCGGGTTGAATATAATTTCAGCCTACAGCCAAATGAAAGGTAGCTAAGCTCGTCGTAGCACAAAATTACAATCCGATCACAATTCGTTATCGATTAACTTGCAGTTAGTGAAGGCGGGATCGGCGGAATCGCGCTGAATGACACACAACAGAAGTGCTCTCTCGCATGCGCGCGCTCTCTCTCTCTCTGTCACGCGCGATCAGATCTCCTTGCGCCTGAGTCAAATACACGCACACACAGATGTCAAAATGTCCATCGTGTGGAGTATCTCGCGTGGATACAGTTGGTTATGGCTTAAGTGTACGTAAACAGGTGGGTAAAAACTGGATGTGTGTCAGTATATTACGTATATGCATTCAGCAGCCCAATTAAATACCTGTCTGTTATTAATGTTAATCAAACAACAAAAGATGTTAAATAAATGTTAAATAAACATACTGTATCTGAAAAAAAGAGTTTAGGCTATTTAATTTACTATTGTATTTGTAATTTGCTAATTTGCTTCTTTGTTCTTTTTATATAGCCTAACAAAAATAACTTATAAAATTATTAAATTTATCATATTATGTTCATATTACCCACCCCTTGCCCACCCGTACATACCAGCTGATATACCATGTAGGCCTAGTCTTGATTTAGGTGGTCAATCTGCATTTGAAAGTTTGAAAGGGTTTTAAATCTAGCTAATCAAGTAAAATGACTCAAAATCAAGTAATTTTAGCATGCCAAAGTCAACTTTAATCATATAAAATGTAATTTCCCAACATTAAAATTGTGGCCAGTGAAAATGCTGAGTGGCTAATAACTTCTGAAAACCACTAGCCACAGTGGCTGGTGAGCAAAAAAATTAATGTCAAGACCTGGTTGTGATGTAATGTCTAAAAAGAGCAAAACATCTCTATTAATCACCACAGTGTTCATTAATTGATCATAAATACAGTACATACTGCAATATTCTAATATATTAGAAAGGTTGAGATGGAGAACGCTAAATCTCGAACCTTTTAAAAAACGCCGAACAGAGGAGAGTCTGCTGGCAAAAAGAGTACGTGACAGAGCTCGTAATAAAACAAGAATCAACATTGGCTTGGCTTTTTGGAGATGGTGAGAATTGAGGGATTTGAAATTTCAGCATCATTACTCCAGTCTTCAGTGTCACATGATCCTTCAGAAATCATTCTAATTTGCTGATTTGGAGCTCAAGAAACAGAAATCTTTTGTAACGTCTTTTGTCACTTTTGATTAATTTATTGCATCTTTTCTGAGTAAAAGTACTGTATTATATTTATTCTGTATTTCTTAAAAAAAAAACTTCAAACCTTTGAAGAAACTTTTGTAATGATTTATGATAATGAAATATGTATCATTTTCATTGGCCTTCCTTTAGCTTCTTGTCGCTCAAATGGTAAAGCATGGCGCAAGCAACGGCAAGGTTGTGGGTTCGATTCTCAGGGAAAGCCAGTACTGATAAAATGTGTACCTTGAATGCAATATAAGTCACTTTGGATAAAAGCATAAATAAAAATGAAAATGTAAAATAAAATAAAAAACAGTCAGGAAGCATTTTCAGTGGTTTCATTGACAAGCTTAGCACTGAATCACTGTATATGCAGATCAAACAAAGGTGGCATATTTCAGCAGCAAGCTCTATAGTCTGGGTCCATCGACCTCATGCAAGTTCAATATATAAAGATTCATGAACATATTCAGATCAAAGGAACAAATCATGATTTATATTTGGTGACCTACGACTATGCTTGAGCATATTTGTATAGTCTTGCTGTGAAATGCAATTCAAGACAGGCATATTGAGCATGGCTGACTACAGATAAAACCCTGGTGTTCCACTAGAAACAAGAGATTAGATTTATTCAATGAACAAAGGAACATATCCACAAAGAGAGAAATTATGACCGACTGAATGTCCCCTACGGTTTCTAATAAAAACATTTCTGCTGGAACAACATCCTACCATTACTAAAACACAGAATGCTTTAGGAAATAAATCAAAAGATGTAATATTTGCTGATAATTAATGGTGTTTAAGGCAAGTACTATTGGTCTTTGAACAAAGCCAAAGTTTGCTATGTATACACCGATCAGGCATAACATTATGACCACTTCCTTTCGTGCGATGCACTGTGTATTCTGACACCTTTCTATCAGAACCAGCATTAACTTCTTGAGCAATTTGAGCTACAGTAGCTCGTCTGTTGGATCGGACCACACGGGCCAGCCTTCGCTCTGCATGTGCATCAATGAGCCTTGGCCGCCCATGACCCTGTCACCAGTTCACCACCGTTCCTTCCTTGGACCACTTTTGATAGATACTGACGACTGCAGACCGGGAACACCCCACAAGAGCTGCAGTTTTGGAGATGCTCTGACCCAGTCGTCTAGCCATCACAATTTGGCCCTTGTCAAACTCGCTCAAATCCTTACGCTTGCCCATTTTTCCTGCTTCTAACACATCAACTTTGAGGACAAAATGTTCACTTGCTGCCTAATATATCCCACCCACTAACAGGTGCCGTGATGAAGAGATAATCAGTGTTATTTACTTCTCCTGTCAGTGGTCCTAATGTTATGCCTGATCGGTGTATATTCCATTCTATGGAAAAAAGGATTTAAAAATTTGCTATATAAATTTTAATAAAAACATAATATGAGAGTGACATAACTGTTATGTATGGGTGATTTAATCCTTTAAAGTTAGCATTGTTAAATGCATGTCGTTGATTGACAGTACATTCACAAAAAGGGCCAAGAATGATATGCTCTTCTAAACACCACAGTAAAGGGCCTTGTTTTGAAGTCACACTAGTTTTCTTACACATGCAATTTATTTATGCTTACAAAACCCAGTGGTCATGTTGGGATAATTCTCCATCATCAGGGATTGTTTGTTTTCGGAAAGCAATCAGAGGGCGTTTGGAGGGGATCAAGATGGGAAGACTCGGCCCCAGGATGACTGTCAATCATCTATCCATCAGTAAATGGGTTTCTACAGGCGAGAGCTACAGCAATATTTCCCTCAGGCTAACACCGTGATATCTAGACTGGGGCAGAACAAAATGGAAGATTAAGACTACCAGGGATAGGCTTTATTTATTTATTTAGACAGGCTAAGCCTATTAGAAGTGGCTAAAGTTTCAGAAAGTGGGAATTTGAGATGGTTTGTTTCAATTTTTTTTTTTTTTTTTTAGAAGCATTGTTTACACAAAGATGACAATAAGCACTACAGAATCCCATAATGCCACATGGCTTCGAGACATCTCAAAAGCAGCTAGCATGCTATGAAGTGATGTCACCACATGAGAAGTGTTTTCGAAATATTCATGGCTTAATGTCACACAAATGTGAATTTTTAGCCCTCAGAAAGGTATTTAAACTTCTTTGTTGCTCCAGCTATGTTTTATTACTAAGGGAAAAGAAGCAAAAAGTTTCTAATGAACCTGCTGCCTCCTTTTACCCAGTGGTAATCAACTAGCATGGAGCTTCACAGTTTCAGTGCATCAAATGCTCAATCTCTGGAAAACTTTGCTAAAATGTCCACATCTTGAACATACAATACTCCAACTATAAGACATAAATATTAAGAAATAAGTGACAAGACACAGTGATTTAGGAGTGTTTTTAGGAATGATGAAAAAAGTACCTTTAAACAAGGTAAAATCACTGTAAGTCACAATAAAAGAAAAGAATGGTACAATGCTACACATGCTCCCATAATATTTAGCATAATAATAATAATAATAATAATAATAATAATTAATATTATTAAATGAATATATTGATAAATTATTTAAATTTATTACATTTATCTTATTATTATTATTAATAATAAATGAATTAATACATTCATTTTACTAAAATAATAATAAAGTAAATAAATTATATAATTTAGTAAATAACAAAAAAAAAATAGTATATATCTCTTTGGTACGAATCATATTTGAAACCCATACTAGATGTATATGGCACTTACAGGTTTCTGTTTTAGTGTCTGTTGTAAAAAAGATCAGAAGACATATTGAGCACGACATTTGCTTGGCATACAGATCTCACTCACTCTGCTGAGTCCTGGAGTCTCTGTTATTGTGACAGCAATTACAGGACCACAGGACCGTCAGAGGGGTCCGGATCATCACACACGCTCTAATTGGTTATCTTCACAAGAAGGTTTACTCTCGGCAGACTGACACAATGGGAGGTCAGCAATAAATATAAAAAAATTAAATAGAAGCGTTTAGGTCCATGGACACCATCTTAATATTTGCATTAATGAAGGCTGGAATTCTCATAGGTTAGCATGGAAGAATGGCTCAATAGCCTGACTCCAGGTATTATAGACCTTGCTGGTTGCATTGCATTATGGGATTGCCTTATCTGCAAATTATATAAGGCCCTGTTTATACTTATTAAGATACATTTTGGTCGATCGGATCACAAGTGGACGACGCTAGATACAGGTGTAAACAGGGTCTAAAACGTTTTGAGCTTGTCCACTTACTTCCAGAGGTAGCTGAAAACGCATTTGACCGGATTGCTTTCGTAGTGTAAACTTTCATGTGGTCGAATGCGTTCGAACAGCGCAAAAGGCCACCTACTCTCCGACTACTGACCTAATGCGTAAGGGTCAATGACATTATTATTATTAATGACTTAATAATAATAAAACACCAAGATATGACATACAAAGAATGTAAGGTAGTACAACAAGATCTCTTTTATTGAATCCAAAAGGTTTTAATTATATTTTGCTACATATAAAGATATTTTAAAGATTCTGAAGTGTCAAAAGGTCAATACAGCCATTTTATTTGAGACTAAAATATCTTGAAACGTAATCAATGTATATTTTTTTTTAATTCTGATTTTATATCATCATATATCATCATAGTGCAACATGGTATTAAAATTATGTGTAGAAGTCATTGCTTTGTAATGAGAAAGAATGTGCGGAAAAATGAATTTCATTGATGTCATTCGAAGTAACCAATATAAAGGGACCATTTTGGTTCAAGTCATGCAGTCAATATCATGTGACAGAATGGGACATCATTCAGACACCTGCAAAGGACCACATGGTCGTGAAGCAAAGTAACACTCTCTCTTAACTATTTGAAAAATTCATGTTTTCACATGCTCATACGCATGTCCCGAAACATCAGGTCATTCGGTACAACCGCTATAAAAACATGGAAAACTTGTACTAAATATAAAATGTTTGAGTGTACTTTTGCTAGCTAGCTAGCAAGCTAACTAGCTAGCTAGCTAGATATCAGCCTGTTAGCATTGTTTGAAAATATTGTCATTCGGTATAACCAAAAGTGTAATTCGGTAAAACCGAAATTTTGGTTAAATCGAATGACTTTTTTGGTGACAAATTTTGTCCATCTTGTAAAAAATGACAAAAGCAGTGTTAATTGATTATAAAAACCACATAATCTCATTGTTAACACTTGATAAAACTTCAAAATTAAATATACCTACATTATGTTTACACTTTTAAAAACCTTATTCGGACGCTAGCCAGACGGGATTTAAACTATGTTGGCTTTGTTAGGTTGAAGACAAAAAAACCTATCAAGCACAATTCTCTCACCATTCCTGATATCTAACACGCACTCACTGAGTTTGGAGTGGTATTGAGGCTGTCAGAGCAGAAACCAAAGCTCAGCTCTGTTTATGTTTTTTGTCATCTCCGTGCGCGTTCATATGTAAATTGCGAAAGCTTACTTTGTCCAATAGATCGAAAAGATCTGAAAAAACCCATACGTTTACCCGCCCATAGACCCTCCCCTCAAAGAAATCAGGACAGAAGTGGTTGAAAGTGGACAAAAGAGACGGATTAAAACACCAGGTGTTAACGGGTATGTCTCCCTCGTCTACTTGTGATCCGATTGACCAAAATGCATCTTAATACCAGGTGTAAACAGGGCCTAAGTGATGCCATAGAATCTGGCTAAAATCTGGCTAAAGTCTGCATAAGTTTTTTGCCTACTCTTTGGAAAAGTCTTCACATTGCAAGCACACTGACGCCTTAAAACAATGCCTGTGTGGGAAGGTTCTGGAACTGAGTCAATAGCGAATAAGTAACTGTTAGACAGGAAACCTGATTTGTACCTGCATCCCGTGAGCACAACAGCTTTCGTGTGTAATGAGCATGTGCACAACCCACTGTGCCACAGCAAAAGCAAAAGGTGCATCATTTTAATCAAGCATAATCATCATCGCTGAATTCATGTTTCAGTTTCAGCTGTTTATTTTTTTTGCAGTCAATTATTTTCCCATTTGATTTTTTTAGCAAAGCACAGCTACCTCTTTTCTCCCGATATTTTTAAATATCTCTAGAGTTTCAGAAAAATCTCAACAATGTCTCAAACTGTGCTCAGTCCAAGTCTGCAGATCAGAATTCAAATATTTCTCATCAAATTCTTCCAAGACCAAATTATCTGGAATATGCTATCTTCATTCATTTTCATGGCTCTATAATCTTAGAGTATGTCAACAAATGTCTCATTTGTGAGTGTTTTTTATTTATTTTCCCTAAGGAATTTTAGGATTAACGCATGAGACAAAGTAATTTATATATTCATTAATTAAATGAATAATAATGAATTCACTTAATTATTCATTTTACAAATAACTGGTTTATTTAACAAATTAAGCATAAGAGAAAATAAATAAAAAATTAAATAAACATTTAGTATTCATTCTATACACTTACTGTATGTCAACAATATGCATCTATTTTTATTTCTCCCTAATTCCAGCTTTCTGAGACAAATTGATAGTTAAATGAAACACAACAGAGAACAAATAATTAAAAATAAAATAAAAGAATTTATTGTATACATGCACTGTGTGTCAACAATCAGCAAATTTTTAGGAGAAACATATGAGACTAAGTTGATAATTAAAACATAACTGAGACAAATTCTCCTGAACTATTTGCTTTTTCATAAAATTTTCCTATAGGTCCTCTGAGAAAATGCCCCTGAAGTACCTGTACTGTTGCTAGGCGAAAAACACATACCTCAGTGTCAGATGTCTCTGCTGATGTCACCATCGGCACTGAGAAACACCTTGTGGAGGAGGTTCAGGGCACTGGCTTAGGTTCTAATATAGCTCCCCATGTAAACATGGGCCCATCACAGTCATCCATTGTGTTCATTTTCCAGCTGTTGCACAACAAACATTTTATGCCAGCGGAAGAGTTTTGTCTGTCCACAAGAGCATGAAATTAGGCTGTTTAGCAGAACTGAATTCATTTGGAGCTTCTAAAATAATAGTGCAGGCTGCCGTGACGCTCCAAAAGGAGCTATTGCTAATCGACAGACTTCTTTTCTCACCCCTCGGAGAGAGATGATGTTTGGAGTGAAAGCAGATGCATCTGTCACAGACCGAGATGTGACATTTCAAAATGTGCGTTAGCAGATGGAGGATTGTTTATATTTATGAATATTGCAGCACGATGACTACACATTTAGCACTTGAGGGAAGCACGCCCGCGCCACGCGTAGAAATGTCAGGGAAAGAGCGAGGCGCCTTCGCTAGAACCGAATCTGAATCCTGGCAGAGCAGCTGAAAGTCAAAAGGTGCAGCTTGGTTATAGCCGTTAAAATGAACAAAATGAAAAGATTTAGATGCGGTAGAAGGAGACTGTCTTAAAAAATGTGAGCTTCACATGACATTTCGAACGTGCCTTGTACACAACAAACAGCTTTCGGTTTCAGTCACAAGGGTTTTTGTGATTGGCTTTGATATACATTTATGTTAAAAAAAAAATGGGTAACACTTTACAATATGGTCATATATGAGATGTTTGTCTTTTAAAAAAAAAAAAAAAAAAAAGAAGTCTCTTATACTGACTAAAACTGCATTTATTTGATCAAAATACAGTAAAAACGGTAATATTGCGAAATATTATTACAATTTAAAATAACACTTTTCTATTTTACTATATTTTAAAATGTAATTTATTCCTGTGATGGCAAAGCTGAATTTTCAGCATCATTACTCTAGTCTTAGGTCAAATGATCCTTCAGAAATCATTCTAATATGCTGATTTGCTGCTTAAGAAACATTTCCTATTATCATCAATGTTGAAAACAGTTGTAATGCTTCCTATTTTTGGTGGAAATCGTGATACTTTTTTTCATTATTATTTTATAAATAGAACAGAAAAGAACAGCATTGATTTGAGTTAGAAATCTTTTGTAACCATGAAAAAGTCACTTTTGACCAATTTAATGGATAATTGTAGAGTAAAAGTATTAATTTCTTTAAAAAAAAAAAAAAAAAAATCTTACTGACAGTCATTCTTAACGATCAAATCAGAACCAGGTGATACTAACAAAAAAGTACCATGGTATTCTTTGAAGTACCTTGGAATAATCTGTAAATACTGTGGTATGTGAATATAATCATTCAGTACCATGGCCTACTGTATATATCCAAGTATCAAGGTATTACCCTCTGAAACATGGTACCGGCCCAGCATTTTTGAGTGAGAGGGATAGAATAGAGACAGAAGAAGAAAGAAAAACAGAAAACGAGAGGGGGGTGGAAGAAGCTTCCCAACCAGTCACTGCTCATCAGTTCCTCGGGCGCTATATTGATCGGCTGAGCAGGCTGGATATTAGAGAGGTAATTCACTTTTTAGATAGAAGGCATAGGGGAGCAAGGGCTGCCCCATTTGTTACCCAGGCTGAGGAAATCATTGATACTGCCACACTGTCAGGGGGACCCCTGCGGAGGACAGTGGTTTGATGAGGCGGGACACTCAGACAGAGAGATCCGAGGACAACGGTCTTCTTCATCTCCTCCTACTCACATGCAAAATGGATCAAGCTGCACACTTTACATAGTGTTTAACTAGGGAGAGTTTCTACTAGAGATGGAAATCGTAATGAATTAAATGATAGTCCTTTGAGGAAGAAATATTTGGAAATGCAATTCTTACCCTCAGCAATCAGTTACCAAATTATAACAGAGCAGATATATAGTAGCAAACCAAAAATAAATGTAATTTTTAAAAACAATTCTTCCAAAAAGGTGTTAATACAGCTTTTAGAGGTGGCATAAATGTAATCTAATCATTTAGTCTTGACTATATTAAATAAAATACTACGCAAACAAAAAATGTAACCATTCATGTAATTATTTTTTTTTATAAAATACTGATTACCACACAATTCATAATTTGTATCTTTAACTACCAAGAGTTCGGTTTATTTAGGAACTACACTGGTTGTGCTGTATGATTTTGATTCACTAAAAAGAACTGGCTCATACAGTCTTAAAAACAAAGGTAACAAACGAGTTTTTTTTTTTTTTTTTTTTGGTTTTTTGGTTCCCCAAAAAAACTTTCTAGTAAACAGTAAGAAACATTTTTGCATTCTTACACCGTGTCCTAACCAGGCGCGACGACACAACATGCGATAAAAGGTATCTTTTCCATGTTAATCTGAGTTTTTGTCCTAACTAGCCACGACGGCGACATGCGACGGTTTCTATTTTTCTGCGACGTCACGGCTGGAATAACAACACAAAGTATGGCAATGATAATCTCAGGTAATGTTTATGTGCTTTATGTAATGTTAAAAGTGTAATGTGAGTTTGAATATCACTTTGTGTCTTTTATAGCCATACTGAAAGCAACAATTAACAATTCACCTCAGATCTTCAAAATAAATTAAAGGAAACAAGAATGTTCAAACTGTCAACTCATTGTGAACAGACAGAGATTGTTTCAGTAACTCAGTATGTATTTTTAATAATGTTAAAATGGTGTGATATTCATGATTTTAAATATGTACTTATCCATTTCATTGCGAGTGCCGGGAGCTTGTCAAGAGAGCCCGCCCACGCGCTCTTCTGATTGGCTGTGATTTTTGATTGACTATCACATCTCATAGTCACGTCGCATCTGGTGTGGACAGACAAATTGTTTGTCGCTGGAATCTTATCGCATCGCGTCTGGATAGGACACGGTGTTAGCGTGAAAAACATTTTATAATCTATAGAATCTTTTTCCAGTGCAAAGAAACTTTAGTGCAATGGAAAGATTTCATGGATGTTAAAGAGTTAGTTCACCCTAAAATGAAAATTAAGTCATCATTTACTCACCCTGGTGTTGTTCTAACGCCGTATGCCCTTGTATCTTCCTTTTTTTTGGATTACAAAAGGAGGAATGTTAAAAAATGTCAGTTCATGACGTGTCGCATGGGATCATTCTGTTATACTTTTGCCTCTTTTTTTAAAGCTTGATGCTGGTGGCTATTCACTGCCATTTTATGTCATTTTTTTAATATTTCTCCTTTTGTGGTCCGAAAAAGAAAGAAGGGCAAACGGCATTAGAACAACACCATGGTGAGTAAATGATGACTTAATTTTCATTTTAGGGTGAACTATCCCTTTAAATATTCTTAATGGAACCATCAATGCCAATAAAGAAACTTCATTTGGGAACTGGTGCCGCTGCATGTTTTTGACTGACTAAAAAAGCTGGCTCATAAGAAGGATTCATTCATTAAAGGGATTTATTTGGGAATCAGTTTACACTGGTGGCGCTATAGGTTTATGATTCACTAAAAGAACTGTCTCAAAAGAGCCATTCGTTTGAGAATCGGATTAGTTGCAGCATCACTAATAATGAAGGCATTTAAAAAACTGTTAAAAACATATGTCTAGCTTATGTTTACATAGAAAAACAATTGAAAAGAGGTACAGTGGAACACTAAAACATTGTGTGAATTTTAGTATTCAGAAGGAATACATTAACTGTACGTTACAGTATTTATTTTCTTCTGTATCAGAACCGGTTCTGTAATGTTTACCTCATTGCAGACTAGAGAATCTGAACACCGCATTTATAACATCAGCCATCAGCCATCAATCACCAAACACGTCTTAAAATACAGTTTCATCACAAACAACCTCAGGGGAAACATATTTGGTAAATATTAAAATCAACTGAATGAATTACATTTTCATTTCCTTACATCGTACAGATGAAAACGATACAGACACGGTTTTCAATATCCTCAGCTGTGTGTGCAATACAATAATGTTTGTCCAGGAAAATTAACAATAGTTCAGGCATTCATTTCAAATATTGACAATATCAATGTTAGATAGCAAAATTGTTGTATGGATGTCTAAATCTGATACATTGTAAGCATATTTAAGGATATTTCCAATTACAATGTGACAGGTGCCATTGCATAAGTGCCAATAAATATATTTGATTCTCAAATCAAATGAGTTTTCCCAAAAGTCTTATTCAAAAGAAAACTGGGAAAGAGAAAAACCAAAAAGGGTATTAATAATAAAATATTGCTGATTACATCAGAACTAGATATTTCAAAGCAAGAAAACATTACAGGGCGGCTTTTGTGCCATGATGTAATTTTCTCTCCTGTGACATAAATGAGAGTCAAAATGAGTTCAATTGAGAGGGAATCACATGTTATTTAGCGAACGATTCAGACGGGACAGAGGCACCTTGTATGTGACACAAGCTTTTATAGGTCATTATTGAGAGCAGACTATGGATGATCAAAACAAAGGAAAGGAGCGAAGATGAAAGTGAAAGAAATCAAAAGCCACTGAGCCTCACATGAAAAATAGGGCAAGTTACAGCAAAACTCTTATCTGCATGTCATTTACACAGCAAATAGGAAGAGAATCATGGGAAATGATAGCAAAAGAGGAAGTGGAGGGGAAGATGACATAGAAGGAATGTGAGGGCTTCCTTCCTCTGAAGTCTGCGACTGCTTTCTGGAGGGCGGACGAAAAAGTGTAGGGGATGAAGGTTATAAATGAGACAAGGGCAAAAGAGAAAGAGCTGAAGATGTGGGTTGTTTCATGGATGATACATGGCACTTGGCGACTAATTGCTGTTGAGCTTTCGTGTGCTCGTTTCTGATTGGTTGCCCGCCGACATCGAGCGCCCGTCATTAGGCAGGTTACACACAGGCCAAAAGCAAGAGACTTTCGGACATAGCCACCTGTGCTGAGAGCAAATTAAATTCCACACTCCTCTTAACTGGTGCAGCACTTTTCCCTAACAACCCATATGGATAGATGAGCTGGATGCACGCTGTTGAGGCGTCTGAGACATTATCATGCTTCACTAAAGACAAGCACCATATGCAGTTGTTGTGATTGCACTCAGGCTTTGCTGTGGACTCAAATAGCGGCAAAACAGCTGTTGGGAATTGAAGGGAAAAGCATTAAAGTCACATAGCCTGAGAGCTGAACCAATAACAGACAGCTTTCTGAAACAGAGCAAAGTGTGAATAAACATCAGTGTTTCTTTCTTTTGTTTTTGTTGCAGTGTCAAGGCTCAATCCGGTAATTTGGCCATTTAGGGGGGAAGAAATCAAATGGACCATTACAATGAGTGGAAAGATCTACAGAGACAAACGGGGGAATCGTTCAGATGGGAGGCAGGGTAATCGAGCAGACAGTAGAAGAAAGGAAGGTACAGACGAAAGCGTTTTAGTGTTGAGGCAGGTTAAATACGTATCCAACTTGTGTGCTTGCCATACACCGTCAGTTTAACTACTTGAAAAAATAATGGACAGGGATGAAATCGCTATCAAACAGGACCAACAGCTTCTGGGGAAAGCCTAAAGACTTTGTCTGTAAAAAAACATTATGTATCTCTCATTATGTACACTACTGTTCAAAAGTTATGGGTCAGTGAAACATTTATAATGTTAAAAAAGATTGCCATTAAAAAAAAAAAAAGTTTTAAACATTCATAATACTAAGAAATGTTTCTTGAGCACCAAATTGGCCATTATCATTAACAAACAAAAACCAAAATTTATTAAAACATTTTTGATAACTGAAATAAAATATAAATGATGGAAGGTGAAAAAGAAATGTTGCCTTGGCAAATAACTGAAATAAATTTAAATTGAAGCACTAAAGTTACTAACTAGAAATAAATAAAAACTAAAACTGCACAAAAATTAAACAGAAGTAAAAATAAATTAAAGTTAGTAACATTTGCAGGTAAAAAAACCCTGATAAAATGACAAAAGCGCATAAAAAAGTTAAAATAAACTAAAATTAAAATGAAAACTGAAAACATAAAAATAAAAGCAAATGTAAAATATTAATAAAAACTATAATATATAAATAATACTACAATAACACTGGGATCATGCGACACTGCAGACTGGACTAATGGCTGCTAAAAATTCAGCTTTGCCATCACAGGAATAAATTATATTTTTAAAGGGGTGATTGGTTATGATTTCACTTTTTTAACTTTAGTTAGTGTGTAATGTTGCTGTTTGAGCATTAACAAAGTTCAGTGCAAAGGAAGATATTTTCTTTTAAAGAATTCTCTGTTTAAGGACCTCAACAAACGGCTGGTAGGGACTACAACGAGCTTCTTCCCAGGTTAGTGACATCATTAACCCTAAAATTTACATAAACCCTGCCCCCGAGAACACGCAACAAAGGGGGCGAGGCCATGTTGGGGTGCTTTAGAGAAGAGGAAGAGTTGTTGTAGTAGAGTGTTGTTACCATGCCGTCATTTTACGCCGGACTGCTTCACAAACGAAGGTCAATTCAACACTGGATTTGCACAAAAGATTAACATGACGGCACATGCTAGTCGATGAGTTGAATCAACTCCACAGCAACTACATAAATTTATTCACTAACCGTTCAGAAAAGTCCAGAAAGTTGTAACTTCTTCCTGAGTCTCTCCATGAGTGTCCGACTCCGGTTTGAACAATGTAAGGCTGAACACCGTTACTGACAATCGTCATTTTGGCTGCGTGAGATTCTCCAGCTTTGTTGTTGTTGAGCAACCGAAGCACGAGCTGCTAAAGCTCCGCCCTCTTCTGGAAAGCAGCCGGGAGCAGCAGCTCATTTGCATTTAAAGGTACACACACAAAAATGGCGTGTTTTTGCTCACACCCAAATAGGGGCAAATTTGACAAGCTATAATAAATGATCTGTGGGGTATTTTGAGCTGAAACTTCACAGACACATTCTGGGGACACCAGAGACTTATATTACATCTTGTAAAAGGGGCATTATAGGTCCCCTTTAAAGGGAACCCCTGGTGTTAAGACTTGTATGGCTTAATATAACGTAAATGATGTCTCTTACTGAAATATGTAGTAGAAAACCCATGAAAGATTTACGTTATTTAAAAAATCCATGACATATTTGGACCAATTTGGACAATGGGCGGCGCCATTTTGTTTGCGTTCTATGTCGGTGATGTCAAATGGTTGCACTCACTGCTCTACTGACACTGTCATATTGCTATTTTTACCACAACACAACTCGGAATATAATATACGATGCCACATTGTGCAGCTTTTGGTTGTAATTTTCAGTCGATGAGCCACAAGAAAAGCAATGTAAGTCTTTACTGCTTTACTAGCGATAAGAGGAGAAAAGAATGGGAAGTTGTGAAGAATGTGGACGAATAAAACTTCCTAAAGATCTGCATTTTTGTTCTCTTCACAAGCCCTGGTGCCTTTGAGGCTTTTAGAAGACCACAGCTGAAACAGCTTACAGTTGCCGATGGATATAAGTGTATGCTTTAACCAAATGCAGCGCCTGTCGTGGAGACTGACAAAGGTAAGCCTATAACACATCTCGATTGAGACAGACTGCCTCAAAGCGCGTGTGCTGTGATGCACGAGATATCTGTGATCGCATAAACAGTAGCATCTTCTCAGCATGTTTAACTGTGTGTAATGCATTCAGGTGACATATCAGATGATTTTTACACGTCAATCATACCACAGTAGTTCGAATAGCCACAGAGACATTGCACAGCTTTGATGTTTTCATCCTCACTAATTTTGTGCTCTGGCTCAAATTGAAAAGGTTGATCAGGTTTTAAAAGGAACCCTGCGGATATTAAGACCTGTATGCGTTACTAGATTACCGTTGCACCAAAACATACAGATGAAAAGTCTCAAAGTCATCAGGGCTAAAGTGAAGAGAACAAAGATGCAGTTAGGAAGTTTTATTCGTCCACATTCTGCACAACTTCCTATTCTTTTCTCCTCTTATCGCTAGTAAAGCAGTAAAGACTTACATCGCTATTCTTGTGGCTCATCGTCTGAAAATTACAACCAAAAGCTGCACAATGTGGCATCGTATATTATATTCCGAGTTGTGTTGCGTTAAAAATAGCAATATGACAGTGTCAGTAGATCACCGAGTGCAACCATTTGACGTCACCGACATAGAAAGCAAACAAAATGGCGCCGCCCATTGTCCAAATATGTCATGGATTTTTTAAATAACGTAAATCTTTCATGGGTTTTCTACTACATATTTCAGTAAGAGACATCATTTACGTTATATTAAGCCATACAAGTCTTAACACCAGGGGTTCCCTTTAAAGATATTGAAATCAAAACAGTTATTTTAAATTGTAATAATATTTCACAATATCACTGTTTTTACTGTATTTTTGATTAAATAAATCCAGCCTTGGTGAGCATAAGAGACTTAAAAAATAAAAATAAATAATTAAATAAAAAATCTTTCCAACCCAAAACTTTTAAACTGTAGTGTACTTGACAACAGTTTACACAGTTTATAGATAAGTTGTAGATTTCAAAACACATTTCATTTGTAGCAGTCAAATGTAAGAAAATGATATCAAAATTTGAGAAATATAGCACAAAAGTTACAGATGAAAAAGCAAACAGTGCTACAACCATCCCCAGTCTCCCCTAATCAGTTGCTGGATTTAAGTTGAGTGGAACTGAGAACCCTAAACAGCCTCCTAGTCACTTACACAGAGCGGTACATCAAACCCAGCCTTTATATGATATGAATGGTCTAATTGAGGTCAGAATGTTGGGCAAATGAAAAGCATGTGACTTTTGTTTTCCTTTTGCAATGCTCTTCAGAGAGCGCTGACGATTGTGGTCTATTGTGCTTTTGACTTTGACCATAATGGCCAGTGGTATTAATAGACATCTGGGGAAAATAAAAGCATGCACAAATGATTAATTATATTTTTTGAAAAGAATCTTGAAAGCACTGCCACAAGCTGATGCTTTTATCTACTACCACTTATTTTCCAAAGACCGACTCCCTGATGAAGTCCTAAGCGACTTGCTCAAGGGCACTGTCTCTGTAGAAGCAGGAAGTGACATCAGTAATCCCTCATCTTGTTCACTTCAAATCCTTTTCAGTATCGAAACACCAACCTTTCAGCTGACAGCCCAGATCATTAACCACTAAGCTACATGTGACACTAGGTTACAATTGGTGAAGAAAAGTCCAATTGAAGAACACATAGAAATCGAGAAAAAACAGTTAGCCACTCAATCATCACACCGTCCTGATGTGTCTAATCCGTTCAAGACGTTACAACAACTTGTTTTTGACCTTTCAAAGCTCGACACCCAAATGTGAGATCTGTCCTTTTCATCAATATCTCAAATAGCACTCATTATGTGAAGCTGTATGATTGCTGGACGCCAGGCAGATATCTGAACCCAAGGTAGTGACTAGAGGGCAAAGGGTCAGAGGGGGCCGCCCCGCGGCTGGCATCTGTTTTGTAGCTATTAAGCCCCCTCACAACAAAGAGCTGAAAGTTTGGGTAGGTGGGGTTTTTAGTTGGACATAAAACAGAAAATTACATCTTAAACACAAGGTTTAAGCTATAAAACCAAATCAATTGAAGAAAGAACTCCTTCATCCCCTAACTCTCGAGTCTGTGCACGGCTCGTTCTGGAGCAGATGCTTAGATGTGGAAAGTGGGTCAAATGGATATAGCTTCTCTGGAGGGGCTCTGCTGCCTTTCTGAAGTTTTTCCCCTCCTCGTGGGTCTCAAGAGACCTGGCCGGTACGACCGACTCTTGTGCAAACCTCAGTCTCAAAAAGCTGCCAGGGTGCAGCTGGACATCATGGATAGAAATGTCAACCACTTTTTACAACTAGCCCGTGACTTCTCTCACATGAATATCTCAATCACATTACCAGCTGAGACTGTTCAATGTATTTCAGCGTAAATTCCATTAAAATAGCCTTCAAACTTTGCTTTTCAGGTAATTTCAACCTAGCTAGTAGCTACTAGGGTTGGGCGATGTCTACCAAATTGGCATCAGATGGGGGCGTTTCAGCGTTAAAGGGTTTGTTCACCCAAAAATGAAATTCATTAATTACTCGCCCTCATGTCAATCCACACCCGTAAGAACTTCGTTCATCTTCACAACACAAATTAAGATATTTTTGATAAAATCCAAGAGTTTTTTTTTATCCCCCATAGAAAGCAACGTAATTACCGTCATTCAAGGTCCAGAAAAGTAGTAAAGACATTGTTACAATAGTCAAAAAAAAAACCCAAAAAACCCCCAACAACATCTGTTTTCAACATTGACAATAATAAGAAATGTTTCTTGAGCAGCAAATCAGCATATTAGAATGATTTCTAAAGGATCATGTGACACTGAAGACTGGAGTAATGATGCTAAAAATTCAGCTTTGCCATCAAAGGAATAAATTACATTTTAAAATCTTTTTGGGAAATCTTTTGTAACATTATGTCATTACTGTCACTTTTGATCAATGTAATGCATCATTGCTCAATACAATTATTAATTTTCTTTAAAAATAAATAAATAAATAAAATAACTGACCCCAAACTTTTGAATAAGATTTTCATATTGTAAGATTAAAAGTCCGGGTCTGAATCAATGAAATCGATACATAAACAGCTTTTGCAAGGTAGTAAAAAATAATAGTAAGGGAAAAATTTGAAATAGATATATAATAGAAAACAAGAATCAACCCCAGGGACATAAAAGTATCTACAGTGAAAGAAACACCCAGATCATTTATGCAAATCATTGTATTTCTGTTCTCCCACTTTTTGTTTGTTGTTTTTCTTTTCAAAATGGATCATTAGCAAAGCAAGCCTACAGTATTAATTCCCTACCTGCGGGCGACCATTAGCAGTATATGCAAATGACACGGCAGAAAAGTGAAAACTAAAAAAGGCTCAATGGTACATGTGGGAAGTAGAATAGTTTTAAATGTTATTCTGTAGAGTGTCAAGTTCCTTGAAGTGCTGGGCAAAGCCATCAGAGAAACTCTCCAGCTCATCAAAAACCAATAACACCATCTCATCATTAGCCTTCTGTAAGATACACGGCTCACACACTGTCTAGGGCTCAACTACGTTCCTCTAGATCTCCCAGGGAGACGGCCATGTCACACCGACGGAGGGTATGAGAACTACTCTGAAATGCAGAGCCAGCGCCGGAGACTGAATTTATTCCAGCGGCAAAGGGCATATCTGAAGCTGCTTAAGGTCAAACTAATGCCCACCAGACGCAGAACAAAAGGATTTACAGGCACCTGTGCAATCGCAGGAATTACGAGTAGTCTAATACAGTACAGTGCGCTGGGCAATTTAAATAAATAATCGCTAAGCACAATCGCATGGTGACACAATCCAGGGCAAAGTTCTGAAATATGTCTTACATATTTCTTCCAAGAGAATGCATAATGTTGGCCTGCAAGGGTTATTCTAAACCTTAAAAAATACATGATATTCAACAAACAAACAGACACAGATATAAACATAAGTATACTCTTACCATCCTACCATAAAAATGGTAACTGCAATATTATGCAAATTTCAGACACTTGGGAGCAAAATGATAGTAACAATGAATCATAAGAGAACAGACTCAACAAGCCGTGAATATCTGATGTGTGTGTGTGTGTGTGTGTGTGTTTATATATAGATATATATATATATATATATATATATATATATTTATCAGATCATGTAAAGATGCAACACTAAAAAAATCAATCACTCCATCTGTCTTTTGTAGGAATTAAATTGTACAGTATTTTTCATATTCA
The DNA here is from genome assembly GCA_039654765.1 of Mylopharyngodon piceus. Taxonomy (NCBI): domain Eukaryota; kingdom Metazoa; phylum Chordata; class Actinopteri; order Cypriniformes; family Xenocyprididae; genus Mylopharyngodon; species Mylopharyngodon piceus. The sequence continues at coordinate 7,450,342 of CM077456.1, read as the reverse complement.
GAAAGCTTTTGTTTTTAGATGTGAACAAAACTACGGCAAAACAATGCAATGCACGTTTGATATTCATGTTGAAGAGTCAATTATTCAGCTTTCATTTTTTATGTAACATATTGAACCTTAAAGCTGTTTTGTACTCCGCAAAGCCCTGTGAACACAAATCAGATAGCATGTTCATATCGTAATCTCACTGTAATCTCTAGATCTTGAGGGGAAAAATAGGTTTCCTTTTGTAAATAAGAATCTAACATTGTCTCCAAAACAAAAATAATCTCAGTGAACATAAACTCAAAGAAAAGAGCATAAAATAGTAAAAATAAATAAATAAATATTAATTGGCGGTGCTTATTTTTGTTCAACCCCTGACCCTAATTATTAACCTTCAGCATTTAATTTGCCCTGTTTGTGCTACACACATGAATGATTATACAGCGTGTTGAGGAAAGCCAATTTATGAATTTTGCCTGGCAGAAAACAAAACAGATGAAAAAACTTATAGACCTACACTGAAAGAGGAATACTAGTAAGCAATCTCCAACCACCTAGGGCATCCACCCTAGTAACCCCCTAGCAACCACACAGAACATCAGGAACCACATAGCAACACCCTGGCAACAAGGTTTTTCACATGCAATCTCACATTTTCTTTACAAAAATTAAAACCCAGATTTGATGATTCTACTTACTGAATCCTGCTGACCCTAATGCTGAACTTTAATGTGACTAAATTAATTACAGAATATGGTCATATGAATTACACCAATTACTTGTAGATATGCTCTTTTTGTTCACACTGAATTAAATAGTCTTCTACAGCTTTCTTCTCGACCAGCATCCGTCCGCTCTGATAGATCTGGTCTTTTTTTTTTCATAATTGACCTCTGGCTGCATTTTAATTTGACTAATGTCACCAATTATTCTCCTGATGTAATGACTTTATTTGTGCCAGAAATAAATAACCTACCAAAAAATAAATAAAAAAATCCCAACTCAAGCCTGTTATCATAATTTGTTAAACTGTATTAATCAAAATGGTCTATAGTCAATTGAAGTAAAAGCTTTTCCGCTCCCAGTTTGGACTGAGGCCCAATTTATGAGTGCCGTTTAGGAGAGTGAACGGATCAATAACGGCTGTGAACCGGCGCTTGGGTTCAACGTACAGTACATCTCCAGATGTACAGGAGTAAACCACAAACTAAAAAGATAGTGTTAATATAGTCTTCTAAATTACTGACGAACATGATAACAATGATAACTAAGATTATAAGAAAAATGAGCATCATCGCAATAATAAAGTGTTTCAATCAAAACACTATAAGACAACTACTATACTATATCGATAACAATATTAGCATCTATAGCAACGGACTATAATGTTCTGTTTATTACAAGTGTGCTGCAGTTATGTCATCAGCCTCCTAAATGCTGGAGCTCTTTAAAGTTGGATGGATTTTGATTGGATGTTTTTGTTTGGATGTTTTTATTGTTCATCAGCTGGAAAAAAACATTCTGGAAGTAGTGTTGTCAAAAGTACCGACTTCGGTACCAAGTCGGTACTGAAATTTAAAAAATGTGATGATACCAGCATTTTCCCTAGCATTTTGAGCGCTGTTGAGTGGATTCTTAAACACCTCTGATTGGCCATTGTGTTCATGCACTCAACAGATATGTCTGTGATTGGTTACAATGATCAACGCTTCAAAAACATGTTGTAAATAGTCATCAATGACACTCTTCATCAAGCGCTTACACCAGGGGTGTCCAATCATGCTCCTGGAGGGCCACTGTCCTGCAGAGTTTAGCTCCAACCCCAATTAAACACACCTGAACCATCTAATCAAGGTCTTACCAGGCAAAATAAAACTTAGAGGCAGGTGTGTTGAGGCAAGTTGGAGCTAAACTCTGCAGGACAGTGGCCCTCCAGGACCGATTTTTGACACCCCTGGCTTAAACAGATACATAAGGGAGCGTTTGAAAGCAGGCGTCTATCAGCGGATCGCTCATAGACGCCTGCTTTCAAACGCTCCCGCTTTCAAACACTTCTGTGTGCTTTCAATGCTCCCGTGAATTGATCATTGTAGCCAATCACAGACATATCTGTTGAGTCTGTGAACACAATGGCCAATCAGAGGTGCAATCCGCTCAACAGCGCTCAAAATGGTAGGGGGAAATTCTGGTATCATCACATTTTTAAAATTTCAGTACCGACTTGGCACCGAAGTAACTTACTTTGGCAGTTTGATACGCGCTCCGAACCACTGATTCAAAACAAAAGATTCATAAAGCTTCGAAGCTTCAGGAAGCAGTGTTTTGAAATCGCCCATCAGTAGATATTGTTGAATAACGTAATTATTTAGGTTTTTTTTTGGCGCACAAAAAGTATTCTCGTCGCTTCATAAGGTTAAACCACTGTAGTCACATGAATTGTTTTAAATACGTCTTTAGTAGCTTTCTGGGCACTGAAAGTGTTAATTGTCGTGCTGGCAATGCAGGCCTCACTGAGCCATCGGATTTTATGAAAAATATCTTAATTTGTGTTCCGAAGATGAACGAAGGTCTTACGGGTGTGGAACAACATGAGGGTGAGTAATTAATGACAGAATTTTCATTTTTGGCTGAACTAACCCTTTAACATTACAGTTGTGGTGTGGACTTCCCTATTCTAATAAAATTAGAACAACTATTAAAACTTTATAGTTATAGGTACCAATAGGTATTCTTGGTGTGAACGGCCCTTAAATTTAAAAAAAATATTTTTGTCAAAAGACAAAAACAATGACTAAAAAACTGTAACTGAAAACGAATTGGTGAGTGTGAGTGTTTGGGAAACCCCTTTAAAAACAGCCATTTTATTTGTAATTCCATATGTTGGTGCTAATGGCACTGAAATTACACACTTCAGCTTTAAACTGGGATTGAGAAAATATTTTAACATGGGGAAAAAATTGCACATATCATCTTTAAGCATGCAGAAACAGTCTATAAACCAGAGGCGATGATTTATATGGAGCATGCAAAAGTGTTTATTTCTAATGAGGCAGACAGGATAGACTGTTAGGTGAAGATGAAAGATGGAACATACAGAGTGTGTGGATGTGTGTTTGTGTGTTTGTCCAGGTGGGCTTTAGGTAGGAGAGTGGGATAGGGACACAGCTCATTAATTGGGAAATGGGACTCCTGGCGATGAGGCTAAGGACATCTGTTCCCCTGACAGGATGTTTGCGGCCAATTCTGCACCGCATTGCTTAAGGAAATGTTGTGCTTCACATCAGGAAATGAAATAGATCAAGTCTCTTGGCATTCCTATGTTAAAATGAGCCGAAAACGTCATAAATGTGCTATCCTGTCTGTTGCGCGTTTCATTTGCAGCTAATGTGTAAGGAAGGTTTGAGAGGTATGACATCGTGGCGATGACATATTGTTTGAGATTTTGCTATATTCTTTATATCACGGTATGTAAATATATCCACATAGCACAGTACTGCTTAAAGGGTTAGTTCACCCAAAAATGAAGATTCTGTCATCATTTACTCACTCTCATGTCGTTCCAAACCCGTAAGACTTTTGCTCATCTTTGAAACACAAATGAAGATATTTTAATGAAATCTGAGAGATTTCGGTCCCTCCATTGACAGTCCATGCAACTACCACTTTGACGCTTCAAGAAGCTCATAAAGAGATCATAAAACTAATCCACATGAATTGAGCGGTTTAGTCCAAATTTTCTGAAGAGACTTGATCACTTTATATGATGAACAGATTGAATTTAGGCTTTTATTCATATATAAACATCATCAACTCACACATCAGCTATGGTAAACAGAAGCTCAAGCATGTTTGCTTGATGTGCGAGAACCAATGAGGTTCATTCTCGTGTGTTATGCAGCACGTCTGAGCTTCCGTGAGAACCAATGCAGTTTGTTCTCACATGTCAAGCCAGTATGGTTGAGCTTCTGTTTATGTTCGCTGATCAATGTTTATGTGAATAAAAGCCTAAATTAAATCTGTTCATCATATAAAGTGATCTTGTCTCTTCAGGAAATTTGGACTAATCCACTCGATTCATATGGATTAGTTTTACGATCTCTCTATGAACTTTTTGAAGTGACAAAGTGGTAGTTGCATGGACTGTCAATGGAGTGACAGAAATCTCTCCGATTTTATAAATATCTTCAATATTCAATGTGTTTCGAAGATGAACAAAAATCTTACGGGTTTGGAACGCCATTAGGGTAATTGATTACAATTTTTAACCGTTTAAAGTTATTAACACCTTACAGTGATAAAGAAACATTCGTGAATGAGAAAATTAAGAGTAGGATATGCATAATGTTTAAAGGAGTTATTAAGCACAAAAAGCTGTGAAAATAGAACTAAATGCGGTAATGCAATCAATCCTCAGTGCAATCCAAATTCAGTTTCTTTTTTGGCTTTTTGAACCTCGAATGGTCAAATACACACACAATTATGTCAAAATGCTGTGTGAAGCATCCATGTAAACACAGTCGATTATGTCTTAAGTGAACGTAAACAGTTGGTAGAAAATTGGGTGAGTCAGTATATTAGATCCATGAATTCGCTCTTAAAGTGAGAGTAGCCTAATATACCCATTGCTGTCTGTCATTAATGTTAATAAAACAACAGAAGACAGAGAAAATCGCTCATTGCTCTTGTATGAATAACTTTTGTATACTGAATAAGAATCAATATATATTCAGTTCATACTATGCAGTGTTTTATTTTTACATTTGATTATACAATTTCTATTGTATTTCTTATTACATTTTGAATAAATATACTGTACCCGAAAAAGAATTTGTATTCTTTCTTGTTATATTTGTAATTTGCTCCTTTGCTCTTATTTTTAAAAGCAAAACTAAAATAACAAAAATAAAAAAAAAATTATATTGTGAAATACTGTGTATTGTTATCATGAAATAAGATTTTGGTCATGTTGCCCACCCCTAGCATAAGGCATGCATTCATTTCCATGTGTTTTATTGTAGTTGATGAACCTTTTAAAGACGACAGCTGTTTGCATTGAAAGAAAACATCTTATGTTCATCAAGTTAGCGTTAAAGTGACCTGGTAAAACAGGCAAATGGAATAGGCGAGACCGCGGGTTTTGTGCGACTGCCATTACGTCCCCTCCCCTAACCCCACTTACATCCAAATTGCTGCCGTGGGAGACCTTATGAGAATAATGGTGAAATGGCTACACAATCATGCTACTAACACTGCTGACCTACAAATAATTGGGAAATGAGTTAGCTGGGGGCCTGCAGGGGTGTGTATGTGTGTGTGTGTTAGCAAGAGAGTTTGTGGTTTGGTTCATTTCGCTGATCTGAACTGCCTGAAGTATTGTGCATCCCTCCTCCAATCACCTTCCGAGGAGCAGGTGCAAGATGGGAAATGGAGAGCTACCCCCTAACCATATGCCACACACACACACATCGCCCCCCTAAAACTGTCTCTCTGTGATAGGCCAAATGAATAAGCCCCAGAAGCCACAAATGAAGGGCTCTGGTGTGCCTGGCATAGAGATGGAGAACAAGAGGGCGTCTGGGCCATGCTGCACCCTGCAGAGCCGAGTTGGACCCCAAGGCGGTGAGGTCAGCACGCTTCTATAGGGAGGCAGGGGAGTGTGCCGGGACCATTTGCGCCACAGACAAAGTGACAGGGGCCGAGCGTATCCAACAAGCCCAACCGGCCGGAAATGACACAAAGGCAAACAATTTGGTTTGCTGCCTGAGTAGCACTGGCGCGCGGCGAGCTGTGCACCCTGTTTTAATGGAATCACAGCCGCGCACAAAGAGAGAGAGGGGGTAAACTCAGCACCTTTGCTTTCTCGGCCCCTGTCAGGCTTTGAGCTGCTAGATAAAATGATGCCACAAAAACAAATTAATGAGTTTAAAAGGCTGAAAATGAGAAATCTCACAGTAGTTTTGAGTTAGATTATACACACATCGCATTCAAAATAAGAGTATGCTCACTTTAAATCTATGATTTATGAAGATATTCACATTGGTTCACTACAAAAGAAGATAGTAGTACAAATTCAAGAGGTACCTGGTGCATCACTTTTTTCATCCATGTTGAATATATGCTATATTAGATTAAAAAAAAAATACACAATGAGATATATGAAGAGGACAATCATACAGAATATATTGGGTATTATGGGTATTGCATTGCGCACACAAATTTACAGTGATCAAGCTGTGGGAATCAAACGCTTTCTCATAAAATGTCCTACTGTATGTACTGTACTGTAAAAGTCCTGGGAGGTCTGATTCATTTTAGTGAATCAGTTTGTTTGGACAGCTCATGTAAATCTAGCAATTCAATAAAACGATTCACCCATTCATTTAGTTAATCCTCCCAAAATCTTTTTTGTAGCTAAATAATAAGTTAAATGTTTTCACTATGTTTTTGAATTGTATAATCTTGCATAATTAGTATTGAGTATTAAAACAGAATTTTTGTATTTTTGTAAATTTACATTGATATGTAATGCTGTCACCCAAAGCAACAACAAATTATATGACCTGCATAATGTATACACACACTACTGTTCATAAGTTTGGGATCATTCGAATAAGAAAAGAAAAAGAAATTAATACTTTTATTCAGCAGGTATGCATTAAATTGATCAAAAGTGACAGTAAAGACATTTAGGGCCAGCGCAAACCCTCTTTTGGCGTTAAAAAGAACTACTGTCGGGATTTACTAAAGACACGCAGTGCAAAATGTGTTATTTTTGCGGCTGACCTTATTGCATATGCATTTGTAGGATTTCCCTTCCAGACGCAAAATTTATGGGAGGAGAGTATTTAAATGAATCACGCAAAGCGATTTACTAATGTTTCAGCTAGTTGATTTACTGGTATTTGTGCCATTATTTAACGCCCCAAAAATGCGTGTCTTAACCCATTGTGCGACATGGCTGCAATTGTTGCTGCTAGGAGGAGACACAGCAGAGAACAGAGAGCGCGTGATAGAAGGGAGAAAATATTTTCCGCTCGTATTAACTTCTTTGGAATGCCAGAGGAAGGCGTTATCCGAACATATCGTTTGCCAAGCCGTGTTGGCCTATATATACGTATATGTGTAAGTGTTTGTCAGATTACATGTAACAAGTTGCGTCTGTGTCGACCCGCACCTGATGAGCATCAGCTCTGCTTATTTGCGACCCAACACTAATTTGCACTGCTCTTGGTAGATTGCGTTGGTCATTATGTAAATGATTTGACTGCGTCCGTTTTCTTTAATTTGCGCATAGATCATGCGCAAAACTTGCCACTCCCATTGCCGCATTTGTGGAATGCGCTCTCATGCTAATTTGCCCCGTTTAGTAAATCTGGCCCTTATAATTTTACAAAAGATTTCTATTTCAAACAAATGCTGCTCTTTTGAACTTTCTGTTCATCACAGAATTCTAAAAAATGTATCACAATTTCCATAAAAATATTAAGCAGCACAACTGTTTTCAACATTGATAATAATAAGAAATGTTTCTTGAGCAGCAAATCAGCATATTATAATGATTTCTGAAGGATCATGTGACACTGATGAGTAATGACTGCTGAAAATTCAGCATTTTCCATCACAGGAATAAATTACATTTTTAAATATTTTATAATAGAATACAGTTCTTTTAAATTGTAATAATATTTCACGATATTACTGTTTTGACTATTTCTGATCAAATAAATGCAGTCTGGGTGAGCATAATAGACTTTAAAAAGGTTAAAAATGGCTTTAAGCATCTGTGCATATACTGTATTTGCTCAGAAAGACGAGAAAATATCCAGCAAGTCATTCAAACACACCAGTAGCTCTTCACTTGAACCCTCAAATCAACACTTGTTTGCAATCATTCAAAACGGCATGTGCACATGTTGAATGGTTTTTGTGATTTTAGACAAGGATAAACTTCTCGCTAACAAATAATACAGTGCGTCTAGCATGAGCCTGTGGGACCGAGAGCAGATTTAGCCAGAGATCCGCGAACCTGAACCTGGATCATCAATCGCATGGTGTAACGGCTTCTGCTGCTGCTTTTAATTTCCCCAGTGCCTCTGAGTCCTGACTCCGTACCGCTGGAAGGAGTTTCACTTTAAAGTGACAAAGGCATTTACTGAGGGAGAAATAATGTCAGTCGCTGCCGGACTCTGAGCCGACTCCTCCGATGGGAGAAAGGGTCATCTCTTTGCAGGAGGATGCAAAGTTCTGATCTAAAGCCTCGAGTGTCAAGATCATTTGCATTTAATTGCAATACCAAAATCCGCTCACATGATGAAGGTTTAAGCATCAGAGTGTGTTATGGGAATTCATTAAGCCTGGATCAGAACAGCATGCACATGTACCTGGCTGAAAGGTATGGCTGGTCACCAGCTTATGCTGTTTTGGATGCTGGTGCAGGCTTCTTAACTAGCTTAACCAGCCCAATTTGTTTCCAACTTAAAAGTTGGTAGCAAAAATTTTTATTTTATGAGATGAGTTATAGCTCACATTCTGAATTGCCATGATAGTCTAGCCAAGTTGAAGTTAAGTTGAATTAGGCAGTTGTGGCCTAATGGTTAGAGAGTCAGACTTGTAACCCGAAGGTTTTGAGTTCAAGTCTCAGTTTCGGCAGGAAATGTAGGTGGGTGGAGTGAATGAACAGCGCTCTCTTCCACTCTCATTACCCACAACTGAGGAGCCCTTGAGCAAGGCACCTAACCCCCAATCGCTCCCTGGGCGCCGCAGCAAAAACAGCTGCCCACTGCTCCAGGTGTGTGTTCAATACTCATTGCTGTGTGTGTGCACTTGGATGGGTGAAATGCAGAGCACAAATTCTGAGTATGGGACACCATACTTGGCCACATGTCACGTCACTTTCACTTTTCACATAAATCAAGCTGTTTTAACAGGGGTGTGTAGACTTTTTATAACAACTGTGTGTGGATAAGAGTCAATAGAGTCAAATAGAGGTTATGATGAATGCTGTCAGCCTTTCTTTATGAAACATTACCTCATCACCAAGACAAGAGTGTAGAGATGTAGAAAGAATGAACAGCTCAGATTTCATTCAGTGTACTTTGCTAAATTTATATAACAATCCTTGAATAGCGATATCCATCTCCTTACACGAACCAAATGAATGTCTGAATGTTACACCAATTATATGTTTCATTCTACAGATTGAAATCCACTTGCCAGCTCGATAGCAAAATTTTGTGCTGTCAAAGTCAGTTTAAGGAAAAAAAGCTAATTTTAACACAGTTTCTCATGAAAATTTCAGGCTGCCAAGTCTCTCATTGATTTCCATGAAATCCATAACAGAGTGGTTGTGCCTAGAATACATCTAACGTTCACACCTAATGTGGCAAAATCACAAAATCAACAGATTTCATATTCAGAACAAAGGCCAACCATCTATAACCCGACGGCATAGTGAGCACGTAAGTCGTCTGAGTCCACGCTATTGTTATGACAAAGGTAATCAATCACTCCTTTGTGCAATTGGCATTCTGGTGCGGACTGGTGGAAGTGTGCAAAGATAATGAATGAGAAGACTGGAGCACATGTCCCGGCCCCAGGAGAGGAACTGTCACTGAGGGGATGTGATGGGGGGTGGGCGTTTGAACGAGGAGGGATCACATGACTTGTCTTGTCTGCACAGCTAAGATGAAAGGTGAGGAGAACAGCTTATTAATAACCTCAACTGGACAATGATTAAACAAAGAAAATGGTATTAGGACAGATTAATGACTGGACTAGTTGACACATTATAAAACATTTGATAGATATGGATGGATAAGAATGTTAGTAAGAAAATCTTTAATTTGTAGAATTGTACATTGATTAAAAAATCTTAATCAACTGAATTATATGATCCACAGATTAATTAATTTACAATTAAACGCATCAATATGTGCTAAGAAAAGCTTCCAAATGAAAATAATTCAAAGACAGATAAAAGAACAAATAAAAAGGCTGTATAAATTCTAGATGCATTCCAATTAACTGAACTTATCAATTAATCAATTATGATGGACACAAAATACAAAAAATAATTAGCTAGCATGTCAGCGGCAGTATATACCATATATATATATATATATATATATATATATATATTTTTCTTTTTTCTTTTTTTTTTTCATTTTTTAAAAAAATTTAAACATAAAATATATTTTTTATATAAAGTTGTAAGGTTCCAAGGCTGCATTTATATGAATAAATGTAGGAAAATGTTAATATTATGAAATATATTTAAAATATAAAATAACACATTTCTATTTTAATATATTTTAAAGTGCAATTTATTCCTGTGATGTCAAAGCTGAATTTTCAGCACCATTACTCCAGTCTTCAGTGTCACATGATCCTTTAGAAATCATCTTAATATGCTGATTTGCTGCTCAAGAAACATTGCTAATTATTATCAATGTTGAAAACAGTTTTGCCATGATATTTTTTTTTTTTCAGGATTCTTTGATGAATAAAAAAAAAAGGTCAAAATAACAGCATATATTTGAATGTTTCTTTTTTTTTTTTTATGTAAGTCTTTACTGTTACTTTCAATGAATTTAATGCAACATTGCTGCTAGACAAAAGTGATTTAAGATAGCTAATTTAACTGTAGTTTCAAATGCTCTTTGTTGGAATAGCATTCATTCCAAAGCACTACAGTATCCTTGATTAACCCCCTAATGGCCAACTTATATTCATCTATAATCAGCTCAATTGCTGAGCCACTGCTAGTGGAAAAAAAAAAAAAAAAACTATTAATCACACCTCTAAGGACATATTAAGCAAGTAAAAAAACTGAGGCGCTAAAATGACGGCCCACTGATACCGCCTAAGGGAACATGGAGTCCCAATTTGACGTTCAAACCAAATTTGACTGTATAACAATGATGATTGCAAAATAATGGCCTTGAACCCCCTGGAGAACAGTCCAGGTTTGCAAAACTGCCTCTCAGGCAAGTCGAAAATTGGCACAGACTGCGGTGTGTCTCTCAGTTACTTGATCAAGCATTACAGGCAACTCAATGTTATTTATTTTTTGGAGCACCGGCTTAATTTAGCTTCGAAAACTGTAATAAGATTTGGTTGAATGTGAGGTGTAGGTGGTCTATCAGAGAGTCTTGGATCATTTCCATACATTTACGCACAGCTTGCTCTAGAATTACGCTCTCTCTCTCTTTCACTCTCTCTCTCACCTCATGGCCAAGGCTGTGGTATTAAACTCCTTGGGGATTATTGTTATTTTCCACCCTCAATATGAATGCAGGAGATGCACAGATGAGGCACACGGCCCGCCACATGCACACACAATGAGGATATTATGCTAATGTGTGGCATGTCCGTTTCCCATGGTGCTCCTCTCATTTACACAAAATGCCATGCGAAAGAAGGGAAACTGCAGTGACGAGTGGGACAAAGAGACTCTGTGCTGCTTGCTGAGACTTGGTTAACCCAAAAACAAACATAAATAGCCGCGTCATTCTAGTGAAAGAGAGGTTATAAGCTGAGATGTGTCTGCTCTGCAGTCATTGATTTACTTGCAGCTATATGTTGCTTAACTCTGAACATCTGATCTCTCCTCTTGGAGCTGCAGGCACCACGAGTAAGTTAGCTGGTGTTGTGTTAGATAACATGTAGTGGAAACCTGGATGAACCCTATTGAAAAAAAAAAACACCTTAGAGCAGTTTGGATCATCTTAAATTTCAAAATGGTCTTAACTGGTTTAAAATAGGCAATGTTAGTTTGTTACTGGCACTGCTATATAGAGCAGCTTAACCAGTCAAAATCAGCAACCAAGTGGCCAAATCATACCAAATACTAGTCAAAAATATGCAATTTAACTGGACATTTAAGATAGTCTCAAGCTTAAATATAAAAGACAGTACAAACAGTAATATTATGAAATATTATTACAAATTAATGTGTCCTCAAATAAAAGTATTAAAATTAAATGCAAAATTGTACTGACCCCAAACTTTTGAAAGGTATTCTATATCAAATGTAAATTATTATTATTATTATTTTAAAAAAGTCATATATTATTGCATTATATGATTTATTAATTTAATATATTTCAAAATATTTCTGAAAAAAATGATCAAATCTGCCAAGGTCAGGCTAGTCAGTTTTGCTGACTTTAGAGGGCACTTGCTAGCTGGACCACCAGCTAAGCCAGCTAAACCCTATTTTTGCCAGGTTGGGAGACTAAGTAAACCATTTTTAAACAAACAAGCCACTTTAGACAGGTTTAAGACGTTTTTGTCAGCAGTTTAGCTAGTCTAGGCTGCCTTTTCATAAGAAAAAGGGTACGTAAACATCTGGGAGTGCTCTGGCTAATGATTAGTTTTGCTCATCAGTGTGATTTCTATCAAGGGCACTAGTGGACAAGAAGACATATGCACTGGGTTCACAGTAAATTTCAAGCAAGCTACAGCTGCTGGGTCCCAGATGGGTGATCTTTAACTGCTGCCATCTCCATGACCTCACCTGGTAAGGTGCCCTTTGGGGAGTCAGGGCGCCCAGTTTCTATTCCAGACCGAGCAATGACTGAATATCCACTGTTCCAGGCCAGTGGCATCATCCAAAGGAAAAATGAGTGTAGATAGAAGGGAAAAAAAGGTAGTTGTACAAGTTTGCAGCCTTTGAACCATGTTATTAAAAGGAGGAAAGGGTGAAAAGTAGAGCTAAAGGATAAAGAGAGAAAGAAACAGGGTTGAAGTTCAGTTGCATCATCTAAACTAAAAAAACGAGAAAGAACATATAAAAATATGCTGATTTTTTGCAGTCGCTCCTCTCAGAAAAGACAGAGAACATTGGAGACAGAAACACACCCATTATACTGAGCGCAAAGCATTATCAAAAGAGCTGGAAAACAAAACAAAGAGATCCAAAAAGATTGTGAGACTAAGACAGCTCCAGCTGAGTTGCCATTCACGAGCAGTTCAGCTGAACAAAGAATCTGAAACATTTGTATGATGGGATACTAGCAGTGGAGGAGGTTTCATTTGAACTTTGGGGGGATGCTTGTGAGTTGCACCACAATACCAATCAAATGATTACAGTCTTAGACTAAATATTAACATCATGGCTGTTTTTCTAGGGCACACTGGATTAAGAATGTGTTATTAAAATAATACTTCACTACAAAATCTCTGTCATTATTTACCCTTACTATTCAAAACCCTTACTTACTGTCCAAAAACCCTATGCTGTTATTTTTTTTCTGTGGAAGATTTCAAAAAACTTCATATAGATCTTTTCCATAAGACAGTTCGACAGTTCATAGTGACCACGGGCAATATGACCATATATATACTTCATATCTATACTCCAGGGCTCTAGAGTCCGACCATTTCAGTTGCATTTGCTACTGAAAATTACTGTGTGCGACTGTGAAAAAATATTTAGGAGCACTGGTGCGACTGACCCAATCATGCCCGGTTCTACCCTCCCTCAGCTGAAACTAATATCAGCGAAACGCATATTAGCAAAACAGATTTGGCAAACGATCCAGTGAGTATTTGTGTTTGCATTCTGGAGACCGTCAAAGGTTTCTATTTACACCGTGTTTTGCAGTGTTGAGCAATGTAGCCAATCACAGACATTTCTGTTGATTTGCAATGGCCAATTAGAGGTGTTTAAGTTAGTCAGAATCCACTCACTGCTCAAAACACTGGAGTTTTTGTCCAGTGCTGAGTTCTGCACGTTTGTGAATCCTCTCATTATAACAAATAAAGTGTTGACTTGATGTAAATAAGAGATTAATTGTGCAGTGTAGACAACTTCGTTGATTATAACAGAAGTTTGTGAGACCGCGATGAACTGAGATGAGTGACAGCTTTGTAGTGATTATAAAGGGAGGGCTCTTGAATTTGAATAAAAATTCAGTTTTGTTGTGGCCACTTTCTTGTTTTTAATATTTATAAAATTTGATATAGTTAAAAACAATATCACACAAGCAAGACTGCTGTTAACCGCAAATATCAACTCGATTGCAAATGTACTGTTGATGTACTGTTGATTTTATACAACAGTTTAATAAACAGTAATTTAATATTAAGTGACTTACATTTTAGGCACAATATTGTTTGATTTTGCTCTATTTCAGTCACACCTGAGCCGCTGCGCATCTCCAAGCAAACACACAGCGGTGTTTTGTTGATGAATGGCACCACTTGAATCATGAATACATATACATATGAATACATATACATAAACTGACATGCACATTCTATACCTTATGATGTATTTTTGAATGAATCGGGTGAGTCAATGATTCAATGACCCATTCATAAAGACAGTCACCTGCTTCATTCCTGAATGAATCAGCAGTTTGGAATGAATCAACTGAATGAATGATTCAGTGACAAAGACAGCATCATGCCGCCAGTTATTTTAATCATTTAATATTTCCATATTCAAAACTTTATATTAAAAACATTAATCTCATAACATTGTTATTATGAATTTAAATGCATCCATGCCACCTCTGAGCCTCATTAAACAGTCTATACCTAAATGCCACTTTTGTGTGCTTCTGTGCCACACCTGCAGTGGAAAGATGAATTTTGTTGATACTGATTTCATTTGATTGGTAACTTATCCTACCTGATTGTGTCTTATTATTCTAATTTATTATTTTAATGAAAAATTGAGCAAGTTTAAAAATATAAATTTAAGAATTTGACATAAAAGATGACACATTCAATAAGGTTCCTGACACACCATAGGGTGTAAATAAACCTGGGCAAACACTCTTCCATGACCTACCAAGTCCCCAGAACAGCTGTAACACATAAATGCAGAACCCTTTCAGCTTAACACGCCTATTACAGCCAAATTATAAACATATGTTAAGAGTCTAGGGGGGTTTAGAGACACTTGTCACAATGGGGGAGAGCTCAATGTCATTAAGTCTTTATTCTTTCTTTAAATCTCTTGAGACACAAAACCGAGCCAGACGAACAGGGGAGCACAATACCAAAGCATAACAAATAAATGAAAAACTGGCTATGTTTACATGCACATTCAAGTCCATATTCTGGTGAAGCCTTTATCCCGAAAGATCTATTCACATCTATTGGAATATTCATGAATACATATACATAAATTGACATGCACATTCTATACCTTATGATGTATTTTATTAATTTTGGAAAGAAACTTAATTATCATGCATTATCATACATCATGCAGTAACTGAAATAGGACCACATTCTGATAAAAATCTGATCATTCTTGTGCGTGTAAACACAGTCAGTGTGTGAGATCCAGAACATGTGGCACAGTCCAAGTGAGTGTATAAGCTTCAGGCTTACTGTGTCTGACTGAAGAAAAACAAGAGGGGGTCTTAGAAAATGACTCAGTACTGAGATGTACAGAAGATGACAAGTTTTTACTATAAAAAGCAAAAATACAAGGACACCAAAGGCGACAAAAAGACAGAGATCTGAGATTATTTGCCCGTTTGTATCAGTAACATGCAAAACTTTAGTCTGCAGTGTTCTTTGGAAACTTTTTTTTTTTTGCATTAATCTCTTTAACCCAAGATTACAAGTTAACTTTTCTGAATCAAATGTTTGATCTGTGCTTGTTAACATATACTGGATCTCTGTTTCACAGCAGAGCCTTTGATAAAACTGAAAAGTGCGTCAAAATGATCTCGATCAAACAAAGGTGTATTTCTGGTGTATTTCATAGCACTCATTACCAGGGCTTGACATTAACTTTTTTGCTCACCAGTCACTGTGGCTAGTGGTTTTCCAAAGTTACTAGCCACTCAGCATTTTCACTGGCCACAATTTTGCTGTTGGGAAATTACATTTTATATGATTAAAGTTGACTTTGGCATGCTTAAATTACTTGATTTTGAGTCATTTTACTTGATTTAGAAGATTTAAAACCCTTTCAAACTTTCAAATGCAGACTGACCATCCAAATCAAGACTACATTGTATATCAGCTGGTACGTACGGGTGGGCAAGGGGTGGGCAATATGAGCATAGGCTAATATGATAAATTTTAAGTTATTTTTGTTAGGCTATATAAAAGAACAAAGAAGCAAATTACAAAAACAATAGTAAATTTAAAAAAATCTTTTTTCAGATACAGTATGTTTATTTAACATTTATTTAACATTTTTTGTTGTTTGATTAACATTAATGACAAACAGGTATTTAATTGGGCTGCTGAATGCATGGACGTAATATACTGACACACATCCAGTTATTACCCACCTTTTTACGTCCACTTAAGCCATAACCGACTGTATTCATGCAAGATACTCCAGACAACGGACATTTTGACATCTGTGTGTGCGTGTATTTGACTCAGGTGCAAGGAGAACTGATCGCGCGCGCAACAGAGAGAGAGAGAGCGCATGCGAAAGAGCGCTTCTGTTGTGTGTCATTCAGCGCGATTCCGCCTATCCCGTCTTCACTAACAGCAAGTTAACCGATAAAGAATTGTAACGTTAATTGAATTGTAATTTTGTGATACGACGATCTTCAACGATCATTGGCTGTAAGCTGAAATTAAATTCAACCCGCCAAAGTGGCTAGTGGGAGTGGCTGTCTTACCCGCCACAGCTGAAATCTACCCGCATTTGGCGGGTTGGCGGGTGTTAATGTCAAGCCCTGCTCATTACCAATAGATCCTTTCATTCATCAAATTATCTGATAATATAATATAATATAATATAATATAATATAATATATAAATGTAATAATAATCAATAATAATTTAATCATTTCAATTCAATAAATTACACAAATTAAAAAGTGAAAAAATGTTTCATATTTTTCTTCAGGTAGCTAAATGACAATGTTATTTGTCATAAAAAGTTTCTTTGATGTTCCTTTCAACACAGTTCTCGAAAAACCCAGACACAACACATGAGCGTAATCATGTTTAAAATATCCTGATCTGAAAAACTCCAGCTTTTCCCTGTCTGTTCAGCCTCCAGAGCTTGGAGGTGTTTGACAGAGCCTGTGCAACAGATTTATGGCAAAAATATGAACAGCTGTTGGAGTTTAATTTATTTTTTGCCGCTTGGCTGGCTGCTTTCTTTCTTTGTCCAGTACGGGCCCAATCATTTTCTAGGACTGTAGCTAAGGGGTTTATTTTTTTCCTCAAACGATGACGTCAGTAAGTGTTGTTCTTCCAGTCATATTTGATCTACATTTAATTCCGGTTAATTCTGAAAATATAACATCTACATAATGTATTTTCAATATCCTTTGAAATAAACCATTTAGGAAAGGCCCTTCAGTCAAACACTTTTCCTGGCACTATACAAATTGCTCTGTGAAAAATTCTACCGATTCACAGAAAATGTGAGGCACAGCAGGTAGGCTACTGATATCTTTAATGTTCCATGACAAGAAAATGAAGACATTCCTCAGTGGACACTGCAGAAACCAATAAACCACTTGAGTCTCTTAATACCACATCCAGGGGCGCTTTGGTCAAACCTTCTGCACCAAATGAAAGAAAATGAGGAAAAATTATTATTAGACCCATATTTCTTCTACCTATTAAGATTAATAAATAAATAAATACTGTTGAGATTTTAAGTTTAATTACAGTTATTTTTGCTGCCTGGAAAGAAAAAAGCAATTCTTCCAAGCAATTGCGAATTAAGCTTGACCTTTTGAACAAGCCCTGGTGTTTCACAGTCAATGAACTAATTGCTCTGCATGTGTAATGGGGCACAGAGAAAAAGAACAGTGAAAGAGCAAGAAAGAGAGAGATGGAGAGAGAAAGAGAGAGACTTACACAACCAAGCCTCCAAACGACAAACACACACGTGCACACACTTATGCACACATATAAATCACCTTCAATGAAGGCTGATTACCATTCATTTGTTTAGCACACACTTGATCAGCTAAGATCCCACAGGAAAGACAAATCACAAATGAGATGTTTTTAATTTCTCATTTGTTTCTCCTAGACAGCAATGAGATTAAATGGAGAAGTCTGCTTCTCAAATGTGTCTTGAGAAAAGAAAGCAGTAATCCCATTTGTCTCCTCAAGGGTATGTTTTCACGACAAGTGAACTAATCCTTTAATAAATCAACTAATAAAATTACACAAGCGCCTAACAAAAGTACTAAAATTGAAATGAAATAAAACCTCATTTGAAATACTAATAAATACTATAAAAGTATGTAAATACTACTATATGGTCCAACTAAAATGACCATCTGTAATGGAAGAAATTATATAAACAGTATATAACTATATAAAAACCCCACCACTCTACAACTGCTGAAACGATTTGAATGTATATTACATCTCAAACGAATGCATCCATTTGACAAAAATTGAACTTTACAAAATACCACAATCTGACCAAATCAACAATCATTTCATACAGCCACCATAAAATGGCACACATTTAATATAGGTTCAATTAGATCACTTTAATGACACTCCTTGATCTGTCCACAGAAAGGTCAACAACTCCTCTAAAAACCTCATTCTGAATACTTCTATTAGAATGAAACAATTTAAGTAGCCCATTGCAATTTCAGTCACACGTCTCTTTAAAAGTTCAAATGGGTGGGTGTATTTAATTGGCTATTAACATTACACTGCATTGGTTGAGTGACGGTCGTTCGCCGTGGGTTACGGCACAAGAGGATGTTGATCAGTGACTCTTCTGTGAAAAAAAGGATACCTAGTAAATCAGATATGAGAGATTTTCAAAGACTATGAAAGCCAGTAAGAGATTCATTTCCTTATTTCTACCTTCAGAAGAATAAAGCTTTAAAAAACGTGAAAAGACATTCTTGTGTGATCACCTAAAACCCCTGCATTTTCAACAAAGCACTGTTGCTTTTGAGGCACTTGAGTGAAGGTTAAACTACATGCCTGCACTTCCTGCAAGATTAAACTCTGACAACGCAATGCCAAAGTGATTTTTACTGCTTTTGCTCTCTACATCTCTATGGTTTGCAGTGGTGAATGCACATTTCATCATATTACAGCACATGGAGGATCTCCTCTCTGTTCAAACGTTGCCTCCTCTGAGATTCTGATTTATGCATCTTCCTGTTTTTACCACCCAGCTTCCTAGTCCCCATGAGAGGGGTGGGTGGTCTGGGGCTTTGATTGCATACTGAGCCTTTGGTGCCTGTTTTAGGCTCACGCTGCTGACACATCTCACTCTGAGTGGCTGAAACCATGTTGGGAAATGACAAGTGGTTGCCAGCACATCCACTGGTCAAGTCCTGACAAATCACTCCATCCTTTCCTCAACTGATGAAACACGGCTGGCAGACTTCTCAGCATGCATGACTTTCCAGACTGTTTTATGTTGGTTAGTGCTATAACTGTAGTGGAAAAACACTAAAAAAAAAAAAACTACAGTAAAAATCTGATAATTGGTTAACTGTACACTAAAAAATGACCGTGATTTTAACGGTAAAAGACTGTAAAAATGCTATGGTGAAAAACAGTTCATTGGTTTACAGAAAGTTTCCGTACTATATACAGTGAATAACTGTAATAGATCTAATGGTACATTTAATGTAATTTTACGGTAAAATACCATTAAATCTACAGTTTTTGGAAGTGAAAAATAACAAGTCATTGTATAATTTACAGTGTAAAACCATAAATTGACATTCCCACAATTCGCTGAGTGACACTTACATTTGATGTATTTTCGTTGAAATAACTGTTTCTTCTTAGTTTTTTCTAATCAGTCATGTACATTAGGGTTTTATGTTACATGTAATGTTGTTAAATTAATGTTTATTGCATTTTTAAAATTTCATGTGTGTTACCATGATGGTGTTTAGCGTTTGTGTGAATGACACTTTAGTACTAGTAGTATTAGTACTTCAATAGGTTGATAAATTAACATTATATCAGTTAATGAAATATGTTTTTTTACCATAAATTTAACAGAATTTTTTTTTTACAGTGTGTAAACATAATGTAAACATTATGAACCATAATTATTACAACATAAACCTTTAAATTATACGGTTTTGAACTGTAAAATAGACAGTAAATTAAGTGCTGTCCCGTAAAACCTAAAACATTGCTACCGTATTTTTTACGGTAAAGTTCTGGCAACCACAGCTTCCGTTTTTTTTTACCATAAATTTTACTCAAGAAGAAAATATATGTACAACACCATTCAAACATTTTGTAACTTTTTTTTTTTTTTAGGAAATCAATACTTTTATTCAGCAATGATGTATTAAATTGATCAAAAGTTACAGTACAACTGTTTTTAACATTGATAATCACAATAAATGTTTCTTGAGCACCAAACAAACTTATCAGAATGATTTCTGAAGTATCTTGTGACACTGAAGACTGGAGTAATGGTGCTGAAAATTCAGCTTTGCCATTACATAATTAAGTTATATTTTAAAATACATTAAAATAGAAATCAGTTATTGTAAATTGTAATAATATTTCACAATATTGCAGCTTTTACTGTATTTTTGATGAAATAAATGCAGTCTTGGTGAGCAGAAGAGACTTCTTTCAAAAAAACATTACAAAATCTTACCAAACCCCAAACTTTAAATGGTAGTGCAGTGTTACAGTAAATTATCACTAAAGTAATTTTTTAAAAATATGAGCTATAAATAAATAAATAAACTGTATCCAGATGTGATGAATCACACCTCTGTTTTTAGTAAATTATTGCAAAAAAAAAAAAAACGTAAGTAAAAAATATTTAAAGTATTTTTAGCAAATATATAAAATATCAAAAATAAAAAAATTGATATGTGCTGGTTAAGCTAGTAAAGAAGCGTGTTGGGTGCACCAGCACAAATATATTTACTTAAAAAGCAATACAAAAATACTGATTAAAGAAAATGAATTGCAGTGTTGGCCTGAATGTTAAAATTCCCCATGCTTCAAACAACAAGTATATGCATAACTATGAATATGATAATACGCATCAGTTTAGTACTTATTTCAATGCTCATTTCATAGTTCAGGTATTCCCAAACAACTGCCAATAGTGCATTGAGTATTATCACTTATGACTCAACCCTGCTGAAATACAACATCTGATTGACTGTGTGGGTGAATAATGGGAGCGTATTCTCTGCTCTGAGCAGATCTGTGGGTTTTTCAGAGAATTTGTGCGTTTGTTTGTTTTGCGCTGAGTGACATTGAGGATGACACGCTTACTTCACAAAGAGCGCAACGGGACCCAAACCGAGGCCCCCTGCCGAGACGTGATTGATGGCAGTAGCTTCCAAAACCACAGAAAAGAATCTTTAACGAACAGACTTTCCCTCAAGATCACTGCCAAACAACGAATGGACATAATGACGAACTAAACTCGGAGTACTGAAGCAAACATTGAGAACAGTTTGGCTCTCAAAAGCACGTTGATTAGGATGAGCACAACACCGTGCGATAGGTGGCCCTGTGCGCGAGTGAGGCCGGATCTAAATGTACTCTCAACAAATGAACTGACAGTGTGGAAAATGGAGTTCTCCATCTCAGACACAGAGGTAAAGACCCCCTGCACACATAGCGAACGTCTGAATGGCGCATTAGTGTCACTCCGATCATAATGGCACATTGAAAGGGGAACTTTCATTGTCATTTTTAATAACACAGGAAGCCCTTAGAGCTCCATGTTCATCAGAAATAAGATTGGGCTGTCACCCTGTTCTCTCCCTTCACATTAACCTAGAACTGCTCCAAATCCCATGAAATCTAAATAAGAGCTTTGTGGCTTTTAGTCCATGTGTGTAAACTAAAAATTAAGTTTTAGCAGATATGCACAATTAGTCTTTCTATTCTGGGAAAATGAACTAAAAATACTAATGACTCATCCTGTACTAAACCATGAGTCCTTCAATATTTGTTACTATTTTACAAGGAAATATGTCAATGAAGGCGAGAAAACTGCACTTATCAAGCCATTTCATGTGATATTTACTATAACTATGCTGATGGATTTTTTTAGAAGGCCATATTTCAAAAGAAAAACATTGCTGTAATAGAGTTGGATGTGTTATTTAAGGTTGATCTTTTAAATTTGCGCTCTTGTAGCAACGTGTCACAAGGATAAAATTAGAGCTCAAGAACAACAGGGTTCAAATTGCTTTCTTAAGTTATTTAGCACATCGTTAGACTGAATTAAATATAATCAAATTAGTAAAACTCAAGACTTGTGATGTAATGTTACAAAAGATTTCTATATCAAATAAATTCTGTTCTATTGAACTTTCTATTCATCAAAGAATTTCTTGGGTAGATCATGTGACCCTGATGACTGGAGTAATGATGCTGAAAATTCAATTGATCAAATGATTAATCGCGATTAATTGCATCCAAAATAAATGTTTGTGTTTACATAATATATGTGTGTACTGTGTGTATTTATTATGTATATATAAATACACACATACATGTAAATATTTAAGAAATATATATATATATATATATATATATAAAATTTATATATATTATATATTTTATATATAAATATAATATATTTTTGTTAAATATATACATGCATGTGTGTGTATAATATATACATAATAAATACACACAGTACACACATATATTATGTAAACACAAACATTTATTTTGGATGCGATTAATCATTTGATCTATATTTTTAAAATCAACCCCAAACTTTAACGCAAACCTTAACTACATACTTACTAACTGCATACTCACTCCACTAAACAATACAAATAACAAACAACTAAACAACTAACATTAATGATTTATATTCATGAAAACAACTTCCCCATTCTCAGCTAGTGGTTTCCACTTTAAAATCCAGTAACAAATAAAGTGAGTACTGTCAAACTCAAAGACCATGTCATTTTGCTATCTTATTAAGGAAAATATGTGCTGTGGTCACAGTGCTGAATTCTGAGAGGCAAACAATTATCTCTATGAGCTTTACTGTCAGCCAAAGAGCCGCATTAGAGCAGGCAGCCCCACACAGGTGTAGCACTGACTCACCTGCGCCCCAAATACCTTCCCAAGCATCTCCTCCCTCCATGGCCAAGTGGCAGTGATGTGTCCTGATGGGGAATGATAGTCTTATTGAGCCAGTGGATGGGCTCGAAGTCATTTGTTTTGAGAAGCCAGGGCTGACAGGCCCAGCTTTTCCCAACCAGCTCCCAGTGAATTTGACTATAAATCACCTTATCACTTTCACCCCCTGACAGTTTTTCAGACTTCCAACATTTTACTGAATATGAGGACTCGGAGTGTGTTGACAGGGCTGGGCATTTTAAGCTGCCTTCTTTGTAAGGGGGAAATAAACCCACGGCAACATAGTTCTATGGATTAAGTTGCTGTTATTTTGACAGTAATATCACCAGCTCCACAGCAACTGTGAAATACCAATGTAATATAAATTCATGCAACCAGGCAAACATTTTTAAAGTTTTAGGAATTTGCATTGGGAAGCTTTAGAGAATAACTGTGTTCAGTACGGACAGTCACACGGTTGGATCTAATGGGAGTTCCATAAGACTTTTTAATGTTTTTGAAAGAAGTCCCTTCTGCTCACCAAGGCTGCATTTATCTGATTAAAAATACAGTAAAAACAGCATTATTGTGAAATATTGTTACACTTTTAAACAACTGTTTGCTATTTCAATTTCCTGTGAATTTTCAGCATCATTACTTCAGTCTTCAGTGTAACGATCCTTTAGAAATCATTCTTAAGCTGTGTTTCCACCAAAATTACCCGGAACAATTTGTACCAGTAACTTTTTTCCCCCAGACCTGTTGCTGTCTGCGTTTCCATAGCAGTCTAAAGTACTGTGAAGATTAGTCCGGTGACGTAGGACTGTGCGCGACTTTCCAGTTCCCGCTGGATTTCGTCCTCCGCATATAAGCTTAATAAAGCCTGAACCTCATCATCGGTCCATTGGTCGTATTTTTTAAACTCCACTGTTGATTCGAAGAGCAAACAACTCTTACTGCATGAACCGCAACACTTTTAAAAATGGTGGATGAAATAAAATGCTGCGTGAACTCAACCAATTAGCATGTTCAGCACCCAAATCCCACCCCCGAAAGTTCCTGAACTTTGAAAAAGTACTACCTCATGATCAGGGACTTTCTGAGGGGGAAAATTTTTACACAGAACACACCCCGGGAAAGTACTATGCTGTATTATGCTGATTTGCTGCACAAGAAACATTTCTTATTATCAATTTTGAAACAGTTATATTGCTTAATAATTTTGTGGAATACTTTTTTTCCCCCAGGATTCTTTGATTAATAGAAAGTTTAAAAAAATAGCATTTAATTCAAATAGAATTGCTTGAGAAGCAAAATTGTGTAAAATAATCATATCACAATAATGTTTTGTATTTTCAGAAAATTTACCTTGAATTAAGTTTGAAATGGTCTTGCTTTAAGAACATGACTAATATTTTATCATTTTTCCTAAAACACTGCAAAAATATCTAGCAGTAGGCTTTACTGTTTAGCAAATGCTTTCTTAAAAATTAGACTTTTGGATGTATACATAATGTTAAATAGTCAATATGAATGCAGGTAGCTCATAATATACAACAGCGCTTACTAAACTAGATCCTAAGCAGCAAGGCAAGCACGCAATCTATCCTCAGGGATGGGGAAGTCGTGATGGGAGCGTCTTTCAGATTGCAAAGTGAGGTGCAATAGGCAACTCTCGCCTCTCGCCAGACTGTCTGTGTTTGCTTATAAACTAGTGGACTGGATGGAGGCTGCTGTGCTATTTACTTTGGCCACCTCCTCAAAATCTCAGCTGTCACTTTTGCTCAACACCACTATCCTCAAGTAATGGCTTCCAAATCCCATTCCAAACATGCACATGTGGACTTGGAGATAGGGGGGTGGGGTTGTGACAGACAATAACCTCCTGAATATTCACATTAAGATTTATAAAAATATGTGGATAAACAGGAAATGCTTGCACATATAAATTGGTCCCACTACCTCAAATGTCAGTCATTCTTTGTATTTTTCCCCATTGCTGTCTAACCCACAAAACCACACTTCTGTTCAAAAAATTTGGGGTCAGTAATATTTTTTAATGTTTTTGAAATTAGTCTCTTATGCCCACCAGGGCTGCATTTATTTGTTCAAAAATACCATTAACAAAAATATATTACAATTTAAAATAACTGTTTTCTGTTTTAATATATTTTAAAAAATGTAATTTATACCAATGATGGCAATGCTGAATTTTCAGCATCATTACTCCAGTCTTCGGTGAATTCCCGGTGGCCTGGTGACTGATTTGGCCCACTACCCTGCTTTTAATTATTTTTATTTTATATTATTGCCTGCCAAATTTACCAAAGTGATCATTTCTGAATTAAGCATTCAATAAGAAGTCGATAATAAATCATGAATCTGTTAGTCTTGACTAGCAACTAGGGGTGACCCTGAATAGTCGGCGATTCGAAGCTTCGATAGGAGCCTGATTCGACTACCAATCTCACAGTCGAATCTCCGCAGAGGTGTTATGAGACGAGATATGGGGGCGCTCAATATCTGATTTTACATAGATGTACCGGTTCTCTCCCAATAGGTTAATATACGGCCTATTATGATAATGCTGTAAAGAAAAATGTGAAAAGAAAGAAGCTTTTAATATTTTTAATGTGCGTGAATAAATCCAACCACCCCTGTGACAGATTTAAGTTTCACTTCCATGATCCGTGACCGACAGAGGAGCATCTTGGCGGCAGGGATTAAATCTTTAACAATGTCTGGGATAAGAAAATGTAAAGTGTAGAATTGGATGCACTTTGAAATATGATGATCCAAAAAACGTATGATGCAAGTTGTGCCAACAGCTCATGTCCTACTGCTCAACAATGACAAACACTGCGGCGCGCTTCTGCCGGCCAACGTTAACGAGCTGTATGACTATAGCGCGCTATTTGAAAAGACTCAAACGGACACAGACAGATCGCGTGAATGACTGGATTTCTCTCTCTCTCAATCAGGTAGGGTACAAGTGATTTCAAAACATTTCAGCCGGTTCTAATTTGATTTTTGGATGCTGTGAATGTTTAGCTAAAAAGACTGCCACTCCAGTTTAGTCTCTGCAGTTAAAAAGACAAAGTTGACGATTCTGGCTATAGTTTCGTTATTTTAATAATTTCTTTAATTTTAATTTATTTATTGATCACTCTGGGTTATCTAATTTAACTATTTGTGGCTTGTGTTTTGAATATATGTTGCACTTCAGGCATTTTGCAGCTGTGACTTGATTATGACTATTTCATTTTTTAATTAGGCTATTTTTATTTATTAGAACGGTATATTCTGTTCTAATTCAATTCTGTAAATTAATTTTTGATTGTTTTTTGGTGCATTGATGTTGCGCTGTAGATTAGTTAAAGCTTGCTCGCACATGCAATTTAGCAGATTTTATTTGATTTGTCGACATGTGAAATGCATATCTATCTGCAGTGTGGCCTTTCTGCAGTTATTTATATAGATATTTTAAGGTTTATCATTTTCTTCTATATCTTTGTGTGGCGTTCTGTACATCGTGGCTGTGAATGTTTATCCACATTGCCTTTCATTTGTTTAAAAAAGATAAAATAATTGTCAGTTTCGTCTATCACTTGACAGGCAGTGTGGTCGCTTTATTAGAAATTTGTTTCTCTGTGCTGTGTGTGAGAGAAAATAAAAGTTACCTAAAAATAAAATAAAAGCCCCTACTAGCAACACTACTATTCAGGTCACGTCCACTCCACAATTCCACCAAACAGTTTTGACCAAAGTAATCAATGCGAGAGACTCGAGAATGAAGAAAGCGGTCAGGTGGAGCAGAGAAGGAAAGGTCTCCATGAAAAACCAGCGAAATGTAGCAAAATTATTGACCTGTTCAGGGTTTCAAGTGCAGGTCAGTTTCATCTGTAAATAGGCCACTGTAGTTTTGTCTTCGTTAACGTAGCTAAGTATTAAACGGCTAGCAAATGTTAGCATTACTATCATCAATCAAAATACTAAATGTTAAAGGACATCATTATTAATTGTGAAGTTACATCAGTAATTTAGTAGACAAATGTTCACATTTCCCTACCTACATTTTATAGTATAGGTAAGGATAGAGCGAAGACAACAACACAAAAAAAGTCATAATGCAATAACATGTTCAGTATTAGGATTTTTTTTTTTTAAATATATCGTCATGATGTAGTTATTGTACTAAAGCCACGTTTCCACCGAAATTACCTAGAACAATTTGTCCCAGAAACTTTTTTTCCCCCCAGACCTGTTGCTGTCTGCATTTCCATCGTGGTCTAAATTACCGTGAAGATTCCGGTGACGTAGGACTGCATGCGACTTTCCAGTTCCCGCTGGATTTCGTCCTCCGCATATAAGCTTAATAAAGCCTGAACCTCGTCGTTGGTCCATCGGTCGTATTTTTTAAACTCCATTGTTGATTTGAAGAGCAAACAACTCTTACTGCACCCACCGCAACAGACTTTTAAAAAATGGTGGTTGAAATAAAATGCTGCATGGAGTCAACCAATCAAAATTTTACTTGAACTTAACCAATTAGCATGTTCAGCGCCTAAGTCCCACCCCCGAAAGTTCCTGAACTTTGAAAAAGTACTACCTCACGAGCAGGGACTTTCTGAGGGGGTAATTTTTACCCACAACTTCATTTAGACCCCGGTTCCTGTGGTTGAAACACACTAAGTACCACCTCAAAGTCCCTAGTTTGACATTTACGCAATTTAGAAAATTCTCCTCGGTTGAAATCACGTTCCGGGGAGGGGGGAGGGTGTGGGGTAGGTTAGGGTGGTGCGATGTGGGTGGTCAGAGTACCGGCAACATGTGAGAAATGCCGGTATGCAAGAAAAAGTGAGGTACGCAAGAAAAAATGAGGGTACACTACAGATTAAAATATACTTCGAGCACTGTTCACAAAGCTTTTCATAAGGCCTTCTGGGACTGCCGTCTACATAAACATGCAATGCTGCCTTACAATTTGAAGGCAGCACAATTAATTTAGCTATCTTTTGGAACAGTTTCCGCATCGAAAGTGCTCTTAAAATGCTGTCGCCGTTGGCAGCTCACTAGGTTTTGCCACAGATCTTACGTGTCTATTCCTGCACCTTTACTTCCTACTGATATAAGTAACAGAGCGAGTCTTGACTTATATTGAGTCCTGTGTGACTTAAAAAAAAAAAAAAAATGAGAGACTGGGAATTGTCTCTTGTATTTATCTTCATTTGTTTCTGTGTGATCTAAATCTAATTGCCTCTGCTGGTCTCAATGGATTCTCTGCTGCTTAAACACATTACAGCCACATTAATAAATCATGAGCTGCACTGTCACAAGGAAATAAATTATGCTAAATAATATCCTATAACTTTTCGAACTAATTAAAGTCGCGTTGATGACTTAGGGAGAGGATTCTGCGAGGCGGATCCGCGAACTCCATTTGTTTGCCTCAAGTTCTCTCTATTCTGAAGAAGACTGTGAAGACATCAAGGACACCGAAGTGACTTTCTTCTCCAGCTGACAACGACTGACAAGATCCCTTGTGGGATGTGAAGCTGTGTGAATTCTCCAGTTAAAAAACGAAGAGGGCGTCAAACGGCACTGAAGACTCACGGAGAGGCTCTCGAGAGGGTTGTGGAGGCTCTCGATTTTTCCCACAAAGCTGTAGCTGTGACAGGCTGCCAGCCCCTCTGACGATGAGCTTCAGAAAGACACATCAGGACTGCCAATCCAGTGGACCAACAGCACTGATGCTGCAGCACATCATCTGGGCTTCACTTTATAGGTGGCATTTTGCGGCTTGTTCTGTAAATACGAGCACTGAAAAGGATCTGATCACTATAAATAGTCTTAAAGGGACAGTCCACCCCAAAATGGAAATTTTGTTATTTTTTACTCACCCTCAAAAGAAGACCACAAAAGGATATTTTGAAGAATTTTTATTTATTCATAAAACGAAAATCAAGGTGGTCCAATGTTGTTTGGACCAGTGTTGTTATTGTTAACTTAAAAATCGTTTTTTGTTAAATGAAATAAATCTGAAATAAAGTAAAATACAAATATAAGATGAAAAACTTGAGAAAAATGAAAAATAAATAAACTGAAGTACAAAAAAAATAAATAAAATAAAAATGACGAAAGCACTAAACAAAATCCCTAAAACTTAGTTAAAATGAAAACTGAAAATATAAAAATAAAAGATAATTCAAAATATTAAATACTTTAATAAATTAAATAATACTAAAATTATACTAAATATACTAAATCCTAAAAGATTTGGAACAACATGAGGGTCATGATGACAGAATTTTCATTTTTTTGGGTAAACTAACCCTTTTAATTATGCAAGTTAAAGGGATAGTTCACCCAAATATGAAAATTTTGTTATCATCATTTACTCTCAAGTTGTTCTTTTCTTCTGCTGAAAACAAAATAAGATATTTTGAAGAATATGGGTAACCAAAGAGTTGATTGGCCCCATTGACTTCCATCAACTGCTTGGTTAGCCATATTCTTCACAATATCTTCTTTTTGTGTTCAGCAGAAGAAAGAAATTCGTAAAGGTTTGAAAAAACTTGATGGCGAGGAAATGATGACAATTTTCATTTTTGAGTGAACTGTCCCTTTTCATATTCATGAAACAAAAAGGTGAGAAAAATTTCAGCATTCGCTTAGCAACATCTCTATTGGAATCTATTGTGATTGGAGTCACGTGAGGAGCAATATATGTGAGTTCATGCGGCACATTTCAAATCATTCAATTTCCGTAGAGGTTCGGTCTGTTTTCTATTCTATTCTCAGAACAGACACTGGCCTTGCGATATGGTCACTGGATTTAATG
This sequence comes from Mylopharyngodon piceus, assembly GCA_039654765.1. NCBI lineage: Eukaryota > Metazoa > Chordata > Actinopteri > Cypriniformes > Xenocyprididae > Mylopharyngodon > Mylopharyngodon piceus. Next base: position 7,420,500 of record CM077456.1, on the reverse strand, counting down.
AACAATCTCTCTCTCTCATTAACCATTTCAGCTGTATGGCCATCTCTCACCATAAGCGGGAGACTGTCCATGAATTTTCTTAGCAATGTTTTTTCAGGGTAGGTTGCCAGGTCTTTCCCTAACCCTCCACATTACATGGCTTGGGACTCACACACATTTACACCTACGGACAATTTGGCGTTAAAGGATTAGTTCACTTTCATATAAACGATCGGTCATTTTCGAAAAAAATTTAAATGTATATGCTTTATATAAACAAATGATCGCCTTCCAAGTGCTTCCGCCAAAAACATACTTTCGTTTTCTTCAAAAAGCTTACGCTGTATGTCCTACGCCTTCCCTATTCTACTTACGGAAAACATGTAACTGGCGGTGCGTTCGTTCCGTAAGTTGAATAGGGAAGGCGTAGGACATACAGCGCAAGCTTTTTGAAGAATACGAAAGTACGGTTTTGGCGGAAGCACTTGGAAGGCGATCATTTGTTTATATAAAGCATATACATTTTTTTCGAAAATGACAGATCGTTTCGCTAGATAAGACCCTTATTCCTCGTCTGGTATCGTTTAAAGCCCTTTGAAGCTGCACTGAAACTATAATTTTGACCTTCAACTGTTTGGAGGCCATTGAAGTCCATTATAAGGAGAATAATCCTGGAATGTTTTCATCAAAAACCTTAATTTCTTTTCGACTGAAGAAAGAAAGACATGGACATCTTGGATGACATGGGGGTGAGTAAATTATCAGGAAAATTTTATATGAAAGTGAACTAATCCTTTAATGAACAATATTCCATGAATTATTCCACTAGACTATGTTTCTTTTGATAAAATCCTCACTCACATCTCTATACCGGCCTATTTTTTTCCCTTTTCCTCACTTCTAATCCCTATTAACATCCCTAACTGTGTGTGTGTTTTTTTTAAAAAACTAAGACTCAAATGGAATGCGAGGTGCAGCTAAAGATGCAGATGCAAGAAATATGTTAATGCAAGATGGTCTCATGCCAACCTCATCAAAAGGACAAAAGTGAAACTGAGTCGTACAACAAGGAATCCAACCTAAAATAATCCTCTTTGCTATCCTGATCTTGTAAGCCATGGCTTCACTAATATAAAAACCTTGATGTGTGACACATCAGAACCTGATGGCATGAGAGGCTATAACAGAGAAATGATAGCTGAATCCGGCGATCCGTCTGACATCTTTGACACCGTAGCTTGCAAAGCAGATCTAAAGTGAAATGTTCATTCTGTCATCTGAGATGCTTGATAAGATTGCACGTTAATGACATATCAACCAGAAGACCAGATTGACTGCCAGCCATTTCTAGGTGATTTAAAGATTAAAGGATCAATCTCCATTACAGATCTGTGCCCGAGGAAAGGAGTGCAGGCATTTGCGTTTTTATCTTCAGCAATACACTACATCATTTCTTTCCACCTTATACCTCAATACACTTGCCCTGCAATGCTTCAAAAATCTTACGACCAATGATGTAATACAAATACGCAAAAGCATGGTATAGCACACATATCCTCTGCAAGTAAGGCAATGATAATCTTTGACCTGCAATTATGGACCGTTGTTACATGATTAGTGGCTTGAAGTGCCCATATAAAAGCTTGTACTGCCACCGAACTGAAGCAGCTGAGTATTAAACAGAAATCAAAATAAAAGTAGGGGTCTCTTCTGCTAATGTGGAATCATAAGAGTTTTCAGGATAAAAATGTGAAGTACTCTATGGATATCGTAATCAAGTTTCATGGCTGGTTTGCCATTTAATTGGGTACAGTATTTGAAATTTTAATTACGTATTTGCTCGCTATTTCTACAACACATGAGCAGACGATGGATTATTTAATAAATTATTAGCTGAAATGAAGGAGACAAAGATGGGAAAATAGAGGGGAGAGAAAAAAAACATCTTCGCCAATTTACAACTATATGCAAAAACTAGATGTTTACAGTTTTGGAAGAAAAAGTGAGTGGTGTTTGTCTGTGCAAAACTCACCGCTAAGATGCTGTAGATGGGCACCAAGACATTGCAGATGCTAAGGCTTTCTGAATGGCTATTGCATTACTATGCAGTTGCTAAGGTGTTGTGAGTAGTTGTCAATGTATTGATATGTGGTTGCTGTAAGAGAAATATCCATATTTAAAACTTTATAAAGCAGAATCACTGGCTTCCGTCAACGGCCGTAAGTGTATTCACAAGAAAGACGAGTGCCGGTGGAAGGGTGAGCTCTGACCTCTTATATCGAAATCCTAGGGCCGCCGTTTTGTTTTGCTCTATCCTCTGCGTTTACGTGTTCGTCAATTCTCATCTAAGCTTACACTACGTCATACATCCTACGTCATACATCGGGTCAGAGGTCACCCTTCCGCTGGAACTCAACTCTCTTGTGAACGAGTGTACAGCCATTGCTGGAAAGCCAGTGATTCTACTTTATAAAGTTTTAAATATGGATATTTCTCTTACAAAAACCCATTACTTTGCTTCAGAAGGCATTTATTAACCCACTGGAGTCATATTACATTTATGATGGATGGATGCATTTTTTGAAGCTTCAAAAAACGGACACTATTCAATGCCATTACAAAGCTGGAAAGAGCCAGGATATTATTTAATATACTTTCGATTGTGTTCGGCTGAAAGAAGAAAGTCATATACACCCATTATGGCTTGAGGGTGACTAAATTATGGGATAATTCTTATCTTAACTCTTTAACTCTTTCCCCGCCATTGACAATTTTTTCTGGCAATCCATGTTTTCACTGTTATATAGGGGGTGCTGTTATGCATCTTCTGAAAGAGTACAGAATCTCAGAATCCAAAATCAAGTGAAGTAGCAGCAGAAACAAGCGATAGAAGATTGCTTATGCACATTTAAGCTAATGCCATCATCATTAAACATTCAACAGCATATAAATCAAAACTGCCTAATGTTACCGAATGAAATGTCAAACCCACAAAGAGATATAGGACTGTGCAAGCTTTGGGGGTGTTGATGGACTCGATCTACTCAATCTATGATTTGATCATTGTTCTGAATCCGATCCAGACGTAGTCTTTGACAAAAATGTGATTTTCTCAGCTTTTTGTTCAATGTTGCTTACCCACATTCAAGTGTTGATAAAAAAAAAGAATGCATGAAGATAGAATAGTTTTTTTTCCTGTTCTTTCTTTTGATATATTGTATGTTTAGATATTCATAATATATTCATAATATATTCAAAATATTCTGGGGGCTCAAATAACGAATATTTGAATATTATTAATGAATATTTGAATATTATTTTATTTATAATTATATTCAAATTATGAATATTATTATATTCATAATATATTCAAAATAACGCTGGTGGGCAAAGAGTTAAAATATCAAAACTAAAAAAATTATATGATAACAATAGGAAAAAAAAGAAAGAAAGAATATAAAAAAACCTAGATGAACTAGTTAATCTCACTATTCATTTAGTCACCTGTTGAATGCCTAGGCAAACTGACCACAAAACTCACAGTCCAAGCCCTGTATCCAGCTCTGAAAAACTGATAAGAGAACCAATACATGCCTTTTCCTGACCTACTACTAATGTAGGTTGATGATCTGCAACATATTCTTTAAAAAGCCACTTTTAAAATTCATCAATAACACTAAATAAAATGCTTACGGAGTTTAGACATAAACAGAAAACACTGATACCCAAGCTGAGGGATTATATATTGCAAAAGAAGTACGAAATCTGATGTTACCTTTGAAAGGTCACCCACTTCCAAATAGAAACAGATGATGAAGACATTCCAGGCGACCCACAGCACCAACCAGACCGCATACTGTGAAAGAGACAGGAAGAGGGTGTTTGAAAGACCCATTTCAACCTCAGACCCCCAATAACAACCTAACCAAATAAACATTTGCATATGCATGATTAATTGGCCTGCAAAAGCATAAGTAGGATATTTTCTCTGTAATTAATTCTCCGATGTGTGTTCCTTAAAACATTCTGCCTCCACAAATCTGGAATCTGCCAAAGAAGCGGTACGGGCAGGCGATGCATTTCACAGTGGAAGCAAGAACCCTGTGTGGGAGTTTGTGAGGGTGGCTTGTTCTCCCGGTTCATGAGCTAACGCTTATCAAAATAGCGGGATGTGATTATGAAACAATGTAAGATTCCCCAGCAAAATTGCAGCCGGCACAGGGGGGGGTGTCTCTGAAAATGAAGTAAATTTTGGTTAAATAAACACAGGTCTCATCCCGTTTTGCATCATTAGGGAATGCAGCAAACCGCCATTATGTTAAACGAATTTGTTCAAAAGACGAGGGTAGAGTGGGGCGCTGAATGTGCTCATGAGCATTAGCAGCTCGTAGCATGTTTTTACTGATTAAAATGTGAGAGGTATGCCACGTGAGAACTCAGAGGTCTGTTAGGCAGGCAGTGATCTTTAGATAAAATAACACTTATCTGATCCAATTCAAAGTGAGACAGGTGAGTGCAAATGAAATACTGAGTGAAGGGAAATGCAAAATCAATTTGAATTACCTGATGGGACTTGAGCGGAAAAACACGGCCTTTAGCGCTTGAAAATGAGCAGTTAGCGACATGCATTTTGAGTAGCTCCCCAAAAGTGGCTCTAATAGATAGATCAATATGGACTTAGCTTTGATAAAAATGAGCATGTGCAAAGACACTACAACCTCCCTTTGCAAATGTACTAGCTCTCTACTGGGATTGTGCAATTGAACTGAGAATACCTGCTAAATTTTAAATACAATGCCTGAATTTAAACTGAGCTATATCAAGCAGAATTTGAATGTAAGAAAGCAGAATTAAAATTCAAAGAAACTTATATCACTCATTTTTAATTAGAAAAGCAAAGTTAGTCAGACTTTGTATGCTGTTCTGAACCCATACCAAAACATGACTTCAATACCGAGGTTCGTACTGAACCATCATATTTGTGTACCATTACACCTCTATTATATACGCAAAAAATCATGAGCGCCTTAGGCTAGGGGCAAAGATCAACATATTATGCTTGTCTTCCAACTACAATGTCGTTGATGTATCTCCTGCCTTCCACGGTCTGCTGTATAAGAAGGAGCCTCCTCCGCATGTTAGAGCAGGAGGGGGTCTAGACAGAGCGATTGACTTCAATTAAGTCTCATAATCCTGCTTGATATCTCTAACACGCATTCAGAGTTGATCCGGAGGGAGAAGGTTATGAACGTGTTCTTGACGAGGGCTGTTTAAGCGTAACCTTTCCCCACAAACAGAGCGCAGCAGACCGTTAACACTCGGAGATGGGAGGAATTTTGCCATCTTGAAATCTGACGTGTTGTCAGGACATTAGATACAGAAGATGTGGGCATGTAGTGGAACCTCATTTGGCCCTTTGCCAGCCACTGGAACGTGCCAAGTTGAATTAGAATAAAAATTTATCTGGCCTGACAGCATCCCCAAAACGGATATAAGCAAGAGTAATGTTCGAATGTGAGCAATTTATCTCTGTAGGAGGCTCTCTCTCCATCTCTTTGGCCGGCCACTGCTCCTAGACTGAAAAAGTGAACATTGTTTATTCCAAAGGGAGACACATCCCACTAAAAAGCCAATCTGTTTTATCTCAACTGGGTGACATGGTCTGAGTCACATTTGAGCCAATGACCCGGTCCGTCAGTACATTGATATCTCTCTGTTACGCTGGCCAGGGTGTTAAATGTCCGTTGTACCCAACTGTAGAGAAAAGCTGTCACAACATGCGGTCTGATCTCATCCGTGCTGAATGTGGTGAAAAGCAACTGTTTCTTCCATAATACCATATTGATGAACAATAATAATAAACTATACAAGGGTGGATTAGAACCCAGAACCTCTGCCACGCTTAACAAAAATCCTACCACCAGTCCATTAGGACACACTAATCTATGAATCTACGAATCTATGTATTTATTTACTAATGTAAATACTCTCAAGACTAACAATATATTGTATTATAGAAGATGTAAGCAGGGTTTTTACTGCGTAGAGAATTATGAGGCGGCTGCCTCCGTCAAATTTCGTGCTGCCTCCGGCTGTCGAGTGTTGACAAATCTCAGACAGGCAGTCACATGCTCAGATACCCCTTTACCACGGTTCTGTTGCGACTTCCCGGCCTGTGTCCATTCTCGAACCGTTCCGCCCATCCCCACTGCAGAAAATGGGGTTCCGTGCCGAAAAGATTGTTTTCACTCCGGCCCTAAAACTTGCTGGCCTCGAACGGACATTCTGCGAGAGCGCACGAATATGACGCGCGGATTGCAGTTATATCCGCATCAGATAATCCGCCGGGTTGGGCCGGCAAAGTAATACAAAATAACATTCCAAATAATTGCGGATGGATGAGAGATAAATCATCAATGTGTTGATTTTAATAAAGACACGGAACTCTCATTTGGTACAACACAATTGTGTCCTTAAGGAATGTGCGTCATTCTTTTACTTTCGTTTTCAACGACAACGTATTTCTATTCAGGGAAAACCAATCAAGGAAAGCATATGCCTAGAGCACCTTCTAGTGGTCATTATATAAAACACAAAGGAAAAACCACCATGAGATATTGCTTAAAAACTTAACAGCTTTAACTAAAAATATACAAATTATTCTGATAAGAGTGTTTTCCCACAATATGATGTAATGAAACAGTGACAATTTTAGTTTGAAGGGAGTAAAACCTGTGTTTATAGGCTATTAAGGAAATGTAATTTTGCCAAAGAAGAACTTTTATTTTAGATATTTATTTAAAAGCAGCCTACTTAAGTGTCATATGTTATTATATCATATATATATATATATATATATATATATAAATTGAATAATTATTTTGTGACGATCAGGTGCAGATATCTAAATCAGAGAATATCGTAGGTTTGAGAAGTTGGCGGGTGGATGATTTATTTTTAACAGCGGATTTGGGTGATGTTAGAGCTGATCACATCTCTAGTGCAGAAGCCCTATAGAGTCCCCTTTAAAGTTCAGGTACAAGACTTTTTCTTTGTTCAGTTTGCACACTGAACATGGGTTGGAGCTCTTAATTTTGAACTCTCAAAGTGCACCAGATTAATGAATTTATCTTTAAAATGTAAAAAATTTTCTTTTTCGGACCCCCCTATAGGGACAGAGGTACAACCACCACAGAAAACACTCAATCCTGTGGGAAACACTGTATATATGATAGTGTTCTCAAAATACAATAAAATACAAAATACCTAAAATACGTGCTTGTAAAAGTGTTTTTTTTTTTCCTGCCGTGATCAGGATTTTACCACCTCCGCCTCATTTTGAGTCAGGAAAAACCCTGTGTAAGGATGAAACTATCACATTAAACATGAGTTCTATGTCAGTAAATTAAACTCAATGTACTACTGAAATTGATTTCTGGACATCGTAAAGTTATTTTGTGAATTTATTATTGTACATTTTCTAATATTTTAGCAGAGATGTGATAATGTGACACAAATGTTGGTCTTTTATTTCATTTACAAACCAAATTAAGGAGAAAATGCACCATTGTAACAATTTAGTCCATCATGATTAAAACTGTCTAAGGATGTTTTCATACCTCAGAGTATTAGATTCAGAACTTTTTCTCCCTTAGCTTGTTAGGGACATACTCAATTTGAAACTGCTGCACAACAACAATCACATCCAATCAGAACATATTTGATGTTTAAGAGCATATGTGGAGCTAGATTTTGGACCAATGAGATTCCACTGTGGGTGAGGCTAGCCAATAAAACAAGACTGAAACCAAACAACTGTCAAAATGTCTTGCTGCTCATCACGGTTGCAATATGTTAGGACAAAAACTTATCATGGAACAGATTGTTTAAAGCTCATTGTTGTGTTGCACTGTGCCTGGCTAGGACTCAAAGTGAGACAGTTTTATGACACCAGTGGTATTAACACAACAAAGTGACAGCATAACCTGCAGGGGTGAAAGAGAATATGTCACAAACTAAATATGAAAATATGTGGAAACTCACCCCGGTCACATATCGCGGTCTGAACTGTACTGTTCCAAAGAGCCCTAGAATCACTGTGATGATGTGGACGAAGTTTGTGAGGATCGGAGCCCACTGGTATCCGAGGAAATCAAATATCTGTCGCTCCAAGATGCTGATCTAGAAACGAAACACAGAGGAGAAAGATATTGATTTACTAAGCAAAAACGAAGACAATATATTGACATATGAGCATTTATTTGTATAAACGCAGCTTCAGGGGTCGGTTTATGACGGCACTCTGATGTCAGCTGGAAAGCAGGGTGAAATGACGGACCGCAGGGCCACAAGTGAAAGCACACAATCTACAGGCAGCCAGAGGAATACCCCTGTCACACAGGCGATTAATTAGGACCGAGACGTGCCGCTCTCTGGAGTCAAACCCCCACCCTTCCACAAAAACCAGAGTTGACTTGGAAATTAAAGCTGGCAAGTCCAGCCTCGCAGCTCTGGGTGCTCCAATCTCAGCCACTGATTGGACATGACACTGATGTCAATACCACAAGCTATGGCACTTCCAAAAGCAGTCCAGGACAGGGCCACGGTTTTATCCCCAAAGGACCTACAAGCAGCCAGCCTCATAAAGCTAATGCTAATAGCACCCGTGTCTCCAGCTGCATTTACCGACAGGCACGAGAAGCCGCATTTAACAACCTCAGATGCTCAAGGTCTTTTCTGGAAAGGAAACCAAACAAAAATCACGCCATTGAATCATCTGCTTTGCCGCATGATGTAACAGAGGATAGTAAAGAGCAAAGCGAAGGTTGAAAATGCAACATGAATGTCATTGTGACCTCAATAGATTCACTTAACTAACATCTACTCAAGTGAACATCAATAGAGGCTTCAGAGGGTTCAATAGCAGCATGAATATCAAATGACTTAGAGTTGCACAGAGATGCTATATGAGTGTTTCCTACTGAATGATGTTTTTACAGCGAGGAGACCCTGTTCAACCCTGCAGTCCATCCAGCTTATCAAATTAAACAAATATATCAATTTTTGTGGGAAAAAAAACAATTGAAAATTCATTATTAGAGTAAAAGATTAAAATCAGTGATAAAAAAATAAATAAATAAATAAAAATTGAGTAATAATAATAAAAAAAAACATAAAAATCTTCATAAACCAGTGGTTCTCAACCAGAAAATTGGGACCCACTGGGGAAACTTCCGAGAAGGGCACAGGATGACTTAAAATTAATTATATTAATCTAACTTCTCAATCTAACTTATTGGTATATTTATTTTAATAATTATTTTAATCATACAATAAAATGCTAAAACAACAACAACAAAACTTTTTTTCTCTCAATAACTTGGTTTTATTAAAAAATAATTATTACAGAACTAAAATTTTGAATATTCTGGAATAACAAAATCATGGTTAATGTAATATAACAACACCTATTTTATGTTAATAAAAAAAAGTTTAAAAAACAAGCAATATTGTCTTAATTACAGTAAAAATACTAGAGAAAATGTCAAAAGGTTGAGAACCATTGTCTTAAACTACATGTTGTCATATGAGCAGTAATAATACTAATTTAAGTTTCACAAACCTTTCATAAATCAGTTCTTGCTTTCTCAGATATGAATAAAAGCAAAGTCCCGCGTTTCAGTAAACGAATCAGAAGTTAGTGATTCATTCAGTGAAGGATTGAAGGACTGATTCAAACTCTGCTTTTGTTTTTATCTCATCTCATTCAAATTAGACTGCAAGCTCACAACTTGGTTAAAATATCATTTGCAATGGCGCTGTAGATTGCATGACAGTGAAGGAAAGACTGCTCTTTGTAATTGAGCAGTAGTTCATGCTATAAATCTATCAACAGTAGACAAAGCTCAGGAGTCTATTAATCTGTGCATCTTTTCCAGTTCTTCCCAGTGAGGAACAGTTTGTGACCCCCACTCCGCCCCCTGATCTCCCCGAGGGACGTGTCTTCTTTTGTCTGGGCGTTTCCTTTGAGCTTCTGCCTGCATACATCTGGTGAGCGTGTCTGTCCCAAACACTTAAGTCTTCGATCATAATGAAAGGTATTATACTGACAACACCAAGCAACATCAGCGCACTTCACATGAGTCTCTTGGTTTAGAATCGTCACATCTTTGGGGTGCAGTTAAGATTAGTTTTGTGCCAGAATAAAAATATTTCCCTTTCCAAATGCCATACATTTTGTTGGTTTTTTTACCACAATTATGACTTGCCTTCCCATTCAGCCTTCAATGGCACGGTGTGTTTTTATGAATCATGGCATGTGATTTCCCACTGCACTAGCTCTTGTTTATTTTCACTGTCCTCCATATTTCCTCTACGAAACAGATGGATGAAAAGACGAATGCATTACCATCTGTTTTCTTAAAGGAAAAGTTCATAAAAGAAAATTCTGTCATTATTTACTCACCGTCATGTTGTTCCAAACATACAAAGTTTTTGTGAAGAATTATTCTGGTTGCTATTCATACTATTCATGTACTATATTTAAAGTCTTCTGAAATCACACCAGGGCTGTCACGATATCAGATTTTTCACTACACGGTTACCGTGACCAAACAAATTCACGAGAACCATATATCGCCATATCTATAGAAATCTTGAAAAAATAAAAAAATAAATAATGCTATCACTCAAATGGAAATTAAAAAGAAATTATATTATTTTATAGTATTAACCTATATAGAGTGATAAAGGCTATGTCGATTGACATTGCATTATAAATAGCCTATACATTATCCTTATGAAAATACCCGAGATGGCTTGAAGAACAAAGATAAACTATAATACTGTCACAATGGTGTGTTAATTCTCTTCATGTTTAATCAGTCAAAATGTCTCTATCTGCGTTTTATTCAGCTACAATGATCGCTGGATGTCTTTGTCCATATTAGGGATTTCCTTATTACTCATGAGTCTCACTTGTGGAATTTCTGCAGGATATAGATTCTGCAAATCTGCAGGATAGCGGAGGCGGAGATGGGTGAACAGATTGGTGGTATTGCCCCCTTTTCGCTCACTGTAGATTGGCAAGTCCTGCAGACTGGGCTAGTCATTTTCGCGAAATCCAAAAAACTTCCACAGTGGCGAGCTAACTTTCTTGGAGTGCGTGTAGAGTCCCTCGTCTGTCATATCCAACAACATGCTTTTATGCGGCAGTAGCAGCTGTGCGGTGTAACTGCTTGTGCTTTATGACAGGTGGTAACCAGCGTTAAGGTGCAATATCGCCATCTACTGTACATTGGTATGTCGACCATATATTGGTGCTGGATAATTTATGTGTGTTATTGTCATGGCAGCGGCTATTTGCACAAAGTGCAAATAACAATAGATGCTATTTACATTAAGTGCAAATAGTGATAGATGCTATTTACACTAAGTGAAAATAGCAACATATTCTATTTACACTAAGTGACAATAGCAGCATTTCCTATTTACACTAAGTGAAAATAGCAATATAATCTATTTACACTAAGCGACAATAGCAGGATTTTCTTAGTGATATGCTATTTACACTAGGTGAAAATAGCAACAGATTCTATTTACACCATGTAGAAGTATCAGTTCTTTGCAATAAGAGTAAATAGTAATTAGATGCTATCTATACTTTATATTGGCAGATACTATTTACACCTCAGTATTTTTGGACATTAACAGGATGCAATAATATCATAGAGATAAATTATATTAAAATTATTAAATGGAGCTACCTTATTGAGAGAATAAAAACCCTCCCTACACCTTCCCCTAACCCTACCAAATAAACACTTTTAATATTATTAAACACCCGTTCGCAGTTTATTTCCACTTTTAGAACATTATTTTCATTTTTATTGAAAATAAATGCGAGCTTGGCAAAAGGCGGATTCGAACCCACGTCGATCCCATTAAAAGTCAGGTTTGCAAGCCTTACTCGCTAGTGCTGTGCCACTGAAGACGTTGAATTCCACACGTCATTTTTAAAACTTGAGTGGCCCAACCAGACATTGGTGGGTGAAGCTAGTGTAAATAGCGTTTGCCAACAAAGGACGCAATTTGCACTTAGTGTAAATAGGCACTCTGTATTATCATACAGTATGTGTACTATTTATTTTAAATATTACGGTTATCGTCAATCGCAACAATGTAAAATATGTAAACAATAATGAGTTTTTTGAACATTCAAGCATGAAACCCTATTCTAGTAGACCCCAAAAACAAAATCAAGACTTTGTAAAAGGGCAGAATATGGCCTCTTTAAGTCACATGGATCAAAAAGCAAGGTATCAAAATTAGGCCATGAAAGCATTAGTCTCTATTCTAGCATGGAAAAGAATGACTGGTACAATTCTTCAAACGTTCTGCTTTGTGTTCCTGGGAAGAACTAAAATAGAAGTTTGAAAAAAAACATCATAATAAATACCTAATGACATACAATACGATAATTTTGGCTGGAGTATTTGTTTAATGGGTTGTTTTCCATTATCCACCCAAAAAACATGATCCAGAGAGCATGATAGCACCACACTCAATCCATAATACCTTCATTATCAAAAGCTCTTCCGATAAGCCATGCATCACACCATATTTTCAGACGCACTGTTCGCCCATAGTTGTGAAGCAACTACAAGCACACATAAAAAAAGAAAAACGATTGACTGACCCGACTCAGTGGTTCCATTGCTTTTGCGAAGCCTTGTGAAAAACTACAGCCATCCCTGAAATCAACTAATAAACCACAGTGCCATGGTGTTGAAGGGTGCCCATATGCCAGCACAAAATACAATCTGCCCTGCCTGAGAATAGGTTGCAAAATGCAAATATGGCTAATTATGTTATATTATGTTGTTTGGTGAAAGATGGTGTGTTCACAATGCCTTTAAAACACATCTTAATGGCACTCAAATTCACAGGCTTTTGTGGACACCTGCGCTTCTTGACAGAATTCCCAAAAGAGCCCTGGCATTAACATGCATGTCAAATGGGGGAAAAAAGCTTAAGGGATTTTATGGAGAGGTTGCAGGCTCTTGTTTGAGGTGTGGGGCCAGGATCATCATAATGTGGCCCCTGGGCCCCCTTTCATATAACAATAATGTAAACAGCATTGTGGGGCAGCTGTGCTCAGAGTGACAGATTTATCAAGTCATTTTTTACATGAGAAATTAGATCCATAAATATGAGAAGAAAATCCATTAATGTTCAGAATATAGAAGTGAAAAATCACTGACAACAAAGACAGCAAACATTCAGTACTTCAGTATGCACAAGTACGCATCTATAAAAAAAATTATAACACTAAAATCACATTCAAAGCCCCTGAATAAGCCGATATAAACAACCAATCAAAAGTCTGAGTCTTTAAGTCTTTAAAGAAGTCTCTTATGCTCACCATTGCTGCATTTATTTTAATAAAAATACAGTAAATATTGTGAAATATATTACAATTTAAAATAACTGTTTTCTATTTTAGTATATTTTAAAATGTAATTTATTTCTCTGATGACAAAGCAGCAATTACAGTGTCACATGATCCTTCAGAAATCATTCTAATATGCTGATTTGCTGCTCAAGAAACATTTCTTATAATTATCAAAGTTGAAAACACTTGTGGAAACCATAATTTTTCCAAAATTCTTTGACTAGATTTTTGTCTGAAATTTAAAAGTCTACTGTCTTTTAATCAATTTAATGTATCCTTGCTGAATAAAAGTATTCATTTATTTCAATAAAAAAATCTTACTGACCCCAAACTTTTGAACAATAATGTATACACAAGGGACCAGACATCAATTCAATCCTACATTAAATGCAGCATGTTGCTACAATTTACATTTTCTTATTTGGCAGACACTTTTATAACTTACAGCGCATTCAATGTAATCATTATACCAGTATGTAGGCATTGAACCTATGACCTTGCTGGCACCATGCTCGATCAGTTAGAGATATGAGAACACTGCCTCAAGCCATTAAAGTGGTAAACAGCTTATAGTTAGCATAATGAACAGTATTACTTGGTGGAAGAATTGTTTATTGCAATTCTAAATATGAATAAAAGCAATTATTTATTGAATATACTGCTGTTGCTGTAATTTTAGAGAAAAAATAAGCCACTCAAGACCATTAGTAGACCACGGTCGAGGAGATTTTTTTAAATTTTTTTTGGTAACAACACAACCATGGTAAATTGACAACAAGAAGTGAGTGTGTCAAGCTAAAAGCATCACTAAACCGATTCAGTAATGAATATCGAATGCAAAGGTCAGCGCAACCAATTCCTGTAATGATATTTTCCCTTCCTTATGTGCACATAATGTTTTCTCATGATTATTACTTGGCAGTAGAAGCATCCCATTAGCGATTAGCCGCAATAGCGCACGCTTTCAGTCTGTGATTGAGATTAAAGTTCATTCTCCCTGTGACAAAACCGAATCTCATCCTCCCAACCTTGTGCTTTCGCTCGCCTCTCTCCCGCTCAGTTTCTCTCTCCTTTCGCCCTATTTATATATTTCTTTCGGTGCGCAGGGACACGAGCAGCCTTTAATCAGAGAGACAAAAGCTAATCAATCAGCAGGGGCAGGTTGAATAGAGAGCTTCACGGCACACTCAAAAGAGGCTGGCCGAGTTATAGCGTTTCCCAGCGTTAGCGCCACAGAGCATTAACTACAGATTGAGCACGGGCTAATGAAGAAGGCTCCCATGCAGCACGGCAGAGGGAAGACGCATCTTGGCCTGCCTCCATTGTCCGTCAGTAATCCAATTCCATCTGCTGCTGCCGCCAGTGATTTTAATGTTGCTCTGCAGAGATGAGACTGCAAAAATAACAGCAGAACTGAATGGTTAACTAATCTATGACACATTCACTTGGAGTCAGGCGGGGGGTTTTGAAGTATGGAGACATTTAAAGCTTGAGATAATGCAAATACTTGTATATACACTTACTAAGTCTGAAGTCACCAAGTACAGACCCTCAGCTGGTGTGCTGCGTACTAGAAATCCTTTGACTATGCAGAGTCAGATGAACCAGAAAGACATGACAATGGGTGACACTGTTTCACGAACATCAAATTCAAGAGGTCTTCGTTTCAGGCAGTAATGGCAGTGAGAATTGTTTTTCCAAATGTGCCATTGTGTATCATTTACTTAGAAACAGTGCATTAGGATAAAGTACAATTCAGCACTGCACATAAACCTGTTTCTCTGAATGGACTTTAAACAAAGATTTATGATTCCAAATGAAAATGGTGATTTTCTAAAAGGTCTATTTCTTTCTGTCGCCTCAAAGAAGATTCTCGGGGCCAACTACTGTAAATAAATAATTAGAAGCTATCAAAGAGCATTTGAAACCACCTACAAACATAGCTTTGTACACTTATATGAAGAAATCTAAAATATACAATGACAAATAGACACATTCAAGGACCCCTGCTGTTCTCCACCGTGTTTTATGTACAATGGACATGTTAATGCAAAAATTCAAGTGGGCGTATCAATGAAATATTTGCAAGATGGTATGCATAACAAAGCTGATAAACGAACAAATCACACATCACTGACCATGAAAACAGCATTATAATGATGGAATTAAAAAACAGAATTCTAAATGAAGGAAGGAAACAAGCTTTGTTTTACAGTAACTGCATTAGAAAGGAAATCTGAAGGAAGGAAAACCATTATTCCACTGTTTTTTTATTTTAATATATTTTAAAATGTAATTTATTCCTGTGATGGCAGAGCTGAATTTTTAGCATCATTACTGTAGCCTTCCTTCAGTGTCATATATATATATATATATATATATATATATATATATATATTTATTTATTTATTTATTTTTTTTATCTTACTGATCCTGAATGTTTAAAGGATACAGGGACCAGGCATCAATTCAATCCTATTAAATGCAGGCTCCTTCCTTCCATCCATCCATCCATCCATCCATCCATCCATCCATCAATCAAGAATTAATGTTTTATCTTCCTTTCTAAATGTAAATTGTAGCAACATTCTGCATTTAATAGGCATCATTTTTTAGGCATCTTGGCCTATTAGGAAGGAAGGAAGGATGCAAAAGAGCAGAAGAAAGCAATAAAAAAAGAAAGGAAAAAGACAGAACAAATTATGATGGAATATCAGCTGGAAGAGTTTCATATGCACAATGAAAGAGTGAACAGGTGATGGTAGTTAAGAGCTGCATTCCTCCACTACTGACTACAGTGACAGGAAGCCATCAGTTTGAGGTGATGTACATCATTATGCACTTCCTTTGTTCCTCTTTAGCTGAGAGCAAGGCCTGCGGAGGTGCACACAAGGACAAGACAAGATGAATCCAACAGTTCAATGGTTCTGTATGATGATTTAATGATGACTTAATGGAAATATCTGGTATAGTTTCAGATACTGCTGTTGTTGTGAAATATAATGGCATATCCATCATATTCAATGAATAGGTTTGCACAGGTCTCATTATGAAAAGACTATCTACCTGTCTATGTATCTATCTTAGGGTTGGGTCGATAGATGATGCCATCGTCCATCGCCGATGCCGACAGATATCACGATGTTGATTAATCACACTATATCGCCCAGTACAGGTGCATGCTTTCAATTTCCGTGCAGTTACTTCAAATAATTTTTTATTTTTTTTCCCTGATTAGGTAATACTAACATAATGAAGTTTTTCCTGATCACAATACAAATTACATTCAAAAGAGTTCAATTTAAACAGTAAAGATTTTATTGTGCAAAAAAACAAAACAAACGAATTATAGGCTACTAGATTTTTTTCATGAACTAAACCACTGATATTCAAATGGCGGACCGCGATCCACATCCGGACCCCGGTTGAAGTGAGCAGTGCGTCAAAACAGCAGTGCGGATCACACCACAAGCGCTCAGGATCATTTGTGGTAATGATATTTCAGCGCTATATCCTCTAGTAGTTTAATGTAAAGCCAAACACGCTTCATTCAAGCCCTTTCAGCTCCATGCTCGTTCTCTTTTTTAATTCATTCCAACGGATTCATTCCCACCCCCGATGTCACTGACCATCGCGATGTTTCTCTGCAGACATCGTCTGATGCCAACTCTGTAGACATCACCCAACCCTAATCTATCTCCACTCTTTCAACTCTACGAAACCAGACCAATTATTCAGCCTTGACTAGCTGATTTTGGGGGGGAAAAAATATTGTATGGCATTACTTTTGAAGGCCTGGAAGAATATTTGAATATGATGTTAACAAAATATGATATGAATCTCAAATATTCCATTTTCACACTAAGCAAACACATTCAGGCACTGAATTGTCATAGTCCATCTCAGGACAAATAAACAAACAACTTCAATTCAAGAGCTTCATTACATCCCAGAAGACTTCCAGGAAATGGTGCAAAAAGAGGCACATCAAGTCCATTGCGTGCATAGAGCCAGTAAACCAGTGTAATGAATGCCAATATTTACACGCATCCAGTAAGAGGTTACTGAAAATGCATGAGGTTATTTACATATAGAGCTGTCTGAACGTATTCATTACCACACTGAAGACTTGCCATTCGTACAAATCTTGGCACTCTAAATGACGCATGTTGGACATTTGAAGAGTAACTGTGTTGTTTGTAACAGACAATGATGATGACTTCCAGTGTCAGCAACAGCATGTAACAGATACAATGCTATGTTTAAGCATGCCGTTCATACAGTGGAGGGATTCCGTAGCAGCTGTCAGAATGTGTAGCTAAGCTTGAAAAATGGTGTTCATTATCTACATTGCACAATGGGCCGTTTCATATTCTTGGCCTCCTGCTCTTTGACCAGAATCCTCACAAAGGTCTAAATGGCAGCAAAAGAAAAGCACTCTGCTAAAGTAATTGTGCTTTACACCCACAGACCGAAGAAAAAGAGGCCATGGAGGAAACGGCAGACATTAATATTAAATTTCACATACTGAAGATTTTGCTGCAAGACAAACAACTAACAAATGTCAGAGAGCTAGACTTTAATTTTCACCTGGTATCTGTTCCTCAGATTGCATACAAATAAAAGAACTGTTCTTTGACTGTTATATGGGCTACATGCAAATCTGCAAATGTGTACTATGAACTAAAAGTTCATACTTTTTAAAAAGTTGAGAAACGGATAGAAAGAAGTCTGAAATGCCCAATCCATGCATATTTTTTCCCGATCAAAACCACTTGAAAACACATTAGATCATAATAACAACTTCCAAGATCAAACACTGGAAATTTCAAAGAGGACTTAAAGGCAGCAATATAAAAAAAAATAAAGTCAAGAACCAAAACAAAAACTGTTGCTCAAAATGCATTCTTGTCTGTAATTGTGTTCTTGTGGACATCCTCATTCGCTGCCCAAGTACTAGGGCTGCACGATTTATCACACGATACGAAAAATAACTTTGAACTTAAACGCGATTATCACTTATAAACGATTCTTAGTGCGATTATGAAATTGCCAAGGCTGCGATTATTTTTTTATGCGCAGCTTGTCAATGAAGTATGGCTCCAAATGCTAATCCATCTGAAAGCA
This sequence comes from Mylopharyngodon piceus, assembly GCA_039654765.1. Taxonomy (NCBI): domain Eukaryota; kingdom Metazoa; phylum Chordata; class Actinopteri; order Cypriniformes; family Xenocyprididae; genus Mylopharyngodon; species Mylopharyngodon piceus. The sequence continues at coordinate 7,401,941 of CM077456.1, read as the reverse complement.
CTGCGAGTTTGAGTCGCTTATAATGTACATTTGAAAAAGCAACACGCGTCAAACATCTTTCCAGACATAAGCATTTATTAACATGTCCAACAAAAGACAACATTTAATAACGTTTTTACTCCAAACTCACTTAATAATGACAGTTGAGCATCGTTCTGTGAGATGATGTGGCTTCTTACACAGAATAAGGCAGTCGTGTGTTTGTTAGTCATGTTTAATCAATCAAAGCATTTCAATCTTGTTTATTCAGCTACAGCGATATGATGCATGTTATCTTCCTCTGCGGCAGGGCATATTTGTTGTTTCTGCGCAAGAACGCCCTCTGGCTCTCAGATGGAAAAGCATTTACTACTGTTCACTGAGCCGTACACCTCTGACAAGCTGCGCATAAAATAATCGCAGCCTTTGCCAAATCGCGTGCGGTTTAATCGCGATAAATCGCGCAGCCCTACCAAGTACTGTTCCAATTCAAAGTTACATCTAGGTAAGTACAGTTAAAATCCCTGGATGTGTTCTTGCTCCACCCCTTTTATCAAGGATGCATCAGGAGGTGACTTGTCTGAACTTGAGACAGCCAGGTATCCCAGAATGCATCTCGCACCAACCAGTGAGCGTCAATGTTGTTGGATAAAACCCACATCATTTTCAAAATACTACTGTTATTGTGTCATGGAATGTAGTTTTAAGAGTTTTTCAGGCGAGAACGTAGTTGTGAGATCCAGACGACCACCGGACGATCAGCGCTCATGTAGTCCTTCTGATGTTTTCCACTGGCTCTGACGTCTCTTTAGTAGTTAAATAAGAGATATAATTCGTCATGGGTATTTCTAACGGGCAATCTTTGGTCTCATGAACCTATTATTTGTTTCCAGGCATATTGTTTTGGCTGAGGGCAAAATTAAGTTTCATAACTTTATATATTTACTTAACTTTACAGTTGTACTAGAGTGCTGCCTTTGTACTTCTGACTGAATTGTTTGCTTGTCTTTATTTCCTATTGCTGCTTATGCTTTATACTTTTACTTTTATAAAGGTTATTATTGTTTATTAAAACTGACATTTAACAAAAAGAGACAGGATTGTTTTTTGTCATATTTCATTTTACATACAGTGAAGATAATCTATCTATATAATCTATATGTGCACATATTGTCTGAACCACATATTAATATTTTTCATATTTTTAAAGTGAAAACGAAAAGGGGCAGGGTTCTGTTTTATTTTCGTTTTGTTATAAATGCTATACAGTGAAGATAATCAAAGTATGCATGCGTTACATGAACCACATTTTTATTAAGTATTAATTAAGTATTAATATGTTTTAATATGATTTTTTTTAAATGACAACGAAGAGGCAGGGTGGTGCTTTATATCGTTTGTATTGTTATCATTTTCGTTAGTGTATTTTTAAATATTTTAGATTTAATATAAATATATTAATATATTTATATTTAATTTTTGTTTATATTTAATTTTTTAACACATTTCAAGGGTTCCGCCAGTAGTGGGCGCAGCATAAGCAATGACGTAAATCCGAGTGATGATGAATGAGACGGAGGGAAGTTAGGATGGAAGGGCATAAAAAAAAAATGGACTTAAACGCAGCCCTAAACTCTTCCTCCTGTGTAATGCAGGGGGTTGTGGGTAATATTTGTTAAAAAAAAATACTTTTAAGCTGCGATGTAACAAAAGTAGCAGTAACAAAAGTAGATCTTTTCTTCCATATTGTGATGTACAGGTGAAACAGATTATCTAAAAAAAAATGTAGGGCAGAACTTGGTTCTGTCCATCGTTTGTTGATTGGATGGAGGCAGATTACGGTCAATTGTAAGACATTTAAATGGGTTTAAATGGACTAAATAATTGAAGAAATCCACCATATGTTGTCTGTCGTTCCACAGGAAGACTGAGTTAAGATATTTTAATTAAAAATTACAAGCTCACAAAAAAGAAACATATGCATAAATGAATCATTCACAATAAGATCAATAAAATCCATTTATTAAAAAATCTCACATACTATGTAATCTGAACAGTATGCAAATTGGGAAGCAATTTTCCATCAATTACATTAAAAATTGAATATTAAAGACTTTTCACACCCATATTTGAGAGCCTCATTAATACAGACCAGTGAAGAAGAGCCTCTTGTTTGCCACCCTGAGGTTTTTAAGGAACCAAGTGGCGAATGTTAATTTCCTTAGTATGGATGGCTCTAGGGGTGGGAGGAGGAGAGCAACTGAATAAAATTCATCAAGATACAGCAGTGTTAATGATGATAATCTATTTTAATATTCGTTTGCATTTAAATGAGGCTGGCGAAAGAGCCGTTGCCCGAGGGCCAGAAAGATGATCGAGACTGATACGGGAATAGACCCAGCAGTGAACTCAAATGTCAACTGAGCGGGATGGAAACTGCCAGCATGCGGAGAGAGCACACTGTGAGAGCTGCCACAATGGCTTTACTAATAAATATGTAAAATATGAACTAGTCAGGGTACAGTAGGAACTCTAGAGACGCATGGAAATTCAATCCAAATGTCATATATCCTTCAGGTTCTTCCGTACAACCACTGAAGCAATATTAAAAATAGATCCCTGACATAAAACCTACTGTAGGTGAAGCTACATAAATGACACAAATACATTAAATGATTCAATCGTCACTATGACAGTGATCTTCATAGCTACAGGGTAAAAAATTAACCTTAAGCTGATTTCAGTGAAGAAGCCCTCTAATTGGCTGACCTTAAACTGTCATCAGGCTTCATAATTGCTTGATGCTTTATTTATTTCACTTCTCACTGGGTGTGTTTGGGGAAAGTGCCACTACTCATTTAAGTGATTTTTGTCAGAGAACTGCTGGTAAATAGCAGCAGCATTACCAAGTTTCGGTGACTGACAGTTTTTTTCAGTTTGTGCCAGTTTCTTAAAAGCCCAAAAGCTCTGCTGCCACAAAGAGCTGGAATCCGCTCATGGAATTTAATGGGAAATAACAGGTCAGAGAAACCTGTTTTCAGGGCTTTAGAGACCATGAAGTCACAGCGTAACAAACACCAGGACCTGTTGAGCTTCACGCTTTCATCTGCTTTTTTAAAAGTACAAAGATACTTCATAATGGCAGAGTCAAACGCCCATCAATAAAGTTATCTCGAGAAATGATGCACTCCCTGAACTTCCTCAAACCCCAATCCGATATTTTGTTATCTAATACAATAACATTCATACATTTTTAAGTGTGGCTTAAGTGTCCAAATACATTTTGGGGCCACTGTATTAGTGCTCGCTTTCCATGTATGCAGTGAAAGAAATATTTGCCAATGTCTTAAAATAAACTATTGATTTTGAATATGCTAGGCCAAGCTTTGGGGCCGGTGCAAAAATTTGATACAAATACGAGCCAGCCACACTGTCTTTGCTTTTGCCTTCATCTGAGGCATTAGATTTCAAATCAAAAGGCCAATAAAATAATTTCCACTGTGCTTATGTAAAATAAAGCTGTGATTTTTAAGAATTATGTGCAAATATGGAGTAGGTGGGGAGATAAATATTTAGCTAATAATAACACACACCACAGCGGCGCTGGTTGACTCATCCACCACATACATTACAGGGTTTTTATCACTGAATGAATAAAAAAATTCTCACTTCAGTTAATCAACAATATTGAAACAGATTTTCATTGCTTGATGGGTGTGTATATAGTATATATTAGTATAGATTGCATTGGAAATACTGAAGGCAGACTGAAAGAAATGCACAGCTGCACAAGTGTAAAATTTGTATCTTTTATCTATACAATTGCAGTTTCCATACTATTTTAACAGTTTAGTTATTTTTTGTTTTATTTAATTTTGAGCTAAACCCTGAAACTCTTTAGCCTACAATAAATAATAATAATAATAATAATAATAATAATAATAAAAACATATATAAACTGTTAAAATAATGTGACAGAATACAATTGACCCTTCGCTGGGATGACAGGCGATCTAACCAATCATAATGCAGAATCCGCCGTTTTGTCCGAAAAAGCAGTCAGGGGAGTTAGTAGATTAACGTGGAATGTTTTTACTTTTTAAAATGAAATTTTCTCAATGCAGGACAAATTGTTTGCACAGACAATATTATATCATCTAAACAAATGTCCTATTTGTCATATCCTATTTATTTTCTAAAGGTTACTACAAACACATACAAAAAACCTACAGCTTGCGATTCCCTAGTCTCAAGTAGCCAGACCTTCAGACTAATGGCAGAAGGTCTAGACTCTATCGCAGCTTTCATTGGCCAAGGACCGCCCATGAGGATGTATGACTGACATGTAAAGCAACCAATCACAGTTCGTTTTGTTTAGGGTCGTGAAAATGTAAAGTCAATATCTCCACAATAACAGACCAGCGTGTAATTCGTACAAGAACATCGTGAAAGTGTACTGTTTACAACAATGGCACAACAATGGTGTTGTGAACTTCACATTTACTTTCGAAAATCCAGCATTTAGTTGATCCTGATAAGCGCTTATTGTCACTGTTGTAAACACAACGGCTTTCTTTTTCCATGAGGGGGTTTGGCGTCACGACGTCTTTGTTTCCAGGCGGACCGTTGAAGAACGCAACACACTTTTCCTGGAAATCCTGGAGAATTCAACCAATCTGACAACGACTTAGAAACGACTTAGTGTTTCCCATTTTGCGTGCCATATGCATCAGACGTTCAGCCAACGGTCCGTGACGTCTGAGGCTGAGCTATTCCCAAGCAGCAATGTAACTAACTGATATCACAGGCATGACTAAAGCTGCATAAACATGTTCTGATCTACAATACAACAACAATGTTTGTGGTTCTTCTGGATTCACCCATAGAGCATCATTTGGGTCAAGAAGTTGAGTGCAGTGGGGCGAAATTTGTGAATATTCATCAGACTCTGCCATACTTATGTAAATCTCCTGTGAAAGTCAGGCATGTTCAACAGCCAGGGTATTACTAAGGTCACGTTGCCACAAGCCCACATGCTCTCTGATGACAGGCACCCTCTGGGGAAGAACATGTGCTGATGGAGATGGCCTATTCCATTCAGCAGAGATGGGGGGAAAACCATCTTCCCACACATAAAGCACTCCTTACCTAACCATCATTCTTTATATGGTATCGCAACTGTTTCTTCTAGACTGCAAGAAGATAAAATGGAGAGCAAATGGAGACTCATATTTCTCCAGAGAAAAATGCATCTCTTCCCCTTCAGAGTGATCTCAATGCTTCAAAAAGTGCTCAGATTTGACCACAGTCAATATGAACTCAAACATTTCTCATCTAAGACCAAATTATCTGATATAATTACTGTATGCCAACACTTATCTCATTTGTGTCTACTTTTTATTTAAATTATCAAAGACAGCTACAGCAGATATGGCATATGGCATAAGATAGGTTTTTATTTGTTTAATGCTATCTTCTCCCTTCCAATGCATAAATTCAGCCTAACTTCAAGACGAGAATATGAATGATGAGGCACTCTGTTCTTCCAGATTCTCACATAAATGAATGGCAGCCTGAGTGAAAGGTCTTGGTTATGTATCATCTCTTTGTTGTGGCATCTGGGTGTCAATTAAGTAGAGCGTCCATACTGTTAGGGAAGCATTTCAGAAGGAAGAGGCCGCTACTGTGCAGCGTGTCGCTTTGATCCTGAAAACAAGGCACACAACAGGGCACGAACAAAGCACAGAAGGTTAGGAATCAGTTATAGACAATCCAATGCCAAACTACACCACCTCACAAAAAAGATCTGTAGTCTGACGAGGGATCTAGCAACTCTTTCTGCAGTTGTAAGAATTGTAGCCTCTAAATGTGTATTTGAAGAAACTTTCCCTCCAGTGTTGACATATTTCTATTGAAACATTTTATTTTCCAGGATTATGAATGATGAATAAAGTTCATAAGAACAGCATTTATTTGAAATGTTTTTTTTTATAACATTATAAATGTATTTAGTGTCACTTTTGATCAACTTAATGCATCCTTGGTGAATAAAAATACTAGTTTCTTTTTTAAAAATCTTACCGATCACAATAGAGTCTCAAAGCTAACAAACATGGATTTTGCTGCTCCTTTTTCAATTCATGAGACGAACGAGAAACCTCTGAGACTAGCTTTGACTGAAAGTGACATAGACAGGGCATACGAAGGTCAACACCTATCTGATATCAAAGCAGAAAAATGTCCCTTGTCATAAAGGAGAGGAGATTATGGTTGCTCATCTCTGATCCCTGTGTATGCCTGGGATTTAGGGGCACCTTTTCCGATGATTCCCTGACCTTTTCTAAGAGAGAATGAAAAAAGCACAATGGATTAAGTGAAACAAGGAGAGAGAAAAAAATCAAGCAAAGTGGCTGTAGACTTTAATTACGAAAAAAGCCCTGAAAATGGGTGCATTTTCCACAAAAGTGCTTTGGGACCCTGGGTCTGAAAATTGCGGAAAAAGTAATATTGTGCCCTGGGGCCCTGGCAAAGTCTTGCTATTGTGTCTTGACTTTGGAAAAGTTAACAGCCTGTTCCTAGGTCAAATATATTCCTAGTTCTGGGCAGGAGGATCCTGCAGAGGCTGCTATTGAAACTTCCTGAGGCTTAATGATATCACTCCATTGGGAGAGGAATTGATCGTCTGCGTCGACCACGAGTCCACGGGAGAAACTCGCTGATTGCTTGATTCATCAATCATCTGACCCTGTCATCGATCAGACAGGAACATTAAGGCAGCCAGCCGATCCTCAATTTTGTCCCTTAAATGCCAAAAAGAATCAAAAGAGAGGCGAAATAATGTGGCTTGAACAGTATCATTGAACAAACAAGACCATGTTTTCAGGGAAACGCAATGGCTTGCTGCTATCGGTAGTCTGCACAAACAACACAAGGCTATCAGTATACTGCAAATTCCCTCCAAATTCAATAAAAAAAAAGTGGAGAGAAAATAAGATGAAGAAATACAGTATTCTGTTCCTCACCTCCCAAGTAATTTCCTTCAGGTATTGTTAGAGGATGGGACCCATATATCCTTCTCATTTCACTGGGGTACAAGGTGGCGTAAGGTAACACATAGGAAAGAGAGATGAAAACTTAGCTCAGAGTAAACTGATGCCGCTCACAAACAGGACTCCAGAGTCTCGGCTTTGGTTGCATTTTAATTACAGCTGCACGGCACTTTAAACTTGCCAATCATTGTTCAAATACTAATTGTTGTGTAATTCCATCCTGCCGATCATTGTGCATACTAACATATTCCATTTCCCTTATTGCTGCAGAAGTATTGTTCATGAGATGATTATCTTACATTATTATTCACTTAGTTAGAGCCCTTGACCTTTACCAATGTAATTAAATCTTTAACACTTAGAATACCAAAACTACAGTTATGGTTGACATTTTGAGCTTCCCTATCAATGCCAAGGGGTTATCAGCACAACAATATTGACGTATGTCATCTTAACGATCATAATACAACATCACTTCATGTATTTTAAATTACATATCACATAAACTACCGTCCAAAAATGTGGGGTCAGTATTTTTTTTACTGGTACTTTTATTCAGCAAGGATGCATTAAATTGATCAAAAGTGACATTAAAAGACTTTTACATAGTTACCAAAAATTATATTTCAAATATAAATACATAATTTCTATTTATCAAAGAATCCTGAAAAAAAAAATGTACTACCATTTCCATAAAAATTTTAAGCACCACAACTGTTTTCTACAGCGGTTTAGTCCAAATTTTCTAAAGAGACACAACTGCTTTTTGTGATGAACAGATTTAATTTAGGCTTTTATTCACATATAAACCTTTATCAACACACATCAGCTATGGTAAACAGAAGCTCAAGCATGCTTGTTTGATGTGCGAAAACCTTCATTCTCGTGTTACGCAGCACGTTTGAGCTTCCGCAAGAACCAATGAGGTTCATTCTCACGCATTAAGCAGGTTCAGTTGAGCTTTTGTTTATGTTTGCTGCCCAGTGTTTATATGTGAATAAAAGCCTAAATTAAATCTGTTCATCATATAAAGCGATTGTGTCTCTAAACCACCCGATTCATATGGATTAGTTTTACAATCTCTCTATGAACTGTTTGAAGTGTCAAAGTGATAGTTGCAAAGACTGTCAATGGAGGGACAGAAATCTCTCAGATTTCTTTAGAAATATCTTCGTTTGTGTTTCAAAGATGAACGAAAGTTTTACGGGTTTGGAACAACACAAAGGTGAGTAAATGATGACAGAATTTTCATTTTTGGGTGAACTATCCTTTTAAACAATTCTCTTTCTCTGGGATTTCATTTAACTTGTGGTTAGCCTGATAGCTTAGCGCCAGCAGTGCAACTGCCATTGGGATGAATGGGAATGCTAACATTCAGCAAAACAACATATCCCTGCTTGGGAAAAATACAGTTTGAGATGGTTTATTGTTCTTAGCATAGTTTAAGGCCATCTTTGCTGGTACCAAGTTAGTGTTCAGCTGGTTGGCTAGCTAGACTTACAGCTAATACATGCCCAAACCTCCTCTAAAACCAGCAAACCAGACTGGACTCGGAGGTCAAATAAGACGTATTACCATCACTGCATCATGGTACCACCGCAGCACTATTAAGGGTATCTACTATCAACATGGAAAAATGAGAAAAAAAGATACAGAGTCAAAGAGAGAAATACTCATTCCGTTATGCACATAATAAGACTAGGTCTTGAGGAAAGCAAAGTGTGTAGCCATTCTTTCTCCTGTTGAGCCAGCAAAGCACAAAGATCAGAACGGAGTTATTGCTACTGTGATTTCACTTCCACGTGTCACAGTGTCAGCTACTTCAGCCCACCATGATGAGCTGATTGCTGAATGTGAGCACAGCGCATTACTTTATGAGATTAAATGCATTGCACAGGTCTCTGGCTCCTGCTCGCTCTCTTTCCATCCAACCCCTAATCATCTAAAAAGCTTTTGCTTTGCTATCTCAAAAACCCCTGCCTGAGAAAATATGCTCGTATTTCTATATTACACAAAGCCTCACTGGCATTTAAATGTAAAAACGTAATACTATCTGAAACAACCAAATCATAATTTCGGATGCCATTTTCTCTGATCTTTCATCCATCTCAACAGGCGAAACTATCAGCTAATGAAGCTAACAGATTTGATTGGAATCAATAATCTCAGGCAGTGGCGTAATGTTCTAATAAGCCACTTGAGGGGGAAATGGCAGTGCTCAAATTGATTTCAGTCCTTAATTCTCTCAAACTGAGAGCTTCAAACTGAGAGCCAAGTGAGGACAATTCGAAAATGAGACAGGCTCCAGGACATGCCGGACTTGCTGTTTATGTCAGTACAGAAAGCCGATACTCCAACTAGTTGAAAACATTCTCTAGTTTCACTGAAAAATCATATTTAATCAGTATTTTGTCTTAGTTTCCAATAAAAATACCTAAACTATCCTTAAAACAAGATCAATTTACTTGAAAAGCAAAATGGTGTAAGATAAGACTTATTCAGTATTCAGAGATTGTATCAATTTTTCCTCACCCCAGCAAACAGATTTTTCTTTCCTGTTAAAAAAATTCATTTGAGCCAAGTGGATTTTAACTGAATCTTCTAAAAAAATATTAAAAATAAAGTTGCATGATTAGCAAGTAAAATTATAACAAATAAACAAATAACAATAAAGTTACATTAAAATAAAAAGTAATAAAAAAGTCAAAGCTTCTCTTCTAATAAAATTGCTTGGTCAACACTGGCTGTCAAATTTGGTTAGCCTAATTTTCATTCAAATTCGGTAAAAAAAAAAAAAAAAAAGGTTGACATTGGCACCCTATTCTCCTTAAGCAAAACTGTACCACTAGATCTTACATGTATACACATGAACTACTAAAAAACATTACTTTTTTCTGCATTTTTTGTATTTTTTATACAAAGTAACAGGAAATTCTGCATATATTACTTTTTTTCGTAAGTTCCTACTGATAGTCCAGATGGTGAGGAATGTATTACCAAAACTAAAACTGACAATCACTGTTGAACACTCACACTTCCCCTCAATCAGCGTCATTTAAATAGCATTAGGGGGTTCGTCATTAGATGAAGACTTCCTCTGCTGTGATGTATTTTATTGGCAGGAAAATAGATGAGAATCACTCATGAGGAAAAAGTAACCTTAAAAATGTAAATCATCTCATCTGCCATTCCATTACAAAGGGGAAAACAGGAAAGACGAACGGAGATCGATGCAATTCGGCATGATGCTCTAGCAAGTAATATGAAATATATTGGCAAGTTAGCACATCTGTGGCTTTATAACGTCAGCCAACTCTGTTGAAATCTATAGGAAGTGGCAGCGGAGAGAGGACAGGAAGAGAAGGCCAGGACTGCGCCCGGCACAATTAATTACTGTCAGACATGCATGAAACACGTCTCAGACACATGACCTTGACTGGCCCACAGCTGCGCACAGCTAGCTGGTCCTCTAAACGAGTCTGTCCATGGCTTCAAGCAGCAGCAAAGTGCACATGTGTACCTAGATCTGAAGCCCTCACGAGAGCCACAAGAAACACAGGACGCTATTAATATCGGCACTTCATCAAAAGGGTTTTCATCAAAAGCTGTTTTTGAACGCTCGCCTGATCCTGTGGAATCACACTCTCGTTAATCATATAACAGTAAAGCCCTGGCGACTGGAGGTCACACACCCCAGCAGAGGGCCGAGTGTATATTAACAACAGAGCCCATTAGGAACGCAAACGTTGAGTAAAATGAGATCCAGGGAAAAAATAACCTGTGGGTGAATGACTTTGCATTCAATAATAATCACTAGGGTTGAATCAGATCCTGAAAAAGAATACATTTAACAGAGTTATTAAATTATTAGTGTTTTTTTTTTTAGATTAACTTCAAGAGAATTAGATGATGGCAAGGCAATCAAAAAGTTAATTTAGAGGAAATGAGAATGCATGATTAAATATTTAATACTGACCAATTAATAGTCAATAGCACCAATTAAATATCTAACAAACAATTAAATATCTAATATAGACCAATATGATAAAATCTGTAATAATATTGATTTAATACAGATTTATTGTACATCCCTAGAATCTACAGTGTGAAAGAATGAGTTTTATGAGCAGCTTCTTTTCTGTGAACCAAAAAACACTTACAAATCATTCTGATAAGGTACTGAATTAATAAGACCCGCTTACTGAACTGCAAATTATTCATTTCATATCCACCCTGAAATGAATTAACAATTGTTATTGTGTTTTGCAAACTTAAAGGGTTAGTTCACCCAAACATGAAAATTCTGTCATTAATTACTCACCCTCATGTCGTTCCACACCTGTAAGACCTTCGTTCATCTTCGGAACACAAATTAGAGGGTTAGTTCACCCAAAAATGAAAATAATGTAACTAATTACTCACCCTCATGCCGTTCTACACCCGTAAGACCTTCGTTCATCTTCGGAACACAAATTAAGATATTTTTGTTGAAATCCAATGGCTCAGTGAGGCCTGCATAGCCAGCAATGACATTTCCTCTCTCAAGATCCATTAATGTACCTAAAAACACATTTAAATCAGTTCATGTGAGTACAGTGGTTCAATATTAATATTATAAAGCAACGAGAATATTTTTGGTGCGCCAAAAAAACAAAATAACGACTTATATAGTGATGGCCGATTTCAAAACACTGCTTCATGAAGCTTCGGAGCGTTATGAATCAGTATGTCGAATCATGATTCGGATCACGTGTCAAACCGCCAAACTGCTGAAATCACGTGACTTTGGCGCTCCGAACCGCTGATACGACATGCTGATTCATAACGCTCCGAAGCTTCCTGAAGCAGTGTTTTGAAATCGGCCATCACTATATAAGTCGTTATTTTGTCTTTTTGGCGCACCAAAAATATTCTCGTTGCTTTATAATATTAATATTGAACCACTGTACTCACATGAACTGATTTAAATATGTTTTTAGTACATTAATGGATCTTGAGAGAGGAAATGTCATTGCTGGCTATGCAGGCCTCACTGAGCCATCGGATTTCAACAAAAATATCTTAATTTGCATTCCTAAGATGAACGAAGGTCTTACGGGTGGGTGTGGAACGGCATGAGGGTGAGTAATTAATGACATTATTTTCATTTTTGGGTGAACTAACCCTTTAAGATATTTTTGATAAAATCCGATGACTCAGTGAGGCCTCCATTGCCAGCAAGACAATTAACACTTTCAGATGCCTAGAAAGCTACTAAAGAAATCTTTAAAACAGTTCATGTGACTACAGTGGTTCAACCTTAATGTTATGAAGCGACGAGAACACTTTTTGTGCACCAAAAAAACAAAATAATGACTTTTTTCAAAAAGTGTTCTCGTCGCTTCATAACATTAAGGTTGAACCACTGTAGTCACATGAACTGTTTTAAATATTTCTTTAGTAGCTTTCTAGGCATCTGAAAGTGTTAACTGTCTTGGAGGCCTCACTGAGCCATCAGATTTTATCAAAAATATCTTAATTTGTGTTCCGAAGATGAACGAAGGTCTTACAGGTGTGGAACGACATGAGGGTGAGTAATTAATGACAGAATTTTAATTTTTGGGTGAACTAACCCTTTAAAGTCCCCTTGAAATCAAAATTTAAGTTTTTTAGCTTTTAGTATGAATATGTTAGCCTTAAGGTTATGAATAAGCTGATGTGTTCCAAAACAATGACAAAATTCACATTTAGGAGATATAAGCATTCAAAACCTACAGTCTCTCACTTTCGCTAAAATGGATCACGGATTTTCATGACATCAACACGGACTTCAGCTTCTCATCAGATCTTCTGCCCAATCAAATGCTCTCAAGAATCTAAAGCGTCCCGCCCCCTACATTATAAATAGACGCTAAAACTGCATCTGAAATCAGTCACTTGTTCACACATTTACTATTTTCTAAATGGTGAATGGCACATAGTGCACTATATAGGGGACAGGGAACAATTAAATATGCTTTCCATTGAGGCAAGCGAAGTCTGGTTTCACGTTAGTGCACACATAGTCTGCTCCGGTCCAGAGACACGATAGCACAGAGCGGATAATATCAGTGAGTCGGCGCAGGCCACAAAATGTATCAGACCCATTTGAATTCTGCACAGAATGCTACTTTAAAGTGATATGGAGAAGATTAGGAGGAGAAACGGTTAGAGATTAAAGGTTTTACAGAGCTTAACGGCTCTGGCCGAGCTGTGATATAAACAATTGGCTAATTTAAAAATGGGGAGGTTGGACCAATGGAGCTGTTCGATATGTCCCGCCCTGTCTTCCTGTTTCAGTTGAAATTACGTCAACACACTGAATAATGCTGAGCGTTCCAAGGCACTTTAAGGCATATGAGACTTTTTCTAATATTTCACAAAAGTACTAAAAGTGTCATATTAACAGCACATATAGAATCAAAATAAATCTTCAATCAGTAAATTCTGATTGCAATTCAATTCAAATTCCTATCCCAATAATCATTAACCATGTTTCAGACAGACAAGTTCATATTAAAGTGCATAGAGGAAACCACAGCGGACCACAAGCGGCATTCCACTCTCCTTCCTCTTTCTTTCTCTGACATTGCCACCATAGTTAATTGTTCGCCTTGACTATCTTTCTTCTCCACTCTAAGGGCGAACGCCGTCGGCCATCCGACCTGTGCGATAAATAAATAAAATGCATACAAATGATTTCCCGCTCATGAAAACAGACAACTAAATGGTTGATATATGGATTGGTAACTCTTTTATGAGGAGAATGGTGGGCTCAAAATTGAATTCCTGCATGATAAATAGCCTGCATTATCTCCCCTTTGCCCGAAGAAGCCATTGGAGCTACTTAAACAGAGTGGTGATGACACTGGAAAAATGCTCACAGATGGACACCCAGAAGGCTAAAAACATTAGCGTGGTCCACTCCATCAATAAAACCTGCCCATCTCGGAAGGAAATTGGCCGCTCATGGCTTATCTCCCCTCTTAAAAGCGTGGCATAGCAGCAGAATTAAGTGCCCGATACCCCGCTGCAGCGTACTTCAGGGGCAGTGCAACTCGAGACTATCAGTCATTTACATCGGGGGGCATTAATAACGGTGACGGCTGTACGGGAGGAGAGAGGGCCGCAGCAAATGGTTTGAACTTTCCATGTTTGATTTCCATCTCTGTTGAGTGAAACGGGAAATGAAGCCTCTGGCACAAGCAAAGTGGAGGAAAAATATCACTCATATATTACTGATATTTACGAAAGCATCATTTTTACCTAGATAAACACAAAGCTAATGACTCTTCCAGATAATTACAGCTATTTGGGCCTTTTATAGAAAAAAAACACCCCCACAAATGAGCCTGGTTTCCATAACCCAAATACAGTCTAGACTCTAGTGAGAGGAAAGCAGCTAATGAGGTGTTTCAGACGTAAAGCTTGTACCGAGGTCATCAATTTTTCAAGTCATTTCTCGGATGTTGTTGGTTCACCGGCAAATGTTAATTTGCATGTAGAAACAGTCGGGGTGGAAAAGAACATTTTACTTGACTCGCGATTTTCTAATCGTGATGCACATACTGCACCTGCTCAAAGCAGAGAGCAGCATAATAAAACCTTATTAGAAACAATATTATTAAAACTATTTGGCTTAATGTTTAATGTTTGAAAGTGTGGTAATGTGAGTTTTTAAAAGCTGTAACAGTTCACCAAAATGTTTTCTACTTTCATTTAACTAGATTAGTGTAACAGACAGGCAGACAGGAAGATGAGCTGAGGCAAAGCGAATCTATTTGCAGCACTTTAATAAATTCAAAACCAAAATACAACAAGGCGATAATACATAGAACACGATAAATATTAAATATAAATATAACGCTAAACACAAGCAACACCAGACAAATCACAGAGCAAACTAAGGAGAATAGACCTTATGTGCCAGAGAAAAAAGGCCGCAGCCATCTTTTGATCATCACACATTTAGATCATCGCTGTTGAAGAGTAATCAGCTGGTGAAGTGGATTTACTTATTGTAGAGTTAATGAAAGTTATCATGATCATTATAATGTTTGAAGCTGATGTCATAACAAATGTCAGTAGACCAGGAAGATTTTAAAACGAGCGGTTCATTCATAAATCCGTAATATCTTACCTTTATGTTGTAGAAGAAGAACTAAACAAGGAGCAGGTGAATGTAATCAATCAAACAATGAGTAGCTATGACAACAAACGAGGAAGTGCTTAGAAACCATGACAACAGGAAGGAAACACAGGAAACAATACAATACAAACTAATGATGTGTCTGAAATCACATATTGCATAGTAGATAATACATTTGAATTTGAATTACTTCGCGACCGTTAAAAAAGTATGTTCTATATTGTTTGAATATGGGTAGTATGAATGAAATTCGGATGTACTACATACGCCATGCTGTTACCGTCCCGTAACCTACCAGTGTCAATTGCGTCACTTCACTGCCATTCATAAATCTTCTCCTGAGGACTCATGGTGTAGTAAAGTATCCATCGAATACGCATTTCAGAATCTTGGCGGAAGTAGTAGTTAATCCGGGAGACTTTTTGCCTACTTTTTTTTTTAGTACTATGTACTACATACTGTTTTTCGCATACTATATAGTAGGGAAGTATTCAATTTCGGAAACAGCGTCAGACGCAGCTAAAACCGCAACTGAATGTGAAAATTAGTTCATTTCAGTTGTTTGTGGTGCGACAATGAAATATTATAAATGCAAATTGAAATAAATTAACAAAAAATACAAGTAGTTTCTATTAGTGAGGTCATGAAAACTGCAAGCAATATAATTATATTTAAAAAAAATGGGTTTAATAATTTAAAAAAAAAGTAGGTTGTATAGCTTTAAATCCAACAATTAGCATTTGACCTTCAATAACCGTATTAATGGAAACTTTTATCATCAACAAAAATAAAAGTGCCATACTACAGGAGAGTAAAAATAATACTGTTAATGGTCAAATTAACATTATTAAATAATAATCAAATATATTAAAAATATTAAATAATAATCAAATAATAAAATTTATATATATATATATATATATATATTAGTGCTGTCAACGTTAACGTGTTAACGCATGCGATTAATTTTTTTCCAGTTTAACGCATTAAAAATATTAACCAGAGATGGGCACTCGAGTTAGTGACTCGGACTCGAGTCGCATTTTAATAGACTTCAGACTTGACTCGGACTCGACCTGAAATGACTTCAGACTTGACTCGACTCGACACAAAAGACTCGTGAATATTTTAAAAACAACTCAAGTCTTTTACCCTTAACTACTGATATAATAAATAAAGAATTTGTGTTGTGTTTGAATGGTTTTATAATATCTGCATCACATATATTTCCCTACGGGTCATGGTAGATCAGACTCTTGTCATAGAATTTGAATACGTCCATTGATTATGTCCGTGTATTTTGCATAAACTCCGAAATGTCATAAGAGTCCCATGAAACATGACGGGAGCTGCTGTGCCATATGTTCTTTCGTTTGGGTTTATTAACATGTCAGATCGGCTAGATGCACAGAATGCGGGAAAACAATTAAAGACACCGGAACGACAACATCAAATTTTATGAGACATCGCATCCACAAAGGTTAGTCACATTAAAATACATAGCTAGCTACGTGGTGTAGCTGCATGGTTCATTTGGATTGCCAGCCTGTTAAAATATGAAAAAGAAAAAAAAAAAAAAAAAATTCTGGCCTTTAAACCTAGCACTACGTTTTATCAATCATCAATCTTTTCGCAGCTTTTCTCTTTCTTAATGTGTGTCCATAAGAGAGAGATAGAAAGAGAAGTTAATCCATTTATTACTTAAAGCTCATATTTTTTCTTTATGTTGTTTTAGTTTGGAGATTAACTGTGAAATTATTACATTATAAAATATATTAAAAACGTATAAAAACTTAAGTGTTTTTAATTGCGATTAATCACAGAAAAAATGTATGATTAATCGAGTTAATTTTTTTAATCGATTGACAGCACTAATATATATATGAATAGGGCTGGGTATCGTTCAAAAAGTTTCGATATCGATACCGATACCTTGACTTTGATACCGATACCTGAATGATACCTTTTTCAATACCAATTTTATAAAATCTGTTCTAACAAGATTACATTACACATTACCTTTGAAAAAAAACTTTGGTTTTATATTTTAAGTTTGTTGATTTTTTTTACAGAGAAGACTCATCTCCTGAGCCACTGCACAAAGGAATAAAAAAGCACAAATTAACAAAATGTAACCAACACAATAAATCAGTGCAAATAGTTTTGATAAAGTTCAAATAGTTATGAATAGTATGAACAGTTTCAAGTCAGTATGTGAGGCTCACTGCAGATCTTTAAATCACACAGCAATTGTTATTCTTCTTCCAAAAAATAATTATTATTAACAATACATAATTATAAAAATTTTGTACATTATAATGATAAATTCATTAATCTGGTGCACTTTGAGAGTTCAAAATAAAGAGCTCCAAAACACAGGCTTTACTCCCTTCAAACTTATATTTTGTCACTGTTTCCTTACATCATTGTTGGATATATAATTATATATAATATATAATTATATCATTTCTGTTAGTTGAACTTGTGTATATTTTTAGTTAAAGCTGTTAAGTTATAAAGCAATATCTCATGTAGGGTTTTCCTTTGTGTTTTATATAATGACCATCTAGGAGGTGCTCTAGGCGCACGTTTTCCTTGATTGGTTTTCTCTAAAGAGAAATACGTTCAGTTAAAAAAGAAAGTAAAAGAGTGACGCACGTTTGTTGCGTCTTGCCATGAAATGAGAGTTCTGTGTCTTTATTAAAATCAACACATTAATGATTTATCACTCATCCACCCGCAATTAATTGGAATGTTATTTTTTATTACTTGGCCCGACCCGCGGATTATCTATCTATCTATCTATCTATCTATCTAGTGTATATATATATATATATATGCTTTTTCAGGAGACAACCGTTTGAAAATGTCCGCTCTGAGGGTGTGGTTGATGCTTGCACACAGTGGCAGTATCAGGAGGACGCTGATACTCCTTTTCCACCAGAATTGTTCTCGTTCTGGAGCCAGAGCCTGTGCTCGTGCAGGCGAACTAGAGCCCGTCACGAACCGGTCGCGTGTTTCCATAGACTTGAGGAACGAACACTGATGTAACGCTGCTGTGTGTTGTACCTGTCCATAACTAGTCTAAAAAACATTGCGCGTCCCGCTGTTTGTGCAGGCAGTGCTGCACTTCTGTTTTGCTGTTCACAGTATATGGAGTGACTGTAGTGAACCGGCTGCTCGCATAAACAGCCGGTACTCTCACCCGTCCTTTTCGGAGATAAACTGAAAGTGAAAGCGTTGATTCACTCGCTCTCTCGCACTCAGGGTCTCTCTCGCGCACATAATTTTATATATTTAGATATAAATAACAATGTAGCGCGACGTTATTACATTGCTCAACGAGACAGCGACAGCATTTCTCCGCCCCCTCTCCCCGGCTCCGTTTGGAGGTATCGAAATTTGGTACCGAATGACAAGACACTTTTCGATACTCGATAGTATCGAGGCAATTCGGTCGGTACCTAAAAAGTATCGAATTCGATACCCAGCCCTATATATGAAGGAAAATATGTCACAAACATAAACCTGTACTGACAGAGTTCATATGGAACCAATTCAATCAAGCTGCATTGTCTTTAAAGTCATGTAATTACTGTAATAAAGAACTTTAGGGAATAGTAAACACAAAGGTTACGTTCGATACCTGGCACATCCAGTTGTTAGATTTAAGACTGACACAGACATCCAAGAGCTGAGCTTTGATTCTCTGTGTCAATTAAGGAAAAACACTTGTTGTGATTACACACAACCTTGAAATCAAAAGCAGAGCTATTGTTAATCGCTCAAAATTGCAGGCCTTAACTTGGTGATTTGCATTTAATAACCTCAACCTCTGAGGAGGTGAATGAAAAACCCCAGCTCCTGCAGTCTAAATAAATGAAGATTGATATAATTTGGGGAAAAAATACTTTGTGCTTGATGGTGGACCTAATCAGGGCCTGGTGCTTCTATCTGCCTGTCCAGTGTGACAGACTGGTTACACTTCAAATCATCTCGAAGATTGAGGTGGGAAATTGGGTCTTATTTCCCCATATGCTGAAAATAATCAGAGTAATTTCTCTCTGACGGCTGGAGCCGCAATTGCATGATGAAAAGGGAGATGGATAATAAAAATCAAGCTGTCCCATTCTTGTTCTGGAAAGGGCAGGCGTGCGAGCACATGAGGCACTGATTGCCTCCCTGTTGCAAGCAGTCTACCTGTGACCTTGGAGCATGTGACCTCCATGTGAACGAAACCAAATAAAGGCAAAGTTTAGTGAAGATAATAAATAATTATAAACATTATTATGTTTCTGAAATGTAATACTAGCAAATTTCTAACAGAATAATACAATGAATTCTGTGTATACTGTATAGACTACCATTCAAAAGTTTAAGTTTAAAAAAAAAAAGAAATTAACACTTTTATTCAGCAAGAATGCATTAAACTGATTAAAAGTAACAGTAAAGGCATTTATAATGTTACAAAAGATTCCTATTTCAAATAAATGCTCTTCTTTTGAACTTTCTGGTTATCAAAGAATCCTTAAAAAATATATCACAGTTTCCATAAAAATATTAAGCATCACAACTGTTTTCAACTGTGATAATAATAATAAGAAATGTATCTTGAGCACCAAATTACAATGATTTCTGAAGGATCATGTGACATTGATGACTGGAGTAATGATTGCTGAACATTCAGCTTTGACCTCAGAGAAATAAATTACATTTTAAAATATGTATATATATGTATATGTATATAATATATAATATACATCAGAAAATGTGCATGCTGTGCACAATACATATACTATATAGTGCAGAAATAGTAGTATGCTATTCCGAACACAGCCTGTGATAAATCATCTTCGACTAAAGAAGGCTTTTACATCACGTCATCAAAATGCAGCACAAAATATGATGGCGATTCACAGATTGGATGTCTAATTGGATGTGAATTATTAGAGCATAGAAATCAGTAAATAATATGATTCAGCTATATATGCACAATATTTAAATAAACCTTGTTGAGCGGTGGAGAAGGCTGGGATATTTTAATATTGAAGAGAGGTATAAGGGGCTCTCGAATGGGTATGCTGATGACAGTAGGTCTTTGTATGTATGCCATCGTAGCATCCAGTACGCCATGACCCTCTCAGCGCCCAGTGCATCTCTAGACGCTCAGACACTATGCTTTTCGTCTAATGCAATTTATCAGCCAATTCCATCCATCTTATACAAGCCTGGCACGTTAAGTCTCACACTACTTAAGATATTGCTATAGAGCTACCACACACACACGCATCAGCAGAGCCTTCTGATACGAGATGCCTGCAACTTCCTCTTCTGACGGACCAAAACAAAGAAATAATGGATCCGCAGACGAACGAAGGTAGAATTAAATTAGACTGTTTCATTATTTTAATGGATGATTTAGCTTAGTCAACGTTTTGGTTTCACAGTGTTTACAGAACAGTGCCCATCGTCGACTTATGGATTTTTCTTAAGAGCCGTTGAGCAGAAACTGTTGAGTGTCAGTTTGCGTAACAAATCGGTCTGTCTTGAGTAGTCAAACTTGATGAGGTCCAGGACACGGTCTGATTAGAGTTGAACAGCAAACAGGCAGCGTTTTGACCTAGACATTACCGTAAAGATTTGGCATTAAAACAGCAGAGCTGAGCATCAACCTTTAGTGCACTTGCTTCTTCTGAAACGACAATAAAAGGTCATAATATAATGCTAAAATTATGTGTGAACCATCTATAAGTTAAAAGGTGTTACTGACAACACCATATTTTGCTAGGTAGAAGTAACCCAACTATGTAAAATTATAGTTCAAGATGATATTATCAATTCTGCTTGATAGCTCCAATTAGGCAATGTATAATTGGAAAATAAAGAATATATTGTGAGAAATACATAGGATATGAAAGGAACATTCCAAGTTTAGCTTAAGTTAAGTTCAATTAATAGCATTTCTGGTGACAAAAAATGCTTTTTTTTAAACTTTAGTTAGTGTGCAATGTTGCTGTTTGAGCATAAACAACGTCTGCAAAGTTACAACGCTCAAAGTTCAATGCAAAGGGAGATATTTTCTTTTACAGAAATCGCTTTTTAAGGACCTCAACAAACGGCTGGTAGGGACTACAACGAGCTTCTTCCCAGGTTAGTGACATCACTAACCCTAAAATTTACATAAACCCTGCCCCCGAGAACACGCAACAAAGGGGGCGAGGCCATGTTGGGCTGCTTTAAAGAAGAGGAGTTGTTGTAGTAGAGTGTTGTTGCCATGCCGTCATTTTCGCCGGACTGCTTCACAAACGATGGTCAATTTAACGCTGGATTTGCATAAAAGATAAACATGACGGCACATGCCAGTCAATGAGTTGAATCAACTCCACAGCAACTATATAAATTTATCCACTAACCGTTCAGGAATGTCCAGATGCATTCTAAAAGTTGTAACTCCTTCCTGAGTCTCTCCGTCAGTGTCCGACTCCAGTTTGAACAATGTAAGGCTGAACACCGTTACTGACAATCGTCATTTTGGCTGCGTGAGATTCTCCAGCTTTGTTGTTGTTGAGCAACCGAAGCGTGAGCTGTTAAAGCTCCGCCCTCTTCTGGAAAGCAGCCGGGAGCAGCAGCTCATTTGCATTTTAAGGGACACACACAAAAACGGCGTGTTTTTGCTCACACCCAAATAGGGGCAAATTTGACAAGCTATAATAAATGATCTGTGGGGTATTTTGAGCTGAAAATTCACAGACACATTCTGGGGACACCAGAGACTTACATTACATCTTGTAAAAGGGGCATTATAGGTCCCATTTAAAATACTGCTTCGATAGTACAGCCATAAGATGTGAACAATTTACACGTTAACACGATTTTAATGCAAAAACAAAAATAGCTTACAAAAATAAAAGTGTAAATTTATATCCCATTTTACAACTTTGTTGCCACAACAACACAACACCATAAACCCTAAAACAAAAAAAAAAAATGATGAAACCACATTACAGCTCATATAATATACATTTTAATGGAGGGTGCACATTATAAAAATGGTACATTTAACTCATGAATATTAATTGCATGATGTTTGCCCAGTATCTGTTTTCCAGACAGGCAGATAAGTAGGTGATAACCAGAGTAAAATAACTGCTTATTTGTTCATTCATTCAGTGCACTGCATTTGCAACCGGTTGGCAGAAGCTCCTACTTGCCTGATTTTTTTGCCTTCAGGCAAAGCAAAACAAAACAATTACTCATAAAGTGGGGGAGAAATACTTAGGTTTAAAAAATGTAGATTTAAATGTCCACTCCGGTTATAATGGTTGCTACAAAACTGCATGGTTTGGAGAATCCATTGGGGAGTAACTTACTAAAGTTTAATTGTTTAATCTTATAGTTAAAATATATCGATACATTACTGCTAGTAGCTTGTCGTCAAAGTTAATAGCTAACTTTTTTTGAAAACTATTTAAGCTACTTTGAAACAGTAGGTTGCCAAGCTATAAACAACTCAAAAATTTAGAGTAATTTCTCCAATACTGATCTGTACAATAGTGAAATGGTGAAACGCAGGCATAACATAATACGCGTTACAAAGAACAAACTCACAGAAGTCTTCGTACTCAGTACACCTTTCAAGTGGAGATGGTCTCGCTTACCAAGTCCCTCTTTGAATTGTTCGCTTTCTTTTTCGCTCTTTCTCTCTCTCACACACACACACACACACACACACACACGGTAATAAAGCAAGTAAGAGATAAATTGTGCAGAGAGATAACAGATCAATCAGTCCCGAAGGCTTGACAGCAAGGGACAGTTTGTCTTATTTCCAGCCACCCTCAAGCAGTCAAGTGCTATCAACTCCTGAGCTGTGCTGAGCTTATCCGGGCCGCTCAGAGCTCTGGCTCTCTCTCTCTCTCTGATTGTCTCACTCTTCAAGCCTGTCTCAATCTCCCTCATCTATAGTTTCCATCTCCTTTGCACACGCTTCCTCTCTCCCAACTTATTCCCTCTTTCCGCCACTTCTGTTTGACCCCCAATCTTCCTTGCTCTTGTTCTACCTCCATCGCTTCCAGTCTCTCTCTCTTTCCAATCATCACTTTCTCTGACCCAACGCTCCTCAAACTGTACACTATTAATAAATAATACTGTAATTATTACTATAAAAGCATTATATTATTATTTTAATGTTAAAATCAAATTAATTAATAAAAACGTGATATAAAATTACAGCATAGTTACAACTACATGGCATTTTCTTAAACATTTTATATTTTGCATCAAATCCATAATAAATTAAAGTATTTTTGATGACGTTTTTTACTTGACTTTATTTACATACAGGTGCTGGTCATATAATTAGAATATCATCAAAAAGTTGATTTATTTCACTAATTCCATTCAAAAAGTGAAACTTGTATATTATATTCATTCATTACACACAGACTGATATATTTCAAATGTTTATTTCTTTTAATTTTGATGATTACAACTGACAACTAAGGAAAATCCCAAATTCAGTATCTCAGAAAATTAGAATATTGTGAAAAGGTTCAATATTGAAGACACCTGGTGCCACACTCTAATCAGCTAATTAACTCAAAACACCTGCAAAGGCCTTTAAATGGTCTCTCAGTCTAGTTCTGTAGGCTACACAATCATGGGGAAGACTGCTGACTTGACAGTTGTCCAAAAGACGACCATTGACACCTTGCACAAGGAGGGCAAGACACAAAAGGTCATTGCAAAAGAGGCTGGCTGTTCACAGAGCTCTGTGTCCAAGCACATTAATAGAGAGGCGAAGGGAAGGAAAAGATGTGGTAGAAAAAAGTGTACAAGCAATAGGGATAACCGCACCCTGGAGAGGATTGTGAAACAAAACCCATTCAAAAATATGGGGGAGATTCAAAAAGAGTGGACTGCAGCTGGAGTCAGTGCTTCAAGAACCACTACGCACAGACGTATGCAAGACATGGGTTTCAGCTGTCGCATTCCTTGTGTCAAGCCCCTCTTGAACAACAGACAGCGTCAGAAGCGTCTCGCCTAGGCTAAAGACAAAAAGGACTGGACTGCTGCTGAGTGGTCCAAAGTTATGTTCTCTGATGAAAGTAAATTTTGCATTTCCTTTGGAAATCAGGGTCCCAGAGTCTGGAGGAAGAGAGGAAAGGCACACAATCCACGTTGCTTGAGGTCCAATGTAAAGTTTCCACAGTCAGTGATGGTTTGGGGCGCCATGTCATCTGCTGGTGTTGGTCCACTGTGTTTTCTGAGGTCCAAGGTCAACGCAGCCATATACCAGAAGTTTTAGAGCACTTCATGCTTCCTGCTGCTGACCAACTTTATGGAGATGCAGATTTCATTTTCCAACAGGACTTGGCACCTGCACACAGTGCCAAAGCTACCAGTACCTGGTTTAAGGACCATGGTATCCCTGTTCTTAATTGGTCAGCAATCTCGCCTGACCTTAACCCCATAGAAAATCTATGGGGTATTGTGAAGAGGAAGATGCGATATGCCAGACCCAACAATGCAGAAGAGCTGAAGGCCACTATCAGAGCAACCTGGGCTCTTATAACACCTGAGCAGTGCCACAGACTGATCGACTCCATGCCACGCCGCATTGCTGCAGTAATTCAGGCAAAAGGAGCCCCAACTAAGTATTGAGTGCTGTACATGCTCATACCTTTCATGTTCATACTTTTCAGTTGGCCAAGATTTCTAAAAATCCTTTCTTTGTATTGGTCTTAAGTAATATTCTAATTTTCTGAGATACTGAATTTGGGATTTTCCTTAGTTGTCAGTTATAATCATCAAAATTAAAAGAAATAAACATTTGAAATATATCAGTCTGTGTGTAATGAATGAATATAATATACAAGTTTCACTTTTTGAATGGAATTAGTGAAATAAATCACTAAATGTCTAGCCAATTGTTTTCAATGGGAGCACCGTGTTTTTAAAACACCAGCAGTGTGACGAGGCGGCGAGCATTTTTTCACGCTGAGCGCTCTGTGTTTTTTTACGGTCGCAGAGAGTTGAAGAACATCACTCATCACGCAGCACTCATCACTGTCACTTTTTACCCAGTCATCCAATCACAGTGGAGCAGGGGCAGGACAAATACCATATGACCAATCGCCACATCCTGCTTGTACAACGGCAACAAACGACAACAACAAGCGTAGAACAAAATAACAGAACAGAACAAAATCATTTAAAACATGTGCCAGAGCAAATGCTTTACATTGTATCGACATTTTTATATAGAAACAATAGAGAAACAAACTATGTGTATGAAATGAGATACTAGTAATCCTAGCAAGCAAAGCGTCTCAAATGAAAAAAAATGCTGCGTCACCGAAGCGCTCTCAAGCGCCTACAGCTAGGCGTTTTCAGCAGAGCGCCTGCTGTTTTGAGCTGGCTAAAATCGCTTTGGTGGACAAACGGCCTATGTGCTTACATGCTCTGACTCGATCTAAAGAGGTACTTGGCCTGAAAAGTTTGAGAACCACCGCTTCAACACATCTCGTTAGCCAATATCTTTTGCTGCCTGTCACCTTTCAGGCTTTCATTCCAGGCTGATAGTGCATCTTGTTTACCTGGCAGGGTCTGTGATCTATCTGAGAAGTGTTAAGGCTGCTGTGAGGTTTTGCGGACTGACCTGAGTTCAGAAGATCTCTGTGTTCAGCATGTTTGCTTTATATTGATGAATGTCACAAGACCCACAGCAAAGATGCTCAGATTCACACATGGTGCCTCAGTCTATATATTGGAGCATTAAGCAAATATTTTTTTTCAGGGAAAAATGTCAAATATAACACACTTTACAATCTACCACTTTAATGTAGTTGAGTTATACAAGTCTCTTATGCTCATCAAGGCTGTATTTATTTGATCAAAAATACAGTAAAAACAGTGATATTATGAAATATTATAACAATTTAAAAATAACTGTTTTCAATTTGAATAGATTTTAAAATTTAATTTATTACTGTAAAAGCAAAGCTGAATTTCCAGCAGCCATTAATCCAGTTTTCAGTGTCACATCCTTCAGAAATCATTCTAATAAGCTGATTAGGTGCTCAAGAAACATTTCTTACACTCTAAAAAATGCTGGGTTAAAAGCAACCCAAGTTGGGTTGAAAATGGACAAACCAAGCGAATGGGTTGTTTTAACCCAGCGGTTGGGTTAAATGTTTGCACAACGTGCTGACAGTTTTATTGAACCCAAATATTGTTTAAAAATTACTATATGGCTGGCTTAAAATGAACCCAAAATAGGTTGGAAATTAAAAATCAGATACATAATTACTAGAGGCAACAATAATAATCAAAAGGTGAACATTTATTAATAATTTAATAAATGTTTATTGTTTAATTATTATTCATTAACCTTATTAATAAATGTTCATTTATTAAACATATTAATAAATGTTCATTTCTAACATACTTTGGGGTCATTTTAAGCAAGCAATACAGTCATTTTTAAACAATAGTTGGGTTAAATAAAACTACGCAGCAGGCTGGGCAAAAAATTAACCCAACCACTGGGTTAAAACAACCCAATCGCTGGGTTTTTCCATTTTCAACCCAATTTGGGTTGTTTTTAACCCAGCATTTTTTTAGTGTGTATTATTATCAGTGCTGAAAACAGTTGTGCTGCTTAATATTTTTGTGGAAACTGTGATACATTTTATCATGTCTTTACTGTCACTTCTGACCAATTTAATGCATTCTTGCCAAATAAAATAATTTTAGAAAATATTTAAAATTATTTAAAAAAGTTTATATACTAGGCCAATATATTTATTTAAATATGTCAGACCGCCTAAAGAATGATAAAAGAAGATGAAAAAATGGCAAATTGAACTCTGTTTTTGCTACTGTATATTTATGACAGACACTTTTTAATTCTATGTAAGCAATCGCTTCACTTGATGTCACAACCACTACATTTTCTGATCAATTTGTTTTGCTGATCTGATTCAAATGAGTGGAGATTCGTGCTGTGAATATCAGAGTATATTTACATGGTCTCCGGGCTGTTATAGGACAAAATGAAAAATTATTAAAAAAATATGACAAAATTATGCTTTTTCTTTTCTTTTTTTTTTTTTTTTGGCTAAAATATCTGGAAGCACTCTTCAATGATTAAAAAAAGTCTCACACAGTCCCCCAGTGTGTCGCTGTTGTAAATGCAAACTGCATTCACAAGTCCTTGTGGTCTTTTAATCACGTACTCTAAATGCATGATAATTTTCCGCCATCAACAGTTTTCTGACAGTCTGACACCAGTCACGACCTATAAAATGCTGCAAACGCTGGCATCCGTAGGCCGTCTAGTAATGAATGTGTCAGAAATTTTGCTACTTAATTACCAGTCATGGAAGTCCGGAGGATGTGCTATTGCCTATGAACCTGTTTTTGGGCTGCTTAGCACAGACGTGTATAGATTACAGAGCGAAACTCTAATGACAATTCACAAGGCGAAAGGGACTTTGTCCGGCAAGGAAGTCTCAAGAGAATAGAAGACTATTCAACTCTTTATTTCACCCTGTATAAAATTATATATATAAATCTAAATTTATTCTCACCATTAAACACCTTCAAATGGTCAATGAATGGATAAACCTTTGAGCAGCAGCTGTGAACTTTCATTTCATAGGTCAAGCAATTAAATAAATTAAACAGGAAGACAATATTGACCTGCTCCTGTCAAGCCTACCAATGAGGGTCACAAGGGCATCAGCCTCATTCTCATTTTCTGCTATTACTCATGTCCATGTGACATCGCCCAGGGTCAGCACATATTTCCCATAAGTGAAGACTCTATTAATGTCAAGCCCTAAAATGATGATCGATAATCTACAAGTGCATCTACAAGAAAATGTTGAGTGATGCTACATTACATAATGACCATTTAAAATTTGTGGGCAGAATCCAATTGTCATCATTTAGTCACCCTCATATCGTTCCAAACCTGCTGTGGAACACACTGTCCATACAATGAAAGTCTATGGGGTCCAATAGACCCTATAGACTTTCATTGTATGGACAGTATGGGCAATATAGGGTCCAATGTTGCTCTTTGAAATATAATCTTTTGTATACTGGTTTGGATCAACATGAGAGTGAGTAAATGATGACATCATTTTTATATGTTTGTGTGAACTATCCATTTTACAATAGCAAACACATGTAACATTAATCAGTTCCACACTGGCTTACACAGCATTAGTTTAGCTTATAGAGAATATAAATACCACAGAATTATGTTAAAACAGGGTAAACAAATGCAGCATTGTACACATTCTCATCAAGCAAGCCAGAAACGTCTCAGAAAATCACATAACAAATAGCTGAAGTTTCAAGAAGGCTCTGTTAGAAATATTTTAGAATATTTAATGAAAGGTACAGTCACACAAGTCTAAGCATATGAAATCCTTTCAGATCCTGCAAGAAATATGGACAACAGGTTTTGATGCCACACAGTCTAAGGCTTCTTTTTTAACAAATTATACATAAAAACGATAACAAATTTGTAAAGAGCCAAGAAATCCATCTGTAACATTTAAAAGAGGTCCTCTAGTGTTCACAGAACTTGAACTTTGTTGTCTAAAATTTGCTTGTTTTGGGAGTCATGAAAAAACACTGACTTTCTGATCTACAATAAGCCTAATTTACATAAAAATTAGGCATGTCTGAGCTTAAAATAATGTCCATTTAAATAAGTGTGCCTAGATGACCTGGATTGCAGATGGTTAGCAAATAACAGTGTTTTTTGCTGAAAGTGGCAACTGTTGAGCGAATTCACCCCAAAAGCAAGAGACCATAAACCATCCACGGAAACAGCTAATGAACAGAAGAGTACAATAGTTTCTTTCTGACTTATAAAAACTATAAAAAAAGTCACACTAATACAGTAATAACAGAAGACCCTAATATTACAAAACATCAGTCTTGACGTCTACAAAACACCAGTCACTTCAACAACTGAAACTGACTGCTTTCTGCAAAGGCTACCATTTCTTTTCTTCCTGCTCAGTATTATTCTCAGAGTCAGAAGTGAGGAAAAACACCCAAAGCATCATGAGAAATTCATTATTCATTCTCACAAACTCTTAAA
Organism: Mylopharyngodon piceus; assembly: GCA_039654765.1. Lineage (NCBI taxonomy): Eukaryota > Metazoa > Chordata > Actinopteri > Cypriniformes > Xenocyprididae > Mylopharyngodon > Mylopharyngodon piceus. The sequence continues at coordinate 7,372,621 of CM077456.1, read as the reverse complement.
GCCTGAGAAGGTGATGCATGTATGTCCATTTTTCAGCTCAGTAGCGACAGCTGTATCTGCTGACAGGGATGTATACGTCTAATCCTCAACAAACTGGGACAGAATGACAGTGCGACACTGATGTGTGGCATCCCTGTGAGTATCCACCCCTGCATTCAATGCTAGACTCATGTCTTCTACTTCACACAACTCACTGGTCTCACTGTCACTCTAGCTGAAGCTCCCCACCAATGGGAAAAATAAAACCAACCATACCACCTCTGATCCAGCACTAGGCTCAAGGTAAGACCATGTGGCTACGACCACCACCTCCAAAAACACTTCTAACATGAGTGCATTATCACTATAATAAGGCACAATAGGTACAGAGGTATTTACTGATTATATGATATACTGCATAAACTAAATTGAAGCATTTTGAAGATGGATAGATAGATAGATAGATAGATAGATAGATAGATAGATAGATAGATAGATAGACGGACGGACGGACGGACAGATGATAGAACAATAGAACGATGGATGGATGGACAGACAGATGATAGAACGATAGAACAACAGATGGGTGGATGGATGGATGGATGGATGATAGAACAATGGCTGGATGGATGGATGGATGAATGGATGAAAGAACACTAGATGGATGAATGGGTGCATAGATGGATGACAGTAAAGCCACAAGGAAACTTTTGGACAGGTTTAATACACCTCTAGTGAAGTTCTAGGCTATTAGCAAGTTGAGATCTCAATTTAGCAAGACTGGCTGTAGCGTCAGCAGGACACAGAGAACAATAATGGCAGCTGACATGCCTGACCTTTCCCATTAAAAGAGCCTGGCTGTTTAATACCGGCTGCCTCCACATCTCATTAGCCAGCTCAGCACCTTGCGCAGCACCATGCTCTGTGACTGAACCCAGCAACTTCAGCCACCACTCGTTAATTAATTTTTGCCCATTATACACCTCTCTAGCTCTCATTTATGGGGTGTGCGTGTACACGTGAGTGTATATATATAAAGACATTTGTGTGTGAGTGCTGAGTGGCAATTTTTTCTTATTTTATTAACTTGTTTTTCTCCCTCAATCTGTCTTTTCACACATATGCTTAACAAAATGCTTGTGCGGTTTATCAGTGATTATACAGGCTTATGCTGTTCCATGTGACACCTTGGCAGGAAATGAGGGGAATTATGTATATATGCATAGAAATGCAAATGTGCAAACATACATTTAAGACACATAAATCAAAAAAATTCTGCTACAAGAAAACATGAAATATTTCAGGAGTTGTTTAAGTGGGCATATAATTATCTGAAAAACATCTAAGAAAGTATATTAAAAGGATGCGTCACATTGATCAAAAGTGACAGTAAAGACTTTTACATTGTTACAAAAAAAATCTATTTATAAATGCTATATTTTTTAACTTTTGATTTCCACAAAAACATTAGGCAGCACAACTGCTTTCAACAGTGACATTAATAAGAAATGTTTCTTGAGCAGCAAATCAGCATATTAGAATGATTTCTGAAGGATCATGTGACACTGAAGACTGGAGTAATGATGCTGAAAATTCAGCTTTGCCATCACAGGAAAAAATTACATTTTAAAATCTATTAAAATAGAAGACAGTTATTTTAAATTGTAATAATATTTCACAATATTACTGTTTTTACTGTATTTTTGATCATATAAATGCAGCCTTGGTGAGCATAAGAGACTTCATTTAAAAACATTTTTATCTGACCTCAAACTTTTGAATGGTATTGTAAATATATGTTTTCATCTTACATCTCAAAATATGAAGAAAATGTGTTAAAATGTGTCAGATTCTATTTCTAACATATAGACTTGCCTTTTATTGGTGGCATAGCCAGTTTAACTTCCTGTCACAGGAGAAAAAGTTCAATCCCAATAAATCTGAGTGTAAAATGACACAGCATGGCATTTTAAGTTTTTTGATGGCCGATTTTTTACTATAAAACGAAAAAGGTTGTTTCTTTGAAATCCTCACTCTGCAGAGCCTTTCCCAGGGGGGCAACAGACAAGCATCATAAGCACGAGGAAATCCATCATTCCTGACCACTTCCCCCACTTCTACAAGGTCACTATGTCGAAACTGGCAGTCTGACACTGGCTCTGTCGCCTCCAATGCAATCAGAACCTCCCCACAGCGGCGCATGGCTCACAGGTTTCAAGGAAATTATATTTATGAGTGGCAGACAGCGATCACTTTTCCACCGACACCCAGAACAATGCCACTGACACACAGACAGGCCGACTCATGATCATCGTTTGTTTGAGATTTCTAAGATGGGGCGTTTTGGGTATTACGAAGAGACATCCCCAAACGACCTAACAATTGATGAATAAGGTTTATGGAAGAAAAAAAATGGGCCAACAGCAAGCATTTCAAACTGGAAAACAGTAAGTGTGTGTGTGTGTGTGTGTGTGTGTAGGGCTACTAGAGTTAAATTACTCTTCTTAGCAGGGCTCGACAGTGTGAGCATCTCTCTCGCATTTGCGAATAAATTATTTGCGACTAAATTATTTAGTTGTCATTTTTTTTCTTTAAGACTGTTCATAACTTTTTTAAGTCAGTTACATAAAAACATAGATTGGTGTAATTTGATAAAGAAAACTAAGACTGATTACCCCTAACTAACTAACTTCTAGTTGGTCATACTAGTTCTTAAGACAGTCTTAACATAATGGTTTATGCAACTGGCCCCTGGTCTCCCAGCCTGGAGAGTATGGTATATTGGCAAGTATAGAGACAGAGCGACACGCGTCATAATCTGAAAACCACGCCCACCGGGGGGGAAAACAATCCAACCGTCTCCATTGACTTTGTATTGCGTGAGGCTGCCTCCTTGTCATTTCTGACTTCTAACAAAAAACAGAACAATGTCTAAAAGCTGCTATGTGACAAGGTGTACAGAAAACAAGCCAAAAAAAACCAGAACCAAAAACCCAGAAGTTTTTATAAGCTGTCGACCCAAAAAACGAGCGTTTAAGGACTAAAAAGTGGATACAGGCGATTGAGAAAGAGCGCAACATGTTATATTACACTGAGAACTACGCCCACTGGAGGGTAACGTAATCAGCGACAGGAAATATAATATATAAAACTGACATTTGGATATTTGACTTAACAGTGACAAAATGTTTACTGCACACGTAGGCTTACTGAGGCATACTGAGTGTCAGGATCCCAAAATTTACCCATTCTTCCTGCTGATGCTTCACGTCTTATTGCCTGTATCCACTTTTGTCTCCTTAAAGGCTGGCTTTTACGGTTCGGTAGCTTATAAAAACTTAGTTCTGGGTTTTTTAGCTTGTTTGCTGTACACCTTGTCACACAGCAGCTTTAAGGCATTGTTCTGTTTTTTGTTATAAGTCAGAAATGACAAGGAGGCAGCCTCACGCAATACAAAGTCAATGGAGACGGCTGGATTGTTTTCCCCCCCAGTGTGGGCGTGGCCTAAATGCGCTCTGTCTCTATAAGAGGGTTTTGGGCACTTACCGCTGGTCAGACTGGGAAACCAGCTTGCCAACCAGCTGAACACCAGCTAAAACTATTTTAAAACAGCTTACACCGTGTCCTAACCAGACGCGATGCGATAAGATTCCAGCGACAAACAATTTGTCTGTCCACACCAGACGCGACACGACTATGAGACGCTTGACCGCCAATAAAAAAAATCACAGCCAATCAGAAGAACGTGTGGGTGGGCCCTCTCGGCAAGCTCCCAGCACTCGTAACGAAATGGATAAGTACATAATCAAATTCATGAATATTACACTAGGGTGACCAGACGTCCCCGTTTTCCAGGGACAGTCACATTTTTTGGTGTTCTGTCCCCGGAAATGCCATTTTACAGCTCGTTCAAAACAACCCACAAATACATTGCAAAAAAGCCCGACCAGCATACAGCAGCCTGCTGGTTATCGGAGAAATTGTGTAGTGATCATGCTCACCAACAGAGGGGGCTGTGCAGCTACACTTGGTTGCGCGCGCGCCGCTACTTCTGAAAAACGTAATCTGGATCTGGACCAGAGAAGAGCGTCATTATCGTCAAAAATCAAAATAAACATCGTTATCGGTTTCAAGGTAGAAACATACTAACTAGTCATGTTATGTTAAATTAAAGTAATACTGTTTGTACGTGTTATAACAGGGCCTCAACAGGGTGCAAGATTGTTTTGCATAATTTTAAACGGAACTTCAACGCAGTCACAATGCAGCAATTTCCACACACGTCTTAACTATATCACGTGGTGAAGGTACACTCATATCAATAAATAGAAAAATAATAATAAAATAAATAATACACATGCTACTTTGTGCTTAAAATGAGTCTAAATTGCAAAATAATAGTTAAAAATAGTTAAAAGTTAAAAAGTTGTAATTTCTGTATACAGTAAAAACAGCTTGTGAAAATTAAAATATTAAATTCAATAATAAATGTTTTATTTATCTTTTCTTATATTTATGTTGTTTTATTTTTGTAATGTAATGTGCTTTTGTAAAGTCATACTTCTGTTACTTCTGTTTGTTCTGTAACATAACAGGCATATTGTTTTGAACTGCCTAATAACTGTAATAGTTTTTTGGTGAATTATATTACCACCTTATATTACACCATTTTAACATTAATATATACTGAGTTACTGAAACAATCTTTGTCATAGAATACACTTATCTGTTCACAATGAGTTGACAGTTGAACGTTCTTGTTTCATTTTATTTTGAAGATATGAGGTAAATTCTCCAACGTTGCTTTCATTACAGCTATAAAAGACAAAAATTGATATTCAAACTCACATTAGACGGTTTTAACATTAAATAAAGCACATAAACAGTACCTGAGATTATCATTGCCATATTTTGTGTTGTTGTTCCAGCCGCAACGTCACAGGAAAATAGAAATCGTTTCTAAAATAGAATCATCGTGTGTCGCCCGTCACGGCTAGTTAGGACATAAACTCCAATTAACATGGAAAAGATACCTTTTATCGCGTGTCGCGGCATCACGTCGCGTCTGGTTATGACACAGTGTTAGGCTGGTTTTAACAGTTTTTTCAACAAGGATATAAGATTACTAGGATCTTAGAGGCAGGACTTGAGTAAAAGTCTCCATTTGCTTAAACAACTGGGATATTAAAGAGATCATAATGCTATTATAGAGACATAAATGCAATCAGAAGTAGAGGCCCTACTGTGAGTTTAGTCTTGACTGGATTCCTTAATGTTTTATTTGAGTGCTAAATGGTATATCTTTAAAATATAGGCTAGCTCAGCACCCTGGGGTGTAGCCACTGCATTTGAAAATCTAAGCACACCTCCTACCAAGCGCAGCAGCAGTCATGACGGCTGAAAACAATAATTAAAGAACAGACTAATGTATGAAGAGTGAATCTCAGCATGGCTAACTAGCTGAGCTGTCGACACTAGTCGACCAATGTGGCCTTTTTCATTAAAGCTGGTTGACCTATGAATTCTAGCTTGTTGCTAATTAATAATAAAAATGTTTGAACTCCAGCACACCAGCATCCAACCTTGGGAACTGCAGAAACGCGTTTCCAATCGTTGGGGGAAGTCAAAAACAAAAACAATAAATTTGTCAGTTCCACTTTTCAAACCAAGCCCAATGACAGCAGATCAGCAAAACCCCATTTTAATTTATCTGGTAAAAAGTGTGTCTAATACAGCTAACATATTCCACAAAGGCTTCTCTTCCTGTGCACCAAGAACGTAATTACATTTGCACGCTGTAATATGAAGCCATTGGAAATGGCCTGAGGCACATTAAAGCACGTGATCTGCCACCGTGTTCCCTGGCTAACAATGCCTTCAGTCCCCATAACCTGCTTCCATCAAAACCGCCTCATGTGGACAACACACATCTGCTCCTCTCACTCTAATATCTTTGATGGAACCCTATAGGTTCCTTTAAGAAGTGAGGGAAATTACACTGGACTCTAGAGCCCTATGGAACTACTTACTGTGGCTATCTTCTCTTAACAGACAATAATGTCACCTATATAGACAAAATGTGGGCATGGAATTGAATTCTCCATTATCATGAGACATACAGGTGATTTTATTTGAAAAAGGATACTAGACCAATAATGCTGTGGACTGACTAACTAACTAACTAAATTACTAACTATCCATCCATCCATCCATCAAACATTCAAAACTTTCAAACAACACTTACTGTAGCTAAAATTTATGTAGTTATGAATTTCTTGGAATTTCAAATTCTAATTACTTAGATTCAAATTTGAATTGCAATTCTGCATCCTTTTTAGCTTCAAATGCAATTCAATAAGTGAATTGGTTAAAAGACCCTGGTTAAGAGAGCAGGTGTTGCCCAGATAACGTTCAAAATAAAGAAGGATGGCTGTATAGTATGTGCTAGATATGGGCTTTGACCCTACAGACCTCTAGATTCTCAGCTGACCCGAACAGATGTGGAACAGCCCACCTCATCAGCGAGCGCGGTTCTTCACCTGAGCCACGCCACAATGACAGATCACACGTCAGGACAGCCCTCGCAGGTCCTGCAGCGATGGAGCCGTCCTTGACCAGGCATGCCATCGCAGTGTAAGAAAATCTCTTATCATGTTACGATATGCAGAGGCACAGTCGTAATCAGGCTAAGTGCCATGCTGAGGCGTGAACCCTGCTAAAATGCCATTCCAGGCACCCATAAAACACTTTATGGAAAATAAAGACCAATCTCACTACTAAGTATCGATCGTAAATTATCGTAACATTTGCAGGCAGTCAGCAGAGAGATATTAACCACTGTAAGTTATAAAAGGGGGTGTGTGGCTGTTCTGCTTGTAAAGCAGCTGTTGGCATTGTAACTGTCTTCGGATTGGATTACATGTTATCTTCATATTACAGCTACAGCTACGTAGTTTAAAGGAACAGTTCGCCCAAAAAATAATGATTCAGTCATCATTTACTAATCCTCATGTTGTTTCAAACGAGTATGACTTTCTTTCTTGCTTGATGAAAAATGATGACAGGATTGAACTATCCCCTAAAGTTATGAAACTGAAACACTTCTAAAGCAAATAAGAACTGGATAGCAGTACTACGTATACATTGAAGGTAAAGAAAAACAAAGAAACGTTAAACCTAGATTTCAGCTTGGTTAAATATTTATGATTCCTCTGGCATCAAAAAGCACTCATCCTAAAAGCTTTCCTTGTAACAATATGTTCTCAGGAAACAGCCTTTTGGATTACAGGACTGCACGCTTTAAACAAGAGAGTTAATAAATTATCTCACAATCACTTTATAAATACGTACTTTACCAGTACTACAGTATCATGATGTTGGTCACATTATTCATAAACCATGGCTTTCAAATGTTAGTGTAAGGCCTTTAAATATACGATATTAATATACATGGCCAAAAACATGTCAAAAGGACAGCTTTACATATAAATACACTACCTTTAAAGGTTTGGGGTCAGTAAAATTTGGGGCTTTTTTTAAAAAAAATACTTTGCATTATAAGTATATACAGTAAGCTTCATAAGTAAAGACGAAAGGCATGAACACACCAAGCCGACGCCGACGAACTAGTGGCAACGAAAGCAGACTGCGGGGTTGGCTCACGTCGGCAGCGTCTGGGTCCACAGTTGCCCTGACACACCAAACCAACCCTCGACAGCTGACGGCCAAGTACCACGTCCGTTCTGCGCCTGCGCAAGATGAAATGCCTTTCCGTACCATCAGGTGGCAGTAGCTGAACAGCCAATCAGAATGATCAGATGGCCTGACGGACCGACGAGCTCCGATGCCAATTCAACATGTCGAATCAGCCGAAAAAAAGCCGGCGAGGACCAACTTCAGCCGACGGTGTGGAACACACTGAGAAAACTTAGGCGGCCGACGAACAAAAACTGCCCGACGGCCGATTGTCGGCTTGGTGTGTTCCGGGCTTTACAATTTTACAAAAGATTCCAATTTCAAATAAATGCTCGAGCTTTCTATACATCAAATGATCCGGAAAGAAATACATCACAATTTCAACAATATTACAACATAAAAAAAAAATACTTAACATTTAAACGGCAGTACAGTTGTATGTGCATACCCACACACATATCCTTGTTTATACTACTCCAAATTACCCTACTATGATAGTAAGATCAGGAATTTAATTCAGTCGGACCCCACAAAGACAGCATCTTAAAAATCATACATAAAAATGTTTGACAAAATCTTAGTCACTATAGTATGGCCCTTCACTACACTATACTTAAACCTACCCGTCACAGGAACCTATCCCTTAAGCCCCGTTTACACTAGTGCGTTTTTGTTTTAAAATGCCATTTTAAAATGAAAACGATCCTCGTCTACACTGGTGTTTCCACAGCATTTCAGAAACGATCTCCGTCTACACTACACGCCCGAAAACGCATGTCACATGACCGTTCATGCACACTGGGCACGCGCGTACAAGTGAAACAGTTGCCTCTTGCGCATGTAGGCAGCTGCATTGCAGTTCAGTCTCCTTGTTATTGTTTACACGGTCATCAAGGATACGCAGAGCGAATGTGGGCAGCCACGCCATCATTTTCAAAAGTGTCCGTTTTGGTTCCGTTTCAAACTAAAACGGAGTTTGCAGCGTTTTTGATAGTCTCCGTTTTCAAGGTTCGAATACGGCGGCGTAGTGTAAACGACAGGCGTAACCGTAACAAAACTTGTGCGTTTTTGATTTAAAACGAATATGCACTAGCGTAAACGGGGTCTGAACCTACCCATCACAGGAACCTAACGCAATTCTAACATTCTTATATATTTTTATGTATAGGTTTAGGGATAGGTTCCTTTGATGGGTAGGTTTAGGTATAGTGTAGTGAAGGACGATAGTATATTGAGTCAACATTTAGTCTCATATAAAAGATTGTGTCCTTGTGGGGTCCAAGTAAAGCAATCAAGTCAATTTGCCCAGAGTAGATTTAGACTTAACGTTCAAATCAGTGGGAAAACTGGAAATGATTAATTGTTTTATTTTATTTCTATTAAATCACATTGCTTTTTTTATAATCAACCACACTAAATGGTCAATGTGTCAGATTGACAGGCTTTGTAGGTATATGAGGCGAACAGAAGAAACCCACTTGAAACTCACTCTGGCTTGATCACATTTCACTTCTTAGCTGCAAACAACCAAGGAAGGTGACGCCGCAATATCATACACTAAATGTTGTTATCAACTACATTATCTTCATTTTACGACAACAGGTTACAATTGACATGTTATGCATGAAGCAGGATAAGGCTGTGACCTGAAATATCATGTACTGTATATAATATATGTATATATCAAGGACAGATGTGCATGCTACACTGCTTGTAAACGCAACTGCAACTGAGAATATATGGACAATAACAAACTCTCAGTTTTACTTCAACTACGCTTGAACACACATACAAAGCTATGTAGCAAAAATGCTTTTATTCACAGCCATTCTACTGCCCTGCCTCGTTTCGTTCTGCTGAAGCACATAAGCGCCTTTGTCTGTATTCCCATGGGATCACATTCTCTAGGCTCTACCGCTGCAGTCAGGTAAAAACGCTTCTGCTGTGGCAACAACGCAGAGGATTTATCAGACAGGTGATACAAAAGCGTTATGGGTATTCATATTTCCAGACAATAACACAAGGGACTGTTTATTATTAGATCAAAAACTATAAGCAACCGCATTAAAGAGAGGATGTTCTAACAAAGTTTGCTGAAACACAGCCAAACCACAAAAGATGATGGCTTCATTCCCAGATGCAAAGTGAGGTAACTTTACCGTAAAACGACTTTCGTAAAGTGGCCGGATACAAACTGTGGTCGCACACTGCCTGGTGTGGTGGTGAATAATTTGATGGTTTTAACAAGAATGACAGCATCAGTGACAGGCAAACAGAGAATGGGTAGACTATCAATTTAACAGTCTAATTAATGGAACTGATTACACAGCTTGAATATAAGACAGCACTCATGAATGTGTTCAAAGACTGACATTAAAACATGCATTTAAGATGCAGTGTGGAATTTCTGCAGCACTACTTAAAAAAGTTAAACATGTCAACAAAATTAGATGTTTGTTAAAGGGATAGTTCACTCAAGAAGTCATTTACTCACCCTACAGTTGTTCCAAACCTGTATGAGTTTCTTTCTTCTGTTAAACAAAAAATTTTTGGTAACCAGACAGTTGACGGTAGGTTGCACATTATTTTACAGTACGCGCACTTATGTGTACTTACAGTGTGTACTTACCTAATAAAGTACTGGGTAATATAAGGTTACTAGGTTAGGTTATATTAGAGGTAGGTTCAGGGTTAGTACCAAGTTATTACCCAGTTATTGTAATTACTATAATAAGTACATAGTATGTACATGGGGAACAGGACTATAAAATAAAGTGCTACCTTAAATTATTTTAAAATAAAACTTTTTTTTTTAAGAAAAATAAGATCAGTTTCCACATGTTGATTTTGTTACATGTTCATACATATTTAAATTAATATATAAAATATTTGAATATTTAGTAATTTTATTTTTTCCTCACCAACTTAAATGTCATTTATTTAGTTTCAATTCAATTGGATGCCATCTTAGTATAGTAAATTTCACTAAAATTAAAATGACATGACAATAATACAGACTAAATTAATATTTTCGTCAAAAAAAGACTACATTATAAATAAACTATTATCAAAATACTGTATATATAAATGAACATCACATCAAACATAACTGAAATGGAACAGATTTCCGAACACCAAATAAAATTAATAAAATGAACAAAAATAAAATTCACACAGTTCATCTTTAGATGAGCCACATGAAAGGAATATGAATCTAATATTGCTAACTTTCCTATGAGATCTTTCTGATCTAATGCCAAAGATTTTTTTCTAAATCATTTGTATTCTCCGCAACCTGTCCCAAAACAATCATTAATGTGATTTGTGCACTTTATTATGTGAACGCCTTGGTTGGAAAGGCTTTGCCAAGAACAAAAAAAATGCAAATTCAAATCAAATAGATTCAGTAAACAAAACCAGCCAAAAGGCATCATGATACACATAATGCATTTCTTGTACTTTTCTGGGCTTTGACGGGTCAAAAGGGCAACTATGAGGAGTCTGGATCCTCCATGTTCAGCTACTGGGCAACATTCCAACATTTATACCTATTGTTGCTAGGAGACATTCCCGCTAATGTTTATGGCTCGCCTCAATCAGATGGGAACCTGGCAAACAGCGTGCAGCACAGCACAGGTATCATCACTGTAACCTTTTGTGTTCTGAAATCTCCCGACTACGAAAGAGGCATCCAGGGCGGGAAAAGAAAGGTTAATTTAATGCCAAAAGGAAGGAGAAACGCCTGAAAAATGTCCTGCAGCAAAGACTTATTCCCACCACACCTTTGCGGCAATTGTGTTTATTGGTTTTGTTAGGCTGGGAATGATTTATAACATTTGAAAAGCCATTAAATCTTTCTGCCTTTTTAGATTTGGATTGTGGTGCGGAGAAGCCAATTCAATTCACTAGCCAAATATCAAGGACTTCTTTTCCCTGTAAGGCAGCTCTTCAGTTGCAGTCATAAAGCCAAAGAGCTTCACTTGTTCACTGTGAGCAGGATTCTATCTCTATCCTGCTAGTCAATCTGGCATTCTTTATCATCAAATTTATGAAAATATTAGCAAACATATCTATCTGATTCAACAGTCCAACAAATCGATGGATTTACACCAAGCACGATGCAAAAGGTTTCCAGTGACATGCTTTTTGTCTGTCCACAGACAATGTGTTTCCATCCACCTACTTTTATGTGAATTTTGGGACATCGCATTAAAAATGCTGGATGGAAACACCAAGATTCCACCACCAAGACACACATTCATTCTAAAAATGTGCATAAAAATCATATGCGCTCAACTGATGCTCACTGTTTGATCCGATAAGAAGACATGCATATAAACTACTATGGAAACATTTACATTTTTAATAAATCCCTCGATGCACAAAAAAAGTTGATGTGATTGGATAACTGGACTAACCAGCAGACCAATTACATTGTAACAACTCAAATGTTGATTTGGTCATTCTAAAATGCTTGAGTTAAAGTCTGTCATCAAAATGGTAGGGTATAATTACCTCCCAGAACTGCCTCACACAATTGCGTTTCCAAACACCAGGCAGCTTTCATTTTTATTACAGATATTTTGCAGCAACTTATTAAAAAATTTTTGCAGCAGGAAGTGACGATTTTGTTCTCTTGAACACATGGGATGGAAATGGTGCTTTATTGACAAATTTTTAATGCAATATTTCAATTTTGCGCATAAGTTAAATTCGCAACTTTGGATGGAAACATAGCTTGTGAAACTGATGTCACAATAAGATCATATTTCATGTTTAATATTTATGTGAGGTTATGTGGAGTTCGATTTATAGCCAATGAGATTGAACAGAAGAGACTATTTGTAGATTGATGGCAAAGTACTGTAATACAAACCAAGTGATCTGATTTACATGAAAAAGAGCTTTGTCACTTGTTTAATTATGTTAAAGGTGTAAGAGAGGAAGTTTGCAAAAAAGCATCTTAATGCAGCTTTTAATTAGCAAGTCTAAATTCATGGTGTACAAAAACATTCATTTATACATGGTAGAGTTATGGCATCAATGCTTTGATAAGACAGAATGTAAATATTTGGATTAATTATGCAAAACAGCTTCTGAAACCATCTGTCAGTTTTGGAAAATCAAGGTCAAGTCGCAAATGCATTGCACAGCAATTTAGAGCAATATTCTGCCAATGTGATTGTTGTGTTTGGCAAAGGATCTGTTTCCGTCTGTACGCTAGGAATCCGTTTACTTCTAATCCATTTCTAAAAAAAAAAGAAGAAGAGTTGTCGCAGCACTTTTACATGCTTATGGACGAACTCAATCAAACACAATGCACGGCATTAACCTCAAGAAAATCTACATTTGGCAAATCACCTGCATTCAGGAGAGTAATTAATTTCAAGAACGCAAGTCTTTCTCCTGCATACAGCTGATTACGATGAAGGAAAACAACAATTAAACCTTTGTCTTTGTGGTGTTCAAAGAGGAAAAATGACAGCAGACATTCATACCTGTTTGAAAACAAAGCAATTATAGAAACGTGTAGCGCCAGGTGTAGAATATTTCAAGAGAGTTTAGAAATAAACTCAGTTCATGACCTCAAGAACAACAGGTGTCTATCAGACTCTGGGCAATATGTTATTTGCCAACGAGGACACAGTCTAACAAGTAATTTTTTTTCTTTCTTTTTTTTCTATTTACCCATTCTATTTTTACTCCCAAGGTAACATTTGAGTTAACAATCAATCTTGGGTTTATTTGGCTAAACATACATTTGTGGCTGAAAAAGCATAAACAAATAAGAAAAAAAAAAAAAAAAATATGACAGATGTACAACCTGATAAATGTATCTGAAATGACAAATGCAGAAGCTGATTAAAGTTAAATTGTAAATTTTCAATGCCTTGTGCATCTCCTTCTGTAGTTTAATGGACTTCGATTCAACGTTACTTTAGTACAATTAAATTAATTATTAAAAAAAATCATAAAATGAACATTTAATCATGCTTCCTGACTATGACTATTCTACAGGCAACTTGCCAAATCACACTTACTGAAAGCAGACAGCATGAAAACAAATACGGACAGATGGACTTACCGCATTACGCATTGCTGTGGACTGCAGGCCAATGATAGACAATGATATGGAAATAATAATATTTTAAACTCTAAAGATTTTGTAATGTCTATTCAACTCATCTGCCACAATAACATCTTTGAATTATTGTCATTCAAGGGCTTTTCTTAAAAAACATTGATATATGTGATTAAACTGATTAATCATGCAATTAATTCAATTAAATCATTTAAAGAAACAAAGAAACAGGCTTGACAAATAATATTTATGATATAATCCAGATAGATTTTTGACTATCAACATTAATTCTACTGCATTCTGCAGTTTATTCTGGCCAAGTACTGCCCACTTAGACAGAAAAAAAAAACCTTCTGATGAACAAGTAAAATGACCAACTGTTGTTGATAAGGGTGCGCAGGGGCAGATAAATCTGAAATCGATGCAGCCACAACAACAGACCGGCGTACAACAAAGTGGTAAAACATTCAAATAATGATGCTTCAGTTTCCACAAAAGCTTACAGAGATAACAAGGAAATTAGTGCAAAATTTGAGAGAACCACTTGGTCAGAACTTCCCTCAAGGACATAACAGATGATACAGCATGTCTAAAACAAAACTCTTAAATAATTATACGTTCCAAGTACTGAACTGAGTTCTTTTTGCCGCCTAATTTCAAGTGTGTCCGCAGTACTACAAACCACGCCCCTACAAATTACGCAACTACTACAAGTTACACCCCCTACAATGAAACAGCCATTTGGGATGTCATCAGAGCCCCTTCCTCTGGAATCGCAGATGTCGTCACTAGAACCACTCTTCTTCTACATCACTTTCTTTGTTCACTATCGCCACCTAGTGATAAGGCCTACAGATCGTATTACATAGATCACCAGACAACACAAGTCATCCTGTTTGTTTTCCTCAGGTTTTTTTTTATGTATTTTACTTTTGAAACAGTAAATTTTAATTTTTTGGCACGGGTAGGTTTAGGGTAAGGTTTAGGGTTGGGGGTAAGTTTTTAGCTATAATCACCATGAGTCTGTTAATTTGATTGTATAATTTATTTTGTGTTTTACTAATAGCTGTTATTTCATACTTCATCAGATTCGAAAGAATATAAGTTAGCCTTACAAACCTTTCATACATAAAACAAAATAATTTACTTCAAAAGACCGTTTTAGTCGATGACATCCATGCTTGTTTCTTCACGGGAGGCGTAAGTTGTAGTAGTAGGCGTAACTTGCCGGGGTGTGGTTTGTAGTACTGCGAGACGCAGACAGACCCTTCTTCCTAATTGGGCTTGAACGGTTAAATACACATACTTATGTGTCAAAATGTCAGTCTTTGCAAGTATCCCTGTATAAAGTCATTTATGTCTTAAGTAAACATAAACAGTCAGTCTTAAAGTGACAGCAGCCTAATATAGCCTACCTGCTGTCGTCTGTCATTAATGTTAATCAAAAAGAGAAAATCTGTCATTGCTCTTGACTGAATCACTTTTGTAACTTTAATAAGAATAAATGTATTAATTTACATAGTGAAGACTATGCAGGGTTTTTATACATGTAATTACTAAATACAATTGTAAATACAATTTATGTAGTATTTCTTATTTCTAGTGATTTTTTTCAAGAAGGGTCTATTTCATTTGTGTCTTTGGTCTATTGTAGTTTGGTCTTATTGCTTGTAATTAGTTTCTTTGTTCTTATTTTTATCACTGACTGTTTACTTGTCTTCAGTAAGCATAAGAGTTTTGTTTTTTTTTTACTTAGGCTAGTATTAGTTTTTTGTAATATTGAAATTGGTGACAAGAATTATGACATTTCAATTATATAAAAAATGTTGATATCATACAAACCTTATTTTTAAGCAAAAATAACTATATTGTGATATATGTCATTATCATGAAATAAAATTACTCATATATTGTGATAGAAGATTTTGGTCATAACTCCCACCCCTACCATAAACCCAGCAACATCAGCAGCAATCTGCTAACATGTAAACAAATCTTCCTGACTTACTGAGAAAAAACAAAAAAAACAAACTTGTGCACGGCTGATTCCCAGAAGTTCCCTTGCGGGCAGCCAATTGGAACGGGCGGATTTCACCAGCTGTATTCATCTTAGTATACAATACGCATCAAAGGGAGGCTGTCGGAGGCTGAAGCTAAGAGGACAGTTTGACAACGGTTATCAAGTTCTTCATCAGCCATAATAGAGTCTAAACTATTTTACCAGATGTCCTTCCTATGAATGCATCTTTGAGCAATCTCTATGAACACATCCCCTTGAGTATACAATATTCTTTCGTTGCTTCAATGTCAGAATGTTGGGCCTCCAGGCCAGACTGTTAGACCACAGGCATTTATACATGCCAGACACAAAAACCACCAGAGAGAACTCTCATAAATGCTTTAACTATGGACATTTTATCTGTATTATTGCCTTAGGCAATAAAAATTGGTCTGCCTGGTAATTTAGCAAAGCTGGGTGCATTATGTGTTTTTTACAGCCATTCCTATGGAAGAAAAGGGTAACAAAGATAGATGAGGAAAGAGCTTCGACAACAACTTTTTTTTCTTCATTTTTCTTCGTAACTCTGACACTTCATGCTGAACTACATGCCATTCTTTGGTTAAAAAAAGTTGTTGGGGGAAATTGTGACACAAATGATATCAACCCAGTACATCTCACAAAAGACCATACTTATGTTATACTTATAAACTTTCTGTATTTTTTTCACCTTTTTATGCTACTAAATTCTTTTAGCTGTCAGGAATAAGTGTGCTTAATGCAAGTCATGAAGTCTAAGAGGAACCAACAGTATCTGAAATCCTTTTAAATAAATATATATATAGTTGATATCAATGCATTCTGTAACAGCGTTTATGAATCATTTCATGACAAATTTTATGACAATTTTAATTCATAACTCGTGTAGCAATTGCCCCTGACTATAACGATTAAACATTATGTGGCGGCTACCAGCAGCAGTGTTAAAAGGCCTTTTCCCCCATACAATCACCCTTCTTTTTCTCATGAAATGAGAGAACATTACTGAGCATTTATTTACCTAGTAAGTCAATTTAGTTGCTCTGGGTCTCCCCTACTTACAGAGTGTGACAAGAGGAACAAATATAAAACATTGCAATACAACAATGTGTTTCTGAACCTTCCAATTGAGGGCATCCCAGTTGTGCTCAGAATGAACTCTCTCACAGGATAGTAGCAAACATGGGGAAAAAGGGATCGGAAAAGGTCAGAGAAACACAAAAGAAAAGAGAGGACAAAAGAGAGCTCAGATCAGTGCACCAAAAAAAAAAAAAGAAAGAAAAAAAAACATGAACTCCCCTCAAAGTTTTACATCAATCAGCACAAAACCCACCCAACGGATACTAAAAGTAACTTGCTCACCTATGACATCATCCCGCTCAAATGATATGCTTATGACATCATCCTGCTCAAAGAGCGGCTTCTAGTCACGAACACTGAGTAAGATCTGATTAATAGACACCAGGTGGTGACATCACCCACTACAGCTGATTCTTTGGGTTAATGACCTATGTGATACATTAACCTACAAACGTCCATTTGGATTAGTGTAGTCACGCTTGCCAGTTGTCATGTGATCTATCACGCACGTCTGATTCACCATGCCAGCTGGTTGGCATGGCGAGACTGTCGCTGGCCACTATCCATTACTGTAACTGAAAGAGTGATTCAAAAGGTGTCACACAGATAGTCTGGGAAGAGTAAAATTACTCAGTTCCGTGAATTCTTGCAGAGCGCAATGTTGCTGTACAAACACCAGACTGAAATGGGACTGGATTAGAAAACATTAAATGTAGAATTCTAACTGTAAAAACCCTCTTAAGCAATAGCAGAAGCAATAAGTAATCGTTTTCTGCTTTAGTAGGTCAATAAGACTTGGCTTAGAATTTTAAACTTAAAACTCCTAATTGGCTGTCAGGACCCGTGGTAGTGGGAAGATAAGCATAAATGATAGTGGCCCCAGGCTAATGACACAAGCCCTGCCTTCACGAGCACCATCATCCCTCCGGTGTAATATAACGAGGCAGGGTTTCCACATATAGCCCTACGTTATTTCTACTAAGATACATACATCTTAGTGCCGTATCACTGACCACTAGTCAGGTGGTCACTTGGGTTCTTGAGTTCTCGGGTTCACTACAGTTTTTGCACAATTACAAGTGACAACTCTATAAAATCACATTAAATAAAAAGGAACAAGCGTCCAGCAACCAATTCAGATTAAAAACCTTGGCGAGTAATCCGAAAGGTTGTAGGTTCAAACCCTCTATGAACTTTAACCCAAGGTTAGTCCAATCAGACGGTCCTGATTCACAAATTCACCAGTTTTTATTAGAAAGTGATGCTTTTAGTAATTAAAAGTCTAATGAAAGATGGTAATCTGAAAGGCTGTAGGTTCAAATCCATAAACTATCACCATCACAGCAGGTAGAAATTACTTAAGCATTATTACTTACCAATTGCATGCCACATATAAATGCCAGCGTGCATCTACCACTGCAACAGCCCATCTTGGCCTCTTTCGAGTCCGTGTTTCCACGTGGGTCGCTGTAACTCCACAAAATGATGCCCAGGCAGCGGGTTTAAAGGGATCTTTCTTCACTCCAAAGGCGATAGACGCGAATCAAATACGCCCTTCCGATGAAAGCATCCCAAGCGCTCCACCATATAGGAAGAAGATATGAAGAAAACTGCATGTGTTTGTTTGAAAAGTAGAATTGAAGTGTAACGTAAAGTCAAAGAGATACGGACAACACTTCTCTAAGTTGGCGGAGAAATAACGCTATCTCCAGATCCAGAACTGAAAACATGTCAATATGATCTTCCACGGGTCCGTGTCTGAGAAACAAAGCCACCCAGTGTTGTTTACGCTCTCATTGCTCCTCCCTCGCGAGAAAGAAACCGAATTAACACATTTTAAACAGTAGTGACTCGTTTTCTTTCTCTGGAAGCCGCGACGCGCGTGTTTAGTTCTCCAGCAGGAAATCCACGGGAATGGTGATATGTGGACAATAATCCAAGCGCGCGTCCTGCAAGAGCCGTTCAGTGTAACTGAAACGTGTCTTCGCGGGTCCCTAAACTACTATTGGTCCCTTCCAGCGTTAACTTGCTCAGTTCGGGTGTAGAGGAGGACAAAGAAGCGGAGCATCTTGCACCATCTGACGCTCCAGATTGAATGAAGCGCACGCGGTGCTGCTCTCCGCGGGGATGCGACTCGGTTTGTTTCTCACGCAGCGGCTGGTGCTGATGCTGTACAGAGCGCAGATGAGGACCTGGACGTCCCTCAATGCACCGGATGAGCTCTCTGCTCCCTCTCTCAGTGGGCGTGAGAGCAAGGCGATATGGAAATAATGACTGTGTGGTATTTGGGGGTCACTCGGCAAGATGCAGATATATAGCGGGCTGTAATTGCTTCAGTCGCCCTCAGGAAATTCCAGGTTTGAATTTAAACGGCTCCCGCGGGTTTCAAAGTCTACAATGTCCTTGTTACTAATGTAACAATTCGTTTATTAATCTTCTGTAATTGTAGTTGAAATGTTCTTTTGACGAGAAAAAAAAGTTTAGTTTCTACAACACTACCGTTTTGCTGCTTATGAAGGGATTTATTTTGCGAAAACGATTGTATCCTGATTGCTCTAACGTTACTCACAAAATAAATAATAATAAAATAGGTAGACAAAACATTGATTTAAGTTGACATTACTTTATAATTTTAGCTGTATTAAGAAAAATATAGGCTATAAATTACTTTATGTTAGCTAACGTTACATTAAGAAAAAATATTCCACTACAGCATATAGGCTAGGCTACTATAGGCTAGCAAACAAAACAAACCGGCTAGCAAACAATATTAAACACTGCAACAATATTAAAAGTAACAGCTTAATAATACTTTAATCTAATAATAAGTCTGTATTTGTCTTTATTGTCAAACACAGTCGAAGATATGACAGTATATTATAGCTATATATCTATATATCGATTTTATTTACCTGAGCGGAATGATGTGCAGCGTTGCCACGATCGATGCCGTGCCCGTGACTGACCAATCAGAATCAAGTATTCATTAGAGCCGAGTAACACATGCAATATACATTTTATACACTATATAGGCCTTTACACTAAAAGTGTACTTGCTTGTATAGTATATCCTATAATTTTATACTTAAAGTTAATGCTGGTGCAATGCAATCCCAAATAGTCGACATAAACACAAACACAAGCCCACACCCACAAAAAAAATACACAGACAATCAGTCTCTCTATCAATGTTTATGACATGCTTTAATTTTCCCAGCAATCTTGAGTGGCAGTACCATGTATTTACATTCCGATTTCCGGAGGTAATGACTGCAGGAGAAATTGCGGACCCCTCCTTCCTGTCATGCTTGTCCTCTGGTCCAGTTAAATCTCGGATTCATTTCACTTGTACCTGGGAAACCGACAGAATTAGTGATACTGCGTTATGTTTGTGTGCATGTTCCATGCCACATGACTTAGCCTATCTGCGTTTTCCGGCCATCATGCCTGGTCCTCACATTTGCCAAGTTTCCACAATGTCCAAGCAAGCAAACTGTTATAAACAAATCCGGTGGAAATGAAGCCCATTAACCTCAGCTCATGACAAAATTAATAATACAGAATCCTCCTGGAATGTATTATATGTCATATATGAATAACCTAGTATTTTGTTTACATGCATTTGTTTCTTTGTTCCCTTAAAAGTCATTACAACTCTTTGAGACATAGTTGTCTTCGATTCAGAGATTTGAATTTATTACATTCACATCACAAAATTTTAATTATCTGCCTGAAAGTGTCACACTGCTTGTATCTGATAGCTTTCTCAAATCTTAATCTAGATTTGGCAAACTGGGATGAACCAATAAAGAATACGAAATTAAGGAGGACTGCGCATCTGTAGCAGCTGTATGGAGAGATATCGATCCTTTAAAAATTCATGAGCTACTGCAGAGCCCATGACTTCTATCACTTTAAATTGGACACCAGACTGATGCACTTTCCTGCTTTGTGCTTTAGCGAGGTTGAACTTTGGGTTCTCCTAAATGTTTTATTTGATCTGCTCTTATTCAGTATGCCATAGGCTTTTCACCCAACTATAACAGTGAAAAATCAGGGCATTATTCTTTCAAAGGTTCCTTTGCACCTTGAACACACCCTCATTGGCAGGCTAAACTGTGGATGTTAAAGCTGTATTGTGTCATTTAAATAACACAAGGGCTATTTCACAGATTTGCAAGACTGATATGACAGTCGATGTGGCTTTGAATGCATTTATAGGCCGACTCCACCACAAAACATGTCCATTGTGTTATGCTAATATACTGTATAGCCTGTTTTCCAAAGCAGCTGTTCCACTACATCTCATATTGAAATCTTTGTCGCAGTTTGAATCGCAATATTATCACTTGCTCACTGAGATGGAATTCTTATAAAAGATTTGTGACATGTGAGCAGATGGTTGCCCTGCTACATAGATGTTTTTCTCAGTCGCAAAGGGTTCAGCTAAGGGCTAAATACATTATATACATTCAGGGCTTGACATTAACTTTTTTGATCACCAGGCACTGTGATAATGTTAGTGATTTTCCAAAGTTACAAGCCACTCAGCATTTTCACTGGCCACAATTTCTGACATCGATACCATGGGGAAAAACTGCCATATATAGATATTTTTAATATTATCTCATAATTTGGTAGCAGGTACCGTATATTAGGCTGCTGTCACTTTAAGATCTGACACACGGATTGTTTACATTCATTTAAAACATAATTGCCTGTGTTTATATGAATACTCGCCAATACTGGCATTTTGACATTATTTTGTGTGTATTTGACTGTTTAAGCGCAATAAGCAGCGAAAAAGAACAGAATTTTGTACTGAGAGGCGGCTTTATGTGCGCGCACTTTGGGTGTGAGCACAAAATCTGCGGGAATGAGAAAATTACGTGTAATACGTGTAATCCCAAGCCGATATTCAAGCCCTGTAACACCAACAATTTTCATCCAGAGCAAATGAAAAGAGTGAGTGAGGGAAGGCGGGTTTGTGTGTCAACTCGCTGTCGGAGAGATGAGAGAGCGAGAAAGAGCTGGTATCGTGTATCTATTCTGTGGAAAATGAGTAGCCTATTGGAAGCGTTTCTGATATTTCAGTATCGATATGTATAAAAAAAATTAAAAAAAAATCGATATTTTTTGACAAGACTACATTGCACTTAGTTTATTATTTCAGATGCCTTTTTAAAAGACTACAATTGAAAAATGTATATATGATATATAAAATTCAACCCGCCAAAGTGGCTAGGAGGAGTGACTGCGGGTTGGTGTTAATGTCAAGCCCTGTATATATTAATTAACACAAACACACACACACACACACACACATATAAAACTAAAACTATTAAAAACATTTCTGTTCTTTGAAATGAAGCTGAAATGAAATAAAATACAAATATTAATTGAAAACTTCAACTAAAACTAAATAAAATCTCAATAAAACTAAAATAAAAGCTAAAATAACATACTGATTGCTTTGGATAATATATACCATTTTTATTTACAATTTCTTCTCCCATAACTGCAACATAATTTTTTTTTTTTTTGTCCTTGCCCAAGAACACCCATTCTGCAGGCTTGTATATTAAGTGACTCTATTTGTCACACACCGCAACTATGGGTATACGTGACTGCAGTGAGGTACAGTATATTAGAGGTAATTGGTAATTAGTTCACAAAAGCCAGTGTTAACAAACAGTAGCAGTCCTGCTTTACGCTACCTGTCGGTATGTCTTAATAAGTGTAACACTGAAAGCTGATTACATAAGCTCCAATAATGAGGTGTTCAATAACAGCCTACAGAAGGGCTGTTCAATTAATTTTTTAATAAGCCAGTGATTGGCCCCTCTGGGTGTTTCAGTGCCCCCTTGTGGATGTGGGATAACATTTCAGCAACAACTCTGCATTAAATGCTGCCATCTATTATCTGTCAGGGCTGTCAAATGTCTATTAAAGTGTATTGATTATATTATTTTGCATTAAAACACTTACTTTAAGCTTAATGAGTCCCATCTGGGCCAAATCTGCAGGATTCCACATACTCCTTTTCCTGTGTGAAATAAACATATACATGCAATTATCCAAATATGCATACAATAAAGTTTGAAACAGCAATGCATGGAGCATAATTAAAAGTTATTTTCACACATGTACAACAGATGCATCATGTTCACCACCTAAACAGTGTATTAGCATCAGATAAACACATCACACAATGTCTGCTGCTGTGTTAGGGAGAGCACAGCACTTTTGCAGCTCACTGCCAGTATTAATCATTTAAACCTGCATTCCAGAGGGCCATCAGATATTGATGATAATTTCCTGCCCCCAGTTTGTTTGTTGCTCTGCGACAGACTGTTTGATCAAAGTTTGCAAGTGATGCAAGTTGCTGTTTATGTAAGCAATCCACAGAGCAGACAAGGGGAGGTGAATAACACCCAAAAGTTAAAGAATAGTTCACCCCAAAATTAGTTTTGTCTACTTTTAACGATTTTTTTTTTTACTCACCATCGTTCTGAACCAGTACTATATGCTTTTTTTTTTTTTTTACCTCTGCATTTTTTCACCTCTTTCCATAAAACAAAAAGTCTCATAAAGGTGGTCCATTTGAATTACAAAGACAAAAGTCAATTGGACCACTTTTATTAAGGCCCGTTCACACCAAGAACGATAACTATAAAGATAACTATAACGATAACAATATTTGCGTCCACACCAATGAACTATAACAGTCTGTTTATTGTAAGCTCACGCGCTGCGGTTTCAAAGTGTGTACATGTTTTTGCTGTTCTTGTTGCAGTTACACGGCTTTAACCAGCAGATGTCCTCAGCATGCTATGTATCGAGTGAATAGCTAGTGCAATGATCTAATCTAACAGTGAATTTACCTGACGAAGTCAATATATTGGAATTAAAAACAACACCTCTTTTTCACTGCAACTTCAAAGGAAGCAAGACAATGTTGTCGAAAACAGCACTGGATACCTGAGGTAATTTTTATGTTACACTGTTTGCTAGGCATAATGATCTCGTCGTTAATACTTCTCACCATTTATTCCGAGGGTATGACCGATTGTTTTCCATATATTCATTTTCTTTTAAGTATCCTTGAAAAGGGGGGTTTACTTGTCAAAAAGTGATGCCTTTTTCTGGACCTCAGCGATTAACTTCTCCGCAATGTCGTCTGCCATTTGAAATGCGCGAGCCCTTAAATTAGAATGGATTCTGATTGGCTGTCAGTGTTTTATCGTTCAACAGCTGGAAAAAAAATCTTTCTGAAAGTGATCCCAACGATATCGTTTCTCTATATCGTTATCGTTATAGCTGTGTGTGGGACAGTGCTATTCTTTTATATTTAGAACGATTTTTAGAACTATATCTTTATCGTTTTCATTATAGTTATAGTTCTTGGTGTGAACGGCCTTTATGACAATTTTTTGGTGACTTTTTAAAATCATATTTGTATAATTTTATGGGAAGAGCTGCACAGTGCTCTACAAAAGTTTTCAGATG
This sequence comes from Mylopharyngodon piceus, assembly GCA_039654765.1. Lineage (NCBI taxonomy): Eukaryota > Metazoa > Chordata > Actinopteri > Cypriniformes > Xenocyprididae > Mylopharyngodon > Mylopharyngodon piceus. Next base: position 7,348,238 of record CM077456.1, on the reverse strand, counting down.
TTCAACTTTTGAGTTCCTTTAGGAAAATATAACAGCAAATGGGTACGGAACAATATGAGTTCAGCTAAAAACACTGTAAAAAATGGGTAACACTTTAGTATGGGGAACAATTCTCACTTTTAACTAGTTGCTTATTAGCTTGCATATTGGCTGTTTATTAGTACTTATAAAGCACATATTAATGCCTTATTCTGCATGACCATATTCTACATCCCTTAATCCTACCCTATACCTAAACTTAAACGCTACAACAACTACCTTACTAACTAATAAGCAGTAAATTAAGAGTTTATTGAGGCAAAAGTTGTAGTTAAAGGGTTAGTTCACCCAAAAATGAATCATTACTCACTGTGTCGTTCCACAATCGTAAGACCTTCGTTCATCTTCGGAACACAAATTAAGATATTTTGATGAAATCCAAGAGGATTTTTTATCCTCAATTGAAAGCAATAAAATTACCACATTCAAGGTCGTTGACTATTTGACTATTTGAATGATGTTTTTACTACTTTTCTGGACCTTGAATGTGGTAATTTCGATGCTTTCAATGGAGGATAAAAAAACCTCTTGGATTTCATCAAAATATCTTAATTTGTGACAGAAATTTCATTTTTGGGTGAACTAACCCTTTAATAGTGAATATGTGTTCCCCATACCAAAGTGTTACCAAAAAATGTACTGTATGATTTACTTTATTTTCACTCAGAAATTGCTAGTAAATTTCATAAATAACTACAAAAGAAAAAAAGTTATACATTGAATTAAACATGAAATTTTGAAGTATTAAGACTGAAATAGTATTTTCTTGTAAATTGTACTCCTATTCCGATTCTCAATACCGGCAGCAAGGCACCTAACCTAGTCACAGCAAATGGCAGCCCACTGCTCCGGGTGTGCGTGTCCACGGTTTGCAGTGTGTGTTTGTGTTCACTGTGTGTGCACTAACTTGGATGGGTTACCATACTTGGCCTTCACGTCATGTCACTGTCACTATTTGCAACTTTGAAAAAAAGTTTTTACAGTGCAATGTAGAAATGTCATATTTGGTTGGCTTATTTCTTTAACAGTCAAACTGAGTCTAAACAACCATAGCGTGGTTCACTCAGCTTACTGTTCAAATTTGTTAAGCGTATGCCTTGCAAACACAGCTGACCCATCAGCCCAGACATTACACATTACCACCGAATGAGGCCGTTTGCACAACCTCTGCAATTATCCTACACGTTTAAAGTGTACATTTACAGCCTAGTGTTTCAGCACATTTTCTATCCTGAGGCCTCCACATCTGCTTCTATTATTGATAGGTGCCAGCGAGCTCTGCAAGCTGCCAGTGAGCTTGAGAGAGAGATTGGTTGAACTTTCATTGTGACACTCTTAGTGGCGCCTTTTAGCGGAGTGCTTTGAAAATGAATGAATGCCAGAAGAGCGTCTGCAATGCAGGGCTTTTAATTGATGGTACGGTATCTGAACAAAAAGTGCGGTAGGTAGGGCCGCAGCAGCTGTGCTGCGATGCGGCTCCATTCAGGTGTTCTGCGTACTTTCCTTAAGTGGGAATCAGTGATGCATTGGGCTGCCCATCTCAGCACTTTAATATGGGATGTTGCGGACCTGTCAACTCTAATTACACATGAACACATCCAATGATACTGGGCCACATTCAGTTCAGAGGGATATATTGCCAAAGAGCATGTCGCGTGGCCAAATCTTTATACAACTCAAATAATATTGTGGACTTTACAATGATGGAAAGCTTGCAATTTAGCCAGCGGGAGCAATCCCAGCTGAGTCACTATCAATATCCGGCTAGCTTTTAGGATGGACTTTTATGGATTGGTGCTGTGGACGAGACCAGCATAACTAGGTTGCAACCCAGAGAAAGGATAAAAATTGTTACTTTCTCCTATTAAAATTGTTACTTTCATATTATCCTGCTCTACGACTGGACCTAAAGGACTATAGCTGAGCCTGCAACAGTCTTCCTAAACATATTATGGTGATACGGGTCAAATTAGGGCCACTTGTAAATAAAATTCACTTGTATGAATTCTTAAGAAAATTAATAAATGGGTTCACTCTTAAAAATGGCATTTAGCGCACTTGCTCCTGACTTGAGATGTGGGTGAAATCTCACCAGTGATGTTTTAACTGTTGTTTTTCACCAGCCTTATAGTTATTCTCATTCATCAAAACAGTCCAAAACTCCTTTTTCATTTTTCATAATATAGTTGAATGTGAATTTTATTTTTAAATCCAATTCATACATAAATATAAATTCATAAAGGCCTCTATTTTGTTCACTTTTCAACTACTGTACTGTATGCTGATATTTGAGAAAAATTCACTGTCATTTATTTTTAAAGGTCAAAAACATTACATGGAGAGAGTAAAGCTTATCCCACTGTGTTGAAGAAATAACTTACCCCCAAAAATTACACATTAAAAGTCATTATTTACTCGCCTCATGTCGTTCCAAAACATGCATGCTGTTATTTTTCAGAAGAACACATACAGTAAGTAGAAATTTTTGAAGTATGTTCACACAGCTCTTTTCACAGTTCAAAATGATCACGTCTGTCAATCTCTGAAAAACACACACACACACACACAAAAAGTACCATAAATGTAGCTCAGATAACATATTTTGAGCTCTATGCCAATTTTGAATGAGTTTTTAAAATGGTGTTTTTTGATTAATGAGTACAATAAGGTCTGTTAACATCACTCAACATTACTTGAAGAGACTTTTTAAAGTTTTTAATCCACAACAAATCCATTTTGTGCTTTTAAATAAGGACTACAACAGTTGTCTGATACATCAGTTTACACATGTAAACCCACATCCTTGTGGTATTTGAGGTCCTAAAGTCAGTAAGAAAAGAAGAGTCTTATGCTCACCAGGCGGCATTTATTTAATCAAAAATACAGTAAAAAAAAAAAACAGCAATATTGTGAAACACTAACAATTAAAAGTAATTTTTCTCTTTTTTAATGTATTTTAAAATTTAATTGATTTCTGTGATGGCAAAGCTGAATTTTTAGCATCATTACTCTACTCTTTGGTGTCACAAGATCCATCAGAAATCATTTTAATATGTAGATTTAGTTCTCAAGAAACATTGTTGATGTGCTGCTTAAAGGAACACTCCACTTTTTTTGAAAATAGGCTCATTTTCCAACTCCCCTAGAGTTAAACAGTTGAGTTTTACCGTTTTCGAATCCATTCAGCCGATCTCCGGGTCTGGCGGTACCACTTTTAGCATAGCTTAGCATAGTTCATTGAATCTGATTAGACCGTTAGCATCTCGTTAAAAAATGACCAAAGAGTTTCAATATTTTTCCTATTTAAAACTTGACTCTTCTGTAGTTACATCGTGTACTAAGACCGAAGGAAAATGAAAAGTTGTGATTTTCTAGGCCGATATGGCTAGGAACTATACTCTCATTCCAGCGTAATAATCAAGGAATTTTGCTGCCGTACCATGGGTGCAGCAGGCGCAATGATATTACGCAGCGCCTGTGCCCCCCTGCTTGCACAGGGAGCGTGCCTTGCAACCATGGAGACATTTGTGAGAGACGCTGCGCAATATCATTGCGCCTGCTGCAGCCATGGTACGGCAGCAAAGTTCCTTGATCATTACGCCGGAATGACAGTATTGTTCCTAGTCATATCGGTCTAGAAAAACGCAACTTTTAATTTTCCTTCGGTCTTAGTACACGATGTAACTACAGAAGAGTCAAGTTTTAAATAGGAAAAATATTGAAACTCTTTGGTCATTTTTTAACGAGATGCTAACGGTCTAATCAGATTCAATGAGCTATGCTAAGCTATGCTAAAAGTGGTACCGCCAGACCCGGAGATCGGCTGAATGGATTCGAAAACGGTAAAACTCAACTGTTTAACTCTAGGGGAGTTGGAAAATGAGCCTATTTTCAAAAAAAGTGGAGTGTTCCTTTAAAGGGGTCATATAATGCCACTTTTACAAGATGTAAAATAAGTCTCTGATGTCCCCAGAGTGTGTATGTGAAATTTTAGCTCAAAATAACCCACTGATAATTTTTTATAGCATGTTAAATTTGTCACCTTTTGAGAGTGAGCAAAAAAAAATATATATGCAAATGAGCTGCTGCTCCCAGAAGAGGGCGGAGTTTTAAGAGCTCATGTTAGCAGCTGCAATTACCTCAGACTCACTGAAAATGTCAGAAACTGTTCAGCCTTTTATGTTCAAACCGGAGTCAGACAATGATGGAGAGACTCAAGAAGAAGTGACAACATGTAGAATGCAACAGGACGTTTCTGAATGGTTAGTTGATGAATTTATGTAGCTGATGTGGAGATAACTATCTTAAAGTCATTGATTAGCATATTCTGTCATGATAATCTATAAATCGCTTGTGGGGAAACTGTTGTAAGATGCCTACAGAGCCAGAGAATATTTGCTGCATGAAGACAGAACAGGTTTAGTTTAGTTTAATTACGGTTATAATTTATGTTGACATCTTGCTTTTATGACATGCTATTGCATTTAATATGCCCTCACCCCTTTGTTGCGTGTTCTCGGGGGCAGGGTTTATGTAAATTTTAGGGTTAGTGATGTCACCAACCCAGGAAGAAGCTCGTTGTAGTCCCTACCAGCCGTTTGTTGTAGTCCTTAAAAAGCGATTTCTTTAAAAGAGGATATAAATATAGAGAAAACAACGGCTTTGAAATCAACAAATGAGGTAGGACATGGTGTAATATTGTAATGTGTATGTTGTTTTAGTTTCATTTTCACTGTGTTCTTTGTTCCCTAATTAGTTACTGATTTTATTCACCTGTTCATATTTATTTTGATTACTCTCCCTGTGTATTTAAACCCTGAGTTCTGTCTGTTCATTGTCTGGTATCATCTTAGTATTATTATGCAGTTAAGTTATTCTTTTCTCCTGCGTGTTTATTATTATTAAGATTATTATTAAAAGACTGCCTATTTTATACTCCTCGTCTTTGTGCGCACATTACAGCCACACAGCGTGACAAATATATTGTTATAGAACATAATGTGAAAGTCTCTTCAAGTAATGTCAACCTTATTTAACTTGAAAACCTCTAAGCTAAAACCCCATTGGCTCGATCCTTATTTGTACAGTATATGATCCCAACAAAACCCGCCATTAAACGTCATGGTTAGTTTGCTCTGTGTTACTCATATTATTCTTTGTTTATGGCTGTTGTTGCTACGGCAAGCATCCAGATGGCCGGTTAGAGCTGACAAGACTAAATTATGATTGGGTTTGGCATGGCATAACAGGGGTTTGATGCACTCATAACATCCATAACAACCCTCCCAGTGAAACACAATGACAGAACCCATTAGGCCTATTTTTGTTCTTTTTTCTCCCCAAATTCCTGTTCTCCAAAAACATTTGAATCAGGGCCTGACCTCTCCTCCCATTATGGTCATTTAGCGCTGCTTGCGATTGCACTCCAGACAGACTGTCTTTAAGTATTAATGACTTCATCAGCAGTTCTTTTAAATTACCCATTAAGATGCAGTTTTGTCCGATCCTTTACTGCTGGGTCTGCTTCCTCTCACCAACAGCTACAGATCTCTCTATGTGAGGAGGAACAAAACCTGACGTCTATTAGGGAGACGAACGCTTCTTTAAGTTTGTGCCTGTGCTGAAGGATTATTTCCCAATGAAGCGGCCCAAATGTGTACCATGCCAGGTTAGTAATGCTAGTTTTACTGTACTGATTTGGAGATCATTGTCAGAGACTTATTGTTTTATCTGACAATAGCTAACTGTAAAATCCTTGGTTGTCAGACAGGGAATGCAATAAAAGTGAATGTTTTGTTTTTATAGACAAGTTTATGCATCACATTTTCATTCTGCAACCTGCTGGTTTATTGCTTTCTCTTTCCAGAAACTGCATCTGTATGGCTCACAAAAAAAGTCATTTCTTTTTCTAAACTAGTTCTTAAAATCATTCATGGATGGAAAAAATTTGTCTACTTTGCGTGCTTTTTCAGCATTATAGGCTCATCAGCTCTATATTTCTTCCTTTTTTGTTGCTTCCATTTTTTAAAATGTGAAATAACAAAAAAAAAAGACTGAGATAATGTAAGAAAAAAAAACAAAAAACTGTATTATCTTTAAACTTTTTGAAGAATCACTTCAATTTCGGTCAAGTCAGTATCTGTTTTCGCTAAGAGACTGAATATTTTAAATGTATATTTACCTACTAAAAGAATATTTGCAAACTTCTAGGATTTTTTTCTTTTTAAATTTAAAATAACACTAGCAGATTACTACAACATACACTGTAGCACTGGCTCAACCAATGGTGTGAGTTTGGGGGCGGGACTAACAGCAGGACTAACAGGCTGGGTGTTCTGTAATATACATGTATGTATGTATGTAATATACACAGTGTGAAATAGAGCGTGAACAGTATTGTCCGATTATGAGTTGGTGTTTTTAGTGAATCAGCATTTTCCCAAATATGTATTCCTTACAAGAACAAAAAGAATAGTTAATGAAATGGTTAAGAAACCAGAATCCTTCAGAGGAATCCGAACCAAAACCATTAAATTCTTCACAATTACCATCCCTAAAAACAACCGATCCTTGATTTGTTTAAAGGTTTCTGTACGTCTGCTCCATTAGTTCCTTTGCTTATTTAATGCAATGACTAATTATGCAGCTTCCACTTTTAGCGTGACGTTCAGAGCACCGCTGATTGAATCGTCTGCAAAACACAATGCTTTTTTTCCTCACCTTTGCACCATAGATAGAGATACAGCTAGTTTATTCAGACCCTTAGCAAAGTCTTGTCTCATTTCAAGGACTTGAGAAGCTATTCAGGGAGGCAGCATTTAGATGTAAATCTGGCTGATATAAAACCCTGCTATTGTGAGATAAGGAGGTCACAGATGTCATCACAGTGTCTTTTATGTGATAGCTGTTCAGAGACGACGAGCTAGGATTGAACCCTGAGGTGACATAGCGGCACACTAAACAGGACAGAATGTGTCTGCGTCAACCTTCTCCCAGAGTGGGCTCCGCACATACACACAAACACACGCACATACGAAAAACACCCGTGATTCGCATCATAATGCCAGTCATTTTTCCTCCTCATTGCACACGATTTCATCAGACCTGCATGTTTCATATTGACCTGCAAAAGGGTTGACTGACTACGACGGCAATGCAGATGAGTGGGTGAGAAATGAGAAGCTTCTGTTGTATATTCTGCTCTGAAGGGACGAGAATAAAGATGCAAGATTCTCCTCATGCACATGGGTCTTCCAATAAAATGGAAAATAAAAACGTAGAATTATTTCCACTTTTAGTGGTATAATGTTATATAAAGGTGAACAGAGTAACACCTCTAGCGTCACCAAATGGAATAGCAAAAATAATTTGTACATCATTTATACATTGTAAACCCTAATGCTTAAAATAATTAATTGGTTTGAGTAGGGTAAACTTAAATTAAACAAATTAGTTCAATCAAATTAACTTTTATGAGTATTTAGAACTTTTTTTTCTTTTGAGTTCACAAAACTGACACATTTTAAGTAATCTGAACTTTCTTTCTTTCTATTTTTAATTTAGACAAACTTAAATTTAACTGAAACTGGGCTGAGATTTCTATTTCCCTGCATGTTTTGCCATGACACTCGAAAGGGAGAGTAAATGCTAAAATTAAGTGTTATATAATGTTTTTTGTGCAATATTAATGTTAAGTGGAAGATTTAGTAGTGTTTAATGTTTTGCTGTGCCAATTTAGAAGAGTTTCTGGGGGGTTGTTCTGTTATGTGTTTCCATCATGGTGATGAGTGGTGCATGAGCTTGGTTTGAGAACAGATATATGTTAAATGTTCTATATTGCTGTACTCATTCAGCAATTGCTATGCTATGCTAATGCTATCAAGGCATTGTGTTACCAAATAGCAAGTTAGCATTTACTGAATTAGCTAGTTAAATCTAGTCAAGTTTCCACTACTAAAAATATTTAAGTTGAGATTACATGATCATTTTAAGTTAAATGTATGAATTAGCGTACTCAAATATATCAAGTTAAGAGCAACTGAAATGTAAATAAAAATCTGCCAGTTCTGCTTGCTTAAACTTTGAATTTCTTAACTTAAAAATGTTGATGTAACTGATTACCTCAAATTTTTTAAGTTTTGCCAACTTATTTGGGTTTACAGAGTATAAAAATAAGTTTAGTCCCACCCCCAAATTCATGCCATTGGCTGATCGGGAAGCTCAAATTTGCTCCAGAAGTAATTTTGTGTTTTGGTGTGTAGTATTTTAATTGTGAAATTTTACACCAAATTCCTCAAAATTGCACCCACTTTTTAATTTAAAAATGTAAGAATTTAACTAAAAAAAAAAATAGTTCTGTAGCTTTTAGTCCACATGTATTAGCTTTGAGGTCATCTAAATGCTAGAATACTCCAAGAAGTTGACAAAACAGTCTTTTAGCAGCTATATACACATTTTTCTGCGAAAACAGAAATACTGATGACTCATCTAGCACTTAAATAAAATAAAATATTTAATAAAATATTACCAATAGCAAATAGCTGACAAGAAATAACAAATCATAGTGGTAAATGGCTATGACATAACTAAAGTCTACTGACAATTCCGAAAAAAAAGTCGTGCCCCAACTTTTTCAATAGAAAAATACCTCAACACAAGAAAGAAAACTGTGGTCATCAAACGATTTCATACAATATTTAACCGTGGAAAGCGTTCTGACATCTCATGCTTTTCCATATTCCCTGAAATACAGGGAAGGTAGAGCTGAAATAATAAAATGCAATTTGCTCTTTAAAGGTCAACTTTCTAAATGTTCCATTTGCACGGTTTATGAAAAAGGTTTCGCTTGATTTGCATGAATATTTAACAAGCCACCGTAAACAGCTTACAGGCTTAGTTTCTTACATGCATTCATTGACAGTACTTCTCTACCTCAATCTTAGCTTTAAAAAAATCTGCATTAAAGAGATCTCTATACAGTGCACCATGCTTTTAAAGTATAATATGCAATATTTAACTATGCAAATGTGCAGCAAATGGTGCTAAAATGGATCAAAATATACATTTCAGAGGTGTGTTGTGTGTATTCTTGTGTGCGTGTGTGGTTGCCTTCCGCACACTCAACCGATGACAGCCCGGCTCCTCTTTGGGGGTAACACCCCTGGCCTAAAAAGGCAAAACATAATGCCGTTGCTGCCGGGGACTCTAAGAATAAACCATACAGTCCAGTCACAGATAAGGTTACCTTGAAACCCGTCCTCCCTTCTCTCCCGTGTTTCCTGACACACACACATCATGGGTTGGTAACAAACATAAGGACAACCTAGGGCTTGATTTGCTCTTTTGACAGCCTAGCCTTGTTTTTTCCCTTCCTGCTGGTACATGGTACCAGTTGGAAGTGTATAGTTTTTTTTTTCCTGTCACTTTAAGCAACAGGTGCCTTTTGGCTTCCTTGTAGGGGGCCCTGGCACAAATTCAAGTTTTATTGGGACTCCAACAGGAAAGGCACAGAGAGACATTGTGGTGCTTTCGATCGGAAAACTATTCTCGACTGGGGAATTGACTCTTGAGATTGTGTTCAGCCTGTTAGTGCATGAGAGAGATGGAAGGTACTGTCAACTTCATTTTCCAGTTACATTTCTAAGTGCATTTAACGATAAGATGGTGTAAGTCAAGTAAATGTTACTGTACTGTATGTGACAAACTATGCTACTAACAGTATACAGTCAAGTACCTCAAGTTAACTTAACTTGAGTCCCTTAGTGAAGTTAACTGTCTGTCAGATGGCAGCCATTTGCTTTGCAGGGGAATTTCGTGGTTGAAAGCTGCTAAAAATACACCATATCATTTGGCTCTATGGGAATCGGTACTCCTTTGAAGCAGGCCTGTGATCTTAGCACAGCTTTTTAAGGGTTTTAAGGTAGTTATCAACTGAAATATAGCTATTCAATCAGCTAGAGAAAATACATTTAAAGGAATAGTTCACCCAAAAATGACAATTAATTTACATTATAAATGATTTATGATTCCCGTCATTCTTAACCCATATGACTTTGTTTTCTGTGGAACACAAGAGGAGAAATTACTAATACTGTGCCAGTCACTCTTTTCCATGCAATTAAAATAAACAGTGACTGAAGCTTCAGAAAGGACACAAACGCACCATAAAAGTGGTCCATGCATATATAACAGGTCTTCTGAAGTCGGTGCAACCAGATTATTGAGTCATTGAGTTCGATTGAAGATTCAGACTTGTTTGCTTCATGAATAAATCACTCGTTGAAAAGACTTGACTCAAAGGAATGATTCATTTACAAACTGACATTCGCTACTTCTCTCAAGAATGGCAAATGTCAAGATTATAAGTGAATAACAAGTTTCAGTTATTATATAACTTTTAAAAACTTGGAATAAAGTTACAATATGTCATGTGGACCACTTTTATGGCTCCTGAGAAGCTTAAAGGGTTAGTTCACCCAAAAATGAAAATTATGTCATTTATTACTCACCCTCTCGTCGTTCTACACCTGTAAGAACTTCGTTCATCTTCGGAACACAAATTAAGATATTTTTGATGAAATCCGATGGCTCAGTGAGGCCTCTATTGCCAGCAATGTCACCGAACTTCTCAAGATCCAGAAAGGTACTCAAAACATATTTAAAACAGTTCATGTGAGTACAGTGGTTCTACCTTAATATTATAAAGCGAAGAGAATACTTTTTGTGCACCAAAAAAACAAAATAACGACTTTTCAACAGTATCTAGTGATGGGCGATTTCAAAACACTGCTTCATGAAGCTTCGAAGCTTTACGAATCCTTTGTTTCGAATCAGTTGTTCAGAGCGCCAAAGTCACGTGATTTCAGCAGTTTGATCCGAATCACTGATTCAAAACAAAAGATTCGTAAAGCTTTGAAGCAGTGTTTTGAAATCTGCTATCATTAGATATTGTTGAAAAGTCGTTATTTTGTGTTTTTTGGCACACAAAAAGTATTCTCGTCACTTAATAATATTAAGGTAGAACCACTGTACTCACATGAACTGTTTTAAATATGTTTTGAGTACTTTTCTGGATCTTGAGAAGTTCGGTGACATTGCTGGCAATAGAGGCCTCACTGAGCCATCGGATTTCTTCACAAATATCTTAATTTGTATTGAAGATGAACAAAGGTCTTACGGGTGTAGAACAACATGAGGGTGAGTAATAAATGACATTATTTTCATTTTTGGGTGAACTAACCCTTTAAGGTTTCAGTTACTCTTCAGTATATTTTCATTGATAGTTAGCATCATTTAGATTTAGAAGTGCAGTATTCTCAAAGTTCTCTCAACACACTGAAATCCTGTCAGCTTCCAAATACAAAAAAAAAAAAAAAATGTATTCAAAAAGTTTCAAACCTTTTTAAAGTCACTATTAGTTACTTGAGATAGTTTCCAAAAAAACAAAACAAAAACATTGATGTCATGGACCTGCATAAATGAGCCCCAGTCTTGCGTGAAATGGCTTAACGTAGCAAAGACTTAAAAGTAAATTTGATATTCTTATTAAACTGTGAAATGTCTCTCTCAGATCAGCCTGAATAAATCATATTTAAAGTGACACTTGAGGGAATAGAAGTGCAGAGTGTTGTTTATGCTGACTTCATTGTCTCAACAGCTCTCACTTACCTGGGATTAGATGCCATGGATATCAACATAAGAATCTGAGGAGGACAAGATCTTGTATCAAAATAAGCAATGCAAAAAGGGCTATTTCCTTCCGCCACTGTTCGGTTTACAGCACAGTGAGGGTTGAAGTGGCATTTGTGCACTGTGTTGCCATGGAATATTTCTCCTAAGCCTTTGGTGTACACTATCTGAGATCTTATGTTTCTGTACAGTCAGATACTGAAGCTTGCAGACAATCTGCAGGGGCAAAATCACGATAACATACAGAAAGATGCACTAAAACTCCAAACCAGATGCAGCTAATCATAGCCTGTCTAGAGAAAGCTTCTTGAGTCAGCATTTGGATGGGACGTCTAATCCTAAGTTTGACCACAGGGACCAACGTGAAGAGATGCAACAGGTGGTCTTAGCTGACACTTTCAGCGTGTGACATCTGTATCAGACCCCCGCGCGCATAGACACGTCATTATGTGCAAGCCAAGAGTAGAGGCAGCAGAAAACATTGCTTGTCTGAGCAACAGGACCAACATAAACAAGAACCACTACCCCGATCTTGGTTCAGATTCACGATGGATCATCCACAAATAGTTTCTGTAAACAATCACAACAGCTTGCGGAAGAATCAATCATTTACTATGACTTAAGTCAACAAAATTGGCAAAGATCAATAAAGGGGTCTTGTAAACGTAGCAGCATATATAAAGGTTACATGTGGCGTATGTTTGAACTCTCTGTGCAGCAATTCAGACTGAGCTGCCGCAAGAATTTATATCCATTTAGAAAAGAGGCTTTTAAAGGGGCTCCGGCCAACAGATGACACAGCGCCAGCATTCCTCATGCGGCCTTGGAGATGTTTTAATGATGAAACATTGCCGTTGCAGATGTGTGCCCTATCTACAGACAGCAAGTTCAATTCAATCTCTCTTCCAGGCAATGCATTGATAAAGACAAAAAGCAAACATTCATCTGCTGTCTATCTGTCTTTGTTTTTATATCTCTTACATCCTGTCTACACAGAGTTTTATTTGCAACTTTCATCCAGTAAAAAAAGTTTAAAAAAATAAATAAATAAAAAAAATAATAATAATCCGAAGGAAACAGGGTTTTTGTCTGTATTATGAAAGGCAATGAGACCCAAAACTTCCAAGCTCCAAAAAGGACAAAGATAGTATGAAATTAATCTATTTATTGTATCTACTGTAGATCTTCTGAAGTGACACAATCACTTTGTAGGAAGAAAAGATCAATATATAAGCCTTAATTTACTTTCAAATCAAGGCAAAAACTAATACACGCATGAATTACACAAACTGTAGCAAAACTCTTAATCTTTGGCTCAACTATTCCTTTAAATTTTCATGGTAGCTGGTAGGGGTTGGCGATATGACCAATATCTTAAGTCACGATATGAGTAATTTTATTTTATGAGAATGATATACATCACAATATAGTCATTTTTGCTTTAAATAAGGTTTTTATAATATCAACATTTTTGATGCCATAGACATTTCATAATGTCAATGAACAGTAACAAATGAACTAATTACAAGCAATAGGATAAAAAAAAAACCTACAAAAACATCAAGCGCTAAATAAGAAATGCTACATAAATTGTATAAAGTAATCAAATGTATAAAAAAAAAAACACTGCGGTCTTCACTGTGTAAATTAAATATACATTTGTTCTTATTAAAGTTACAAAAAGTGATTTAGTCAAGAGCAGTGAGTGATTTTAACATGAATGACAGACAGCAGGCATATTAGGCTGCTGTCACTTTAAGAGCTGTACGGATCCAATATACTGTTAAGGCAGGAACACACCAAGCTGACGGCGACGAACTAGTGGCGACGTGAATTTCACGCACGCATGAAGCGAGTAAACTCAAAATGTTCAAGCGTCCAACTACGCGCGAATAGCGCAATTTATTGCAAGTCGCGTCTGGTGTGAACGCCCCATAAGTTTTCTCAGTTTGTTCCACACCGTCGGCTGAAGTTGATCCTCATCGTCCTCGTTTTTTTGGCTGATTCGACATGTTGAATCGGCGTCGGAGCTCGTCGGTCAGTCGGGCCATCTGATTGGCTGTTCAGCTACTGCCACCTGCTGGTACGGAAAGACATTTCTTCTTACTCAGGCGCAGAACGGACATGCTACTTGGCCGTCGGCTGTCGAGCGTCCGTTTGGTGTGTCAGGGCAACTTTGGACCCAGCCGATGTGAGCCAACCCCGCAGTCTGCTTTCGTCACCACTAGTTCGTCGGCGTCTGCTTGGTGTTTCAGGCTTCAAACAACCAAGATGTCAATCCCACCAGTGACTACTATGAAAACGAGACAGGACCAGATTTTTTGCCAAAAATGACCAGCTCAAACCAGTTTGAAACCATGTAGAATGTTCTTTTTTTTATGGGTTAACCTGTTTTGTACAGCAAAGATTTGCATTTATACATTTCTAAAGCTCTATCTGTCCCTACAGCGCGGTCCTCCACCACCACGACTACCATAGTCGAGACCAAGAATGACCTGAGTGCAAATCCCGTACGTTCATCCAAGCGCACCATGACCGATGACCTGTACAGCACGTTCAGCTCACCCATGGCCTGGATCCTTGTGCTGGCTCTCATCATAACATGGTCGGCCGTGGCCGTCATCATGTTTGACCTGCTCGACACCAAGGGTCTCGAAGGTAGGTCCAGCTCTGTTATCTTTGTTTAATTCCCTTCGATGGAGTTATTTTGGTACAGTTGTCCTGAAAAGATTGTAGGTTGGGCGCAGATTGGGGGCTTTATAACAGCACATTCACTTTAATTCTTGGTACAACAGGACCCAGATGAAGCGTAATTGGGTGCTTGGACAAGCTTTTACAATGTGATAAAGCTCCGAGCTTGTTTTCTTGCTGGAAGTTTATCAGCAGTGCCACAGGGCAAACTTGTGAGGCTTCTAAGAGCGGGAGGGAAGGATATTGACTGGATCCTGATAGCATTGACAGTGACAAGGATAGATAGGGTGTCCCGTTGGCCGGGCTGCTATCAGCCACCGCTGCATTCATGCAGAGGGCTGAAAAAGTCCTTGTAGGACACCGTTTTACCTTGTATTACTACCTGATGATACATTAGAGTCCATTGTTGATACAAAGAAAAGATGATAGAACGGTTGTTTTTGGTGCTGAATTGCTTGAAGTTGCAGTCATCTGTTTCTCAGTGTGATTCAGTAATTCCATAATGACAATTTTGAACTCCTTCAACTGTTTAAAAAATTGTCATTGTTTAGATGGATTTATCAGTCATTGAGATCACATCACAACTCATTCACAATTCATTCCATCAAAACACTCTAGAACACAAACACATTAACCCACTTTTGAAAGTATTTCAAAATGGAAACATTACACTTTCATTTCATGTAGTTCACTACATGATTGTACCGCCCCACATTATAGGAGTCACATTTACATTTACTTATTTCTAATAAGTTTTCCTCCTTTTTCCACCCTGTCCATCATCATGTGTCATCCTGTTGCCATCCAATAAAAAGCCCATACATTATACTGTGACGACCCCTGTTTACCACCTGGTAAAGACTCTCTGCCTGCAGTTCAGTGCTGATGCCTGTTTGTGCGTGTGCGTGTGTGTTTTCCTGCATGCAAACAGGGAGCAACTGTCACTCTCATCTCAAACATTCGTTCGGACATGCAAATTTACTGAACCATCTAATCTGTCTGTCATGAACACGACATCACTTCCTCTAGACTGTCATGCATTCCATTCAGAGTGACACTACACCTTTGACTTTATCATGATGGCAAAGTGAATAGTGGGACTAAGTTCACTTCGAAAGCAGATCGCACAATGCTTTATGGTAATACAAAGCTGACTGCTTCAGATTTTAGACGCCTGATCAAATTTTACTTTCGTTTCAATCACCTCCATAAAAAGACAATCTCCTTTGGAGTGATTGTATAAGACACAACTGCACCATTAATATTTCTCTATACACTGCAAAGAATAATTAGTAATTTTATCTTGCTTTCCATTAGCATATAAATAATTGATCTAAAATGAGATCAATTTACTTTATGCAAAATTACATAACTGCATAATTACATAATCTTGAATTTTTCTAAACCACTGGCAAAGAGTTTGTTCTCCTGTTATGAGATATAAATATAAATAAGATTAAAATAAATATTATTTTAAAATCTCAATACTTACTCAGTTTTGCTTTTACAATTATCTAGTTTTAATATTTAGATATTTAAACAAATAATACAACTTTTGCCTTTAAGGAAAAATAATTAAAGAATATTAACTGCGTATATCTTTAAAAAAAAAAAAAAAAGGTGTTGTGTCACCAGAATGTAAGAGAGTGTTTGTCTTTCATAGTCTTGTGCCTAAAATAATGGTTTATTTTGGTCTCAAAATGAAACACATTTGCTTAGAAAAGTTACACATTTGCTGTACATTTAAATTCAACATGAAACTAATTTAAGCTCAAGAGACAAATAAAAGCTTCTCTTAAAATATATACATTTATCACAACTGCGATTCAGATATAAATTCAGACCTAATATCAAGGCATGGACTTGATATATGGGCCATAATACAGTATGGCATCATCAAAATGTTAGCGGAACTGATTTTATCATCAGGAGCACTACAATAAAATAAAGGGGATGAATGGCATGTTGATTCTCAGTACAAAATACAAACATATAAACAAGAATCTAATATTCCCAGTACAAAAATATATTGAGTTTTTTATTCATAACAGCACACTGTATATCTTCTGAGAGACTTTAAACCGTAATTTTATTTGAGCCAGCATGCCATCAATAAGCTTTGTGCCAATTGCTCCCTTCCACCCTGTGATATCCAACATTCATGAGTTGACGTCTACTTTGCGATATTGCTTTCAATAAGCTTCAAATTATTCAATCAATTAATTTTATTCTAACATCGATAACTATGCTTTGAAAGCACTGTAGCGTGACTTCGTTTATTAACTGTGTGGTATTGAACGGCAACTCCTCCTTGCCATGCAGAATGATTTGATTCTTCTTTTCATTAAATGCATTGAGCAAAACAATGATATTTTACCTGTAGAATATTAATGCAGTATTCTATGTTGCAGATTTCTCACGTTCTTTTCAGGAGAAGGAATATATACTTTAATTTCCCTCTCAATGCACAGCTAAGCCTGGAGAAATGGCCTCGTAGGCTACGCGATGCGGAATCACGGGGAGGAAGTTGGCGCTTTGGGCCATCTTAACACAGCCTTGCATTTACAGAGTCTTTACCATTTGACTTCAGGTGGTCTATAGCAGTGGTTCTCAACTGGTTTTGCTTCAGAACCCATATTTATACAATGGACATCAAATGGAGATCCAACACAGTACTAAAACGGTCTATCCTACAAAACTAAACAGAAACATCCATAAAAACAAACAGTTAACTAATATAATTTACCTTGTGTAGCTTTTTTCAGTGGGGTTTTGAGGATGAAGGGATGTCATGCAACCTTTCCATGTTGGCATGGAAGTCCCACCAGTTGAGAGCCACTGGTCTACAAAACAATAAAGAGAACATGTATTTCCAATTACACTGAATGGCAAGAATATTGTGATGACAATAAAGTGTTTTTTTTTTTTTTATAGGTATAAGATATATCAGGACTAAACTGCCTCAGACAACAGGATTATGTCACATGTAACACTTTGTGTAAACATATATACACTGTACATGATTGGTAACACACTGTAATTCTCTTTACTGTTGGAGAGCTGTGGTCATGAAAAGAGGAGTATAGAGTACAGAGGAGAGTGAAGGGTGAAGCTTTGCTTACTTTCAAGACAGGATTCAAAGACCACTGTGTTCCCCAGTGCTGTGACTGAGATTCTCTGTTGGGAATCATCCCCCTCATGCCTGAGTTTCTGAGATGTGGAATAGTGTCCTCTTTTTGCCCTGAATCCTCAGTCACATGACTGGTCTATGCAACAGTATAAGTCTAAGAACAACTTAAATCAACATAAGTGGTGCACATGCTCACTTTCTAAGCATCAGAGCTCCTCAGAACATTGGTAAAATTGAAACAAAGTACACAATATTGGCAACTGTAATGAACAGAACCAAAACTAATGTTTGTCTATTACAGCGCTTACTGTGATTTTGCCAAGTAGGGCATGTTCCTGGATCATATTTCTTGTTGGTCACAGAGCAACATTACAATCAACCTATCATTTCCATTTTCCATTCAGGAGCATGTCCTACTTGGCAAAATCACAGTCACCATATCATAACCATGACAAACTGCAGAGCTAGATTTTCAAATATGCAGAATATTGTCATGTACAATGAGAAAAGAAATGAATTTTACCACCAAATGACATTCCTGCAAAAAATCATTTCCTTGATCAGTATTTTTTTCCATTCTCGTTTCCCAATATTTTTTATACCCAACTGGCTAAGTATTATTTTTCAATATTTTTTCTGCATTTTTATCCGTGAGGTTTAAAAAAACTGTTAGAAAAATGAAAGTAATTCAATAAATATTCATTGGAATTAAAATATCTTATGCAATTTTGCTTCTCAAGTACATTTATCTTATTTTAAGAATGTTTAGACAAAAATCCAGATTAAGAAAATGATTTTCTGCATTGATAAAAACAGCAGCCATATTACTGTATCACAGATAAAACTGAAACCAGCACTTGTTCAAACAACCAACCATATAATTTAAAGGACCACATCTCTGCAATTTGTCCTCAAGACATTGATGCAGTTTGAGCTCATTGTGTATTTAGTTAAACATTCATCTGTATGGCTTTCTATCCCTTATATTGATTTCAATGATTTAGCTGCACTGCCCAGAGGAAAATGTCTGTTGTTCCAGATATCTTTCATATCTCAGGAGGTTTATTGGCGTTATCTGTTATAGAGATATCAACTTTTCTCCTTAAAGGGATAGTTCACCCAAAAATGAAAATTCTGTCATCATTTACTCACCCTCAGGTTGTTCCAAACCTGTATAAATTTCTTTGTACTGCTAAACGCAAAGAAAGATAGCTTTGAGCCACCATTGACTTCCATAGTAGGAAAAAAAATACTATGGAAGTCAATGGTGGCCCAAAGCGGCCGGGATACAAACTTTCTTCAAAATATCTTCCTTTGTTTTCAACAGAACAAAGAAATTTATACCGGTTTGGAACAACCTGAAGATAGTAAATGATGATAGAATTTTCATTTTTGGGTGAACTATGCCTTTAAGAGAAATAAACATGGAAACAAATGTGATACAGAAACACATAAACATATTGCGGATATATAGCACATCTCAGATTATTGGTCTTGTTTTGATTGCAGACTTTAGTATCTTGGCAAAATCTATAGGTGTCGTGTGAGATTATTAAATCTTCCTCTAAATAGAAACATATAATAAGCAGGAGACATAAGCAAGTCTCCATTTGCTCTTCTTGTAAGCTTATTGCTGTCTAGAGATATATTGCTGTCTAGAGATATAGTATTAAATCTCATTTTACACGTCACACTCAAGCACCCAAAAACGTAAAATGTTGTCAGTTTTGAGTGTGAAAGCTTAGAGGGCAATACTGAATTTCCATAAAATAGGTTAAAAAGTTAATCAAACAAATGTCACTGAATTCATCAGTATTGCATTAGCATCTCTGTGTAAAGGAGATGTCACAATTACGCTACGAGGCCTGAATTTCAATGCAGTAGGAAGCAGACATGAGAAAAAGAGTGTGACAATTTAATTTGCTATGAATCAATAAATGCTCTAAAAAAGACCATAATACAGTGACTTTCATAACACATTCACACTATGTATGCATCCTGCTTCTTGTACCTGTTTTTTTTTTTCTCTCAGTGTTAATGTTTGCAGTTCCATTTTCACTGTGACATGGATTAATATGATGTCTCTTTTCACATCTTCCCTGTGATTTTGTGCCATAAGAGTGATTGTTTTTTGTTTATTATGGTGGCTAAATGAGCCTGTTTATCCTGCCTACAGTTCTGAGCATGCTCAGTGAGGACGACCCAATGAGAGTGTGTGTACAGTATGCGTGTTGCTATCCCACACCTCTGCTTCTGTGTCTCTCATCCTAACAGGACCTCAGCCACACCGTGTCAGGAAAACATTAAAGGAAGCAGGCAGCCTTAGAGGCAAGCCATCTTATATCTTACATCTTACACATATGAGTGCTGATAACATAGTGGCCAACAAATTTGAAGTAGTTATTTAAATTAATAAACCAAGGTCATTGTAAGGTATTAAAAATGTGACTAGAAAAATTTCACTGTAAATTTCATTTAGTCATCCTGAATGGCATCTTCAAGCAGCATTTTTAAGGGAACCACTTTTCAGTGTCAAGGTGAATGTTTTGACGATCTTTAAAGGTGATGTGTGTAATTTTTGTTTACCTTAAACTCATTTAGACTCCTATAGACACCTTTCCCAATTTAATTTGTAAAAATATCTTTGAATTGTTTACTGTCACTCACCTTTTTGAGACTTAAATGGCTGTAATTCATGAATATTTTGGAATACAGACCTAAGGTTGGTCTCTTTGCAAAGAAAATACTCAGATTACTGCATAAAAATGAAAGTGTAAAAAAGTTATAGAAGTTTAAGTTTATTGTAAAAGCAAATGTATAGAACTAAGCCATTTTTATTTTATACAAGATATATATTTTACAAAATAATTTGGACTCTAAAATTGCTGGAACATCAAAGCCATATGTGACCACAAAACCAGTCATAAGGGTCAATTTTTTGAACTTGAGATTTATACATCATCTTAAAAGCTGAATAAATAAGCTTTTCATTGATGTATGGTTTGTTAGGATAGGACAATATTTGGCCGAGATTCAACTATTTGAATATCTGGAATCTGAAGGGTTGAAAAAAAAGAAAAATCGCCTTTAAAGTTGAATTTTAAAGTTGTCCAAATGAAGTCCTTAGCAATGCATATCCACTCAAAAAATACATTTTTGATATATTTACGGTAGGAAATTTACAAAATATCTTCATGGAACATGATCTTTACTTAATATCCTAATGATTTTGGCATAAAAGAAAAATCGATAATTTTGACCCATACAATGTATTGTTGGCTATTGCTACAAATATACCCGTGCGACTTACGACTGGTTTTGTGGTCCAGGGTCAGATATGTCTAACCAAGCTGTGTTCCAAAGCCTGCTAAAGTACCGTTTCTATGATAACACAATGTCCAATTTCAAAATGGTTTAATTTTGAGAGTTTAAGCTGTCGAATGTCGAATGATGATTACTAAAATATGTGATAGGGAAAAAAAGGCAAAAAAGGTGCATCAAGTATATATAGAAATCACCCACAGAAATCGCACACTTCACCTTTAATTAAGAAAATGTTAGTAAATTATTATAATAAAAATATATAATAAATATTAGCTTTTACAATTTGAATCTTGTGCTAATTAACAAAATGAAATATGGTTATGCAAGTCATTATCAACCTAATAGGCTTTTAGATTTACAACATTTTGCAACTAAAACAGCTTTACTGCCCATCTAATGTACCTTTACAAGCTGACTTTAACACATGCTTGAGAATTTTATTAATGCTACAGAACAGATTATAGTAGTTGACCACAAGAATATTTTATAATCATATACTAATTTATTCTAACAGGAGTAGTGAACATCAGGGTGTTTAGAGGCTATAATAGAGGTCTGAGGAGTCTGAAGTATGTGCATGCTGTCACGTC
Source organism: Mylopharyngodon piceus (assembly GCA_039654765.1). NCBI lineage: Eukaryota > Metazoa > Chordata > Actinopteri > Cypriniformes > Xenocyprididae > Mylopharyngodon > Mylopharyngodon piceus. The sequence continues at coordinate 7,326,776 of CM077456.1, read as the reverse complement.
ACCCTTGCATAATGGCTTCTGGTAAAATGGCTTTGACTCAGGTCATGCTGTTCGCCTGCTGATAACTACAGACAGACAGGCACTACATGATGATGTGTGAAATATGATGAGTATTCCTGTCGATGGGCAATGGAAAGCAGGAAAACCCAAAAGTTACCCAAAATGGAAACAAGTTTTACTGACTTGGCAATGGCATTTATATTTGTAGGTCTTTTTTCTGACATGTGGGTGTTAAATCCTTTTCAATGCTGAATTTGAAATCATCAGATCTCGTCTTGTTATTGAAGATGTCATTCAGGGTCAAAAGTACACTGATTATCTGAAAACAAGATCAGCATACAGTACATGGCCAAAAGTATGTGAACACCTGCTTCTAATGAACTGGTTTGGCTATTGCAGATACATCATTATTGAAAACAGCATACAGTCAAGCGAAAATATTTTATCTAAAAAGACACTCTTATACTGTGTAAGAAAAATTATAGCATGGTGTATTAAAGGTAACATCTTGTCTCCGAAATTAAATAATTGCCTTTTATACTGTCATTAAAAACAATGTGACAATATAAACAATATGACGACACATAAATGGCAAATGTTTAATTTTGAAAACAAGTGTGTATTATATATATATATATATATATATATATATATATATAAAAATACACACTTGTTTTCAAAATTAAACATTTTTATATATATATATATAAAAATACACACTTGTTTTCAAAATTAAACATTTGCCATTTATGTGTCATATTGTTTATATTGTCACATTGTTTTTATATATATATATATATAAAAACATTATATATATATATATATATATATATATATATATATATATATATATATATATATATAGGTCATTGACGAATAAAGTGTAAAAAAAAAAAACATAATGGAGACATAATTAATTTTGAAGATTTATTGAGTTAACAATGAGATGATGTGGTTTTTATAATTAATAAACACTGCTTTTGTCATTTTTTACAAGATGGACAAAATTTGTCACCAAAAAAGTCATTCGGTTTAAACAAAATTTCGGTTTTACTGAATGACACTTTTGGTTATACCGAATGATGATATTTTCAAACAATGCTAATCTGATATCTATCTAGCTAGTTAGCTTGCTATCTAGCTGGCAAAAGGACAATCAAACATTTTATATTTAGTACAAGTTTTTAAAATATTACAACATTTTCCATGTTTTATAGCGGTTGTACCAAATGACCTGATGTTTCGGGACGTGCGTATGAGCAAGTGAAAACATGAATTTTTCAAATAGTTAAGAAAGAGTTAGTTACTTTGCGTCGCGACCATGTGGTCCTGTGCAGGTGTCTGAATGTCTTCACATCCTGTCACATGATATTGACCGTATGACTTGATCCAAAATAGTCCCTTTATTTTGGTTACTCCGAATGACTTCAATGAAATTCATTTTTTTCCGAACATTCTTTCTCATAACAAAGCAACGACTTCTACACATAATTTTAATACCATTTTGCACTATGTTGATATATGTTATAAAATTATGCCAGAATAAAAAAATATATATACTTTTATTACATTTTAAGATATTTTAATCACAAATGAAATGGCTGTATTGGCCTTTGGACGGTTAAACCGAATGACCTTTTGACACTTCAAAATCTTTAAAATACCTTTATATGTAGCAAAATATAATTAAAACCTTTTGGATTCAATAAAAGAGATCTAGTTGTACTACCTTACATACTTTGGATATCATATCTTTGTTTTTTAGTATTATTAAGGCCTTTGGACAGAAAATTGACCCGTCACGTCATTGACTCATATACTGATAGCTGATACTGATATTTTCACAAAAAAACATATGTAGACTGGTTTACTGTTAAAAAATGACTGTCAATAATATATAAAATATAAAAAAAACTCATGATTTCTAGTCTATAGTAAGCAGAATGAAAAAGTATATTCAACCAACAGCAAGTGCACAAACTCCCTAACTAAACATCCATTATTGATATATAATGATGTGGTGTTCAAGTGTTCAAATACTTTCGGCCATATATATATATACACTTTGTGGTGCTTTTGAGCTGGATTTCACACAGATAAAGATTTTTGAGCTGGTTTTGTAGAGCACTGACAAACAGACTGATGGTTTAGAGGTTTTTGCTGTTGTTATTAGAGCTGGTTAAATGGCTGTAAGTGAATGTATGTTTGTTGAGTATGGAAATGTGTCTCAAGATGTCTAAAACGTGCTCTTAGGGGGTATTCACCACATCAGCCCTGATCCCATGAAGACGGTGAGCGAAGCAATGGATGACTCTACCGATTGGATAACGTCAATCTTGACTTTTATGACTAATTTGGTAGCACCAGAAGAAGAGGAGGATGAAGGTATACCAACTCGTTGTGGCCTTCATTTCACAATAGCAGCACGATTACACAATAAAGTGTTTACTGTAATAACAGCATCTCAGAAACCACAGACTAACCCACAGCGGTTTGATCTGACGAGCCATGTGTACTAATAGTTCTTATTAGAAATATGAGCTGGCTTTTATGGTCACATTTTCCCCCTTCTGCAGAATAAACCTGGTTTAAATGGTTTCCCAAAGGGATTGAAGAATATCATGGATCATATTTGTGCAAATATTTTATTTCAAGCAATCTATATTCTGACATAACATTACAAGATCTGCTAAGTGGTGTGTGTCACAACCTGAAATATTAAAAGATGGGTCACTATTTTACAGCTTTACACTACAAAGAAGAGTTTTGAGAAAGAGGACGAGGAATTTCTACCAGGAACTATCGACCCAAACTCTGTGTGCCATGTGTGATTCTACAAAATAACAATAAAAATCAAACAAAACAGTATCACATCTCTGTCATTAATCTCTCACATCAAATCTTCTTGGTTTCTTTTGATAATAATCTCAATAGTTATTCAGTTTTTGATTCACAAATCCTCATACATATTATACTCAGTAATATTTATCCAAGGCAACTTACAAATGAGAATACATGCATAAACAATTGATCGAAAGGGGACAATACAAGTAATGCTACTGGGTCATTCCTTGTCAACTCAACCAGAGGTCCCCGTCTCAATTTTTTTATTTTGTTAAAAAAAAAAAAAAAATCCTGTAGAAAGACAAACATAAATAGTGATGAAAGCCAAAAAATTAAATGTCACAGATGACTATTTACTGAGTAATCCACTATTTTGTAAAGGGGGGTCAAAATGACAATTTTTACCTGAGATTTGGAGCCAATTTACAGGGGGGTTAAAATGACTTTAGAAAGATGGCAGCATCATTATTTTATTTTTACACAGAGATTAGAAGGACTAGCAATCTTTGTTTCATTATATGCCAACAGTGACAGTTAAAAAAATGGCAAAAAGCACTTATTGTGTTTTTTGCGTCAAGTTTGAATGCCTGTAACTCAATAAGTATTAAATATATCTTAATATCTTTTCAGATTCTGGTTCTTAAATAACTTTCCTTTTGTTATCTTCATTTTAAAGGCCCTATATAGTTCAATCCCAGAGATATGGAGATCTTAATGTGGCTCCATGAGTAAATTGGTGAATTGTACACATTTTCAGTGGTCAAAAACCAAATGTTATCTTTTATCCAAGGCAACTTACAAATGAGAATACATGCATAAACAATTGATCGAAAGGGGACAATACAAGTAATGCTACTGGGTCATTCCTTGTCAACTCAACCAGAGGTCCCCGTCTCAATTTTTTTATTTTGTTAAAAAAAAAAAAAAAATTCCTGTAGAAAGACAAACATAAATAGTGTTTTTAAAACTCTTTAAAAATTTTTTTTAAAGAGGAATATCTGAAGAACAAATAATGTTGAAATTAGAAATGTATCTCGTTTTTTTCCATCAACTCATTTGCATAGAACATACCTGTCTGAATGCCATAAATGTTTCTTTTCCAAAGTTTGCATGTCTGTAACTCAAGACGTATTAAACATATCTTAATATCCTTCTAGATTCTCATTCTTAATAAACTTTACTTTTGAAATCTTCATTTTCAAGGTACTATATAGTTTAGTCTCATAGATATGGGGATCTCAAAGGAGCTCCATGTTCAAATTGTTGAATTTTACCCATTTTCAGTGATCGAAAACTAAATGTGGTTCACTATGCACACAGCTGATACCTATTGCATTTGAAGAGGAATGTCTGAAGAACAAATAGGCCTAACACTGAAACTAGAAATGTATCTTGTTTACCTCTATCAAAACAATTGAATACAACACACCTCTCTGAGTGCCAAAAAAACAAACATTTTTCCGAAGTTTATGTCTTTAATTCAAGAAGTGTTAAAGATATCTTAATGTCATTTTAGATTCTTGATCTTATGAAACTTTTCTTTTGGAATCATTTTTAAGGCCCTATATGGTTCAATCTCATAGATATTGGGATGGCAATGTGGTAACGTGTAGTTACAATACTGCATATTTGAACTCTTGGTAGCTTCAGAAGCTGTTAAAATGAATAAATTCACATCTTCCAAATATCCCTAAAACTGATTCTTATAAATACACTTTTGAGAGCAAGTTAATGTGCCTCAACTTAACCCTTTTTCAGTGGATTTTTGGCACTCAGAGAGTTATGTTTTATGCAATTCTTTTGAAAGAGGGAAACAATATACATTTCTAGTTTAAACATTATTTATTCTTCAGACATTCCTCTTTAAATGCAATAAGTATCAGCTGTGTGCAAAGTGAACCACATTTGGTTTCCGATCACTGAAAATGGGTAAAAGTCAACAATTTGAACATGGAGCTGCTTTGAGATGTCCATATCTATAGGACTGAACTTCAGGGCCTTGAAAATAAAGATTTCAAAAGGAAAGTTAATAAAGACTGAGAATCTAGAAGGATATTAAGATATCTTGAAAACTTTTAGAGTTACAGGCATGCAAACTTTGGAAAATGAATATTTATGGCACTCAGACAGGTATGTTCTATGCAACTGAGCTGATAGAAAAAAATGAGATACATTTCTAGTTTTAACATTAGCCTATTTGTTCTTCAGATATTTCTCTTTAAAAGAAAAAAGTATCAGCTGTATGCAAAGTGACCCACATTTGGTTTTTGACCACTGAAAATGTGTATTTACCAATTTACTCATTGAGCCGTATCTAACATCTCTCTAGGATTGAACCATATAGGGCATTTAAAATGAAGATACCAAAAGTTAGTTAATAAGAACCAGAACCTAAAAGGATATTAAGATATCTTTAATACTTTAATTACAGGCATGCAAACTTGAGGCAAAAAAAAAACAAAACAAGAAGTGCTTTTTGCCACTGTCACCGTTGGCATATAATGAAACAAAGATTGCTAAAGTCAACAGATTTTACTAATTGATCTACTAATCTCTGTTTAAAAATAAAATAATGATGCTGCCATCTTTCTAAAGTCATTTTTACCCCCCTGTAATTTGGCTCCAAATCTCAGATGAAAATTGTCATTTTGACCCCCCTCTACAAAACTGTGGATTACTCAGTAAATATAGACTGTGACAGTTAATATTTTGGCTTTCATCACTATTTATGTTTGTCTTTCTACAGAAAAAATATTAACAAAATCAAAAATTTGAGCCGGGGAATTTTTTACAAAATTTGGTTGATTTGACATGGAATGACCCTACTGTACAGAATTTATTTTGAGTACTAGAAGAGGATAGAAAATATAATATAATATAATATAATATAATATAATAACTATATGTTTGGCTAGAGATGTTTTTTGCTTGAAAATGAGGAAAACTAATTCAATATAAATTCTAGGAAAACAAATCTAAATGTCCTGCAATTCTTTTACTTCTCAAGTATGTGATTAAGAAAATTATGTTTGCAGTTTAGTGCAAGAGAACAGATGATGCACTATTTGTGATATCACTATAGGAGAACAATGAATCTCAGAAAAAAAGAGGCCTACTTAAGATGCAAAACAACTTAATCTCCCCTCTTTAATTTTGGAAACTAATGGTCATTGTGGTCTCATTGAGGGCAACTCATATGGCCCTGTCTTTAACCACAGATGCACTTAGAAAGGTCAGAAGAAATGTTTATTAGCTGCTCTATCTCCTCTCCTTTTTATCCTGATTTTGTATCAAGTTTAGGTTAGTAGAGATCATTTTCAATTGACTTCCATGACCTTGAAAATTTATCACATCTGTAACCAGACTATTCAACCAGTGATGGTAGGATAGCAAACAAAGCTGCCATTACAACTGACAATTTTATTATAGGCAAATATAAGCCTATTTGCTTTAATCTTCAGTTAAAATCTCCAAAGATAAATAAGGCCTATGGAGATTAAATAAGGCCTATGAAGTAATGAATCTACATTTTAATGACATTTACTTTCTGGTTAATTATCAGTGACCACGGATCTGTAATCAATTAAGAAATCCCCCCCAACACCAGAAGACTCATTATAAAAGAGTTTTAAGATCTACATAATTTACATTAGTAGTATTAGCACTGAGCTGAGCACAAACATTTGAAACCATCTAGTTGAAATACAGCAGAAATAAATGTTTATAGAGCTGTCAGAAAACAAATGAAGTACATATGCAAAATGAACACTTTTAGAAACATTCATAAAGAGAGCTCAAAACAAAAAGAGGCACAAAAGTGACATTGAATGCCAAGATTGTTGAACCAATAACACGCTTGGCTACAATTCTTCATAACTCACCTTGAGGTGCTCTGAATACATGCATGTGGACTGACTGCCACATTGCTTAAATACCTCCAGTTATCAATGAATGTTTTCAGATTAATAGTAACATAACATACCAACAGAATCTCAGCAAAACATTCTTATATATATATATATATATATATACACAGGGACTGAATTCAGGTTGATTGGGACACTTTTTCCAAGTCATCTCAATGGCAAAAAGTGTCCCAATGTGGCAGTCAGTCCACATGCGTGTATAACGCACCTCAGGGTGAGTTATGAAGAATCTTAGCCAAGCGTGTTATTGGTTCAACAATCTTGGCATTCAATGTCACTTTTGTGCCTCTTTTTGTTTTGAGCTCTCTTCACTGGTAATGCATTCTGGGGCAAAAATTAGGCGCATATATGCATTACCAGTGACGTTTCATCGTTTCGTTAGGGTCAGACAGCAGCGTGTACTGTCTTTACCTGCTGTACAGACAAGCAGCATGTGCAGGTGTTGAACTTCATAAAATCCTAGTTGCATCGCTAACAAACGATAGAATATATTTTCAGTAAAATAGAAAAAGAGTCTATGCACTCATTTAGGCCTAACTGTTGATTTTTTTTTTTTTTTTTTGATACATTCAAGTTTACTTCCCGTCTTTCTTAATCAGCATCCCGTTGGGTGTGGTCGCTCCAATTCAAGTTTTAATTCATGAATTAAAGGGAGATAATTCTTAAAAGTAGAATTTTGCTCAAATCTGATATATAATGTCCCTTTATTGGGTCAGTTTGGATAGTGCACAACCCTTAATAATATGACTGGAAATTGTGATTCCATTTCAATTCAATAGTAAGCTTCCCCTTTTTTATTTTAGATTTATTTATAATTTTTATGATACATATAGTGTGGGAAAAGAAAAAAATAAAGGAAAAAAATAACAATTCAAACAGATGGGAGGTAATGATGAAAAAATGAGTCCTATATTAAATTTTTCGCTTATTTTTGGAGCTTTGGTGTGCCGACTATTTCTGCTTTTTATTTTATTTTTTTGGTCGAGCACCCATCTTTGAGCATATTTTTGATGGTGATGTATGTGCTTTTGTCCTGATTTTGCTGAGGTAATGATGAAAATAAATAAATAAATAAATAAATAAATAGGCCTACTCAATAATACATGGAGGTAAAGCATTGAAGTGTACAAATATAAATAAAAAGTACAAACACAATTCTATACATACCGGTGCCTGGATGATGATGATGATGATGATGATGCAAGTGTAATTTTCTATGCCTAGGATGGGAAAAGCAAATTGAGATTATTGAATAGGAAACTGGGAAAAAAAAAAAAAAAAAGTTTAGAGCTATTAAATATCCTACATGGTGAATACATTTTTATTGTGAGATACAGTTGTGCTCAAAAGTTTACATACCCCTTGCAGAATCTGCAAAATGTTAATTATTTTGACAAAATAAGAGGGATCATGCAAAATGTGTTATTTTTTACTTAGTACTGTCCTGAATAAGATATTTTGCATAAGAGATGTTTACATATAGTCAAAAAATAGCTGAATTTATAAAAATGACCCGTTCAAAAATTTACATACCCTTGATTCTTAATACTGTGTGTGGTTACCTGGATGATCCATGACTGTTTTTATGTTTTGAGATGGTTGTTCTTGAGTCCATTGTTTGTCCTGAACAGTTAAACTGCCCAACATTCTTCAGAAAAATCCTCCAGGTCCTGCAAATTCTTCAGTTTTCCAGCATCTTTTGCATATTTGAACCCTTTCCAGCAGTGACTGTATGATTTTGAGATCCATCTTTTCACACTGAGGACGACTGAGGGACTCAGACAAAACTATTACAAAAGCTGCAAACATTCACTGATGCTCCAGAAGAAAACATGATGCATTAAGAACCAGGGGATGAAAACTTTTGAACAAGATGAAGATGTCCAAATTTGTCTTATTTTGTTTAAATATCTAATTTTTTCATTTAGTACTGCCCATCGGAAGCTACAGAAGATACTCACATGTTTCCCGGAAAACAAATTAAGTAAAATTTATCTTGATCTTCAAATTCAAAAAGTTTTCAACCCCCGGGTCTTAATGCATCGCATTTCCTTCTGGAGCATCAGTGAATGTTTGCAGCTTTTGTAATAGTTGTGTTTGAGTCCCTCAGTTGTCCTCAGTGTGAAAAGATGGATCTCAGAATCATACAGTCACTGCTGGAAAGGGTTCACATATGCAAAAGATGCTGGAAAACTGAAGAATTTGCAGGATCTGGAGGATTTTTCTGAAGAACGTTGGTCAGTTTAACTGTTCAGGACAAACAAGAGACTCATGAACAACCATCTCAAAACATAAAAACAGTCGTGGATCATCCAGGTAATCACACACAGTATTAAGAATCAAGGGTATGTAAATTTTTGAACTGGTCATTTTTATAAATTCAGCTATTTTTTGACTATATGTAAACATCTTTTATGCAAAATATCTTATTCAGGACAGTACTAAATAAAAAAAAAAATAAATAAATCACACATTTTGCATGATCCCTCTTATTTTGTTAAAATAATTAACATTTTGCAGATTCTGCAAGGGGTATGTAAACTTTTGAGCACAACTGTACACCCTGTTTATTGAATTCCAAACAAATAATTGCCATTTTATCATACTGAATTACCCTATAATGTTTTTGAAAAATGTTACAGCCAGGGATTAAAAAAAATAAAATGTTTAATGTAAAAATTTTAGTAGAAAAATAGCAGAACAAATTGTTTCCTTTAGCAACTGACTCCACGGCTTGAATTGAATTGTTCACAGCAAGCAAGAATTTGAATTAGAAAGACAAGACTAAATTGCTAGACTAAATTGCAATTCAACAGGTGATGCATTCTGGGAAATAAGTGTTCTTCCACCTTATAAATGTTTATTTATTAAATATAGTGAAATATATAAACTACATGCACATTTTATATGTGGCATTTCAATCGTGAATTTTGTACAATCTTATTTACCATATTTGAAAGTACTGTAAATATACAGTAATGGGAATTTATGAAAATAATATATCAAAAACACTTTCATAATCATTACTAGAAAAGAGAAATGTAATTTCAGTCATGAAAAATATTACTCAACTCTCTATACAAAATCACCAACATGCTCTGCTCTTCATTTGAGCACCAATGGATGTATTTACGGATCACACTAGAGGAAAACAGGCTCGCCAGATCAAATCGCTCGGCAGACAAACAAGCTGATTAATTAATCATTCTAATTGCACACATGTAAATGCATCACCAGGCATAAAGGTGGCTTCACATGCCGAATAATTTAGATTCAAGCCTGTTGATCGCATGCAAATGAAATGTGTAAAAAAGTGTGAAATACAAAGATTGTACGAAAACACTTCTGTGTATGGGTGTGTGTGTGTATTGATGTTGGCATGCCCTTTTTTATAAAAGATCTTAGAGGCCAGGAATAAAGTGCTGTGGATCGCAGACAAGCCTTTTCCCCTCTCTGATCCACATTTATAATTTATTCAACCCTCATCAATGTTTCAAAAGATCTATTTTGTAGGTGCTTCTCTAACACTGTCTTCTGTATTCCTTCCTCCTCTACCAATTTAGGTGAGCGTCATTTTGTGAAGAAAAAAGGTTAGTATCAGACTCTGTGCTCCTTCACTTTGATCATGCACTCAAATAAGAGACACATCATTTTAAAGGTGCACTAAAAATTAAATTAAAAATATTTTACACATAAAGAAATGAATAGTGTTTACTTACATGAGACAAAGAATCCAGTCATATCTGTTAGGGTAGGATATAGAGTAACAAAGGCCTTTGCACATCTTAAACACGGCCACTACTTGAGATTTTCCCCTCTTGCCTGACCTTGTGAGCTGTATGTTCTTCTTCATGGTTTTCTGAAGCATTTATCCTCCATTTAAAGTGGACTACAACAGCACTTCTAGGGTGTCAAGTGGCACAAATAATGATATTCAGACAGACGTTTTGAAAATTGATACATTACTGCTGAACTACATAAATATGCAAATCTCCTCTCAAAACGCTTCTCACATTAGGTCTGTGGGACTTTCAGCTGTTAATTGAGGAAGTATTAGGGGCAATATTTGAAGAGCAATCATTAGTTGCCTCGAAGGGGGAATATTTTGTCAGGTTGTTAAAAAAGTTTTGGAGTACCGTATTCAAATTAAAGGCTCACAAAATGTAGCAGGCTACAAATTGGGTTCTCACAAAGCAGTGTACATTGTCATTGATGATATTAAATATTGTTCACTCAAAAATTAAAATTCTGTCATCGTTAACTCGCCCTCACGTTGTTCCAAATCCTTATGGGTTTTCATTCTTCTGTCGAACACAAAAGAAGAGGTTTGACACCACTCTTTTCCATTCAGTGCAAAGTGAACGGTGACCAGGGGCAAGCTTCAAAAATGATAAAAAAGGCACTAAAAAGCATGTAAGCACTGGACTGAAATTGTGCTATTTACTAATGTTACAGCCTTTAATGTGGCCAATTTCAATATGCACATAATGAAATCACACAGATGTGAGAGGTGGAGAGGAAGATATGACTATATACACTTTTATGATACTTTTATGGTGCTTTTTTGTTATTTTTTGAGCTTGACAGCCTGTGGTCACCATTAACTTTCATTAAAATGAACATTCTGCCCTACATCTCCATTTGTGATTTACAGAACAAAAGAAAATCATAGGGATATGGAATGACATCATGGTGCGTAAATGATTTTTGGGTAAACTATCCCTTTAAAGGGTTAGTTCACCCAAAAATGAAAATTCTGTCAATAATTACTCACCCTCATGTCGTTCCACCCCCGTAAGACCTTCATTCATCTTCGGAACACAAATTAAGATAAGTTTCATAAAATCCAATGGCTCAGTGAGGCCTGCATTGCCAGCAAGACAATTAACACGTTCAATGCCCAGAAAGCTGCTAAAGACATATTTAAAACATTTTATGTGACTACAGTGGTTCAACCTTAATGTTACGAAGCAACGAGAATACTTACGTGCACCAAAAAAACAAAATAACGACTTTATTCAACAATATCTAGTGATGGGTGATTTCAAAACACTGCTTCATGAAGCTTCGAAGATTTACGAATCTTTTATTTCGAATCAGTGGTTCAGAGCGTGTATCCAACTGCCAAAGTCACATGATTTCAGTAAACAAGGGTTCCTTATATCATAAGTGTTTCGAAATTTCAATGGTTCACCACTGGGGGGCGTGACTTTGGCAGTTTGATACACGCTCCGAACCACTGATTCAAAACAAAAGATTCGTTAAGCTTCGAAGCTTCATGAAGCAGTGTTTTGAAATCGACCATCACTTGATATTGTTGAATAAAGTCGTTTTTTGGGGGGGGGGGTTTTGTGCACAAAAAGTATTCTCGTCGCTTCATAACATTAAGGTTGAACCACTGTAGTCACATGATCTGTTTTAAATACATCATTAGTAGCTTTGAAAGTGTTTATTGTCTTGCTGGCAATGCAGGCCTCACTGAGCCATCGTATTTTATGAAAAGTATCTTAATTTGTGTTCCGAAGATGAATGAAGGTCTTACGGGGGTGGAACGACATGAGGGTGAGTAATTAATGACTGAATTTTCATTTTTGGGTGAACTAACCCTTTAACTACTGTTAGTATCATGTTTTAAAGTATGCTCCAAAATGGCATGATGAAGAAGAAGCAGCTGACAAGGGGGCCTGAGATAGACTTAGTCTTATTTTTCACCACCGTGCTGCATAAACAACTTCATTTTGTACCATGCATTAAACCTCACATTAACTAACTTAATCACAGTTGTTCTTATGTGCCGTGTCTCTCTCCTCTAGGAGAATTCTTGCCACCGAGAAAAAAAGGTTTGTGTCTTGAAGAGCGCTTGATGAGATTGCATTCATTAGAGAATACATAAACCATCAGCATAACAGATAACAGTTTGCTTGAGTCTGTAATTAACACATTTATATTACAGTTGCATTAGGAGGGCAAGCATTAGAGTATTTTATGGAGAATGGGCATTATGCTGTCATTGATTGCGTTTGGAGCCATGCATTCATAATTATTTTCCTTTGTTTTCACACACCCTAATTATGCTCCCCATGCTAATCAGTGTTCCATAAAGCTGCATGTATTTGTCCATTAACATCTTCATGAAATGATCATTAAGCTGTCTCTAAATGGTGAAGCTATTGCAGAAAGCATCTAAACACCATTATCAGTTTCAGCTAATACAAATGTTTGTGAATAAAAATAGTTCCACATATGTGTAATAAAAGTCTGTATTTGATTATATGGGCAACACATTTGCTGTTATTTGTCATTTTAACACTTAAGGGAACTCTGCAAGCCTCATAAATTGGTGTGCCCCTGTTTTGCTTTAAAGGTACAGTCCATAATTGTTGACACAGGGACACCTAAGAGACCAGGAAATTAGCTGTGTGCTCCTTTGACATATAGGCAGTGTCACTGGAAGAGTATTATAAACCATAATTATTGTTCTTAAGATAATCCTATATGCCCCATAGTGGCGCAGTAATTTCAGACACTGTAAACTGCCCTTTTACAATGATTTTTTATTGTACACTGTTCAAAGTACCTTTTAAAGAGCCCACGATATGGGTTAATGAATGCTTCCTGTTTTTATTATTTTTTAAATTAGGGTGGGACACACTTTTAAAAACCAATAGAGTGCTGCAGGGATGATGTATTTTTATAGGCCAAAACCTGGAAACAAGTTTTATTATTTTAGCACTACAAAGTAGTTTGTGTGTGTGTGTTAACACAAGCTTGAGATATTTTCAGTGTTTATTATGTATGATTATCCATGCACATCTTTTTATTTATCCATGTGCCCTAGTAATCTGTAAAACGAAAACATTAGCTCCCTCTTTCAACAACATCTATTCTTTAATGATGTCTTCACGATGCAGAGCGGGACAATAAAACCTCCCTTTCCGCAACCTGTCACTCACACAAAAAAACGACAACGATCCAATGATCCAACTGATCACTGATCAAGAAAATCAAGTCCCGCCTTACTTTTTTTCTTGTTCAAAAAGCCGTTTCACTTGGTTATACATCACCTTTGGGAAGAAATGACGTCACAATATCTGTTTCATGGCAACTTTAATGGACTTTGACTAATGATGCGGTCACATTAGCAAAATTTTGGGGAAATTTTTTGGGCAAAAAAGGTCCATTGCTTCAAACGAAACAGCTTTCTTGGTTTGAGACCAACTTGAAACCCTTATGAAATCTGCATGGGAAAATCTTTCACGCTTGTGTGGATTCCTTTTGAAATTCCTTGTTTTTGCTGCAAAAAGTTCCCAAAGAACAGTAAATGCGACCAAACCTTAAAAGCCTCTAAAGTTTTGCCAATTTGTTATTCTGCCAATATAGTGTATCATCAAGAGGTCTCATCAAGCTATGAGCAATGTGCAGAGCTCCTTTGTGCATCAGCATTTGCACTTTTTTTAAAAAAAGACGCAAGGAACCTATTTGTTTGCATGTCTCTAATAGCATACTACTAAAGGGATGCTGTCACAGTAAAATACATTATATGCATCATATGTCTGATTATATGTTATGCACTGGATTGTGTATGTCTAGCCAAATTTTATTTTGAATCTGTCACAGCCTGTGGGGCTGCACTTTTGGTTTGGATCCCACACACTCTACAGCTTCACTGACATTTCTGACAACCTAATGATATAGTTGCAGAGATACGGGCCAAGGAGATCTTAGCAGAGGAAGGGGAGTACGATGAGGAAGAGGAGGAAGAGGAGGAGGAAGATGAGATACTTGCTGATGAAGAAGAGGAGGAGGAGGAGGAAGAAGAAGAGGAAGAAGAAGATGAGGAGGAGGAAGAAGAATCTGCTGAAGAGGAAGATGAAGAGGAGGAAGCAGCAGAGGAGGCTGTGGATGAGGAGGGAAAAGAAGAGGAGGCTGAAGAAAAGGAGAAAGAGGAAGCTGCTGCTGAGGAGGAAGAGGAAGATGAAGAGGAGGAAGCAACAGCAGGGGAGGCTGTGGAGGAGGAGGAGGGAAAAGAAGAGGAGGTTGAAGAAAAGGAGAAAGAGAAAGCTGATGCTGATGCTGAGGAGGAAGAAGAACATGAAGAGGAAGCTGCTGCTTCTGCTGCTCCTGAAAAGGAAGATGCTTCCATCCCTTCCAAACCTGATGAGGAGAAAGAAGCTGCAGAACTTGTCACTTCTAAAGATGATGATGAAGACAAAACTGATGCAGATGAAAAGGCTCCTACTACACCACTAGATGATCAGGACGATGAATCAATCAAAGCAGAAGAGGAGGATGAAGATGACACCAAAGATGATCTAATATCTGATGCAGAAATCCTCCCACCTTTGTCCACAGAAGAGCATGATGATGATGTTGAAGATGTAGCTGATGATTCCTCCTCTAAAGATGTCAAAGAAGCAGAAGAACCAGCCCTTACATTGGCTCCTACTACAGACGATGACATTACTGATGATGACCAAAAAGATGACCAAAGTGAGGAGAAAGATGATGACGATGACGTCCAAGAGGCTGATATTGCCATTGTGCTTGGTATTGTAGCAGATGCTGGTGCTACAGTCACTGATGTTGAAGCTCAAGAACTTGGTGAGGAACCTATACTTAAAGTGGATGGTGATACAGAGATATTAACACCTGTAGAGGAGAGTGCTGCTAAAGCTGATGACGCAGTAGCTAATATAGCTGACTCACAAGATGGCTTAAGCGCTACTGATATCCCATCTGATGACCATGATGATAAGATAGCTAAAGAACTAGCTGACGATCAAGGTGAGGGTGTAGAAGACAGTCTTAAAGATGAGACTGACTCAGAAAAAGATATAACAAGTGAAGGTGAGGGTGTTACTGAGGAGCCTGAGCTAGCTGATAATGTTGCAGATAAGGAGGAGCAGGAGGAAGAGGGAAAAGAGGAGGGAGAGGAACAGATAAGTGGTGATGATGATGATGATGATGATGATGATGATGATATTATAGTAACAGCACCTGTAGTTAGTTCCGAACCAGGTGGAGAGGAGACAACAGTGGTGGCTGATGAAGATGATGGCTCTTCACCTGAGAAAGGTACCAAAATTATTTTAGTTATTGACTCCAAAGGGCTTGTTTGTTTTTCAAAAATGTGTTCAGGGCAAAATGACAGATAATCTTGCAGCCAGTGATTTTAGGGATGGAAACCGAGATTTAAAAAAAATAACGTGTTGTTCCGCAGTTTCCACACATACATTCGAATGCAGTTGGAACACCATATTAAAACACTCTGACAGAGTTTTCCTGAACTTTTTCACTGTCGCTGCAGCATCGTTACTGAATCTACACTGCAAAACAAACAGTGTGACCAATATTTCGATTCCCAAATGAATCACTCTGAGCTGGTTCTTGTTAGTGAATCAAAACCAGAGTGCCACAAATTGTAGTGCGATTCCCGAATGAATCTTTTTTTGTGTGTCATTTCTTTTTAGTCAGTCAAAAACATCCAGCACAACCAGTGTAGTCTGATTCCTGAACAAGTGAATCTCTTTTTAGTGACTTTATTTAGTACTTTTTTGTCATTAGTATTTTATAAAAATAATGAATGGAATTTGTTAAAGGTATAGTTCACCCAAAAATGAAAATTTTGTCATCATTTACTCACCCTCAAGTTGTTCCAAACCTGTATGAGTTTTTTTCTTCTGTTGAACACAAAAGAAGATATTTTAAAGAATGTTGGTAACCAGACATTTACGGTAGCCATTGACTTCCATAGTAGGAAAAAAAATACTATGGAAGTTAAAGGGATAGTTCACCCAAAAATGAAAATTTGATGTTTATCTGCTTACCCCCAGGGCATCCAAGATGTAGGTGACTTTGTTTCTTCAGTAGAACACAAATGATGATTTTTAACTCCAACCGTTGCGGTCTGTCAGTCGTATAATGCTTGTCAATGGGAACTCCATCTATTCTCCATCTTTTAATTATATCATTTGGCAATAACATTGCATTTCTTTTTTTCTAAATATTTATTCTTTACAAGTGCTAAATGGTGGAACCGTTAAGGAACAATAATCATTCATTAACAAAAATTCTCAAGAATTCTTTATGATTCCCATCTCTAATTGTAATATCAGTCTAATTTAAAGTCCCCCTGTGGTGAAAATCAAGTTTTTAATGTTGTTTATATGTCTATGTGGTGTTTTTAATATGCTTTAAGAAATGGTTGTGCAGCATTAGCAACACAATTAGCTGTTTAATAACGTAGTCAAGCAAAAGGCTAATCACATTAATTACCATTATGTGTCCGACGTTGTAAAGAGTGATACCATTGTGCAGCGTTTACCTCAGTAAAGTTGACCGAGTGGATTTCTGAGCTCGTGCGAGTGAAGGCGGGGCTAATTATCATATTTATGGATCCGTGTATATTAAATGAAGCAAGGGGGAGAGTTACATTCAAGCTGTTTTAAGGCATTAAGAATTTTTTTCACATGAAAAAAATGTTTAAATGTGTCATTTTGGTGATCAAAGATGAGTTTTAAGGGATAAAATTATTGACTACAGGGGGACTTTAATTTAAAAAAAAAACAAACAAACAAAAAAAAAAAAACTTTACAACTTGAATGTACTGCCTATAGGTTTGCTCAAAATACAAAAATCATTCAGACATCGTTTTGCTGCCACATAAAAATAGTTTAGTCTAAGTTTGCTACCATACATATCCAAATACGCTGGTAGGAAAGGACCCCATTTGAGTTAGTGCTTGAAGTCTAATTCATGCTGGGTGGATCAAAGAACAGCAGCTGGCGTATTGCTGTTCAGCTGCCAGTGAAATGGGTAGAATCCATGAGAGACTGCTTTCATGTCAGCTGTCACCAAGCGGTTGTCTCGAAAGAGGTCATTCAAGGGCATCAAAGTTCTGGATGATCAAGGAAAACAGAAACAGGAAACAGATTAAGCTAAATAAAGGTCAATATTGGTTACTGTGGCTTGAATGAGTAAATAGTTAAGAATTGTGCTCATAGTCGTTGTCTTGGTATAGCAGCTATTAATAAGCTATTTTCTAAGGTAATGTATACTGCTTATGCTTTTTACTAATGGTAGTTAAAATAGAGCAGCTTGACTTTACCCGGCTAACTTAATTTAACTGATTTGCTAATTCACTCTGCACAAAGCTAAACCACCTGTTCCAGCTCTTAACTCGCCACTGATGTTGCTAATGAATTTTGAAGGATCAGTCACAATACAATAATAAAAAAAAAAAAAAAAGTTATGTAAATTAAATCTGATTATATCTCTTTGTAAAACACTAATGCAATCTACCCACCAACAAAGGGAAAATCTTATAGCTGCGCCAAAATGGCTTGGCAGAGATCAAGAATAATAGGTCAAAGGAAAATAAATTGTTACCCATTAAGGCCTCTGCTGACTTTGTCATGTGTGTAACTCATCTATGTGATACAACAGCTTCTGAAGCCAAAGAGGATGTGGACATGAAAGAAACAGTTCAAGGTATAGGCCTAGTCTATTTTCAAAATGCTCAGTATGAAAAGCATTGTCATCTCACTAGTAAATGCTTAAAGTGGAAAAATCTGTTTTATCACTAATTGAATTTTACTGAAGGCTGTAAAGACATGATAGATTCGAAACAAAATCACAAAGACTTCTTGTGATCTCTCCGGCAAGCCTTATAAATATGTTTTCTTTTCTTTCAAAGACATAACAACCCTGGAAGAAGAGGAAAAAGATGAAAAGAAAGAAAGTGCAGAGGAAGTGAAAATTACAGAAAAAGCACCAGAACCAGAACCGGTCCCTAAAGGTAACAAACATGGCAACAGTTTGCTTGCATGAAGCATATAAAATACACCAGAATTAAAATGAGAAAATTATGCCAACACTAATGAGCTCCAAGATTATTGACTGTGGAGGAGTGGTGTTCTACAACATGCAGTGAAGGTCTGATGGTGGTGGATGAGGGAAGAAAAGGGCATGAGTGTGTGTGTGTGTGTGTGTGTGTGTGTGTGTGTGGCTGTAGATGTGAAGGTTGAGAAGACCCTTAGGACTCAAACTTTGATCTCCAAAGACTTCCTTATGGCTCATTTTTCCATCTACTCCACAACATTAGGATCAATAGGATGATGCTGGTGTGTGTCTAGTTGCTTGATGTTCTGCACTGGTCTATGTTGTAAAAAGACAAATTGTGCAACTGAACTTACAAATAATCTATACATTTACATTTATTAATTTAGCAGATGCTTTAATCCAAAACACTTACAAATGACAAATACAATAAGCAATTCATCTTAAACAGGCAATAAACACAAAAAGTGCTAATACAGAGTTTCATTCAGACATCGCACAGATTGAAGGTGTCTGACCTCTTTAATTAAACCTTGAATCCCTTTAAATATATATGAAAATCTTCTTCATTTATTGTAATTTATATTTAATAATGTTTATGTATTATAATTTATTAAATAACAATGTATCATTGTTTATTTAAAATACATATTTTTATTTAATTAAAATAATTATTTTAAGTTATTTTAAATATTATATAGGCCTATATACAGGTGTGTAAAAATGCCCTAAAATACTTTTTTTTGAAGTTTTTGAGTAGTTATTGAAATATATTATAATAAATATATTATAATTTTTAATCATTATTTCTCATTTACTTAATATAGATTTGAATTATTTAAAATAATTAATTTGATAATTATATTATTACACAGGCCTATATATTAAATAGTTTTAAATATATAATTTTATTATATAGGCCTAAACAGTTTCCCTCAACAGTTTTGAACAATTATTGAAACATATGTAATATATATATATATATATATAAATTATTTATTCAAAATAAATATAAGTAAATATAAATTTATTTACTTAATACATATTTTAATTATTTATTTAAAATAATTAATTTAATAATTATATTAATTATCACATAGGCCTATATACACATTTAAATATAGTTTTAAATATATACTTTTATTATATAGGCCTAAACACTTTCCCTCAACAGTTTTGAACAGTTATTGAAATTTTATATATATATATATATATATATATATATATATATATAACAATTTATTTAATAATTATTTATTTAAAAGACATTTTAATTATTTATTCAAAATAATTATTTGAATTATTATATATGCCTATATACCCTGAAATACTCTTTGGCATAATTTTTCAATTTCCCTCAAAAGTTTTCCTGCATATGTGAGGTCCCCAAAAGGGAAGTGGGAAAAAAAGTGAGGTACCAGCGTCAGCCTCTAGGGGTATTTGGCTGAACACCATGAAATCATAAATAATGCACGAAAAGTACAGAAAGGTATAACCTTGGCCATGTTAAAATTAACATTAAATAAATGCACAAAGAGCACAAGGGTCTAATATGATTTTCTTCCATCTTATTATTCCTCCCCTTCCAATTATTCCTGCTATTTGATTTATTGATATGGTGTTGAACTAAAATTTTTCTGAATTCCTCCGGAGGGCAAAAGATCCTACTGGCTATCAGATTAAAATATGGAGAGGAGATTGGGGATAAAGCAATGTGTGTATTGCAAGATGGAAATCTAATCCCGTGCTGAGACAGTGTGTGGCACAGCAGTATCACAGACTCAGAGCTGAGATGAGTTCAGAGGACTGCGGCTTCTTCTGTCTGGGAACAGGAGAATGAGGTGTACTTGGATGTGCCTGCAGAGACAACAGTGGAACACGGCGAGACTGAGCCTACACATGGTGCACTGCACTATATGAAGTACTGATACTTAAAGAGAGTTTCAAATACATTTGGTAAAGGAGAAAATGTTGTCAAGAGTACCCAAGCAACCATGGCTAAATGGTTGCTAAGGATCTCTGAGTGATAACTAGGCCAGGCAGTAACTGTTGTTCTAAATTGTTGCAAGGGCGTTGCTAGGTGGTTGCTGGTGGTGTAGCTAAGCAATTGCTAACCGTATCTATGTCATTAAACTTTTAGTCAAGGTTTTGTCAAGACAACAATCAAAGTTTGTCTTGACCAACTTTACTTTTTCACCAACAGTGATTTTGCAGCAACATATTGATTTGTATTCAATCTCCTGCTGTTTGAGCAATGAACATATTAAAAATGCATGTCAAGTTTGTAGGCATTTATATACTCTGAATTTAATATGGCTCATGCAGATCTTAAGATGACCGCTGCTTTTATGAAGTGAAATGAAATCATTTCTTTGTGATTCAGCCTTGACTTCAGTCCACAGCATGACTCCTTAAATCTGCCTGTGGGCCGTCTGGCGAGGAAACATTCCTTCTCTATTTTCTCGCTTTTATTATTATTTTACTGGTGCTCAGTGAACGTGATTTCACCAAGTAGAACATATTCCTCGATCAACATCCTTGTTAATCCTGGAACAACATTCCAATCAACTAATCAGATCTGAGGTACGGGTTTACAGTGGATGTCAACTTTAGGCTTACAACAAGGCTTAGGGGCTTCTACACCATTCTTTTTTACATATTATTTCTCTCTGATTTTAGGGATAAGTTGTGGGTAGGGTTAGGTTTAGGGGTAAGGATGAAAATTGTCCCATAATTTACTCACCCTTAAGCCATCCTAGGTGTATGCTTCCAAGCTTTATAATGGGAGCGAATAGAAACCAATATTTTAAAGCCCAAAAAAGCGCATCCATCCACCATAAAAGTAATCCATACGGCTTCAGTGGGTTAATAAAGGCCTTCTGAAGTGAAGCAATGCGTTTTTGTAAGGAAAATATCCATATTTATAACTTGGACTCTAATCACTAGTTTCCGGTAACGTCCGTCTGCGTGTTCCTGAGAGAGTCGAGTTCCGGCATATGACGTAGGATGTAGGAGTAAGGCAAGCTTAGGTGAGAGTAGACGCCTCTCGCGGTTCAAACAAATATGGCTGGGCAACAAACTCAAGCTCCTCCAACATTTCTCTTTAAAAATTCTCGTTTTAGACTTCTAATTCGTGACTGGTGTTTTGTTTTGCTCTATCCTCTGTGCTTTTGCATTCATCAATACGTCATGCATTAGGTCAAAGTTCACTCTTCCGCCGGAATCAACTCGTGTATGGAAGCCAATGATTCTATTTTAGAAAGTTATAAATATGGATATTTTACTAACAAAAATGCATCGCTTCACTTCCGAAGGCTTTTATTAACCCCCTGGAGCCGTATGGATTATATTTATGATGGATGGCTGTGCTTTTTTGGGCTTCAAAATATCGGTTACTATTCACTCCCATTATAAAGCTTGGAAGAGCCAGAATATTTTTTAATATAACTCCGACTGTGTTTGACTGAAAGAAGAAAGTCATATACACCTAGGATGGCTTGAGGGTGAGTAAATTATGGGATCATTTTCATTTTTGGGAGAACTAACCATTTAAATGATAGATCTGTTACTATGCTTTTGAAGGTGATAGAAAAAGCATTTTCAGATATGCTTTCATTAAATTTCCATCCCTGATCACCTCTCTTAGGTGTTGGCATGAAGTACCAAATTTTATTTTATTTTATTTTTCATTTTTATTTCATTTTAAATTATATTTTGTTTTTAATTATATTTTATTTTAAAAAGTGTATTATTCAGTAAATTATTGGCAGCGATATGATCTGATTGTAAGATATTCATGTTGCACTGTGTGCTTGCTTTGGCCCCATTATAGAGAATCATTTGGGAGTCTTTTTCATGTCCAAATATATCTCAGCATTTTGTTCTGCTGATCTGTTTTATTGACAAGTTTAACTCAAATAGATTTGACTTGTTTTTGACTTTACTACTTAGTGTACTTTAGTTCTTTAAAATGTTGTGCTCCAAAGAAAATTACAGCAATAACATCACCCCATTCCATTTACTGCAGACAGGAGGCCAGAAAAATGAGAATCTCGGCCCTGCCTGCAGGCAAGCAGCAGATACTCTGTCATTCCTCTATCAAGAACATCATTAGATATGTTTCACACAACAGAATAAATCCCTGCTGAGAGAAAGAAGCCTGCTGGTAGGGGAGAGAGAGCTAAAATGTGGGACTTGAAGAGATCCATTTTGACCCATGGGGTTGAACAGTCTCCACAGAAAGCACAAACAAAGTACAAAAAAGATCTGAACATCAAAGTTTGCATTGTGTGTGCGTGTGTGTAAGCAAGTACATGTCTGTGTCTTTTGTCTTTCTGTTTTCTTTCTGGGCTGTAAGTCTCACCTTTTGTTTTGTTTGTTTTATTTCTTGAAACAGCCGAGGAAGTGAAGGAAAAAGAAGCAGAGAGACCTGTGGCAGAGGCTGAAAAAGAAGGTCGGTACACAGTTACAATATAAGTGCTGCTATTTTCATTAAATGGAGAAACATTGTATTATATATATCAGTGCTCGACATTAACGCTTGTCCACTTTTTTTGAAGGGGCAAGTGAAAGAGAAATGTATTTGCCCGACCGGACAAGTAGCCTGATTAAAACGTCAGTAACAAAATAATAACTAGGGAATTATCGAAACGCGAGAATTACTCTGATTTTATTACATTCAGTGTAAGTGGCGATCGATAGTGGATAATAATAGGCTAAATAATAGGCTATATAATGTACTGACGGTAACTGTTGAAACTCGCGCAGCCTCTCGAGGATTAATCGAAACAAATGAGCGCAGCACACACAAAGAAACTCAGTTAACATACTTTGGTAAAAATTCAAAATGTGGAGTTTTTATATAACACATTATACAGTTAAGCAACATCACACGACTAAGAGTGCTGTCTTCCGGAATACCATCATGATTGAAAATGAGACATTTCATACAACAGTTCAATAAACAAGTAGTTAATATTAAGTCACTTACATTTTAGACACAATATTGACTGTTTTTGTTCCATTTCAGCAGCGAAAATAGTCCAAACAAAGACCACAGCGTATCTCACAGCAACACTCAGCCGTGTTTTGATTCAGCGTTATGAACGAATCGGTTGAGTCAAAGATTCAATGACCCATTCATAAACAACTGCCGTTTGAACGAATCGTTTGAATGAATGACTCAATGACTCACTTATTAAGACGGTCACTTGCCGCCACCTAATGGCGGTTTAGTTTCATGTTTAAAAGTATCATTTTCCCCCAACATTTCTTATTTGTGTTTTCAAAAAATATTTAAAACAATCTTATAACATTATTTAATGCAGCTGTAATTTTTTTCATTGTAAATTATTTAATTTGATTGCTAACAGCCCTATAGTGTCTTATTCTAACTGAATTTATTGATAAAATGTAAGAATTTAAAATGAATCATACATTTAATAAGATTAGGGAAAAAACGCCCTTTATAAAGGTAAAAAAAAAATTAAAAAAAAAATGCCCTCGGGAAAATATCACAAATATGCATATTTAATTATGTCAAAGCTGCAATATTCTGAAAGATTGCTTCAGAATAAATTATATTTACACCACAAAAAAAAAAAAAAAAAAAAAAAAAAAAATCACATTTTTTCCAGACTAGCAACTTTTTTACTCTGACAAGTGAATGACAGATTTACTTGTACAAAGGACAAGCATGTGACAAGGCTTAATGTCAAGTGTATACATATATATATATATATATATATATAACACCACCAAATGCAAGTAAAAAGTATATGAAATGAAATGGTGTCAATCGCCAGTTGGCCGATAACATTTTTATGAAATTTTATGCAATGTTGTGAGAACGTAAACAAACATGATTTTTTTTATTTTCTATTTTTATTTTATTTTTTATTTATTTTAATTGTATTATTATTTAATAAATTAAACTCATTTGCTGAACTCTTTTTTACCTCCAGCTTGTTTGCACAGAAAATAATGACAGTGACTTTAAATACACATGGAGCAGCAATATACCAGCACAGATAGTGCCTAGTTACACTATATGAAGTTTCAATGGCAAATCAAAGTCATATGGATATGGATATTACTTTCAATGCCCCTGCTGATCTTAATCAGTTAAGAGCAAATGCATTTTATTAGCTAATAAACTTCTGCACCAAAGGTCAGTGAGAAAACAAAGGAAGAAAGAATGCATGCTGTTTTAATAACACAGATCATGTACTCGGCTGCAGGGTTGACTGATATCAAAAATGGCATTAGCATTTTAGGTTAAAGACATTTTGAATGACACCTCCCTGTAATTCCCTGCGAGCATGTAAGCAACACAATCAAAACCGGCTTTTTGAATTTCAATATAATTATTATTCAAAGAGACCTTCTTGGAATTCTTGCAGCTGCTAAAAACATGTTCCTGCTTCTCAGCCAGTATCCTCATACATGCCTTTTTTGTTAATCTCCGTTTGTTGGCGGGGTTGTCAACCTGTTTTTATTTTTAGCTGGCTTCCTTCTTGTTGTAATAATCCTATCTCTTTACTGATGAGGTGGCATTTAATCAAAAAATGTCACATTAATTCTGACAAATTTATGCAATCCAAACTTATAATGAAGGTGTCATATTTGTATCCTGTGATTTACTACCACCACTTTAAAAATTAATTTTAGTAATAACATTTTGATTTATGGACATAAAATCTGGCATTGGCCTCTGATGGCATAAGCATATTATGGGTTTTATAGATAATGACATCAATATATTAAGCTGTAGAAGACATTTATCTCTGTGTTTAGCTGCCAATGTGATCTTTATCATCCTGTGTTGATTTAAACAAGGCTAATCTAATACATCTCTCATTAGACTGTCTTTTTTTAAAGATTTATTTTCATATTTAATGGATTTTTTGTGATTGATTTGGTTATGGCATTGACAAGTCTGCCTGTGCTAGCTAAAAAAAAAAAAAAAAAACACACACACATAACGTCACAGCCGATGTTCCAAAGACGGAAATGAAATGAATCACTGTAGTCTATAATGACTCTCACTATTTTGCATTTGTTTGTATCCAGACAAACAAAAAGAGCCCTCTACCTGTCCTTGTATGCATTCAGAAATACATAAAGAGTCTCATAAAGCCCAAGACACTAAACCAAAGGAAGAAAAAGGTATTTGGTATTGACTTGCAAAGTCAATATCATGCATGTTGTTTTAAAACAATTTTTAAAAAATGCCTGGGCATATTTTCAATTTTCTGCATAACAGAGCCATTCTATAGCAAATCACACTGGCCATGTCTAAAGCATAGATCTAGTCCGAGACATGCCAATATCTTTGTGGATTCTGTTCTAACAAATATTGTGAGCTTTTCATGCAAAAACGACTGACCAAGAGGTCTTTTGTATTTTGCACATGCAATAAATCGCATTCTAAAATAATCATTGATTGGTGAATGATGTGTACCTGAAAGCGTATTTGCATCAGTGGGCGGTGGGCGTACTGTGAATTTACGAAGATAACATATGCACGCACATGTACACAGGAAAAATCATTGTAAATGATGCGTATAAGCTAAAAATTTGCATGACATGGACCATGGGTCATTTCTGTATCAGCAGATACAGAAAATCATATTTGAATTGATTTATTAACTATATAGATTAGATGTATTTGCTCTTACTGACCCTTACTGTAAACTCATACTGCTTTCTACTATATACTATTTATTTTACAATACAATTTAATTGTACTCACAGGATGGTGCAGTAAATAACACGCTGTGCTCCAAGATTACATTTTGTAATAACCATGTCTGAAATTTCTAGACCACATTTTGGGCGCTAATAAGCAAAGCCATGTTATGATTTGTATTGTTGTATAAGCTCTCTGTATGTGGAAGACATTTCTCTTATATTATGTAGTAAAAGCAGACAAACGTGTTCACTCAGAGTTGCCATCTAGTGGAATAACAAATTAAAGATCTACATTACTTGTAACTCATTGTCCTGTTTCTCCTTTTTTCCTCCAGCTGAACCTGATAAAGTGAAGAAAAGAGGTACTTTTATTCCAGAAAAGACTTTGAATGCAGCTATTATAATTGCTTG
Source organism: Mylopharyngodon piceus (assembly GCA_039654765.1). NCBI lineage: Eukaryota > Metazoa > Chordata > Actinopteri > Cypriniformes > Xenocyprididae > Mylopharyngodon > Mylopharyngodon piceus. The sequence goes on along the minus strand of CM077456.1, from coordinate 7,300,065 downwards.
TAATACATTTACTGACCACAACAAGAAGCTAATAATAATAGATACTTTTAAAGTATGTTTTCTTTGAGTAGTCAGCATTATGATTGGCCTTGATAGTAGCCTATAGCTTTAAATAAAATAAATTAGAATAAAACAGCAACTTAAAGTAGAATTAATTAGCTTTTAACAGACATTTTTATAACAGTTATATAAACATAAATGAATATCAGATACTGAAACTTGCAATGTAGATACAGTATGGTCTGTTAGTTTGTCTATTTTTGCTCATCTAAGCTTTCAAAGCATATAAATTATTGAAAACTTGTGATCTCCTCTATAAGACTTAGTTAGATTTGTTACCTGAATTCAAACTGAATGAATAAAATAAACTTAAAATCTTGAGTTTACTCTAATGATTGGCTAAACCAACACTAAAATATAAGTGAATTTAACTCAATGTATATGAGTTTACAGTACTCATACTTATTGGTTTTAAAACTTAAATGGTTTACGGCAAACGGTTTCCTCAAATGGTTTGAGTTACCATAACTTATCGGGTTTTACAGAGTAGTAATCTGTTTTAGAGGTCATCACTGAGAATCTTATATCAGTAAAATAGCTGTATTTTTTCTCACTTCCAATAGCTTTGACAAACACAATAGTGCCCCCTGGTGCATATCTGTTCATTTAGATTTTTTTTTTAATCAAAACCCTAACACTGACAGAGTATTTAGCTCTAGTGATAATTTTTAGAGGAGTATAATATATTGCAATATTAATCATGGCTACTGATCAATCTGGTAAATCCTTTTTTTTTTTTTTTTTTACAAGAACAATGTTTAGGACAGTATGAGTGATTTAGACATCATGAAGGGACTTGTTGCTGCACACAGTTTTAAACTCTCTCTCTAAACAAAGCAGTCTGGCCTGATTCATGTCTGACTGTTTTTCATTTCACAGCTAAAAGAGTCAGCCTTGAGCGCAGAAGTATGTGATGAATTGTTTTGTTTGAGTTTGATTTCTACAGCAAACTGCTTGCTTTAGCAGAACAGCTCAAAAAGCTTGTGCAAAACTAGTAATGAAGTAGTTAGACTAATATATTGATTAAACATATTGATGTATGCTTGAAAAGATCAATTTGTTCTGTTATGTTAGCAAAATAGTTAAAAGAGCTGATCAATAAGGCAATAAAATATTAAAAAGCAGAGCCAACAGCATTATGGGACATTTCAAAGATGCCAGTTTTTCATGTTAGGAAATGTATTTATTCATAAATTCAAATTCAGTACATTTTCCATTTAAATATCCTTTATGGTGCTTTTGAAGCAATGACAGAAAACACCATGAAGACTATTTACAATGAAAAAGGAAAAGTTTGAAAATTAATTTTCAGCTGAGCAAATTTGTGGCAATGCATTTGGAGATACGGATATGTGTTTTTCCTTACCAGAAGCTGAGACCAAAAGAAAGGAGCCCCTGCTTAAACAGAGAAAAGGTGCAGTATATGAGCTCTCACTCAGATCAAAATAATAAAAGAGCACATCTATATTCAGTATAGACATGGGATTTGTTTGTGGAAGAATATTGCAGTTTTTATTTTACCTCCTCCCTAATATTTGCTCATCAGAAAAAGAGGCTCCAAGAACAAGACTAGAGAAAGCAAAGAAAGGTACACAACGAGCACAATGTGTTCCTGCTGTTTTATCATCATGCACTGAAAGATATGTTTCAAATGATTTGTTATAATAGCCATGAATATTTCAGACTTGACGTAATATTTGTTCTCTGGTCCACAGCTCCAAAAGCAAAGGCAGTGGCTGCCAACATACTCAAAAAGAGAAGTAAGCACACATGATCTGATCATACTTATTTAAAGCGATTGTTCATCTTTAAATAAAAGGTCTGTCATTATATAGTCACCCTTATGTTGCTCCAAACCTGTGTGACTTTCTCTCTCCCATGGAACACAAAATATTTTGCTGAATGTTTACGATCTTTTCCACGATATGTGATTGGCAGCCAGAGGCTGTCAAGCCCCAAAAATGACAAAAAAGCACCATGTGGTCCATATAACGTGCAAGCTATATTCCAAGTCTTTTGAAAATTTAAATACTCACATATTCAAATCACACAAATGAGATATACATTTGAGAAGAAGATTTTGAGTGAAAAACAACTTATGAAGGTAGAGTATGATTTAAGAACAAATGCATAAATGCTTTAAGTCATTTCTGGAGATTGACATGCCATAGGGCCTGTTGCACCAGCTGTGTGCAAATTAACCTATTTTTGACGTAAAGGAAACTTATGCTGCCTTCACATGCTGTCGGAAATTTCCTACGTTTCACTTCTAAAGTCGTGATTACGAGCTCATCGCATTCAAGTGCTTTGTTGTCAGAAAGAACAGGAATCATGGAAGATACCAGGTTTATTCTTGCCTATTTATTGGGAAAATCCTATTTAAGCCAAAGTGACATTTAGCGTTCCATTAATTGACAACCACATAAACATTCACCGTGCTATCTGTCTAGTCAGCTTGCTGACAATTCTGGAATTTTGGTCAAATACAGACTATTTTCACTCTTCACGCTTCAAATGACTTATCATATATGTAAATATGCACTACTTTAACGAGAAGACAATGTGATGTAGCTGATGTGGAATAAGCTAATAAAGAATACCAGTCACAGCAGCAAGTGTTCTCCTCTCCGCCATGTTTAAAGGGGACATATCATGAAAATCATGATTTTTTCCGTGTTTAAGTGCTACAATCGGGTCCCTGGTGCATCTACCAACCCAGAAAACGTGAAAAAGGACAACCCAGTAACTTTGTTCTGGCAAGCCTTTCTCTGCAAGCATGTGAAAAAAGGAGCCACTCAGATTTCGCTCCCCTAGTGACGTAGGAAGGGGATCTTATTATAATATTACCGCCTCTTAATTTGCACGTTTCCACCGATGGCTCTGTCTTTTTTTTTTTTTTCGCAAGCGAAAACGGTGTACTAGTTTTAATGCCATAAGTTTGAGCGAAGCATGCTAACTGTTCTGTCACTGGCTGCACAGATGAGCACAGAACACTATTCAGAGTCTTGTTAGCTTGGAAAGCCTGCAAGCTGACGCTGGCAAGCTCGATTGCTAAAAAAGGAGCGTTTCTGTCCGAGCGATATTTTGGAAAAAAAAAATTAGACCATTCACAGCATTTGATAGCAATCATAAACGTTAGCCTGATGTGTATGGCTCTGTTTGGCAAACAGGTACGCTATGTATAGTGAACGTCCATACGGTTTTTGCACAAAAGATTAACATGATGGCACATGCTAGTCGATGAGTTAAATCAACTCCACAGCAACTACATAAATTTATCCACTAACCATTCAGAATCGTCAAGATGAATTCTAAAAGTTGTAACTTCTTTCTGACTCTCTCCATCAGTGTCCGACTCCGGTTTGAATAATGTAAGGCTGAACACCGTTACTGACAATCTTCATTTTGGCTGCGTGAGAGATTCTCCAGCTTTGTTGTTGTTGAGCAACAGAAGCTGTTAAAGCTCCGCCCTCTTCTAGAAAGGGCTGGGAGCAGCAGCTCATTTGCATTTAAAGGAACACACACAAAAACGGTGTGTGTTTGCTCACACCCAAATAGGGGCAAATTTGACAAGTAGGGGTGTAACGGTACATGTATTCGTCCCGAATCGTCACGGTACGGACGTCACGGTTCGGTTCATGCAGTATGACGACGAATACAGGCGATCCACACTCCAACAGACCCTTTTCACAGACTGGGATGACGCGTTTTAACGGTCATCAATATTGTAAATCCTGCAAAGTTTTTTTTATTTTCATTTTTAAAAAAACGTAGGTACATTTATAACACTATACTTAGTATTATATTACCTTTGCATCAAATTACAAAAATCTAGTTAACGCTGCTGTGTGGGTGTTTCTAATACAGCGGCTATGGGAGTGGCAGTAAAAATGACATCTTTCTCTCTTCTGATTGCCGTTATCAATCGCTCTCTATTTTTTTCCTCTTTTTGAAAGTTGTGAAAACACTAATGTGGAGTTTTTCTTTAAATATTTGAGCAAATGGAAAAAATATATTTAATGTATTCTCTCATTCACCGCTATAGAATTTTACCCAACTATGACGACTTCCGCTTCTGAGAAACCCGGAAATGTGCACAGTAATGCTTTTTAGCCTAACCTATTTTAACCAGCATTAACCACCAATAATCGCAATAAGCTCTGTTGTGTTACTTTCGATAAGAAACAAAGTGCCATCTTTCAAATTCTGTCCATTTTATCACGAAATTCAAACAATAAATGCCGTTTTGAAGCTTTTTGATGTGGCGTGACAGATCGCAGTTCAAACGGCAGCGAGTGAACGCGATCATCCCTTCCTCTTCACTACTACAGAATGAACATGATTGAACATGAAGGTATGTTGAAAGATACAGTACAACTTAGTGTTTCAACCGCGGAAAGATGTCAGTAAAACAGTTTGTAAACAATATGTCACGTAGTAGGCTATTACATTTACCTCAGAAAAGCCATTCAGTGTCAACAGCTTGTTAGTTCGCTAGAGAAATGAACTGTTTCGCTAAATAAATGCACTATATTAGCCTATATATTAATTATATTTAACTTAACCTGTTAGTTAATGTAAGGCCTAAATAAATCCGTCATGAAAATAAGTTATGACAGCCACTGTGTAAATGATTAACAGGTATATTTCAACAACGAATTGGAGAAACAGAAGTTAATGCAAAAACTGCCTTGTGTGTAATTTACATGCTTACAATACATACATTTTTTTTATTATTATTTGAGTGTTGATGATTATGTCTAAAAATAAATAGCAACTGAATTTAATAACTTGGGCTCTGTTGTTAATTGTAACCTTTATTATAGTAATGTGCAAGTAAAGGCTCCCTAATAGTTTACAGCATTAGCAGAGATAGATTTTTTTTTTTTTATCCTTAAGAAAATTTTAATTATAACAGAGACACAGTTGGTTCAGTAAAACATTGTTTAATAAAAAAGGGTGTTTTCTCACCCTGCTGTACCGAACCCGTACCGAACCGTGACTTCAAAACCGAGGTACATACCGACCAGTCATGTTTGTGTACCGTTACACCCCTATTGACAAGCTATAATAAATGATCTGTGGGGTATTTTGAGCTGAAACTTTTTTCCAAGGCACATTTATAAAAGCTACTTAAATGTCCTGTAGAACTAAGGTCTAATCCTGGCTTAATCTAAGCCCTGTCTGTGAAACCAGGCCAATATTTTTTGCATTGCACCATTAAACTTAGTTGAAACGCAACTCTTCATAAATATTTACAGAAGCCTCCGACCAGGAGTAACGGTTGGAATAAAATAGCAGTGACTGATTTGCATCAATAAGCTCTTGTTTTACCTGACAGACTTTGAATCCTTTAGACATATATAATAATGTTGACATTTACACTCACTTAGAGAGAACATTATCTGAATAAATTACTTTGTTAGCAGCTCTTCAAAACGAATCCATACTACATAGTGCATCGGTCCGTGTTGTGCATGTCAAATAAAATCACTCATAATGAATAAATGTCATCAGTTATCAGTATTTATTTGTTGATCCTTATTCATTTCAAATAGTTTCTGAATGTTAAAATATAAGACCTATTGTGTGGAAAGTTATTTTTACCATTAGTTACCTGAGGCAACATTTAGAATGAAGGATAAACTGAAATTCACTGCATTTCAACACAACTTCTGCTCACGTATTTGAAGGCTGCTATTGGGATATTGAGGGTAAATGTCATATTTTGCGACTATGCTGGTGAATTCACGCCCTGTCGTAATTCCCGTAATTACAAAATTTCAATTTGTACAAAGTGTTCATGTCCTCTTAGAGCTCGTAATTACAAATATTAAGCTGGGAATTTACTGAGAGCTCCAGCTTGTACCACATGACCGCTGCACCACCTGACTGGAATGAATCTGCAGCGGCCGGTCAAAGTCAAAACTCTCAGAAAGTCGGAGTCTACAAGTTGTAATTGGCAGTTTTACAAGGAAATTAACCCTATTTACATGTTGGAATCTCATAATTATGGTAATTACGACACCTTTACTTTACGGAGAGCTTACAACTTACTAGCTATGTTCTATAGTGCAGTTGAATAAAGTAAAGAGTTAAAAAATAGCTAGTAGTTACTAAACCTCTAGTGTGGACTTTACATTCCAATTTAAGTAACAACTTACAAATGGTTGATGCAACCCTACCGGGTCACCGTTTATTTTCATTGTATGGAAAAGAGCAGCATGAACATCCTGCTTAACATCTTCTTTTGTGTTCTACAAAAGAAAGAAAATCATACAGGTTTTGATCAACATGAGAATGAGTAAATGACAGATTTTTCACTTTTAGGTGATCTCTTTTAAGTTGATGGCAAATGTTAAAATTCCGTTTGATCTAAAGATATGACAGCAGTGCTTTCCCTTCTCCTAATAACAGGATCTAGAGCCGCAAAAGATGTGGAAGTGTCAGCTGCTCCAGCTCCGATACAAGAACGTGAGTGCAACTCATAGACTTGTGACTTTTTAATATTACATTGCGTTACATTCACGTAATGCAAAAAGACAGCAGCAATAACACGCAATCTATAGTCAGTCTGTTGTAACTCTCTGTTATGAATCTTTCTTTTCACAACCCCTTAAAACAGTTCCTATGTGCCGACCAACACCTGTGTACTGCCCAGCGCCCCCTGGCTGGTATGGTGAGTATTGCAGTCACCTATAATTACTGTAACTTAATGTACTTTAACAAAAACACCTTTAAACATCATTTGGACATCTTTTAATTCCCTGAAATTCCTTTATCTTACAGTGCATCATATCGTTACAAGTAGCCCATTACCACCATCGGCTATTCCAGGTATTCAAAACTATATTAATTCAAATAGATTAATCAAAATCATTGACATCTGTTTTTTTCTGAATAAATTATGTGGCTGTCAATGCCAAAAAAAGGAAAAGAAATGTCTGTCAGTTTCAGTGTGTTTTTGACCTTAATGAAGGTGTCTAAAGAATTAATACATCACTGCATTACAAGCTTTTTTAACATTACAGTTTTCAATGTGTTTTTCAGAATCAGAAGTTCCTATTTTAACGACTCATCAAGCTCCTACTGTAATGAAAGGTGCTGATCTCATAATATATCTGAATTTTAATTCTATATATTTGCCATTTGTCTTTTTTTTTTTTTTTTTTTAATCTGATTTAATGTTTCCTTTGCTTAAGAACCGGAAGCTACTAAGCCAAAGCCAAAAAAAGCTACTCAAAAGAAAGGTAGTAATTTGTCTTGATTTAGTGCCTGTAGTAAGGATGCACTATTTTTGTCTAGTCACATTAACATGTAAACAGACCTGAAGCAAGTAATAACCTCTGACCTCTAATTTCAGAACCAGCTGCACCAAAAGAAAAAGCCAAAGCAACTCCTGCGAAGAAGGGTGAGAACTAGTTTAAAATGAAAGGCAGTATCTTAGTCTATCTATCTATCTATCTATCTGTATGTCTGTCTATCTGTCTATCTATCTATCTATCTATCTGTCTGTCTGTCTGTCTGTCTGTCTGTCTGAATCTGTGCATTTATATTTTATTATGTGTTCAAGAGCCCGCAGTTACTAAAGACAAAGTAAAACCTTCAGTGGCAAAGAAAGGTAAGGACAATAGAAAAATGATGGCCAAATTTTAATTTTAGATCTATTTTCATATTAAATAAATCAATTTTTATGACTTAGAGCGAGCAGCTGTGAAGGAGAAGCCAAGGACAGGTAATTATGGTTCAGGAACTGACTTACAGTAGCAGTAGTTTTATATTAATGAGCAATAGCTTATAATTTCCTCTTTTACAGAGCGAGTGATCACGAAAGAAAAGGCAAAACCTACCTCTAAGAAAGGTATAGATTTTATTGTTGCATTTTATTTATACTATATTATGTATATATAATGTAATATTACATTTTGAATTATTATAAATTTAAATGCATTGATCCAGTTATTAATTATTCCATCATAAAAAAATATTCTGCATTTACCTGTGCAAAACAGATGCTTTATTAAATAAATGGAGAATAAATAGAGTTGTCAGGCTATCTTGAAAACAATTATTACCACCAATCTGGTTGTTAGGCATCCAGGAATCATGAATCCTAAATGTTTATTCTACATCCTTTTCTTACTATAGAGTCAGCAGTAACAAAGAAGGCAAAAGTAACAACAACCAAATACAAAGGTAACCTCTCATACGGCACATCTGATTATACATACAGTACAAACATAAACACACTTTTCACACTCAAAAGCTTAATGTTATGAAAGAAGGAAGAAGTCTTAATCTTTGTATTATTCTCTTGTACTAGTTCCTTTAATACTCACAGAAAGAGGTTTAACTGTGTCATAAACTTGATGTTTAGAAATTGGTTACAGTTATAAATATTTCACACTGGATGATATTTGTCTCGCTTCATAGGCAGGTGCCTGTTAGCTGCCCTGTGGCAATGTCATAAATGTCATGTTCTGCCCAGCTGTTTTTTTTAAGTGTTGGACAGAACCTCAGAGTTTTGCTGAGAGTAAATGTAATGGTCCCTGCTTCTTGTTTTACCTTTAGTTGAATTCTGTATTGCTCCTCCTACTTTTGGATCTCACCATTTTGCTCACCATCTACTAGATTTGGGCTCATGGAAAGAGATTTGTTGTGTAACACATTTTTCGACATGCCATTTCGTTTTATCTGATGCCACAATATCCCTGCAGTCATGCATCTAAATATTAAAAGCCATTATTTTGAATCAATGTGTCTTTACACTGCAAAACAATGATTTTCTTACTCAGTATTTTTGTATTGTTTTCCAGTACAAATAGCTTAAAACAAGAAAAAAAAAAACAATAGGGTAAGAAAAAAATTATATTATATATTGTTGTTATTATTATTATTATTATTATTAAATTATTGTATATTATTAATTTTTCTGTACCTGTTGGCAGATTTTTGTTTGTTTGTTTGCTTGTTTTAAACAAAAACTTAATTTCGATAGATTTTTTCAGAAAAGGAGACTTTATCTTCTGTCATTTTGCTTCTCAAGTTAATGTATCTTGATTTAAGAATATTTAGATATTTGTACTGGAAAATAAGACAAAAGAAAATCAGTTTTTGCAGTGTAAGATGTGACGTACGGATATTGATAAATATTACTTTTTTCATAATACATCCTATAAATCTATACTCTTTTTTTTTGTGTGTCTACATGGGAAGAAGAGAAAGCTGTAAAGCAAGTAAAGCCCACTGCAGAGGGTAAGTTATTTTATTGTAAAGTATTAGGTGGTGCTTCCTTAAAACTTAAAAAAAAAAACTTTTACTTTTGCTCATATTTAACCCTTTAATACTGCATATTAAACTATTAAACTCATCCAACACTGTTGACTTACAAGATTATCTACCTGTTTTTATGAAATTTGTTTATAAACGTAATTCTGTCATGACAACTCTGTGAAGCACGCTGCACTGCTAAGGCAATGCTACCAAAGGTTGAGCAGTGAGCTCATTGGCTACTGATACAGCAGGAACCAATCAGCTCTGCCCTATAACAATGTGATTACGAGCAGGTTGAGTTAAAGGACCTATCAGCCTGTGCCATCTAGAGTTTCATGACAGAACTTTGTATTTGTTTATAATCAAATTAGTAATACTTGCTATCTTGCTCTGAATGTGTTGAAGACACAAGTTTGTTCTAGTGGATATTTCAATCAATAATCCTGCAAAGAACATCTACATTTAATGAATGATTTTGTTCATCTTGAGAGATAGGTGACTACATTTTAGATTGCTAATGGACTGTTTAGAATTATTACGTGCAAAGCTTATTGACTTCTTGACGGGAAACCAGTATACAATATTTATGTGCTTTAGTACAGTGATGTCCTGTAAGGACTAACACATCAAATACTGCAAGAGCTAGCAATTCCTGTTTACTGCAATTGACAAGCAAGACTAAAAGTGAAAGTGATAAAACAGAGATACTTAAAATTGTTTTTACTGCAAATATCAATCAATCAATTTGCTTAAATTAAAAATGTAAGTGTAAATGCTGCCTTAAATGTGACAATGTACTATGGAGTTGGATTTTTTTCAGTGTCCTGTTGTATACTGTATAGCATCAGTGTAATTTGTTTGATTATTGTTTGAACATTAGTAAAGAAGAAGGCCACATCAACACCAAAAGCCAAAAAAGCCATTAAAGAAGAAGTTGTGGGTAAGTTTCAATGACTGTTTTTAACATTGCATTATAAAAAGCCCAAAAAGACATCTCTGTATCTTTGAATTTCCCCTCATAAAAGAGAGACAAAAACTGATTTTCATGGCTAACAAGCCTAAAACTGGATCCATAGAAGGTTTATGTAGAGTTCTATTCCTGTCTGCTATCAGGATGAAATAGATATGCATGACAAAAGGAATTGTTTTTATATTAATTTCCCAATGGATGCTTTGTGTTGTGAACACCAGTACATGTTTTATTTGCTTTTGTAAAAGCACAGAGAACTTACTGCATAGATGATTGTAAGATGGATCAAGAAAAAACAAGCTGGCACAAGAAAATTGGATCTGTCAAGTAATATAACTTCAGATGAAGTCATGACAGAATTTCTCTATTTCATGACAGGAAGTATACCATTCATGTTCTGCTCCATGACTTTGTAATCACATAACTGAGCATGTTTTCCTGACACATTAAGAATAGAAATAACTCTGATTTTAAACTTGATTAAAGGACTTAGCATGCACACTTGAAGTGCAATTATGATTGTGTCACATTCACTTATTGTGCAAATGAAAAAGAAAATAGATAATGTGATGAGCATTATTCTCCTTCACCTTCAGGAACACCTGTTCCAGCTGAGAAGAAAACATCTGAAAAAACCCAAGGTATGAAGCAGACTATAGCTCTGTTTTAAAAAACTAGTGTGCTGCTGACTATATAGACAGCATTTAAAAGGGATAAGTCAACCAAAAATTAAAATTCTGTCATTATTTATTCACCCTCATGTCATCTGAGTTGAACTCAAGAATTGGAAACTGGCTTTGTGAAGTGGATCAGCCATTTAATTTGAAAAGATCTGACTCAAAAGAATGATTTCTACAGCAGTTCACTCATAAATTTGTGATTTTAGTGATTATATTATATTCTATTATGTTATTCCTTAATTCCACAACACATGGGTGAGTAAATACTGAAAATGAGTGTTCATTTTACACAAACTATCCCTTTAAAAATAAAATTTATGTCTTCAGAGAAACCTGCTGAGACACCAGCACCAGCAAGTAAGTTCAGAGGTTTTCTGACATCTGTGAAGTGTGGTGTGAAGCTTGAGATTAAATTTGTCCTTTGTGCTTCATATAGCGCTGTACATAATCATTCATAAGTCAAAAGCAATAATCAAATGCATGCATTTGTGTAAGCAACATCTGCAGGCTATAGGTTTAGAAATGCTTTGTTCAGCATCCATAGTGATCATGCGTACCTGCATATTGTAGAGCTTGGGAGAACTTCAAAAATTTCCAGGCAACACTGAGGTACAATTCCTTATTCACCGGATGTATTAACATCACAGTTTCAATAACTGAGCCGCAATAATTCACTGGAAAACAATGAACCACGTTGTTACTATTCTAGGTTATGGTTCCCACTTAAACCAAAGAGATTAAACTATTTTTAAACAGCCTTAGTGAAATTACAAATGAAATGCAGCTATTAATACACTAATGCTGCTGGCTGGTTGGCCCTGTGTGAACTCCTAACTCCTCCTCACTCTTCCACTGTAACTCCAGACTACTTTTTTTTTTAACACAAATCACTTGACTTGTTTGTTAGAGACTCGAGGTCAAATCTACTAACCGTTGTGGCACTTTAGTGCATGTTATTTCAGTGAAAACCCTGGGTCTTATTCTCCAAAAAATAGTTAAAGTCCCTCTGTAGTCATAATTTTATCCCTTAAAACTCATATTTGATCACCAAAATGACATATTTAAAAGTTTTTTTTTTCCTGTAAAGAAATTTGAATGTAACTCTACACCCTTGCTTCATTTAATATACACAGATCTATGAATATGCTAATTAGCCCCGCCTCCACTCACTCGCACGAGCTCAGAGATCCACTCGGTCAACTTACTGAGGTAAACACTGCACAATGGTATCGCTTTTTACAACGTCGGACACATAACGGTAATTAATATGATTAGCCTTTTGATTGACTACGTTATCAAACAGCTAATAATGTGTTGCTAATGTTACACAAACCATATTCCTGTTCGCAAGTCAGACAGCTGTCTTCTAAAAATCAGTATCCTTAGAAACGCTTTGAACAACTCAGAACGTCAGTGGAGAAAGGCATATAGTTCATCATAACATCGTAATATACATCATACACCCACTATATTGCTAAATCTACCCGATTTTTCATATCAACAGAAAAAATACCGGTATAGCCTGGCTTCACGGCATAGTTAATATATGCTAAAGCCCGCCGGCACATTGACGTGATTGGTTACAAGGTAGTTTGTGACGTCAGAAACACCAGCGATTTTTGAAACTGTCTTTAGATCACTGCAGTTTTAAAGAGAAAATCCTAAGCAATGGTGTTGACTTATGAATTTGCACATGGTTTGTATTAAAGCATATTAAAACACATAAACATAATATAAACAACATTAAAAAACTCTTACTCTCACTACAGGCGGACTTTACGCATCCTTAAACCAAAATACATTTACTTAAAAAGCAACATTGTGCAAGATAAGACTTAAACTCTTTTTATGGGAAAACAACACAAAAATAGAGATCTTAGTGAATTTCCTCCTTAGTTTTTATGTCTATTTACTGATTCCTTCTGTATTTAATGTAACATGCTTTGGCAAATCACTTTGATAAGGACAATCAAGTCAAATCACCTTAATTTAGTACTGTACACAGCACAGATTGTTTCAAAGCAGTGATAAACGGAAATAATCAGTGATGGAAACAGAATTCAATTCAGCTGTAAGGCAGCTTTAAAATAGACAATAGTGTCATTTTTCAGCTGAAGTCAGTTCAGTGTTGATTTAGTTTGTTTATGAAACATGAAACAAAAGCGAATCAGCAATAAAGCAGCTCTGCAGAAAACAGTAATATCATCATCCAGCTCCATTCAGTTCTCATCCAATCAAATCAATAATATTACTGAATATTAATCCCCACATTTTCAATGTGAATACCTGCAAATGCAGCATTTGTGTCATTTCAGTGGCACTTACTTGCATACTCTTCAGATGACCATTTCTTACTATTATAGTTCACCGAGGAATTCTCTTTAATATATGTATTATGTATATGTAGGATATATATATATATATATATATATATATATATATATATATAATTTAATATAATATATAATGTGTTTCTCCTTGGGAAATCTCTGAATTTTATGTAATCCCGCCAAGGTCTCAAGTGACTTGTTTTTTTTATTCACAAGGCTGGTTTTCATCCATTTAAAGTAAATTTTGAAGGTCGCCATTACTTTACAATTCAAGTCTTCAACTTTACCTCAGAGGATGTTCGCAGATAGGTCTACTGCATGTAAAAAATTATTCCTCTGAGAGCTGAGCTTTGTCATGTCACCTTAAAACAACCCTAACTAAATGTCACATTAACAGATATTTATCCTTAACTGAAAGTATTTCCCATGTCATTTAAAGATTTGCTACAGCAGCACTTCCTATTATATGCTGAAATGAGTAAAAAAAAATGTTTCAATTTCTCTCTCAAACAACTTTAATTAGAAGAGCTGAAAGTGGAGGAAAATGTCACAGAGGGCAAAAAGCCAGGTAAGTTAATCTAATTCCACACCATACATGCATTATAGTAGTTTTGCCAGTTTTAGACACTGTACATTGTTACATTACAATATGGAATTTTACATGGCATGTAACAAACATAAAGCAGTAGGGATGCTTTATAATAACTGAATATCTTTCAGTTATTGCTTTATATTCTGTTTTTTAGTGTTGTGAGTAAAGCATTACTAATTAATTAAGTACTGTAATTTAATTATTTTTCCCTTGAAAAATTACTCTTAATTGTTTTGTACTTTAATTACAGTTACTTCTGATATAATTGCAATAAATACTTTATAGACTATAGAACAATTCTATATAAAACAATAGGGGATTTAACATCAAAATTTAACATCTAATGTTAAAAAATGTATGTTTTTAATGTAACCTTCTCCCTTTAAATACTTTGGTCAGTTCAAAAATAATTTATGCAATTTTATATTATGTATTTGTAAGTATTAAAATATATGTGTGTGTGTGTGTGTATATATATATATATATATATATATATATATAATGTATAATGTATATATGTGTGTGCGTGTGTGTGTGTGTGTGTGCGCGTGTATGATTTATGACACAAATGTGTATAAGGACATGATACATAAACAAACATGGTTTATGAGGACACTTCCTGTGTCCTCGTAAACAAAAAGGCTTAAAAAACATACTAAACAGTGTTTTATTTTTTATTAAAAAATGGCAAAAGTATGATGGGTAGGTTTAATATAAGGGGATAGAATATACAGTTTGTACAGTTAAAAAAAAACATTACGCTATGGAGAGTCCCTGTAAACCACATATAAGTATGCACGCACGCACACGTGTGTGTTTAGAACTGTTCGGTGTTTTTATTTTATTTATTTAGGGGTTTTTTTCTGATGCACCTGACATCAGAACTGAGAATCACTCATTCTTTATATTACAGGCAAGATCCCGTACTTCCAGTGTGTTTTAATGAGCACAAAATCCAGCCAATATCCACTACGGCCCATGTCCCCAGCTATGAGTCCAGCTATTAACCCCACCATGATGAGAGCCATGATGGAGCAGAGGGCCGCATTACTGCAGCAGAAAGCCCGTCCAGCTGGCCAGTAACAGGATGACAGACCCCATCCGGCCATGGCAGGTGTAAACTGCTTATAAACTGCTGTAAAAACACAGTGCTGCTGGGCTCTCAAGAGCTATCCACCTAAACTATCACAGAGACTTAAAAAAAAAATAACAAATGGAGGTCCCTGGTTTTTCAATGCACGCTCTCCATTCCTCCATAAGTGGCTTTTGAATCTGATCACAGTTTCACAATTTTGACAAAAATGAATATGCAATTACTTCAAAGAAATATAAATAAATTATAATGTACATTTTAAAAAATATATTTAATGAATAAGCGCCTGTCAATGAAATGTTACTGTGTAGATTCAATTTTTTTATTTATTTATTTGAGATCTTAAAACATCTGTTTACATTTGTTGCAGGGAAGATTCTGCTGGGGTTTTTTTTTTTTTTTTCTTCCATATTGTACATAAGACTACTCAGCAGCTAAGCAAATTTAGACATGGTTAAATAATTTAAGTGTTGCTCTAAATATTCAGATATTTATTTTTCTATGTCAAAGTATATGATCTCATTATGGAAAGTAATACTGCAGTACACATTCACTAAGGGCCTTATCTTTTGGCCCAGGCCATTTCCTTTGGCTCATTGGTAATAAGATTATGCGTAGTGTGTCTGGGTTCTACCAGGGTCTGGGATCTTTCTGCATTTGTATGCATGGCCATTAGAAACAGGAGGACGCCATTTGGACCGAATCCGATTTCTATCTTAACCCATGAAAAAAGCTTACATCCTTATAGAATTGAAAGAGACATTAAGAAATTAAGGCACACAAAAGCCTCTAAATAATGAAAGGCTTTCATTTTACTTGACTCAGACTTTTCTTGAGTATCTCTTTAGTTAATTGAAACCCCTTATTGGGGGTTATTAGATTTATGGTAGTGAATTCAATAGTGTATGAATATGTAAAATAGAACTTTTCATGTACAGGTAAAACCTAAAGCAATTGTGCTATACTTGTGTGCATAAAGTATACCAAAAATACAGTGTTTTACAGTATTTGCCCACCATGCAATAGTTTTCTCTAATTTTTCTACATAGATCAGTGGTCTTCAGTGTTTTTCAAACCGAAAGACCCCTTTGTTGATAAAAAATGAGCTGCATTTTAAGCTTGCTCTAAAATATCATGACATTTTTATGTATTTACATTCTTTGTTTTGTTGCTACATGGAAGAGCCATTAAGTAATGATTATTATTAATAATATAATATTATTGGTAACACTTTATAATAAGGTTTCATTTAATATTAATATTGTTCAAGAACTTATAATGAACAATATTAATATTAATGCTAATCTCAACAATTACTAATACAACTTTTGATCTTAAAAGTGTATCTGTTAACATTATTTAACTAAAATGAACAAACATTTTTATTAAGTAACATTAACAATACATACAGGATCATAGATGCTGTAAGAATATATTGCTTATTGTTAGTTCATGTTAGTTAATGTATTATGTTAACAGATGAGACCTTATTTATTGTAAAGTGTTACTGAATTATTTATAATCATGATTGATGTACAGATTCTTGTACATTGTTTTAAATTTAATTAATATTTTTAATGTAGGTTGGACAATTAAATACTGTATTTAGCTTGGTTTTGCTTACCAGCAAAAATGACTTTCTTAACTCAGTGTTTTTTTTTTTTGTTTTTTTTTTCCAGTACAAATCTCTTAACATTCTTAAATCAAGATGCATTTACTTGAGAAGCAAAATGACTTCATATTAAGTCTTGTTTTTTGAAAAAAATTTCAAAATTAAGTAAGTTCATGCTTAAAACAAGAAAAAAATATCTGCCAATGTGGTCAGAAAAAGAATCTTGTTTTCACTTTGAGTTTTATTTTTCTGACCCCATTGGCAGATATTTTCTCACATTATGATCAACTGTTCAGGAAAAAAAGACTTAATATCTTATTATACTGTTTCTCAAGTAAATATATCTTGAGATAAGAATGTTTAGATTATTTGTGCTGGAAAATAAGACAAAAATACAGAGTAAGAAAATAATTTTTTGTAAAGTATTTTGCCTGTTGAAGACCCCTGCCCTAGATAGTCATCAAAAAGTGTGTTGATTTACTGTAAAATACAATAGTAGAGTAAGGGAGATATATGTGTATATATATTATTTGACTTTACTTTGACCAACAGTGATTTTCAAGATTTTCATGATTGTTGATCTGATGGAAATCTGTCCATTCTCAGAGGCATCTTGTTCCTGTAACATTTTGCTCCGAGCACGACTTAAACCGGCATGCGAGGCGGGCGCGCTAACAAGACCGCAGCCTCAAGCATGCCTCCTGAAGCTGGGGGAGTGAGGTTTACTTGCACAGCTCTTTCTAGCCTGCCTCTGTTACACTCAACTCCCTAAACCTCACTCCCATCCGGGTCACAGCGGTGCGAGTAGAACCCCTCCGGTTCTACTCGCTCCGCTCCGAGCAGGATTCGAACCGGCTTCTCCGGCATGGGAGGTGGGCGCCCTAACAAGGATGCTAAAAACTGTAGCCTCTAAAATCCTTCTTAAGGCCGGGGGAGTGAGGTTTACTCTCGCAGCTCTTACTAGCTTGCTTCCGTTACACTCACTCCCATCCGGGTCATGGCACCAACATAGCCCTTCTAGTTCTACTCGCACCGCTCTGAGCGGGATTCAAACCAGCTTCTCCGGCAGGGGAGGTGGACGCACTAACAAGGATGCTAAAAACCGTAGCCTCTAGCATGCCTCTTGAGGCCGGGGGAGTGAGGTTTACTCTCACAGCTCTTACAAGCCTGCTTCCGTTACACTCACTCCCATCCGGGTCACGGCACCAACGTAACCCCTCTGGTTCTACTCGCACCGCTCTGAGCGGGATTCGAACCGTCGTCTCCGGCATGTGAGGCTGGCACTCTAACAAGGACACTAAAGACCGTAGCCCCCAGTGAGGTTTACACGCACAGCTCTTACTAGCTGGCCTCTGTTACACGGGTTTGACAGTTTCAACCAGAAATACTTTGTCTTATTCAAGAACACACTAGTGTGTGATCTTTATTTTCATTAACTTAAGGATCGGCACGACCTAAAATACTGTATGTCCTTGAATGTCTTCTCATAATCCACAGCAGTGAAAAAAATCAAAATGACAAGAACAAGAGTGAACAGCCGGCTAAATTTTGATTGCTGCTCTGCATATGGGCTGCATATGGTCATAGAAAGACTGCATAATGTTAGTATTGTACGTAGTGATTGCAGCAGAAGGCTGTTTCTCTTTAATCAGGACATAGTAAGACAGTTAGCTGTAACTGTCTGACTTTGAACATAGAAGTAGGCCACAGAAATAATCTCACTTTGAAGTTACAGCATGCAGCTTCCTGCAGAGAGGACATCAACTGTACTGTGGATATTACTAAAATATATAAATGTAAAAAATGAACAATATAAATATTGATGACCCTGAAAAACATGTATAAAATGGGACACCATTTTAGTCCGACATTGAGAAAAATCACTGTCTTAGCTTAAATGAGAGACAGTTTACAGTGAAAATGCAATGTTTACGAGGTGGAACCTCAATTGTTGATTCTCAGAAGGCTTTGAGTGCCATAGATGTATAAAATCCATATGTAGGGCTAAACATTTTATTTTAAGAAGTGACAGAAGTTGTTCTTACAGTTTTTGAATGTGTTTGGTATTGCATGACCCCTGAGAATATTGCACATGTCAGTTTCTGATGTGCTAAATTAGCTTGTTACATTGAAAATTTATCTAAATTATCTTTCTTTCATAAGACCTGATGACATGAGGTTGGGCACCTGGAACTTGTCAGCCTTAAGCTAAATTATGTTTTGCTTATAAAAGGATAGATCACTATTTCCTTCACAAAGTAGTAGGATTTTGTGGTTTGATTTATCAGTTTTACTAGGGCATGTCAGATTGCTCCATAATTTGTCATCACATCACAGAGACCTAGTTTACAGTTTTAAATATGTCAAACTGTCATGTTCTTATGAATGCTGAATAAGATCTGTCAGTAGAACCAAAGGAAATTTTGACTAAATCAATGTTGTTTTTTGTTTGCTGGATTCTATCTTGGAGTGGGCAAAATTCTGGTAATAAAGTGTGCAAACTTGTCTGTGACAGAATGTCTTTTTTCGTGTACTTATTCATTTGGGTGAAAAAATAAATATTTTATTTTGGAAAATGAATATGTGCCAAATGTGTGAAGGCAGTTATAAATAAATGATAGGAAAAAAAAGCAGCCTGTATAATTCAGTCTATCGAGGTTTTGTTATGAATGTAACATCAAAGTCTGAGTCTTTTTTCCTACAAAATGATAGTGGGTTAGTAACACTTCTGTGAGTTTTGTCACCAATTTAAATTCTGCACAGTATTCAGCAAATCTAGTATTCCAAATATAGTCTTTTCTCAGTGTTTTTTCTTCTCTTTGTTCATGACTTAAGTGATATGTTAAAGTTCATCTACATTCAACTTCACACAACTGTAAATAACATCATGGAGATTCACAGAAAGACTCTTCAACAATTCTGAGCTTTCAGAGCTTTGTGTTGGCTGGATACCCTTGATAAGGCCATTCATATTTTTAATTGAATCTAATCTTCTCAGGAGAAGCTGGTGAATAAATTCTTACTTTGCCGCTGTAATTCCCTCTAGTATGCCCTCTTCAAGCCCACATCTGTTGAGAGCAACATAAAACGAGTCCACTATTTTAAGCCGAATTCTCCATGGCCGCCTGGCTATAAAAAATACACGATCTAAGCCAAGGTTCTGGATTCTAGGCCTCAGTCTGGATAAGTAGTGTGGCTCAAGCAGGTCACATCAGCTGATGAGCAAAGATATCTGGGTCAGCCAGATAACTACATGATCGCAATGTGCTCCATGCTCTGAGCAGCTCTATATAAATAATACAGAAAGGGGACTTCTTTTTTCTGTAGTATATGAAAATCAAAGCATTATTGAGTGAAACCCATAGTATACAGTATGCATAAGTATATGTATATTCACACATCTGCCTTCCAAGTAATTTATTCTTGTGATAGCAAAGCTGCATTTTTAGAATCATTACTCATCTTCAGTGTCACATGATCCATCAGAAATCATTCTAATATGCTGATTTATTACTCAAAAATGTTTCTTATTATTATCAGTGTTAAAATATTTTAATTACGCCATTAGATGGCGGCAAAGACTGTCTTTATGAGTGTGTCTGTCAGTAGCGAAGACTTTTACATTGAAAAGACTGAATTGTTGTGAACACGGAACAAGACGCAACTGACAAATGCTTTGACTAGCGCTGTCAGTCAAGGGAAAACCCTTTAACTGTTAAAAGGACAAGATAATACATCTGATATTTAAACAGATTTTTTAATATGAACATACGACTGACCTGAAGGAAAATGCTAAATCTGAATGCAGGTAATAAACTCGCTCACTCGATCTCTTTCTCACAATACTCTTCTACATAATACAGTAAGCTTCAATGAACAATATCAATTGAGAACATACCGTTTACTAGGGATGGGTAGTTCGACACCCAGTGTCGACACACGTCTCGAGTTTTCAACACACTAGCACTCCGAAACAGTGTTCCGGAGCATTGCTTGAAATGAGGCTGTCACGTGACCTGTGGAAATGAAGCTTCGTTACCTCATTCGTTACCTACATGTCACGTCGGGCTCAAACGAACGAATATTTTCTAAAGCTTGGGACACGATTAGTAAAAAAGGAGGTCCAGCACAGTGAAACAAATAATATTCTTGAATAAAAATATGAAATTGCATTTGTATTTGTACATTTGTGTTTTGTTGAACAATGTGCATGTTTGTGTGGTTTTGTAAGGAACACACAAAAAATGGTGCAATGAAAAAAAATCACATAGACTTAATTTATTGGCGTATTAAACATTCTATTTAGAAGGTGAAAAGATACAAGTTTGATGCGAAAATGAAGAACAGAAAGTCTTTATTGTCATTGAATTATGCAAAATGCAATGAAATTTCGCTGCACACACACGCACCGCCATCTTTCTAATATGGTTATTAAATATACAAATAAACCTTACAATGACATCCCAACGAACAAAACTGAATGACACAGGTGGTGTAGTAATTTTTATTGACCACCAGATGGCGAAGTAGAGCACTGTTTCAAAAGCTTCGAAGCACCGACACACACCAGCACATCCCTACCCTTTACGTTGCTAAGAGTGGTTGCTAAGGGTGTTGTGTATAAATCGTGAATAAAACAAAGCTATTGACCAATCAGAATCAAGGACAGGAACTAACCGTTTTATATATATAGTGCTGTCAAGCGATTAATCACATCCAAAACAAAAGTTTGTTTACATAATATATGTGTGTATTGTGTATATTTATTATGTATATATAAAAAGACACGCATGCATGTATATATTTAACAAAAATATATTATATTTATATATAAAATATTTATATTTATATATAATATAAATTATATATAATTAGTGCTGTCAAACGATTAATCGCGATTAATCACATCCAAAATAAAAGTTATAAATTATATATAAATATACATGTATACGTGTAAATATTTCTTAAATATATACATGTATGTGTATTTATATATACATAATAAAATGTATATATAAATACAAACTTGATGTGATTAATTGCAATTAATTGTTTGAAAGCACTAATATATATATATATATATATATATATTCAGATAATTATAATTGTTAGTAAAATCCCACAACCTGAAGCTAAATCGACTTGTCTTTTTAAATTAACAGTCGATCTTGATATTGTCAATCCTCAACAGGCATGTAATGTTCACCCAAAAACTCATCCTCAACTTGCTCCTTGAATTGGCTTATAGGAAGAAAGTATTTTAACACACATGAATGCAACATATCATGTTCAGTTAGTGTGTCATTCATCATGGTTGTACTGAATGAACATCCATGAATCACAAACACCCTTCTGTTCCATAAAAGCCAGTAGTCTCCCACTATCATCGGCAGCAACGGTTCCTCGGGGCAGGATCAGTGCTTCATCTCCATTTAAAACAGGCCGGTTTAGACGAGGGCAAACTCTCCAATATGGAAACTGCTGTCTCGAGAAGACAGTGTGACTGTGAATCTCATATTAGCACTGGCATCCCATGGTCTCGGTAGACAATAAAAGCCCTGGAGATAAATAGGTCTGCACATCCTTACTGAGGAGGAGCGACTCCTTGCTGTAAGTAATGCAGAGCGATGCATACAGGGAGTGACCATTATGGTCAGCACACATACGACATGGTCTTAAATATGACGAATGTTTTTTAATTAGACTCTCCACCGCAGTGTATTACATGTGCATGGCCATGAGAGAGCCGCAGCCTGACTGCACACTTAAGGTGGCGTGAGCTGTTCTGATGATGACACCCTCACTAAATAATGCAGGAGGCCAGTGGTTTTGTGCTGCGTTTGTACACGAGGGCTCAGGGTGTGTCCACGGCAGACTCAGCAGATGCTCTGAGTGGGCGACACAGAATGAGATCAGGACAACAGGAAGATTTTGGCACCAGCTTTGTGCACGCTCAGCAAACAAACTGTCCCTTCAGAGTGTTAACAACGGATTCAAACTTATTAGCTGCACACGTAAGCTAAAAAGGCTTTTTGGACTGTAAGAGCATTTCCTAATTGAACTGAAACCTTGTTTATGTGCTTTATGTGTGGTTGTGATACCTCAAATCAAGCGACGGGTTGTGGAGAGCTGTGCTAATACTTTTCTAAGTGACTGGACCAAAGATTTTCTCCTGGTGAATGATAAAACACCTAAAAATGTTTGTGTTATGATGGGCTGCAGTTTGCAAAAGATTATACACTACCATTCAACAGTTTTATTGTTTTTGTAAGAAGTCTCAAGAAAGCTGCATTTATTTGATCAAAAAATACAGTAAAACCGTATTGTGAAATATCATTACAATTTAAAATATAATAATATCTAATACATATATTTTAAAATGCAGTTTGTTGCAGTGATTCAGTGTCATAATCCTTCAGACATCATTCCAATATGCTGATTTGGTGCTCAAGAAACATTTCTTATCACTATCAATTTTTAAAAACAATTATGCTGCTTAATATTTTTGTGGAAAATGTGATTTTTTCCAGGATTCTTTGATGAATAGAAAGAGTCAGAGCAACATTTATTTGATCTATTATAACATATATGTATATATAATGTTTTTACTGTCACTTTTGATAAAATTTTATAAGTAATGTTGCACTTTCATGTCAACTAGCAGTCATTATATATATATATATATATATATATATACAGTGGTGGTCAGAATTATTTATAATTTATAATTATTATTATTTATATGATCAAAGATGACTGTAAAAATAAATCTGCATTGTTTATCCGTTTGATCTTTAATTCATAAAATTAGCAAAAATCTAACCTTTCATTGAAGGAAAAGAATTGAAAGTGGGGGGAAAATCACATTATGAAATAAATGTTTTTCTCCAATACACGTTGGCCACAATTATTGGCACCCCTAGAATTTTTTATGAGTAAAATATCTCTGAAGTATATTCCCATTCATATTTACATTTTTTTAGCACACCAGGGTGATCATGAACATGAAGTTGTCCAGCCATGACTTCCTGTTCCACAGGAGTATAAACATGAGGAAATACAAAGGCCAAATTCCCGTAATCATTCATCACAATGAATAAAACCAAAGAATATAGTTCTGATGTGCAGCAAAAGATTGTTGAGCTTCACAAAATAGAAAGTGGCTGTAAGAAAATAGCTAAAGCATTGAAAACCCCCATTTCCACTATCAGGGCAATAATTAAGAAGTTCCAATCAACTAAAGATGTTACAAATCTGCCTGGAAGAGGACGTGTGTCTAAATCGTCCTAATGTGAAGTGAGGAGGAAAGTTTGAGTGGCCAAAGACTCTCCAAGGATCACAGCTGGAGAATTGCAGAGATTAGTTGAGTCTTGAGTCTCAGAAAGCCTAAAAAAAATGATCAAACAGCACCTACATCCCCATAAGTTGTTCGGGATGGTTTCAAGAAAAATCCTCTGCTCTCATCCAGAATCATTCTCCTGCATATTCAGTTGTCAGACAAGACTGGAACTTCAAACAGGACCGGCTTCTATAGTCAGATGAAACTAAAAAAAAGAGCTTTTTGGCAGCAAACCCACCAGATGGGTTTGGTGCACACATGGATAAAAAGTACCCCATGCCCACGGTTAAATATACTGCTGGATCTTTAATGTTGTGGGCCTATTTTTCTGCTGGAGGTCCTGGACATCTTGTTCAGATACATGGTATCATGGATTCTATCAAATACCAACAGATAAAAAATCAAAACCGCTTCTGCTAGAAATCCAATAATGGGCCGTGGTTTGATCTTCCATCAGGACAATGATCCAAAACAAACATCAAAACCAACACAAAAATGTGTCACTGAGCACAAAATGAAGCTTCTGCCATGGCCATCCCAGTCCCCTGACCTGAACCCTAAAGAAAATGAGTGGAGTGAACTGAAGAGAAGAAGCACCAACATGGAGCTGTGAATCTGAAGGATCTGGAGAGATTCTGCATGAAGGAATGGTCTCTGATCTCTTGTCAGGTGTTCTCCAAACTCATCAGGCATTATAGGAGAAAACTCAGAGCTGTTATCTTGGCAAAAGGAGGTTGCAAAAAGTATTAAATAAAAGGGTGCCAATAATTGTGGCCAACGTGTTTTGGAGAAAAACATTTATTTCATAATGTGATTTTCCTCCCACTTTCAATTCTTTTCCTTCAATGAAAGGTTAGATTTTTGCTAATTTTATGAATTAAAGATCAAAAGGATAAACAATGCAGATTTATTATTACAGTCATCTTTGATCATATTTACCAAGGGTGCCAATAATTCTGATCACCACTGTATATATATATGGGGGGGGGGGGGGGGGGGATAGCGAGGATACTGAATTATTAAATTTGGTTACACTTTATTTTGATGGTCCCCTTTAAATACTCTGTTGACTTGGACCTACATGTCATCTAACTCTGATTAGAGTATTAGTAGAGTATTATTGTTAGGGTTAGTAGAATAAGGGGTTAGGGTTCGTAGAATAAGTTGACATGTAGCCTACTTGCAAAGTTACTTATTATAGTCAGTAGAATGTCTGTTGGGGGACCATCAAAATAAAGTGTTAGCGTATATTAAAGATAAAAGTATACTTCACTTTTTATGCGTACGCGAGGGTCAGCGTACAGTGCGCGTGAGGCGAATTTCGTCATCAGAAGAGTACCACTGTACTCGCGCCGCCGGATTTTGGTAACCTAGCCTACTTTGTACCAACTTTGTACGCGCAGGTCGCACATGCGCATTTATTTATTTTGTTGCAATAATTTGTTTATCCACAAGATGGCAACCGTGCCCTGGGGGCGTCGATTCACAAGGTAGTCAAAGAAAATAAACAGAACAGACTGGAGCTCTTGTAAGCTACAGCGACAACGGAGGCCTACAAAGACGAGAGATTGTGCGAAGAGGTTAGAAAGTACCCTCATCTGTACAACTCTAGCATGAAAGAATACAAATATATTTACATGGGTTGTAACTCGTGGCGAGAGATTGCTCAAAACTACGCATGCGTCGAACGCCTGTGTATACGTACGAGTCAAATGAAGTATACTTTGCAAGGCTGTGTGCTCGACTGTGCGCATACATACGCTTAAAAAAACGAAGTATACCAAGGGCTTAAGCAGACAGTCTACTAATACTCTAATGACTGCTAAAACAAGGTAAAATTAAAAGAAAAAACCAAGCTGAGTTCAAAGACAGAAAGTGATAAGGTTTAAACTATGTATATCAATATTTATTGGCTGCTTTTTTTCCTTTCGCAGTTTAGTTTCAGTTACATAATTTATCTCAGCATTTTGAAAGGACATATACACATATTTACTTCCATTCAACAGGTTCCTTTAAACCACATGTAGTGTTCTGCATGATAATACCTCTATACTGCATGGGCTTCTCAGCACTAACACCCTATTATACAATCAAAGTGATATGGAAAAGAGAAGTCAACAATCAAAGAAATACCGAATGCATTGTTCCTGTAGTCTTTAGAAAAGCAGGGAATAATTGTTGTTTTTCCTTGACCCAGGGTTGCTTTGGTTGTAATGGCAATACATGTACGTATCCATAGAAAGCAAGGCTAGAAAAATGGAGACAATTTGATCAACATTCCGATTGCCTAAAATACAAACAAGGCTGTTCATAATGCAGCATGACCAAAAACATATACAGGAATACAAATAAATTCAAGGTGTATTAAAATACTGATCATGGCATTAACACAGCTCTACTAAATATATACTGAAACAATTTACAACATCGTTTGATTCCTTTCTGCTCACTATATCCTCCAATGATTCAGGAAATGTAATAATAACTATACATAACGGCATTCTCTGAACCCAAAGTAGTATGACATCACTCTCTGGGAAATACATTCAGATTCAAAACAGCCAATTGTCAACTTTTTGTCTTCCCTGTTTCTGTTCACGATGAAACAGCAAGGTGTTTAGAAAGAATTTTTGCTCCTTTGAGATGTTAGAAACCCAGTGAGTCATGACAGTGGCAGACTTTAGTTTTAGCAAATAAAAACTGGAGATCACTTTCCTTAACACAAGTTGTCAGCAAAATATAAAAAGTCATAATCTGGACTGTTAACCTGCTTGTTGTGAAGAGGAAAAGTCTGATATAGATGTAAGTGGTACAGACTTAGTGTCCGAAGCTGCAGATGGAAAAAAATATCAATGTTTTTTCTTTTGTTTGCATAAACACTGAAACATACATAATGTATTAACAGCATTTAAAATGTAACTATGTACAGTATAAACAACTGTAAAGATGTTTATGAATAATGAATGGAATTAAGAGGCTGATTGTATTGTATTTAATCCATGACATCATAACAGTACAAATATGTATATAATGGTATATTATGACTAAAATTGCACGCACGCACGCACACACACACACACACACACACACACAGTCAATTGTTTTATTTGTATTTATCTGTGAGTTTTTTACATAGTAAAATAAAACATGTAGCTGTAGTTTGCCTCATTTTTTTTTTTTTTTTTGCACAATAATAGATATAATATCAGAAATATACCTTATAGTGTTTTGAGCTTCTTTCATACTTAAAATATTTTGATGGTTTAATCAAAATTATATATTTATAGATAGACATAATACAATAGTAAGGATTCATAAAGATTTTTTATGTTTCTAAAGCTGCGCTGATATATAAATATGATTATGTTTTAGATGCTGTCAATGCGCCTATATTGTATGTTTCAGCATATATCCAAATGTATAAAATGTATGTATAAACACTACATATGAATACTTAAGGATTGTTATGAAATAAGAAACTAAAAACAGGACCAAACTGAGCCACTGTACAGAAGCTGTGCCCACAGAATTTTACATTTTATACCACACAAAATAGTAAGATAACCACAGTACTTCTAAATTTGACTGTTTAGCTATTTAGAGGTTTTGATTATATTATGAATTTTGTCCGGGAAGTATCATTCACTCAAAATCAGTGAGGATGTGTAATTATTTGCTCCCATGGAGAAAAAAAATCTCAGCAAAAATCTCAAGCCTGGAAGATTTTTATGTACTTTATGTTTTAAATGTACACTGTAAATGTATATTGCCCTTGTTCCTTACACGTACGCACAAAGAAAGAAATCCCTGAAATTAAATGGTGACATGATCTGTTTAGCCCAAATTCACTCATTCAGGCTTGAAACTAAACCGCTGTAAAATCCTATTGCCAAGAAGACTGACAACACAGCATTCCATAAAACATCTGAGTAATTTAGAGTAAACTATTTTCACACAATCTAAACCATAAGCTGACCATACCATGATAACCATGTGGAAGCATGCATTAGCATGTGTCACTGTACAACGCCTTGTTTATGGCTCTGTGTAAACCGCTGTGTTAGTGTTACAGTTTAAATTTGTTTTTGTAATACTGAAGGAATTTAGGCCTTGTCCACACTAATACGTTTTTATTTGAAAACGAATCCTTTTCTCTCTGTTTTGGCCTTCCGTCCACACTGAGGGCATGTTTACATGACAATGATGTACTAAAAACGGAAATGTTTTTCCTTTGCGTTTTTCGCATACAACGTTGTGTTGTCAAAACGATCCTTATTCACACGGATCCACGAAAACTACTAAAAACGCTGTATTATGCTGCCAGGCCAGTAGTTGGCGATGTCACTTTGTAAAGAAAGACTACGCGCCTATAGACCTCGCATGCGCATGACATCACCGTTTTCACAAATTCGTGTTTTTGTAGTTTACATGGAGATGATAATGGTATCGTTTTCATAAACTTGCACTTTGAATCCTGTTTTCAAAATTTGCGTTTTCAGTCCCCTAAAACGCTGTTGTCATGTAAATAAACGGCCATTTTTAGTTGAAAGCGGTATTGTGTAAACAGCCCCTGAGACAAAGCTTTTTATTATAATTTGTAAAAGGCGTTTGCGCATTGTAGTGTGGACGGTGAAAACAGAGGCTTTCAAAAACAATGATGCTTTTTCAGTCATGTGACCCATTCAGCCCAAAGCAACATGGTGGATGACGTTGTACCACAGTTGTTTTGGCTGCTCTCCAGTTTGATAGTGTTGTTAAAGGGTTAGTTCACCCAAAAAATGAAAATTCGGTCATTAATTACTCACCCTCATGTGGTTCCACACCCGTAAGACCTTCGTTCATCTTCAGAACACAAATTAAGATATTTTTGATAAAATCCGATGGCTCAGTGAGGCCTGCATCGCCAGCAAGACAATTAACACTTTCAGTGCCCAGAAAGCTACCAAAGATATATTTAAAACAGTTCATGTGACTACAGTGGTTATGAAGCGACGAGAATACTTTTTGTGCGCCAAAAAACAAAATACGACTTTATTCAACAACAACTAGTGATGGGCGATTTCAAAACACTGCTTCATGAAGCTTCAAAGCTTTACGAATCTTTTGTTTCGAATCAGGAGCGCATATCAAACTGCCAAAGTCACGTGATTTCAGTAAACGAGGCTTTGTTATGTTATAAGTGTCGAAATTTCAATGGTTCACCACTGGGGGGGCGTGACTTTGGCAGTTTGATACACGCTCCAAACCACTGATTCGAAACAAAAGATTTGTAAAGCTTCGAAGCTTTAAACGCCTGATGGATGTAGAAGCATCTTACTCATGTGCAGTACAGGTACATAAGTATTTTCAGACGTTTCAGTGTGGATAAAAACACTGTTTTGGAAAACACTTGAAAACGCTAGTGTGGACAGAGAGCGTTTTTAAACAAAAACACTGTTTTTAAATGTATCCCGATTAGTGTAGACGAAGCCTTAATTAATACTTTAAAGGGATAGTGCAGCCAATCTTTATTTACTCACCCTCGTGTTGTTCCAAACTCGTATGATGGCAAATCTTGATTCAAATACTGATTTGGAATGACATAAGGGTGAGTAAATAAACAGAATACTCATTTTTGGGTGAACTATTCCTTTAACTTCAGAACCAATGACTCTGAAGTTGGAAAGATGGCAAAGACAGCACTTTGTTGTCCTTGTTATGAATACAGATGCCTTGGGAAACAACTTGGGAAATGGTTACGAAATAAAGCGATATTCCACGGATCTACGACATAGTGTAAACAACAAGGCCATCAGTGAAGAACCAGCTAGCCTACTAAATGTGACTCGACCCCTCTGGGATATAAGAATACTAAATCGATAACACAGCTTAAGTTGTGGTAAAATAATATTAGCAAACACTTGTTAGAAAAGTCCGTAAAGGGGTATTTGCTGTGAAACACTGAAACCTGGACGAACGATGGTGTTTCCTTTAATGGAAGTAGCATATGTCTGTCTGACGCTGTCAACAGCTCTATGCTTTCCTTTCGAAATACTCCTGAGCGACTCTTGATTTGGGAATTATGGTGCGTTCAAGTCCTCCTGGAAGTTTGTATTTACGAGTTGGGAATTCGCAACATCAGGTGCGTTCAAGTCACTTTTGTCGGACCAAGATGGCAGTGTACCTTCTCTTAATTAACTACACAAAAAGACAGCAAGGTTTTTAAATTCTACTTCAAGAAAATGTTAGCTTATTTTGTTCGTTGTAAGTAAAAGCCTGACAATGTCACTGCTAAATACCTATAGGCCTAAGTAATGTGGTATTCAGCCACACTGACACCCCCCCCAACCCGTAAACTCGGGGCTCAAAGAAAATCATGAGTTTCCCAATCGTATTTACGACTTTGTGTAAAAAAAACCTTACTGTATTTTTGTGTAGTTAAATAGGTACAGCGCCATCTTGCTCTGACGAAAGTGACTTGAACGCACCTGACTTTGTAAACACGACTCTTAAACACGAACTTGTCAGGAGGACTTTAACGCACCATTATAAATGTTGGAAACCCCAAAGCTTGTAAATCTTTATAAGCATGATTACCCATCCTACAGTACCATGTTCTACATAATAACCACGAGAAGCACACACAGGATATTCACAGCAGTCTTTACAGGTTCATGTCACAATTACTCCCTCAATCTCACGTCTAGAACTGAAGTGTATTTACAGATTTGAATTGGCACTTGACAATTACATACGGACGTCCGCCGTTAGCTCTTTGCTTCAAAAATATCACTTTAACTGGCAGCTCTGCAGTGTTCCTGGAGGCTGTTTGTGTGTTCTTTTGCTTCTTAACATTTCCTTTCTTTGTACATTTTTTTTCCGGCGTTATAGGAACAAGGTGCACTCCTCCCCAGCATACGGAGCTTGACGTATCCTCGTTGCCTGGGGAATTAAGAGCCTTTAGTCCAGCGAAAGCAGTGGCTGCATGTTCTCTTCTTCGCTTTTCACTTTTTCTGGTCGTTTCAGGACACCTGGCTCCACTACAGACTGGGACCTGTGGGTATAAATAAAATATGAATGCCATCCCAGGAAAAAAAAATTTCGAGAAGCACAACTGAGAAATGAAAAATCATGAGAATGCATTGAAAACCTAGGCTACAAAAGAAATAAAACCTGAAAATGAACATTAAAAATCTGAATAATGTAATGTTTTATTAATTATTTATTGTATTTATATTATTTTTATATTATATTATATTAGTATTATTATCATAAAGTGCTGCTGAAATGATGTGCATACAATTAATAATATATGATAATATAATAATGGAAATAAAAATAATAATAAAAAATAATATAAATATAATATATTTTAATTATATATATATATATATAAAAAATATAAAAAAATCCTTAGACATTTGGACCCCAATGAAACCTTTAGGTACACACACAGAGCACTACACACTCAATAGTACAAATTAATGATGCATTGTGCTTGTCAAAATCATTTAAAGTAAAGGATGTGTAATGGAACATGTCATCTTGGTACAATGTGTTGGCCTACTTTTGATTTAGCCCTCTCGTAGAGACATAAGAAGCTTTGAGGACAGTGTGCTGTCGTTCATCATGCGCAGATCTGGGGCACTTTCCTCTGACGGACGCATTTCTGTACTCTATGAACCCTGACTGTAATCATGAACAAAAACAGCTGTTTCTTATCAGAAAAATGTCAGATTTAACAAAAGAAATTAGTTTGCAATGTATTTAACTTCAGTATTGTGATATATTTGATGTACTGAATATTAAGAAGGAAATAATGTAGGACAGGGGGATTCCACTGGGATTTGAGTGGATTGTGAAAAGTGGGCTATGATATGTTAGAGGTAATATACAGCTAGTTATAATCGAAAAATAAACCTTTTTTATATAGAGAGACATGCAGTGATCAATGGTGAACAATGCATTTAAAAAGTAAATAATTCTATGTTTTATGTTGACTTTAAAAGATATACTGTTGTAAGTTGCCTTTTAAGATGCACAGTAAGACCCCAAAGGACCAAAGTAGGTGCTGTAACAAGCAAGTTTTTTTTTTTTTTTGCAATGCCACACATTAAATAAACTACTTGACAGACATCTCTGAAATTGGTGTCTTGAGAAATTCCACCTGTCTCAGCAAACAGCAAAAAAAAAGAAAAAAAGAAAAGCTTTTGGCAAAGTCTGAAATCACTTATAGCTCCTTTAACCAACCATAATAACACAAGATATCTCTTGAGGACAATGAACTACATTGTTCTATTATCTTTTTTCCACTAAGAAATCACAGAATGACGCACAAAAGCTGTTACACTAACGTCTCGGCAAGAATCTGTGCTATTCGAGTGCAACGTGATGCAAACACGAGAAAATTAGGAAAAAAGTGATGTTCATGTGACCTTTCCAGAGCAGACAAAATGACAAAGTGTGGTTTTAATTGCTCTGAATAATGTACCCTTTTGAAGAATGTGGGAGGTGTTAGATTTTTAAAATCAGACATTCCTGGACGCACGCTCATTTTCAGCACAATGTGTAAGAGAAAAATTTAAAGCACTCAAAGTAAATACTGCAAAATTGTTACTGACGGGAAGTACAGTATAAATGTCAGCGGTGATGCATCTTGTTTGTATGAATCTGACAAGTTCACAACAGTTTTCGTTATTCAGTAAAGTCAAATTAATTGCTCTCGAATAATCCTGAATACACACTGTCTTGGGCCTGAAAAACAATACTATTACGGGGGAATAGGAGGGAGCCGAGAATCCCTGGGTCATAGAGACTAATGAAAAAAATTATTTCAACTTATTTTCTGGAAATAAGTTTTTTTCTCGAAAATTAATCATTTGATATATTTCACCTTTCAGTTGAATAAGTTCAGTTGAATGCTATGCACACAAGCAGTTCAGTGATGACCGGTTATGGGTGATAAGATGAAATCACACATTTAAATGTTTATATTTAAAGTCAAGTTTTGATTTCAGGTCAAATAAATTGTTAATTTAGACTAATGTGATCGTTTCTCTCCACAATAAATGACCTGTATCTATTAAAGTCCCCCTGTAGTCAATAATTTTATCCCTTAAAACTCATCTTTGATCACCAAAATTACATATTTTTCTTGTGAAAAAAATTCTTAATGCCTTAAAATAGCTTGACTGTAACTCTACACCCTTGCCTCATTTAATATACACGGATCTATGAATATGATAATTAGCCCCGCCTCCACTCACTCGCACGAGCTCAGAGATCCACTCGGTCAACTTACTAAAGTAAACACTGCACAATGGAAACGCTTTTTACAACGTCGGACACATAACGGTAATTAATATGATTAGCGTTTTGCTTGACTATGTTATCAAACAGCTAATAATGTGTTGCTAATGTTACACAAACCATGTTCACATTCACGAGTCAGACAGCTGTCTTCCAGCGATCAGTTAATCAATTAAAAATGCTTTGAACAACTCAGAACGTCAGTGGAAAAAGGCATATAGTTCATCATAATATCGTAATATACATCATACACCCACCATATTGCTAAATCTACCCGATTTTTCATATCAACAAAAAAATATACAGAGATAACCTTCTTTTGAGACTCCCTTGCACGGTCAGTTAATGATATACTAAAGCCTGCCGGCACGTTGACGTGATTGGTTACAAGGTAGTTTGTGACGTCAGAAACACCAGCGATTTCAAACCGTGGGTTTGAGACTGTCTTTGGTTTACTGCAGTTTTAAACAGAAAATACTCAGCAATGGTGTTGACTTATGAATGTGCACATGGTTTGTCTTAAAGCATGTTAAAAACACTAGATAGACATATGAACAACATTAAAAACTTGATTTTCACCAAAAGGGGACTTTAAACTGAATAGCTGGAATTGAATATGAATATATATATATACTGTAGATCACCAGCGAACTGTTCCCACAGCTAAACATGATGAATTATGTTAATAATACAACACTAGTGAACAATGAGTGCAGGATTCTGCCATATAGCTGGATGTACACAGATGTGTTATGTGCGGACTGGGAGGTTTCGTTTAATAGCCAAAGCTGTTTAAGTAACAGTACTTTGATCTTAGCAGTAGAAGAACATCTAAGACCTACTTTCTTCCAAATGCTGCGCCCCCCGGATGCTTTGGCATAATTCAAACACTACAAACAGTTGCTTCAAATATGAGCGCAAAATAAGCCATTGCGAACTAGGCTATATTTGGTAGCCAATGTCTCTGTACACGTACAGTCCCAGCTGCAGCAAGAAAAGATGAGATGTTTGCCACTGGTAAACCTCCATCATGTGTTTTTGCTTGCATACACAGGCATCATTTAGCGCAGCTCACGGCAGCGGCTTCGCTCCCTTGTGCTGATTTTATGACCCAGTAAGTCGAGACACCGACCTCACCCTTTCTCGATCAGTGAAACGATGCACAACAAGAGTTCCTTGAGTCGCCAAGTCAAACACAGACTGTTATTTTATTAAAAAGAGCTGTGTTTAATCATAAAGCTAGGGAGTCGGTTGCTAAGCACTGTAACCTAGAAGAAACAGACGGTATGCAGCTAAAATGTGACTCCTTTAACAAACACTGTAGCTTCTTTATGCCTCTAGCAAAGCTGCTTATTTTTGTTATCCAGAGCAATTCTCTTGATAATTCTACTTGAGTGAAGACTGTGAGCAAGCAAACACTGTTTCCATGGCAAGCCACCAAATGATTTCATTTAACAGTCATAACAGAAATAAAGAACATACATAATATGGCCAGTATGGTGACCTCACGTACTTGTTTTAGAGCACCAGT
The DNA here is from genome assembly GCA_039654765.1 of Mylopharyngodon piceus. Classification (NCBI taxonomy): domain Eukaryota; kingdom Metazoa; phylum Chordata; class Actinopteri; order Cypriniformes; family Xenocyprididae; genus Mylopharyngodon; species Mylopharyngodon piceus. Next base: position 7,265,297 of record CM077456.1, on the reverse strand, counting down.
GTTATTATTGTTACATAAAATTAAAACTATTTAAAAAAAACATTTTTGGTAAGTGAAATTAGGCTGAAATACTGAGCCCCGCACATGACATGCAGGGAATAAAAGTAAATTGTGCACACAAGTTACTAAGTCGTTCCTTCAATTTACAAAATCATGTGCACGATTTACTATTTCGTTCCCTCGATTTGCTAAATTGTGCACACGATTTACTATTTCGTTCCCTTGATTCATGAATCGTGCAAATGATTTACTAATTCATTCCCTCGATTTACAAATCATGCGCATGATTTAGCAAATTGAGAGAACAAATTAATAAAAATAAATTAATAAAAGTGCCCCTATTATGCTATTTTAAAGGTTCCTAATTTTGTTTTGGAGGTCTCCTACAATAGATTTACATGCATCCAAGGCCAAAAAAAGTCTTTGATTGATCACAACATTTATTTCCATCAAGAGGTGCATCAATTTTTGGTCAAGATCTTGTATTGACAATGCAAGAGTCAAGCACTCTGTAAAGTCTCCTCCAGCACATCCCAAAGACTTTCAATCAATTTAAGTCTGGACTCAGAGGTGCCAATGTACAGGGGAGCACATAACTGGTAAAAATAAACGATGCGCACCAGAAAACATGGACGGAAGCGCTTTTGAGTACCAACATTTTTGGGGACCGGTTCACAGGGACACGTTTACTTACTGGAGTAGAATTTTTCTCCATCTCTGGTAAGATAGCAATCATGATGATAGTGTGTTCTTTAATTATTAGGGGTGCAACGGATCACAGTTAATCCATGATCCATACGGATAAGGCCCAACGGTTCGGCACGCATGTGATAACTGCTAAGTTTAACCATCATAGAGTGAAAGTTTATCATTTGGACGTGTTTTGTCTCACCAATTAACACATTCAAACGATTTTAAAAGCAGAAGAAGAGGCGCACGCACGCAGAGAGAGAGAGAGAGAGGCGCGTTTCAGACAGCGCTCGAACACCGAATTGATTCCTCTTTCGCATTTACTTTCGCTTTAAGGGACACATATACACAAAATTATGTCAAAATACCTGTTGTGGCAAGTATTCTCTCGGTTATGTCATTAGCGAACAGTTGAGAAAGAAACTGGATGTGAGTCAGTATATTCAGTCCGTGCGTGCATTCCGTCTTAAAGTGACAGCAGCCTAATATTCTTGCTGTTGTCTGTGTCATTAATGTTAATAAAATAAAAAAAAATTTAAAAATTATCATCATCTACCATGTTTGAGAGAAAAGAAGATAGTGATGAAAGCAAAGTGTGAATACCAAGCAACATCTCCAGGTGCTCCCTTGAGAACCAGACCAAAAAAGTTATGTGCGCCCCTGCCAATGTGTAATATAATATAATATAATATAATACTAAAATAACACTGGAGAGCACTATATAAACTAAAACATCTTGGAGATGATCTAGCGGTTAGCACATATGCACTGACATTGAGTCATGGTGCTTGTGTATACAGTGCAAGTTAATGCAGCGATCTCGTCCTCACCTTTATTTCTTGTCCTCTTTTTCCACTATACTTGCATAAAACTTAAATAAAGATGGCAACAGGCAAAAAAAAAAAAAAAAAAGAGATAAACTCAAATAAAAACTACAAAAATGACAAGTACAAACCTTTTCATGGTTTTGGGGGACAGATCTTTCTCCAGGTCTTTGACAGACAAGGTATAGGATTCGGGGCAGTAGTCCGTCTCCTCGTCATATGCGTGGTCAAGTAACGTCCTGGCCCAGGTGCCCATGTCGTAAGGGGGCAACATGCCACCCAGCTCAGACGGCAGAATCTCAGGCAAGATCAGCTGGTGCAAGCTGTTCAGATTGTTTCCATGCATGAAAATCTAAACATATAAAATATTGTTATTCGCCTGGTTATGTTTTCATACCAACTGTAAGCTGCAGCTTTTACTGTTTATTGGTCAATGGTTTGCACTTATTTCTATTACACATTTTGTTGCACTGGTCTGTTGTTGTATGTATATGAAAAGCCTGTACATTTTAATGTGTACATAAACATAAACAGAAATGCTAACAATTTTATGTAATATAAGTGACTGAAGAAAAAATAAAAACTCTAAAAAATAAAAAAATATTCTCACCCTTTTTCTTGTTTTGTCTTTGAGGAAAGGCCGGATGACTGTGTACAGAGCGTGGATGTACCAAGGTTGGTTGACAAAATGAATCCCTCCAAATCTGGCTGGGAAGCTATCCTGTGGGTAGTAGGGAAAAATAAATAAATAAATACATAAATAAATATTATTATTATATTTAACATAAAAATATAAAACATGAAATTATTTAAATATTTTTTATAAAATTTTATTTTATAAAATCAAACTGGTTCACTAATTTTTGCTTAATGTTTTATGTAAACAAATGTTTATGCAAATTTTATAATTGCTAGCATTTGTGAGGAGAAAAAAAATCTGATTTTGTGACACCAATGACCACCTTTCCACCATACAACCTCATATTTTTCAGAATAGATGATGGTTCACATGAGAGTTACTGATGTTCATTTGAAGTACCTTGAAGTCTAGTTCACGATTCTACAGAGGATTACACCAAAAAGTGGGCATAATTCCCATTTCTCCTGATATCACACGGCTGAAGTTGATACATACTTTGCTGTGTTCACTAATCTGCCCTGAACAGTAATCCATATTCATAAAGCTGACTGCAAGGGTTCCGGAAAGCTTCATAATGATGCTGTCTTTCGCTAAGCTCACAAAAATCAAGTCTTACGAAATGATGGTGAAAGATTTTCAAGTCTGGGTTTAAACTTGAATCTATAAGAAAGTACTCTCTTATGCTCACCAAGGTGGCATTTATTTGATCAAACATACAGTAGAAACATATAAATACACATTTTTCATATACATAGTTTTCTATCTGAACATATTTCAAAATGTAATTTATTCCTGTGATGGCAAAGCTGAATTTTCAGCATCATTACTCCAGTCTTCAGTGTCACATGATCCTTCAGATATCATTCAAATATGCTGATTTAGTGCTCAAGAAACATTTCTTATTATTATCAATGTTGAAAACAGTTGTAATGTTTAATATTGTTGTGGAAAACATGCTTCATTCCCCAAAATATTTTGTTAATCTTTTTAACATTATAAATGTCTTTATTGTCATATTTGTTCAAATAAATGAACCTTGTCATTCAGAATCTAACTAATATGAAAGTCTATAAATCTCAAAAAACATACATATATGTATTGGTTTCAATTGACTTTTTGCAATTGACATAGAATAACTTAATTTTGAATATGCAAGGACTCTGCTATACAATCAGTAACCTAACCTGTATCATCATCACAATCTATCATCTAAATCTTATCATTTAGTAACTTAAACTAAGTCCTAACTTTTGCTGCTCAAATAACTATCTTTCTTAAAACATACTACGCAATTTTTAAATTCAGTGCACATCATGGCCTTGTTTATTGCTTCTCAATGACTCATAACCGAACGGTGTTGTTGGCGCCACTGGCGTAACGCCGATGGTGGACAGCTGCAAGTGTGCAGGCCGTATAGACACAGAAGCCCCCAGGCCAGCGTCCAGCAGCAGACCACAGGCTTGTGGGTGCTAGGTCTGGCACTGGATCTGACACAGAGGCAGGTGATGGCGCAAGCGCATGATGATTGGCCAGAGCTTCAGAGGAGGGGCTATGAGGCATTTGCCAGCAGGTGGTGTCAGCACATGTGATGATATCTCTGATCTGGGACCCGCTGCTACCGAGTGAGATAAAGGTCTCAGCTGCATTAAACATGAATAGCTAAACTCTGGTGTGAGCTGGTGAAACCTGATTGATCTGTGTCCCTGCAGTGTGACAGTGGGAGGAGACAGATGTAGACGAGGGAGGGGAAGCTGCCAGAATGCTCTTTTTGCTGGATTCTAGGATTCAGAATTCACATGATCTGATCCTGCGATGCTGAAAAAGCATTATTATTAAATGTAACTATTAACAGACCATGATTAAGCTGGGGCTCAGTTCCACAACCTACATTGCTGTCCACTGTCTACTTAGGCAGCTACCTTCAAAAGCAGCATCCTAACAGAAATGGAACCTTATAAGTGACAAAAAGTGCACTTCACTCGAAGCATGGAAGATTTGACAATTGATATCAAGTCTGGTATTAGCATGTTGCTAAGCTAACACTGCAATACTCTAAAAAATGTAAACATAGCTCACACACAATATTGGGTAATCCAGCTTAAATGGATCCAAGGCAGCCATTGTAACTAAACCTTAAAGCTTACAAAATCCCTTCCATACATTTTAGTCGATTATTATATTTTAAAGAGGTTTCTTTTGCAAAGAAAAAAACTTTACATGGCCACAAATGGACAGATCACCAAAAAATGAAAATTCAGTCATTTACTCGCCCACATATAGTTCCACAGAAGAAAGTCATATAGGTTTATGGCTGTGACACATCAAGCTGACGTTAAAGAACTAGTGGCGACAAAAGCTGACAAGTTCACATTTGAAGGCTGCATAAATCATCAAGAATGTCTTATTTAAGAAAAGTAACTGTAATAAAATTGACTGTTATTCCTCGTGAGGTGTAAAATACTGTAATTTCTTTCTTACTTTGCGATATAACGGTTACTTTTCTTAAATGAGACCGCCTCGATCGATGACGTATGCAGGCTTCAAATGCGACAGGTTTTTACAACAAAACCCGCCCAATTGCTGCCCAAAACTAGCCCAATGGCGTTTCAGGAGGGTCCCCCAGTAAAAATCAAGTTTTTGGTGGGGTTCTCCTGGTAAAATTCGCTATTCAGGGGCTAAATATCATGTTATTTGGGTTCGTTTCAACCCGTGGACGTGAAAAACAACCCGCGGCAACAGTGTAAAAGTAGCCCAATTCCACGCGAAAACCGCGGACTTGGCAACAATGCGTGTTGTTGCCTTGCGTCGGCTGCGTCTCTACCAAAAAGCTGCGTTTGAACACACCAAAAGGACTACAGATGACAGTCAACTAGCATGTGCATTCTGCGTGTAAGGAAATAACTGTCTATTTCAGCAGGTATCAAGTCTATATTCGTCATTCAGAAAAGGAAACTGCAGACAAACCGTAAACAAAGCAGCGCTTGCTTACCAATTTTGAATGTCAATCATGCTGATCACTTTCTTCATTCCAGGCGAATGTTTCTCATGTTGTTGCTCATGAATGTTGTTCATGTTGTTATGAAAATATTTGCGCATTGGAATGCCTTCTGTCTGACTCTGTGCTGACCATTTTGACTTCTTTGCTCTCTTTCGCTTTTTTATTCTCCTGCACTGACTCATTCACTAAGCTGAACAGCCAATCAGAGCTCTCTCTCTCTCACCGAAGGCGCCAACGGATGCCAATCAAAGATATAGAAAGACGGTTCACTCTGCTATTAGTTATCAATGGGAGAAACTGCAACGCGCAATATGGCGGAATACGTCCCGCCTTCTAAGTAAAAGAGCTAATTGCTGATTGGTAAAGTCATTGTGAAACCTGAGACTCGCGCTTAGGACTGCGCACTGGCACGTCTAGCCTGAAAAAGAAGCTTTTTTTAACGCTATTTGAGCATAAGAAATAACATTTATGGGACAGATTCATGTTAGATTTTGTTGCTGATTTGAAATATGTTATTTAATTGTGAGTTCGCCAAACAGTTTTTGAGATTTCAGGATTCCCCCATTCAAATGGATAGGACTTGGTCTTGGATGCCCGAAATAGCTGCCCGAAGACGTTGCAAATATGGCCGCCGAATGAACAGACCTTGGCTTTGTGCCAATTCAACATGCTCAATCGGCCAAAATACCCCCGATGATGTCCAACAAGTGCCGACGGTGTGGAACAAACCACAAAAACTGGGCCGGCTGACACTCAGTGAAGGCACACATGTGGCCAATGGGCGACTTGGTGTATCAGGGCCCTTAGAAAAAACACTAAGGTGAGTAAATGGTAATAGAACTTTCAGTTTTGAGTTAACCATCCATTTAAAACAATGGCTTCAAGATCACTCACCAAGGTCCACCTATAAATCAATTAAACATATAATTAATATTCATGAGTGAAACCATGCTACACTGAGCCAGTGACAATACATTAAATAAAGAAACTGAAGCCACCACGGCAGAGTAGAAAACAGACAAAAAACACAAGGTCTTTTAAATAAACTACTTAAAAATATAAAAGACACTTTGGGAGTGATATGGGTTTATGCATAATTCTCCTGTTTTGGTCAAGTGATGCACTCAAATGGATTGTTGAAAAAGGCTTTAGTTTGCTTGTATTAGCTTGAATACAAATCCATCAAGCAGCTAACATAGATTCTGGCAGCAGGTCAGATTGACTAGAAAGGAGTAAAGCCACAGGATAATTGCTCTTAAAAGTGCCTCATCGTGAAATCAGGAACCATTTAAAACATCAATCTGCAATGTTAAATAATTACCGGTTTTAAACAGCGCCACTAAATTACAGTTTATCAAAGAATGGCTTCACTTAGAGCTTTATGGAGTTGTTTTTAGTCTCTGTATAAGTTGATGGACCGCTGATTTCATCTGTGCATTTTGTTTCAGTGGCTTGACATGAAACATCCCTCTCTCTTCTTGGAGCCACTGATGATGCACGACTGAACTCCAGCAAGGTAATTGAAAAGAAAAAAAAAAAAAAAAACCTCCATTTGCTGGAGTCCTTTTGAAAGACGTAGCCTGAGGAAAAGCTAGTATTTTATCATGGTCCCCTTACCAAATAATACATACCGTATCAGTCAGAGTCAGTGAGCTGTCCTAGTTATAGTGACAGGATTCCTGGATAAGAAACATGATTTCTAAGAGCCTTTAGAAGAGAAAAACAACAGTTTCTTTACCCCAAAATACAAATAGTATTCTGTAGCCAGACTTTTTGTCTATCAGCATAAAGTGTGGTCCACATTCTGCCCTATTCTGATCAAGAATAGCTCTCTTTTACAAACAGTTAGCATCCCGTTAGCAATACTTTATCTAAAATTAAGACAAATTAACCATAACCGAGCAAACCAGCAATACAAAGCTTCTCGCTCTGACACATGCCATTGCTTACGTCAATAATTGGAGCTCTACAGGAGACATTTTATCTACACTTGCCAGATCCAGCCCACTGAGCGTAGCAATGCAAGGCCGGTAACACAAAGACGAAGCTCTACTCACTAGCTGTCAACTCTGCTACAGATCAGAACAGTCCCGTTATAGTGCGATAAACAGAGCGCGACCATAACTGTGCCACTTTGCAGAGAGCAAAACAATTAGTCTAACTCTAGTCCTGCAGGCCCAGATATGTCTAGTGCTGTTTCCCAGATAAGCAAGACGTGTAGAAGCTCTTCGCTTTCCGGGAGGCAGCGGATCTTAGCATCCAGATGAGCCAGTCTGACGTAAGGGATGCAAACCCATTCCATGTGCAAGTTGCTCTGTTGATTAAACAGGGACTGAGAAGGGCCTTGATCACGCTTTCCTGTGTTTGCTTATGGGACAAAGACTGCTGGGCACTATAAATATTGCACAAACCTCACGCCCTGCCCCTGACCACATAGCTGTTCAACCAAAGAAAACTTGAATCAGATGGATTGGATTGGAGAGTGCAAATTGAGAAGAATTTAAAGGGGTAGCTCACCCAAAAATGTAAATTCTATCATTATTTACATACCCTCATGCTGTTCGAAACCTATATAGGACTTTCTTTCTTCTGTTGAACACTAAAGAAGATATTTCAAAACTAAATGGGGCCCAAACAACACATTTTTGTATGTGTTCAAAAGAAGAGCGAAAGGTTTGGAATGACATGAGGGTGAGTAAATGATGGCAGAATTGTAGTTTTGGGTGAACTATCCCTTTAAGGTAAGTTACATTCTGTAATACGGCTTTTGAGAGAAATACAAAAGAGAGATTACTTGTGGTGAAGGCGTAATGCTGCTGTGCCACTAAAAGGACTTTAAATCCATCTGTTGTAATGAGTTTCAGTCTCCTCCTTCTTTAATGATGGGGAGATGTACTTCAATCAACAAGAACGTTTCTAGAAGGCTAAAATAGCCCCTTCTGCCTGTCTGAAGTCATCTGTGTGACATCTATTACACATTATTTCAATACCACAGATATTTTGCAAGATTTTATATTGGTGTCTATTTACACCAAGTGCAAATGGAAATTACAACTCTCTTTGATTATATACTTTCATATAGGGGAGAAAGGGGCTAGTTGTCACAAACTATATCTCAGTACCTATGAGGTTTTGAATCAAGAGTCAATACGTTAGAATTTTTTATATATATAAATTTAATCCTGAAAAAAAAAGTACAAACACATGATATTTTTGCTATAGTTGTTGGGTAACAAGTAAATACAATAAAACCCTGCAATAGGGGCATGTTGTCACAAAAGGTCAAGTTATGTTCAATGAAATGTATCAAAAACAGTGAAAACTAGCCCCGGTTTTACTGTATTACTGAGGAAATGTTCTGAAAGATATTTTTCCATGTCCTTCCATTCTTTCTGTTTCTGTCACTCTCTCTCTCTTTCATTTTTTTCACTCACTGGTGTGACAATAAGCTAAGTTAAAACACCAAAAAGCTTACAAAGAAAGCACTGAGCCATCAAAAAAAGGTTTTGATGCTTCATTATGTTGATGATTAAGACAGACAGATGTCCATATGAACAATGCCATCAGATTGATGTAACGCTTCACATGACCCCGCACTTTTGGGTCGGAGAGCTGTGCGCTTTTCCCGCGGGCTAATGTTCAACGAAATGTATCAAAAACAGTGAAAACTAGCCCCGGTTTTACTGTATTACTGAGGAAATGTTCTGAAAGATATTTTTCATTCAAAGTTGTAAAGTTTACTAAAATAAATTGCATACACACAACTAATACCGACAAAATAAAATAAAATAAAACTTACAGCGCCAAAATACACACAATATATAATATATAATTTATTATTGTATAAAAAAAATAATAATAAAATAAAAATAAAACAGCACTCTATAAATAAAATGTACTATTATTATTATTATTATTATTATTAAAATAAAATCATTACTTATACTCCAACTGACCCAGTCCCAGACAAGCAATAAAATACCCATTCCGTGCAATAAGAAATGCCAACGTGATCTCATGAGAATACGTGTATTTTTACGTAAAGTGTGGTTCTACCACACGTACATTTACTTATTTTCTTACTTAGTTTTCATACACACAAAAACTTACAATATTGACATTTATAGCACTAAAACGTAAAATACATACGTATTGACAGCAATAAAATGTAAATTATTTACTTATCCAAGTGTGAATGTGTATGAATTCCCATGTATATATATAATATTTCTGTAATTGTTTAACCATTTTGTAATATTTCGTTTGTTTGCTGTGAGACACAAAATGCGTTTTCTCCTATGCAGCGACTGAAAATACAACCATGAGATAACGTTACACCAAATACAACATAAATTCACAAATCACATCAGTTTTATTTGTTCGCTGTACTCCGAATCTTTAGAATCCATATGTTTGCAAGGAACAGATCCAAATTCAGCCCTTTATCCGGCGATCTTCATTTCATTCTCACATTTCTCAGCAGCGACCGTCACGGTCAAAGCCCACGCTCGTAATGATTCAAATTTGAAAGTTGCGCCCTAGAAAAGCATTACAACATGGTTTACGGCACTGATATCGAACGCTTATTGGCTCTCACCTGCTTCATCACAGATTGCGCCATGCCGTGTTTTAGTGGATTGACATTTGAAATGATTGCGCGCCTTCACGGACAGAAGCAGGTGTTGTGCCGAATTATTACCCCCCTAGTATTGGTAGGTTTAGAAGTAGGTGTGGGGGAGGGGTTAGGACTAGGGGTGGGGTTAAGATTAGGTAATCAGGTAGCGACTTCAACGAGGGGGGTAATAATTTGGCAGGGGGTCGAAATTCGGCACAACTCTGGATTCATATTTTCATGGATTAATAACTTAAATTCTGCTCTGTACCCCATAAACTATTACCGCCAGAGAGGACTGCAACTCATCATCATTTGAACTACTTTTGGTACCACTTTTGACATTTTTGCAATAAATAAATGATTGTGATTACGTTTGTTTGTCTGTTATTCTTTTATTTATAACAGTACGTAGTTTTAAGAAATGGTTATGGGTAGGTTTAGGGGTAGGTGTAGGATTAACGGCTCAAAATATCGTTTTAATGCTATATTGTTACTAAAATTGTCATTTTCCTACACATTCTGTCCATTATGTTTAAATCTTTTAATATTCTGTATAAAATGGGTATGTTTAGGTTTGGGGTGGGGTTTAGGGATCTTACATTTATCTATAAAATGATAAAAGGGAAATTACACACATATCTTTAAGGCATTAAAAAGATTCGTAAATATTTTACGTTTTTCGCTGTAAAAATGTAATAATGCTACGTTTAAATGCTGCCAATACGTCCATATTGTACATTTCAGCACCTATCCAAACGTACAAAAATTTACATTTTGTGTCTTTGAAAGTTACGTATTAATACCTACGTATTAACAATGAGACCAAAATAAAACAAAATCAAACAGCACTTTATAATTATTGAAATAAAATTGTTGCTGATATTCCAACACCTGACGTCAGTCCCAGACACGCAATAAAAAACCCTTTCAGTGCAAGAAAAATGACATTTTATGGGAATGCAAGAATGCGATGCTTGTCAATCTGTCAGTACAATGAACTTCCCGTGTTTTTTAAGATGCACTTTAAGTGCCCTGCATAGAAACACACATACGGACACGGTGGCTGAGTGACATGAGTGCGTCTCTCTCTGTGAGCACAGCCCATCTGGAGGGTGCATTGCATGGCGGTTGGACAGGTTGCCAGGGAAACTCGGCATGGGGTGGGCTGGGGAAGATTGGCCCATTGTGATTGGCTGCCAAGCGTGGGTTATTTCTCAAGACTAAGAGAGACAAAAGGCATGTCCAAAGCACAGAAGCAAACAACAGAGGCTGAAACAACAAAGCACTGCTCCAGGAAAGCCAGGACCTCTTTCTCTCACTTCTATTCGACTCGGGAGTATGTTGCTGTCTATTGATTTTGCTAAGAACAGCCATTTTCTGCACATCAAGTGCTCTTTTCTGAGCCACCATTTGCTAGAAAACATATATGATAGATGGCTCTATTGTAAACTAATATTAAAAACATACTATACCTCAAAGTACAGGCAATGGTCATTGCCTAAAAACCATGAGGTTTTCTAGGAAGAATCCATTAGTTCTATTTTAACCTTGCAAAACATACATGAGCTTCTGGCATAAAAAGTACTTTCAATAGCAACAGATTGTAGTTCATCAAATGGACTCCGCAGAAAGAAAAAAAAAATGAGCAGAGAACATAAAGGACTTATGTTCGTACTTTGTACTTTCTCCTTTCTTCTATTCCTTCAGTCCATGTCCTTCCATTCTTTCTGTTTCTGTCACTCTCTCTCTCTTTCATTTTTTTCACTCACTGGTATGACAATAAGCTAAGTTAAAACACCAAAAGCTTACAAAGAAAGCACTGAGCCATCAAAAAAAAGGTTTTGATGCTTCATTATGTTGATGATTGAGACAGACAGATGTCCATATGAACAATGCCATCAGATTGATGTAACGCTTCACATGACCCCGCACTTTTGGGTCGGAGAGCTGTGCGCTTTTCCCGCGGGCTATAAACGTCATGTTTAATGACTCGATGTACATACTGTTGCTCTGTCACTGTCAAAATAGAACCATGGGGCGTCACACCTCTCATTCTACTATTCTCGCGCATTCATTTTCTGAAGCGTTTGATAAATGCTATTCGCATACACTTCCGTTCAAAAGATTGGGGTCGGTAACATGTTTTAATATTTTTGAAAAAAGTCTCTTATGCTCACCAAATTTGATCAAAAATACAGTTCTGTCATGACAACTCTCTGGAGATTGGTATGGTAATGGAGATTGGCATGTTTATGGATATGGCAATGTTAATGTATTTGGTCTTGGCAGAATAGATCTGCTATGCTGCTGCTGCATATGTAACATACATGAATTAACCCCATAGCAGATCTATACAGGTGGAGCTGGGGAAAGTGCGCTGCACACTACTGCCAGCAACACACTGGTATTTGTTTGAATGTTGAGCTGATCCACTGATGCAACAACAACCAATCAGCTGCTATGTAGATAATGACGTGATCGATACCAAATGAGTTAGACCTATCAGCCTGCACCATCTAGAGTTTCATGCCAGAACTAGGTATTAAAAACAGCAATATTGTGAAACAATATTTTAAAATAACTGTTTTATATTTGACATGGTTCGTACAAGGTGCTTGAAGTACTTCAATTTGACAGCCATATTTATGAAAAGGTACTTGAATAGTACTTGAATGGGAAAAAAACAGTTTGAATGAGGTTTGAAAGCAATATCTTTGTCATAGTATCCTTTCAATGGTTAAGGGGATTTCCCATTACTGGGACAGCGCTGGTCAATGCATTGATCTCTATTAAGTGAAGCATCAGATTCAGCTTCACCCCGGAGCCCCATTGCTTGTCACCACCTACTGGCGGTACTATGTAACCTGCACTAAGTCGTTGATAAATCCCCGTCATTAAAGTAATTTATTTATCTATTTACCTTTTTAAAAGACAAAGATATTGTTTGATAAGTGATATCTTTGATGGTAGTCCTTGATAACCAAAAAAAGAGAAGTGCTTGAAACGTCCTTGAATTTCATTTTACAGTATCTGTGTGAATCCTGATTTGAATATATTTTAAAATGCAATTTATCCTTGTGGTGGCATGCTGATTTGGTGCTCAAGAAACATGTCTTATTATTATCAATGTTGAAAACAGTTGTGCTGCTTTAAATTTTTGTGGAAACTATACATTTTTCAGGATTGTTTGATGAATAGAAAGTTCAAAAGAACAGCAGTTATTTGAAATAGATATCTTTTGTGACATTTACTGTCACTTTTGATCAATTGAATGCATCTGTGCTGAATAAAACTATCAATTTCTTTCAAAAACAAAAAATAAAATCATAACTTCAAACTTCTGACTAGTAAGTGTAAATCTGTAAATGCATGCATTCATCAAATTTCTCCTTGTAACTTTTTATGCATTCAAATTGGATCAAAAATGCCAAAAAAATCTGAATTCCTGTAAATATTTACACATGTAAGTGATGACTTCTGCTGACAAGCTAGCTGCTGAGCACTCTTTTGAACTGTAACTAATTAGCTGTAGCTGTTTTCCCTCAATCTACGCTATTGTTTCCCTTTCAAACAGCTACAAAAGCGATGTCCCACTCAATGTGAACAGCACATTGTGGATGCAAGATGCTAATGGCGGCGATCAATTATTCACCGGCTAATCTGTCTGAAGAGGCACTGGAATGTGGAATAGGCTCATCATGGACCCGCATTAATATTCAGTCAACAGGCTTCACTCTGCACTGCCTACATGTCATATCAGACCAAAGCCCTCCTCAAAGGAGTGATGTCTAAATGAGAGCTTTCAAGAGGCTGCTTCTGGAAATGGACGATGTCTATGCGCAGATTAGTTCTTGTTAAATGCAGTGACCATTTTATAGCACAATGAACGATTTTGCTGCTCAGTTATGTGTCATAGTGATGTTAAATTAGTACAATTTATGCAATATGAATGTCCATGCAAAACACACCACCAGTGTTGTGGGTGGTTGCCAAGGTGTTGCTATGCGGTTGCTGAGGTCTCTATGATCTCGGTCGCTGTCCAAAAACAACGCTATCCCTACTCCTAAACCTAACCCTACCCATAACCTACGCCTTAAAATAAGAGGTAAATGATATGTGAATAAGAATGGTGTGGAAGCCCCTAACCCTTGTTGTAACTTGACATTAACTGTAAACCTGTCTCTCAAATCTGATTGGTTGTTTGGAATTTGTCACCTTGTAGATGATAAAATGAGCAAAAACTGTTCCTGGATCATCCTCCTTGTTGATCCTGGAACAGTTTTGCTCATTTTATCATATACAAGGTGAGAAATGTTACCCCATAATGCTTAGATAATTATATCACTCAATTAGCTGCAAATTTCAGGTAATACAAACAAATTGGAACAAGTTGTGCAGCAAAGATTAATGCTTGTGGTTAAAGGAATATTTCACTAAAAAAACTGAAAATTCCATCATATTTACTCATTTTTATGACGTTTCAAAACCTGCATTACTTTATATCTTCTTCAGAACATAAAAGAAGATATTTTAAAGAACGTTCAACTGTTTTTGTCCATACAATGAAAGTTAATGGGATCCAAAACAACACTAGACATTTCTCAAAATATCTTCTTTTATGTTCCACAGAAGAATGGATGTTTGGAATGTCATGAGGGTGAGTAAATGATGAACAGAGTCTGTTTGAAACCTTAAACCTATGTATGAGCAATTATAATAGAGATGCTAAAATGTACTGTACTTCATTAAAATGAAAGGGAATGGATCTCAAACAGATACTTACTTATATAAATCACCTGAATAACAACTCCTAAGAGAACTATTAACAAACTACACTATTTCTTAATGCAACTACTTTTGAGTTGGGTAAAATTAAAGTAAATTAGGCAACTGAACTCATTCTTGGTTTCTATGCAGATCGTGTTCCCTTGCGTTGGGTCAGCTCCCGTTCATGTTACTCACAAAGAGAATAATAAATGTTTGACAGGAGAGGGATTCCTCTACAAGCACCTGTTCAGCCTCACACAGAATTACTCTAAGCAAATTATATTATTTAAACCTGATGCACGCTTCACAAACATGACATATTTGATATCATAATACATCGTCTGAAGCATTGATGAATTGAAGATGCATGAAGGCACAAATTTGAAGAATGCTTTTGTAATATCCATGTTGATTCTCTGTATAAACATAACTATAAGATTAAAATCAAATAGTTGTGTTACCTGCAGGCCCTCGATTGCCAATCTCAGCATGCTTGGAGTTAGCTTGGAAGCTTGCTTGAAAGTGAAGTTACTCCAGTCAATGATCAAGACAAATCCATTTACTTGTAGCTCGGGGTCTTCGATCATTGCCTCCAGAGAAAGTAAAATAGCCCGCAGAATATCCACAAAAGTGTACCTGCAGATAAGCACAAGCCTTTAGGATGGTTTGCAAACAAACTCTAAATGTGAGCTATATATACATATATATTCTCATACAGTTACTAGGTAAGTTTGCTTTATATTAGTCAATATTGGTGTTTAAACTTCATTAGTACATCTACCAGAATGCTTGAATAAATGTAGGAAATCAGGACGACTTGACCCTAGTCATTGTTCCTGTGAGAGGATGCCAAGAGCCCTGCCATCCAAGGCAATGGTGCGACTGGCATGGATTCAAAGGCTGTTTGATATGGACTCGAGCACTATGTACTCTCCAGTCTAAAGAGGTGAGACTCCAACAATTAGCGCCATGATTTCTCACAACATTAAAACAACTAAATTTGGAGAAATACATGTACATATATATTTAAAGGGATAGTTCATAGTTCTTCTTTCAGACGAACACAATCGGAGATATATTTAAAAATATCCTGGCTCTTCAAAGCTTTATAATGGTTTGCATCCATTCATCATAAAAATGATACATACGGCTCCAGAGGGTTTCAAGGCCTTCTGAAGCGAAGCGATGGGTTTTTGTAAGAAAAATATCCATATTTAAAACTTTATTAACTATAATAACTAGTAGTTTCCAGCAGACGGCTGTACACATCGATTTGCGACAGAAGAGTAACCCCTGACCCGAAGTATGACGCAATGAAGAACGCGGAAGCACAGAGGATAGAGCAAAACAAAACACCAGTCATAAATTAGAAGTCTAAAACGAGAATTTTTAAAAAGGATTTCGATATAAGAGAAGAGGAGCTTGAGTTTGTTGCACAGCCCTATTTGTTTGAACCGTGAGAGGCGTCTAAGCTTACGATACTGCTTCATCCTACGCCATACATCGCGTCAGGGGTTACTCTTGTGGCGCAAGTCGACTTATGCGTACGGTATATGCATATATGCGTACGGTCATCTGCTGGAAGCTAGTTATTTTAGTTTAAGAAGTTTTAAATATGGATATTTGTTTTACAAAAACCCATCGCTTCACTTCAGAAGGCCTTTATTAACCCCTTGGAGCCGTATGGATTATTTTTATGATGGATGGATGCATTTTTTTGGGCTTCAAAATCATGCCCCCCATTCACTATCATTATAAAGCTTGGAAGAGCCAGGATATTTTCCACAATATCCGATTGTGTTCGTCTGAAAGAAGATAGTCATATATACCTATGATGGCTTGAGGGTGAGTAAATCATGGGATAATTTTCATTTTACTCTTAAATATGCATGAAAGTCACTGCATTACATACAAAATATGTATGACGTAAGTGTCCAAAGATTGTTGAGGTCACTGTAGATAGATAGTGCTTTACTAAAGCACCCCTTGAACTCATCCTGAGTTCAAGGGGTGAATCAAAATTATTTCATTTGGAACTTTAGGGCACATTTAAGCTCACACTTGTATTCATGTTACAGTATATACACACGACCTCACTCTTAGAAGAAAAGGTTCTAGAACCTTGAAGGTTTCTGTCATCAATTCATTAATTAATTGCATTTTAATTCATTTTTTGAATTGTAATTAAATTTTATGAATGAAACATATTGTAAACATACTTTATCACTAGAAAAACATTTGAAATAACCCGTTAAACATGAAATTATTTTGCAATCATTTAAGACATTTCACCGTATTTCGAACTTTTAGGCATAAAGTGTCAAGAAACCCAGGGTTCTATATTGAATCCTACTGAACCTTTTTTTCTAAGAGTGTATACGAATACCTTGATTACACTGTAAGAAATTTATTTATTTAATTAAATAATTTGCCATTTAGTCGATCATCCAATTGTCACTTACAGTGCACTTATTGCAGTGTCCCTGGAATAACCTGGGATGAAGTGCTGTACTCAAGGACACATCGATGATAGATTAACCCTTGTTGGGTCTGAACTCTCAGCCAAGTCTACAGACCGTTAACCACTAAGATAAAACATTACTAAATGAGGCTATATATGAGCAATGTTTTTGTTGGTATTTGGGTCCATTATTTAAAAAGGCATTAATAAATGCAAAAAATACCTCTTATTTGCCAAGTGAAAGTCAGCATGTTGTACATGCAGGTAGCCATTTTGACATGCGCCAAGAGACCTGAGACGCAAGACTGTATGACTGTAAGAGACTCATGAATGTATGTCAAGGTCATTAAGTTTTTTTTTTTCGATTAGATGATGCATTTTCAGAGAGTTACTGTCTGTTCTTTAAAATAGAAGATAACAGTAAATATTCCAGGGGTACTCAGTGCATCCATGTTGAATTTATGTTGTCATACTACAAATAAAAAACACAATGGCATATATGAAGGACAGTCATGTAGAATATTGGGTCAGGTCAAAGGTCATCACCTATTATGGCTTGGATGTAACATCAAACCCTCAATGGTTAAAATATCTCTTAAAGATCTCTCCACTTTCAAATAAAATTATGGCATAAATGTTCTTTAAAAATGTATGAAACCAACATTACATTTCTAACTTGGCACGTGTTTTAAACATCTGAGACATTCTTATTTGTCACTACAAATAGTAATGCAATATGTGTAACATAACATGGGCACTGTGATGTACACTGTTATTGTACCTTTAACTTTAACTTAACACCTCATAATGTCTAAACATCATGCTCTAGTCTAGTGAATGACAGAAGACTGATGCTGAAAAGACAACTCAGACAGTGCGCTTCATTACCCACAATTAGCCAAAATCCAATAGCACCTTACCTGCTCTGATCCCAGTTCGCTGCGAACAGAACCAGAATCTTCCTCCCGTATCTATCCAAATTGGACAGAACCCCAGGAAATCCATCCTTCAGAGCCTGCTTGATCCCCGGATCGGTGGCCTTCAGGTTCTTGAACATATCTAGGTTCTGTTGCCGGTACTCAAAGTACTGGGCCAGGAGGCGGAAGGCCTCGAAATGGTTAAATTTCCGGGCTCTGAGAAAGCGCAGGATGAAAGCATCATCTGTCCTGAGAAAGCCAATGTCTGGACGGGTGATGATCATGTCCCTCACCTCCTGTATGTCCTGATGCAAAGTGTCGGGGTTCTCCTTTAACTCCACCTTGGCTTTCTCCAGGGTTTCTGGAGACAGGCCTGCCTGTAAATGAGTCATTGTCCTTGCAATGGACCAAGGCTGACTATACTGTACTACTGTATATACTACACTAAATATGCTCTATGTAATTGATTATGAAAATGCCAATCATAAAGAGCCCTGTCACTGCAGTGCTTTCAAATAAACCCTGACTTTGGAGATGGTCCTGAGTGTAAGCTACGACACTGTTAGTTCACCTTATGAGTTCACCTGTATCGTGGGTTTTTTAATTCACATACATTCATCTGGTCGTGCTCATCGATTGTATATGTCTATGGCTTAAGCAGGCTGAAATCGTCTTAGTTTGCGTATGATCAAATCTGAGGCAAGGACTCGACCACAAAATCCGTTCATTCATTCCATCCCACCCCAAAAGCATCTAAGAACGAGCATCACGGTTAAAAGCGCTGCTCTATCCTACCATCATCAAGCGGCCAGGCAATGCGGCACCCTGCAGCATCTCTTGTCATGAGTCTCCATTTAACGCGCATTTCAAATGTTGCCGTGAATTGGAGTCCGAGCATCATCACGATCCCAAGTCTCTCTCAGCGCTCCGTTTTCATTCCATACGTCCTTCGGAAGAGACGATATGGTGTCGGTCCTGGTCCGTATGGTTCCGGTGATGTGGTGGATGGTTTACGTCAGTGCTGCTGTTGCTTCGCTTTGTTGCTGATGAGAGTGACTTCAAGCATCGCTCCGGTGATACAGTCTGTCCGTCATCACATGGCGGAGGAGGGGAGATCGTTCGCTCTGTATCCTCCCGAGACTCACTAAATAAAGGTTTGGCCATTTTTTGGCACTTGCCAGATTTATTTTGTTTCACCTATAGTGGTTTTTTGTGGGAAAAAGTACAACAGTTTTATTATTATTAATAACAATAACAATAAATTATCATCAATATCTTTATTTATTTATTTAGTGGCGTTCTTGTTGTTTGGGGATGGCATAGCCTATTTTAAATTTTGAATATATTAAATATGATTACACAAATATAAAGATACATTCATACTAATGTAAACAATAATATATAAAGGGTTAGTTCACCCAAAAATGAAAATTATGTCATTAATTGCTCATCCTCATGTGGTTCCACACCCGTAAGACCTTCGTTCATCTTCGGAACACAAATTAAGATATTTTTGATCAAATCTGATGGCTAAATGAAGCCTCCATTGACAGCAAGATAATTAACAATTTCAGATGCCCAGAAAGCTACTAAAGACATATTTAAAACAGTTCATGTGACTATAGTGGTTCAACCTTAATGTTACGAAGTGACGAGAATACTTTTTATGCGCCAAAAAAACAAAACAAAATAGCGACTTTATTCAACAATTGATGGGCGATTTCAAAACACTGCTTCATGAAGCTTCGAAGCTTTACAAATCTTTTGTTTCGAATCAGTGGTTCGGAGCGTGTATCAAACTGCCAAAGTCACGTGATTTCAGTAAACGAGGCTTCGTTATGTCATAAGTGTTTCGAAACATTTCGAAAGTTCAATGGTTCATGTGACTTTGGTAGTTTGATACACGCTCCGAACCACTGATTTGAAACAAAAGATTCATAAAGCTTCGAAGCTTCATGAAGCAGTGTTTTGAAATCGCCCATCACTGGATATTGTTGAATAAAATCGTTATTTTGGCGCACAAAAAGTATTCTCGTCGCTTCATAATATTAAGGTTGAACCACTGTAGTCACATGAACTATTTTAAATACGTCTTTAGTACCTTTCTGGGCATTGAAAGTGTTAATTATCTTGCTGTCAATGGAGGCCATTGGATTTGATCAAAAATATCTTAATTTGTGTTCCAAAGATGAAAGAAGGTCTTACGGGTGTGGAACAACATGAGGGTGAGTAATTAATGACTGAATTTTCATTTTTGGGTGAACTTTCCCTTTAATGACAACAAAAACAAATAATAATAATAATATAAATTGTTATTTTTTATTATGAATAAAAAAACAATAAAAAATAATGATAATAATGTATTAATTATTATTATTATTCAAACCAACACTAAACTGCACTTAACTGCTGATGTCACTAAAGTCAGGTTAGTCAAGTCTAGTCGCCTTTATTTAATTTATACAATACAGATCGTTTTAAAGCAGCTTTACAGGGATAAACAGGAAAACAATGTTTCAGTGATGCAAGCAAAGTTGAATAAATAATATAGTGTCATTGCTCAGCTGAGGTCAGTTTAGTGTTGATTCAGTTCCGTTACTGTGTAAAGTTCATAAAATATGAAAGCAGCTCTGTAGAAAACAGTGATGTAATTGTCCTGCTCAGTTCAGTTCTCATCCAATAGAGTCAGTACAGTCAAATCAAAAATATTGCTGAATATTGTGTCCCCAACTAACCAAGCCAAAGGTGACAGTGGCAAGGAACGTTCTGACGTAGAACCTGGAAGCGCTGCGCTGTTTACAACGTCAACAGTGTAGGAGACTAACAGGAAAGAGAAGAAATTGTTGAATAAATTTGCTATTTTTGTTTTGGTTTTGCGCACAAAAAGTATTCTCGTTGCTTCATAACATTAAGGTTGAACCACTGTAGTCACGTTAACTATTTTAACGATGTCTTTTCTACCTTTCCGGGCCTTTAAGGGGCTGTTTAAACGACACCGTTTTCAACTAAAAACGTAAAACTTTTTAATGCATTTTGGCCATTCATTTACACAACAACAGCGTTTTGGGTGCCTGAAAATGCAAACTTTTGAAAACGGATTACAATGTGCAAGTTTTTGAATACAGTCTCCGTGTAAACAACAAAAACGCAAATCTGTGAAAACGATGAAGTCATGCACATGCGTATTACATGTTCAGTCTACACTGTTTCATCGCCATCTAATGGCCTGACAGCAGAATACAGCATTTTTAGTCGTTTTTGTGGATCCGTGTGAATAGGGATCATTTTGACACTGGAGTTGTCTGTACACAGAAAACTGAAAAGGAAAACTTCTCCATTTTTAAGCATATCATTGTCATGTAAACACACCCTAAATTTGTTATGACATTGCTGAGTATAGGGAGATCAGAAAGCTTTCAGATTTCATCAAAAATATATTCATTTGTGTTCCAAAGATGAACAAAGGTCTTACGGGTTTGGAACGACATGAGGGTGAGTAATTAATGATAATGAGTAATTAATTTTCATTTTTGGGTGAACTAACCCTTTAAGAGGTATTGCCTATGGGTCAATGCAGTTTGAATTCAAACTAGATGCAGGCTAAGGTGTTTGTTGTGATGCCATAAAATAAATAACTGCAGTTGCAAGCAGAATTGCACAGGTTAAACTAGATGCAGCCAAAGCAGTGAATCAAATCATATTAACCCTCTGAATAATAAACCACATATTCAGAAACAGAAGTCGAGCCTTTAGGCTATCCATAACCATCCACTAGTTCAGGCCTGCAAAGCACTCAGTCGGTCTAAAACACATGCATACAAACACATGTTAAATTGAAATGCACACACCACTGAGGACACGTACATCCACATATGCTCAAACAAAAGCATGCACACACACTTACAGGAAAGTACTTGACTGAGCGCAATCAAAGCCCTCAAGCACCATCTGTGATGATGTAGTCTCTTTCTATTCTGAGTGGACTGATTCTGTCCGGTGGCTATGATTTCATAATGAAAATCTCAGTAATAAGGCTGTTTTTATGGATTCTGATGAATTATCCTTAAAATATGAATGCAAATTAAGTCTTTTAATTAAGTCATACCTCTGGATGCCATTATCATACACTTTTCTTTTAGGCT
This sequence comes from Mylopharyngodon piceus, assembly GCA_039654765.1. Lineage (NCBI taxonomy): Eukaryota > Metazoa > Chordata > Actinopteri > Cypriniformes > Xenocyprididae > Mylopharyngodon > Mylopharyngodon piceus. Next base: position 7,243,243 of record CM077456.1, on the reverse strand, counting down.
GCATATTTTCTAATATCTGCTTTTAAAAAGAATATTTGACATATAATATTTAATCTATTTCCCTCCTGGTTTATTCATTGCCACGGAGATCAGTTGATAGATATATAAATACTGAGTATATATATTCTCATAATTTGAACCCTTTGAGAGACATTTAAAACATCTCAAAAACATGCTTAAGATTAAAATATCAGGTCAATCACATGATTGATAAACAGATAGGCTATAATGAGAGTCAGTGGTGGCTGATTCTGGATCAGACATTGTGTTGAGATTATGAAAGTCATACAGCTGGCTAGGTGCTGGTGGGTGGGGACAGGCAGGCGGGACAGGATAATGTCACATGTTCAGGTGGGGGGAGGGCCGAAGGGCCGGGGGACGGTCACAGCTGAGCATGGAGGGGGAAGGGCTCCCTAGGGATGGTAGATGGAGGGATGATAATTACATTCAGCACTCTGGGAGATGTGGAGGAAATCAAATGAATGGACCTGCTTGCATTTGAAATTACCTTTGTTGCAGAAGAGCAGCTGTCACTTAAAATGGGTCTGCGGCCATTTTTTGCCTTTCTTTGGACTGGCTTGATGCCGTTCCTGAAGTAGATAAGGGGTTATGTCACTATTTGAAAAAGACAATGCAATGTTTCACAGAGCTTGAACGATTGAATGATGAGGTTTTAGCATTATACAATGTTTATCTCAAAGAACACAGCATCTAATGCAAATAATTCTCTAAAAAGCTCGTAACTAACAGGTGATTTTAAAAAAAGTTAATATCTCCCAAAAACAAGACATTAACACGGTCTCAATTAACTCCTGTCTCAATAAGCTCCCTAGTTCAGTAGTCAGGGCACTGATCAGTATGTATTTGACCTGTATGAATTTCTTTCTTCTGCTGAACGCAAAATATGGGTAACCAAACAGTTGATTGGCCCCACTGACTTCCATAGTATGGGAAAAAAATACAACGGAAGTCAATGGGGCCCATAAACTGTTGTACATGCATCTTCAAAAATATCTTCTTTTGTGTTCAGCAGAGAAAGAAATTCATACAGGTTTGGAACAACTTGAGGGTGAGTAAATGATGATAGAATTTTCTTTTTTGTGTGAACTATCCCTTTAAGGGCTGTTTCAATTGCAAAATCTTTCCAGTGCACTGAAACATTAGGGGTTAATTCACCCAAAAATGAAAATTCAGTTATTAATTACTCACCCTCATGTCGTTCCACACCCATAAGACCTTCGTTCATCTTCGGAACACAAATTAAAATATTTTTGATAAAATCCGATGGCTCAGTGAGGCCTGAATTGCCAGCAAGATCATTTCCTTTTTCAGTGCCCAGAAAGCTACTAAAAACATATTTAAAACAGTTCATGTGACTACAGTGGTTCAACCTTAATATTATAAAGCAACGAGAATACTTTTTGTGTGCCAAAAAACAAAACAAAATAATGACTTTATTCAACAATATCTAGTGATGGTCGATTTCAAAACACTGCTTCATGAAGCTTCGAAGCTTTAAGAATCTTTTGTTTCGAATCAGTGGTTCGGAGCGTGTATCAAACTGCCAAAGTCACGCCCCCCAGTGGTGAACCATTGAAATTTCGAAACACTTATAACGTATCAAAGCCTCGTTTACTGAAATCACGTGACTTTGGCAGTTTGATACATGCTCTGAACCACTGATTCGAAACAAAAGATTCGTAAAGCTAAATATGGTTTATTACCTTTCTGAGCACTGAAAAAGGAAATGGTTTTGCTGGCAATGCAGGCCTCAATGAGCCATCGGATTTTATGAAAAATATCTTAATTTGTGTTCTGAAGATGAACAAAGGTCTTACAGGTGTGGAACGACATGAGGGTGAGTAGTTAATGACTGAATTTTCATTTTTGGGTGAACTAACCCTTTAAACACTGAAGCGCGAAACATAAATCTTATGAGCCAACTCAATACACATAATTATATTTAAGCATAAACATACAACAGGTCCTGAACATAATTTAGCCAACATTTATAATTAATTTATGGGTGAAATGTTGCAAGTAGCCTATGGGTTACAATCAATGTATTTATCATAATGTACTTTAAATAACATAAAAAAATATCAGTTCTGCTGTTGTTCATAAATACTAGTAGTGACGTTGTACAACTAGGACCTTGTCACATCACCATCAGTGTACATGATATATACTGAGCAGCTTTCAATGAAAATAATGGGTAAAAAAATTCAAAATATATATTTTTAATAGATGATAAAAAAATGAAAGGCAAAATCTGGATTTTCACATTAGTGAATAATTTAAATTTTACTCTAACTGGATTATTGATCTTGTATAAACCCATTTGTTCAAAATAATTTAATTCATAGAAACCACTGCAACACTGAAGGTCAATACAAGGTTAAGTGTGAAATGGTATTTGAAATTAAAGTAGTATCATCCAACACATTTAGAAACAAGAATCCATAGTATTTTTAGTATTTAGTGTGGTTAGGCCGTTAATGCTTCAAATTTTTTCAAAAAATCCTTTGAGTATCTCTGTAACACAGGCAGACATGGAGAAAACCACTGGTGCAACTATTAAATGCTACATATCAAGGCAATGTCCAAGAGCTTATCTCATGCAGGCCAGATGGTGAGAGCATGTGCCCTCAGTCAGTAATTCCCCGCAACACAAACAATGATTCAACAACAGTTCACCCTCATACTAATTGGAATCCTCTTTTAATTAAGTTGATAACAAACATTTGCACATAACTGCTTATTATATGAACTACTGTAGGCCTCAGCTATGACAGTGTTTCCCAACCCTGTTCCTGGAGTCACACTAACAGTACACATTTTGGATGTCCCCCTTATCTGACACATTCATTTCGGCTTTGTCCTAAATCACCCCCTATACCCTTAAATAGGGAACTATTCGAGGGGACAGCCATTTGTAGTGGTGTTTTAAACCATAGTGGACGTTATCGAGTGCACTCATTCAATCCTATAATGCACTGTTAGGGTTGTGCCGAATTAATTCCCGCATCTTGCCAGAAGATGGCGCCCAAAGCTGAATCATCCATCTACTTTCCAAACCGCTGGTCCAATGTGGCTTTTTAATTGATTATTAAATTGTTTAATTAAGGTTTATAGATGCTAGTTTCCATGATAGAAATCTTTTCATTACTACTGGAGCTGCTAGTTTGCTAAGTTTCAAATGATTATTAAGCAGCCAGCACAAACTATGCAAAAGCGGCAGCCATTCCGGCGCATTCAGTGTCTGAATTCACTCACTCGTTTTCATTCACTCCTTCAAGTGTGAATGAGGGTACAGGGGGCGATTTCGAGCACAGCTTTGGAGTCTCTTCTAACGGGCTGATGGGTTGAATCAGGTGTGTTTGATTATAATGAGTTTGAAAATGTGTTGTGTTTTGGTGTGCCTCCAGAAACAGGGTTCCTGAGCTATGAGATAGTGGATGTGTAAACTGATGCACTTGATGGAAGCAGCATGACTAGCCCTGAAATATTTTGCCTTTGTTTATCCAGTGATTTAAATGGCTTGAATTGCACTTGTGTTACTAGTATCGTGTATATTAAGCATTTGTGTACGATGATGTTTCGAGGGGGCAATACATTACAGTTCTGGCTGGGCCATGACTCCTGGCATAACCCGTCATAAATTACACACCAGATGGTCATCTGCCTCTTAGCAGTGGCATGAGCTGTTCCTCCTAATGGTGACATCTGGGCAGACATACACAGCGTTGTATGGTGAGATGAGTTCAATTATACACTTGTGATAAATAGACTGTAAAAACCTGGTCTCGATCCAAAACGCCTATTATGTGTTGACAAATAATGTCATGTTTAATTATTGCATGCATACGTGGAGCTTATTTCCCCAGTGTGGCTTTAGTCTTTGTGTGGTATTCAATACAAAATAATTATCACCTTAATGAATTCACCTTTATAAATAAGCTATATACCAGCATTGGGCAAAATTCAGACTTTAAGATATCCATGGCCCACAGGATGATGAACTGGAAAGACAGGAAGAGGAATTTAGAGAACTGCAATTCAAAGAAATGTATCATTTCATTAGTCCAACACAAGTTTTCTGACAAAACATTCATAATTGAATATTTAATGTAGACTAATTTAGACACACTGATTAAACACATTTCTAGGATTATATTGTCAAAACAATTTACCCAGCCATCAAAACATATTTTAATTTTGCTATACAGCTCAAAAAAAAAAAAAAAAAAAAGTCCATTACATTGTTTTACATTGAATTGGCAAATTACAGACCCATTTCAAATCTTCCATTTATGTCTAAAATACTTCTTCTTGCAAAAGAATGATCTCAATGAAAAATTTTCGTCAGGATTCAGGCCCCATAATAGCACAGAAACTGTGTTTGTTAAAATTAACTTACTTCTAGCTTCTGACCAAGGCTGTATCTCAAAACTAGTTTAACTTGATCTTAATGCTGTGTTTGACGCTCATCAGTAGATCATGACATACCCTTTAGAATGATTACAAATTTACACTAGTATTCAGGGACAGGCATTAGGGTTGTTTAGATTGTACCTATCTGACCATTACCATTTTGTTTATTTAAACAGTTTATTTATCCAAGTTAACGTCAGTAAATTATGGAGTGCCGCAAGGGTCTGTGTTAGGCCCGCTGCTATTTTCAGTTATAGATTTCATCACGACCAGAAGAAATTTCTAAATTATCCAAATCGACAGTGTGTGTTAAAAATATAAAATGTTGGATGGCCAGAATTTTTTTTTCCATTAAATTCGGATATTGAATTGGACCAAAAACCTGTACACAGAATCTCTTAGAATACAATTTGCATCTAAGGATGTACTGTTACTTCATCCTCTACAGTTAAAGACCTGGGTGTTACATTAGACAGCAACTTGTCTTTCAAAAATAATTTTTCATGTTACAAAAACAGCCTTCTTCCACCTCAGAAACATGGCTAAGCTGCGGAACTTGTTATCGGTTTTATGATGCAGAAAAGCTAGTTCATGCGTTCATGACCTCTAGAATGGATTATTGTAATGCACTACTAGCTGGCTGTCCTGCATCCTCATTCAACAAGATACAGTTAGTCCAAAATGCAGCTGCTAGAGTTCTTACCAGGTCAAAAAAATATTAGATATTTTTATCACCTCTACATTGGTTACCAATAAAGTTCCGTATTGATTACAAAGTATTGCTACTGACCTATAAGGCCCCAAATCTGTAAAGCTGCTTTGAAACGATATGTATTGTGAAAAGCTCTATACAAATAAATGTGAATTGAATTGAACAAATAATAATAATAATAATAATAATTATTATTATTATTAAATTGATGCTTGACTCAGTAACATCCAATATTGGTAATAATAATATTAAAATATTAATGAAATAGAATATTTAATAATAATAATAATAATAATAATAATAAATGTTATTGAAAAATACAGAAAAAATAAGAATATATATTTTAAAATTACATTTGGAGCAGTTATGTATATTCCATTCTGTTTTAATTAACTTAAATATTTTACTTAATATTTAAAACCATTCTCAATTCAATTCTTAAATGCCACAGACCCTTACAGTACATAGGATACGTGTCAACTGAAAAGAAAAACAAATTGGTCCAGGAAAATTGGTCAATAAACTCAGTTTTGTACATCCGGTGACATTATGATGTCATGCTGTATGCAATAAATTTGAGATCAGTGTCCTAGTTACATAATGAGCCAAAGCCTTTGGATATATCAAGAACAGACTGCAAATAATTCATCTTGCTGTATAATAACTTGAATGATTATTGTCTACTTGACCAGATGATGGCAGTATTGTGCTACAACTGTGGATTAACATTACATGTGGCTTACAAATAGGAGCATGCTATATACCTTCACTTTATTTGCTCCATGACTCATCTGACGATCCTGTATGTCATTAAACAATAAAACACTGTAAAACTCACAATGAACCTCTTCATTCTTTAACAAGACAATGACACTGGAGTCATAAACATTGTATATATATATATGATACTGCTAATCGTGTTGCATTTGAGGGGTACAACCATATTTTTGTGACTTACTAACAGGAATTACATTGATTGCAGTCTCTGGAAGAGAACGGGCTGCCAAGTAATAAAATAAGAGAGTAATGAGTAAAACTGCCTCTTCATATCAGCGTAGCCTTCAACTCTAGATGACCACTGGAGGTGGTGATGGGTGACTGCAGATCTGACCATGTGGAATAAGCCAACATCACTGTGACCCACAGCTCTGCTATGATCAGAGGTCATGCCCTTGTCTGGTTGCGTTTACAGTCAAAATGGTGGTGTATCACATCTGAGACGTCAACACAAAGCAAAACTGTTAAATATATTTTTAGTTTTCATATAGTTTAAATGCAAAAAAATTAGTAGACCTTAACACCAATATTTTACATTGGACATCAAGTGGCAACCCAACAAAACATCGGAATTGTGTATCATACAAAATCAAGACAAAATTTTCCCAATCAAACATGAAAAACAGTATACTAATATTACCATGAACTGCACTGGCGCAAAATACCAGTTTGACTGGACAAAAAGCCTTTGACGTCAACAACCAAAGATAAGGGAATGGATCAAATTTTGGATTTGCAACCCACCAATTGAAAACCAGTTTTATATTACATAAATATTAATTTTGGTACCATTTAATCACTAGTACATACTGCTTTCTATTCAAAGTTCATTCAAACTACTTGACTTTTGAAGACTTTCTTTCAACATTCCTTAAAAGATACATTCTGTGTCAGACAGATTCCTTTTTGCTCAGACTTGCTTTATTGCACGTTGTATTTAGTCATCTAGGCACCATCTCTGAAGGTCTAATGAAGACTTTGTTGCATTTCCATTCTTTGTCAGAATGCCTTTCTGCAATCAAAAGCATAAAATCAGGGAGAGTCTAGCATGGGTATCGGCTGACACTGATGTCATGCCCCAAGTGAAAGGCCATTGGCTGCAGAGACGCTGGCCTGCTCTTCACAAAGACATGAGAACAATCAACTTGAGATTCAATAAAGTTTGAAACCCTACTGATGCCTTCATATGGATTAATAAGGGAAGAAATGCCATTCAGGCATGATACCAAAGGAAAGCCGCAGTTGGGTGTGCTTCCCTGCTTTCACTAAAGAAAGTCTCCCCTCCCTTTTCCAACCACCCTGATTTTGTAAGGGAATTTTGGGCTTTTCCCAAAATTACATTGTGCCTGGATCATTGCCCTTCATACTTATTAGCGGTACCCAAGGCCGTAACCATGTCTTGAACGTTGTGACCAACTTTTTTAATAAAGCATAAAGAAACAGAACAGAGAAGGAAATTCTAGGTCTAATTCTAGTTGGGGAAATAATCATTTTTTAACTATTTGTAAATAATATTTGTCGAAAACGTAAAACGTTTCTTGTTTCTTGCATATTTTCAATTCAAACCGGCTATATTTGAGGGAAAAAAAGTCGAGTAGTTTGCATCACTGGATGTTACTGTCGGTCTTTTAACATTTCTATCGCAAAACAGTTGACATGTATTAATTTTTTCTCTATTTACATCTTACCTCGTTGTCTTTCAACGTTAAATCGACGCTTCGTGCTGGAATTCACGCTCTGCTTCTGCGAACGGTAAACCCCGCCTACTTTAATTTGATTGGCCATTTCAATCATTTTGACACTGACAAGCGCTGTTAGACCGACTAAAATTGTAACTTTTAAACCTTTTTGTTGCCCTAACAACATACAGAGCGCCGCGTAATGGAGTTCAGCTGAGCAGTGCACGAATTTCAGTTATTAGGGGTAGTGATGTCCGGTTCGCGAACGAATCGTTTTTTTAACCGGTTCTTTTCAGTGAACCGGTCGAACCAGTTCACCAAATCGGACTGAATCGTTCCAAACAGTTCGCATCTCCAGTAAGCAAACACTAATCCACAAATTACTAAAGTTACTCACTTTTTGACGTGCCTGACACTACCTCTCGAAATAAACCAACATCCCGGAGTTATTCAGTTACTCCAACAGTACACTGACTTTACCTGCTGTAAAGAGAGAACTGATGATGATGAGCACTAGCAGCAGAGCAGCTGATATGAGTCAGGAGCTAACCACACACACACACACCGCAGAATTAAATTACATTTTTAAAATGTATTAAAATAGAAAACACATACATTTATTTAGACTATATAAATTATAATATATTGTATACATTAAATTTATACATAAATTATATATTATTTACTTTATTTACTAGTGTCAAATTCTCATAGGCCTATCAGTCAATGTCTAAATATAATTAAAACACAGTATGACACCAAGAAATAACACAAGAGTGCCAGTTAAATCCTGATCCAGCAAGCAATGCATTCTTAAGTTCAATCACTCTGTTGTCCTTGAAAGCGGAGCCTTGGTTATGGTTATGGTTAGCGAGACAATGCATGCCACAAAGGGAAGCTACAGTCCATTTCCTGTTCCTCAGTTTTTAAACAGAAAGCAGCTTTTCTCAGGACTTATGTTTGTGGGTTTTAACACTCACTGATATGGTGTCAGACCTCTGAGGCATTCTGAGTGACTGAATGCAAACTTCTGCATTGCGCCAGACAAAAGATCTGCAAGAGCTTAAAAGGAAAGAGGAAGCGGCTCACAGCATTCAGTGCTGAGTGTGCACACGCAAACAATGCAGCAAGTCACATTTTAACACCACAAAAATGAAACTTTTATCATTTACTGTCAAGAGCACTCAGACAAATTGGCAATGGCAAAACATCTACACTCCTGGGCAAAAAAAAAAAAAAAAAAGGCCAAGCCAAAAATGGCAAAATATGTAGTGTTTTTTTTTATGGTCTTAACCATTTTAAGCTACAGGAATGCCACTCAAAAATCTGTATTATCCAGCTACTTACACAATTTCAGAACATAGTGTAAGTATGCAAACTGAGATGCATCCGAAAACTGTTGCATCCAACAAAATAGTTTTAGTACAGTGTAATTGCAAATTGGGACATAACAGACCTAGAATATCCAGCAAAGTACATCCATTTAGTACACAGTGTGAATAGAATGGTGCAGGGATTACGTATTTTTGTAGGAACGAGTTAGCATTTTACCATTTCTGGTTCCATTGTCCTGAAGTTAAGGGGTTTTTATAAATGGGTTTTTGGCAAAATGCTTGAAATAAGGTCTGTGGTGAACACAAGCTCAAGATATTTTCACGTATTATTCTACAAAATAAAATATATCAGTAATACCCCCTTGTGGGCAAAAGGCAGTTGCTAACAAGTGGCTAAATGGGACTACAGAGGTTGTCTGGGACATTAAACATCATCAGCTCAACAGGTAAACTCATCTGCTCATTCACTTTTACAGCCTCATTGTGTTTAGAATCACACTCTTGCAAACTATCTCAAACTTTCAGGGAAAATGTATTTAAATAAAGACTGAAAGAGTTGTAGAAAGCTTAATAAGTCAAGCAACCGTGGCAAAGTTTGTTTATTTGTCTACGTTTAGCTTTTTACTTCTGCCGATTGTGGTTTCAAAATTCAAAGAAGTTGTGTTCATTTGTGAAGATTATCATGATGAACAAAAAGGGTAAGAATCATAAACTTTTGTTGGTTACATGCAGAGATTATTTCTGTAATCATTCAAAAGCCAACTGAAAAATCCTATTGGGTTTTTGTCGATGGAACCAGGGTGATGCGAACTTCCGTGTTGGCCAACAAAAATACGTCATTACTGCAGCACTGGGACTAGCATAACTACAGTATTCAAATAAAAACTATACTACTTTCTTAAAAATACTGTAACTTAAACATCTAAAAGAAATGGACAAAACACATTGGGTTATAGAACTAAGCTACATGAAAACAGATCAAAGGCTTTGTAATAATAATTTCTGCCCTGAACTTAATCAAATGGTATGTAATCCCAAACGTTCATGCAGCCGCTGCCTCAGCTCATAAAATTAACCAGCATATTCCATGAATTCCAATTCCCTGGGGGCTGCCATGGTTACACAATCATGACAGTAATCCACAGCTTAAATAGTGCAGTGGGTTAAGCATGCCCATCAAAGCAATAGTTTGAAGACTGAACAGGCTCTGATGAGGGCATAATGAGGCCCTGTAATCAGTGCCGAATTGACCCATGCCGGTCTCTAGCATTGACCTTCCCTGTTACAGCTCTTTAACTTCTAAAGTAGACACAGGACTGCCAGCCGAGCTGAATATATGTGACAGCAATAACTAGCTAATCGGCCAGAGAGTAATCTGTTATGATTAGACCCTGGGGTCTCATATGCTTACAACAAAGGGTTGTAATGTTTGAGGGTAAAAAAAAAAAAAAAAAAAAAATAGTAAGCAACACATTCTGGGACGATTTCAGAACTGCTAAATTTTGCTAGTTTATATATGTAATACAAGGGTCATTTTACAAAATGTCTGACATTTGTTTCTCCCTTTCCCAAAACAAAACAAAACACAACAAAAACAAAAAACAAAACACAGCCTGGAGAGTATTTCAAATGCTTGGTTTAGTTCTATGTGTCAACCCCATTACCATAATATTTTCCACAAAACAAAAACAAAACAAAACTAAATGTGGACAGAACTGAACCCATTATTTAAAATGCTCTCCAGGCTATGTATCAACCCCATTACCATAATATTTTCCCCAAAACAAAACAAAACAAAACAAAACAAAACTGAACCCAGTATATGAAATACTCTCCAGGCTATGTATCAACCCCATTACCATAATATGTTTCCCCAAAACAAAACAAAACAAAACAAAACAAAACAAAACAAAACAAAACAAACCAAAACAAAAAACAAAAAACAAAACCAAAAATAAAACAACTGTGGACAGAACTGAACCCAGCATATGAAATGCTCTCCAGGCTATGCATCAACCCCATTACTATAATATTTTCCCCCAAAACAAACAAAACAAAACAAAACAAAACTGAACCCAGCATATGAAATACTCTCCAGGCTATGCATCAACCCCATTACCATAATATTTTCCCCAAAACAAAACATAAAAACAAAAAACAAAAACAAAACAACTGCGGACAGAACTGAACCTAGCATATGAAATACTCTCCAGGCTATGTATCAACCCCATTACCATAATATCCCCCCCCCCCCCCCAAAAAAAAAAAAAAAAAAAAAAAAAAACTGAACCCAGCATTTGAAATACTCTCCAGGCTATGTATCAACCCCAATACCATAAAAACAAAACAAAACAAAAACAGTATGGACAGAACTAAGCCTAGCATTTGAAATACTCTCTGTTCCAGGATAATGTCTTCTGCTCACCAAGAAGGGAGACAGAGCTCTCTGAAATTTATGTGCCTGTCAAATTCTGGCCCGCCTCAGTACAGCCCTGTGTGGCCTGCGCTTAAAAAAAGCCATCCCTCCTTCAGCGCCACCAGTGCGGCAGGGCAAATATTGACCCGTCCCTCTTACAGATGAGTCTCTATGGGGAACTCTGAGGAACACGATTGGCAGACCATTGATGAATGCTGATTAGAGCATCTCAGCCAGTCATTAAAACAACCTGCCAGAGTTACCATGGCGCCCCCTTTATCTCTGTGTCAACTTTCTGGCTCCACAATCCTTTCCACAAACCATTGTGAGTCATCAAAGGCAGTGTAGCGCTTGAATGGCAATGACCACATGAGGAGGGGGTCCAGACAAAGGAACTAGAGAACATTTCATAAGACCCTCAGTGGAGGCAGTGAGTAGACAGTAGCCCTGCGAGGGGTCTGAGTGTGTATGGGGCCTCTGAGTGGGGCACAGGGGATGAAGGCTCGGACTGGATTTTATGCAGGGTTTTCTTTTTAAAAAGATTAACAGGTGACCACGCTTACAGCTAGTGTGGTGTAGTAAAGATTGACTAGTAATAACAGGTACAACACAACAAACTTTCAAAATAATGAAAGCAAACTAAATTCTTTTTGATGGGTCCAGCATTAGAAAGACTTAATGAAGCACAAAAACAATAAATAGCTTGTAAAATCTGTCAAATTTTAATATTTGTTTGTGCAAGGAATAGAAGAGTGGTCCAATCAAATAAAAAGTTTTTCTCCTTAATTTTTAGCAGCAGATTTAAAAAAAAAACAAAAAACAAAATTATTTAAGTACTTTTGATTCAAAGTATAAAATGCATTACAATCATTTTAAAAGAAATTTAAAAAAAAAAAAAAAATGTTTAAAGTGCCTTAGAATCAGTATCAGTTTTCACAATAAATCTCAAAAACCATGAAATGCTTCACCGCAAAATAAATAAGAATTAATACATTATATTTTGCTTAAAATTAAGTATTTAATCACCGTAGTATTTGTTGTACAGCCTTTTTTTGTTGTTTAAATTAGTATTAATATTACAGTAAAAACACCATTAAAAATAGTGGCATTTACCAATAATAACAATAATAATAATCAAATGTTAAATGCCTGGACGCATCATGATACTGAGAATTTCTAAGGGGAAACATGGTTAAATGGTCATGAATATAATGAAAATAAATGAAAAAAAATCTTAATGGTCTTAAATTAAGCTTCATTTTATTTACATCAATTTTGAATTGCCTTTTTCCCCCCTTTTGGTTTTGGGGTGAAGTAAGACATGTTTTCCTGAGGTTCACTGTTTTATTATTATTATTATTCTTTAAATAAAAAAAGTTCCCTGATTTCTTTTAATCTAAAAAGATTAAAACCATTTTTAGAGAGTTTTAAAGTGAGTAAAATTAAGTATCTACTCCAGAACTGTAACATCAGCTCAATCTTTCTGTCTCCCGGCACTCGCAATGCACTGCAAGTAGGTCTCGCGATCCAAAAAGTGCACAGCACACACCTGAAGCGTTTTGCAGACATTATCGCATGTGATGGTTAAGTTGTAGCTCACCATAAAATGGTTAAAATACTTCTCAAAGGCTTTGCTCTTTGGCTGCTCGAACCTAAGAGCAAGTTCATGCAAGTTGTGGGGCTGAATGTCTTCGATATTAAAAGCCTCAGTCATAATGTATTCCAACTTCCACTCTGACTTTTGTTCCAGGTTTGCTTCTGTGAGATTTAAATAGAACTGCCAAATATCCTTTGGAGGAAAAAAAGAGAGAGAGTGATTATTACAAGGGATGCAATTGAAGAGCCACGCTTTGAGCTGACACCTTGATTAAAACACAGCATGTAATTAGAACTGACACAACCATTAATCATTCAGAAACAGGAATTTCTCTAGGAACAGAAACATTGGTGGCGCAAGAATGACCTCACACAAAAAACACTTTCTCATTTATTAGAATTAAGCCAAACATTTAGCTTCAAACAACTCAAAATATCTAAATTAAAAGACATTTTAACAAGGCAGGGCACTAATTTATGGAATCTTTTTTTTCCCCCTCACAATTTGGACTTTATAACTCACAATTGCAAGTTTATATCTCAATTCTGAGAAAAAAGTGATAATTGCTAGCTATAAACTCGCTATTGTGAGAAAAAAGTCAGAATTGCAAGTTTATATCTCGCAGTTCTGATTTTTGTCTCATATAAACTCGCAATTCTGGGAAAACGGCTGAATTGTTAGATATAAACTTGCAATTGCAAGAAAAAAAAGTCAGAATTGTGAGATAAAAAGTCGCAGTTGCGCAATTACTTGCTTTAGTATCAGAATTAAAAGACATTTTAACACAAGGCACTAATATATGGAAGCTTGTTTGAGCCTCGGCATAAAATATAAAAAAAGGTAATTGCGACTTTTTATCTCACAAATCTGACTTTTTTCATGCAATGGCGAGTTTCTCAATTCTGAGAAAAAAAAGAAGTCAGAATTGCTAGATATAAACTCGGAATTGCGAGAAATAAAGTCAGAATTGTCAGTTTATATCTCACAACTCACAATTCACAAATCTGAGTTAAAAAAGTCAGAATAGCAAGGACGCCAACCAAGAACGATAACTATAACGATAAAGATATGGTTCTAAAAACAAAAGAATAGCCACACCACAGCTATAACGACGGCACCGAGAAACGATATCGTTGGAATTACTTTCAGACCACTTTTTTCCAGCTAATGAACAATAAAAACATTGACAGCCAATCAGAATCCATCCTGCTTTATAGAGCTTGAGCATTTAAAGCGGCAGGCAACAAAACTGCAACATGCTTAAAATAAACAGAACAATATTGTCTGCTGGTGTGGACACTAATAAAGTTTTCGCTATAGTTATCTTTCTTGGTGTGAACGGGCCTTTATGAACTCTGAATTGCGAAAAAATAAATGTTTGTGAGATAAAAAGTCGCAATTACCTTTTATATTTTTTATTCTGTGATGGAAGCAAGCTTCCATACTAATAATTATAAGTTTGTGCGAATAATAATAAGAATGTGCTAAAAGTAAATAAATCAGTGCTAGTAGGTGGAGACTTACCAGTAAACCATAATTCTCAGGGTGGTACAGATACGCACGGAGGCCAGGATTGTTTGAAAATGGCTCAAACAGACTTTTGATAGGTGTAACAGCAGGTGTGACAAATATAGAGTTCACAGGTTTCCCTTGAACAAATGCATTAATGGTACATAAATCAGTATGATCAATGTTCTGTAACTGAGCTATATACAGCAGAGCACACAGTTTCAAATACTGCATCCTACAATGCATTCATTGACCATTTCTATTTTCACAAATTAACCAGTCATAATATTAGTAATGAAGTTTAAAACAAAAAATAATTTGAATTTCTTAAAAATATTAATGTACTGAGGTGAGTTGTGTTACCTTGGTGATCCAGCATTACCATTATGCTGTCTCGATGAGTGTGACCGTAGAATTGACCCTGAACAACGTCACTGTAGTTGCGAAATATTTTGACCAGTTGTTCATTGTAGCTTTCTCGGATGGCTGTTGTATTTATAGCATAGGGTAGGTAACCGATGGGGACGTGAGCAATAACATAGACCTCAGAGGAACAGATGACAGTGAAATTAAGGTCAGCAGTCACTCACACACTGCTGACGTCATTTACATGGACATACCACTATGCAACTCTTAATTTACAGCCTTCTAACAAAATGGCCTCTTATGATCAGTGCAGCTGGCTCTTTCTAAAATTAAAATGCCTTGTAAAAAGCAGACAGAATAAACTCACCTTCTCCAAGTTTTGTCTTGAGAGCTCAAGTGTTTCCTGAAGCCACTGGAACTGCCCGGCAGGATCAGACATATTTACAGTCACTTCATTAGGACTGTAATACAGGTTTGTGTTGAGACTCACCAGACGGAGGCCGGGTTTGATCACAAGAGAGTAAAAGCCACCTTCGTGCAAACAAGTGACATAGAAAGAGCATTAACTCACTATATTGTCACAGCTAAAGGCCACTGTTAGGCACAATGCATCAAAGTACTAGTGAAAAAATAACAATGGTAATAACATTGTAATAACAATGGTATACAAGCATTTCCACATATCCACATAGCAGCATTTACATCGTCCTTGAAGAAATAGTCCCATGACATAACAGTCACAGTGACAAAAACAGTGGCTAGATGAACAGGGATTTTGCATCATACTGTAATTTGCATCCAAGTCTTTTAGCAAGGCTAAAACTTTATATTGACCAATCAGCATCCATTATCTCCAAATAATGCACTAATTTAAATGTTCCCATATGTTCTCATTCATGTCTTCCTTATCAGCAGTTACCTTTTTGCAAAGTAGCTACAGCTGCTGGGTTCAACCACGGAGACCAGAGTTTTGCTACAGCATCGTAAATTGCATTCGCAGATGTTGGCAACTGATCCTAAGATGATTTAAAACAAGATTAGCGCACACACACACACTATACTGCTCTCTTAAATGGAAAGGTTCTATATAGAACCTTAAAAGCTTCTGTCAGGTGCTTCATATATAGAACCTTTTAAGAATTCCCATTTCCCACCCATCATGCATGGGATCATTTTATGGATTTAGGGCCCTATCATACGGCCGGTGCAATGCGGCGCCAGGCGTGACGCAAGTGTTTTTTGCTAGTTTCAGCCCCGACGCAGTTATCATTTTCATGTCTTGCACCACGTTGTTTAAATAGCAAATGCATTTGCACCCATCTGTTCGCCCATGGGTGTGCTGGTCTGAAAACGAGTTAGTAATATGCGGGTGCACAACGCGAGTACACTATACTTATTACACACACAGGGATGCACAGCAGCACACAAACATGCCAAATATTAAAAATAAAAGGATTACAATGTAAAAGATTATTATTGTGTACATAAAGATAAAAATGCTTTGGTGGAATCCGACTTGTCCCATAGATGATCTGCTCGTGCGCGAGGTTATCCGTTTCCTCACTAGAGAAGCGTTCAGTTTTTCCGCTTGCAAATTCCGCCATGTAAATAGCGAATCCGCCATGGCGCGAGCGCAACTGGCTTTTAAAGGGAAAGGGAGATGAGACTGATTGGTTTATTGCACGTTACGCCCAAAACACACCCATTACTCTTAATAGGGACAACCCTTTTAGACCATGCACGCCGAACATTTTTCCTGTCGTTAAACTAGCAAAAGTGGATTCAGACACACCCTAAGTGCACTTGCGCCATGTGCTTTAGACATTGCGCTTAGATCGTTAAAATAGGGCCCTTAGTTTTAATGAAATAATTTTGTTTTAATTCATTTTTAGTTAATAATGAAATTATTATGCAATCATTTAAGACATTTCTCCTTATATAGAACCGTTTTGGCATAAAGGGTTCTTTAAAATTGAGTCAAGAACACCATTGAACCTTTTTTCTAAGAGTATAGTCTTAATATTTCAGCAGTATCCAGCAAGCATACTGTGCCAAATTGCCAAATACTGCATCCCACAATGCAAAGCACTCACCATTTCCATTTTCAAAAATGAACCACAGGTAATATCAGTAATGAATTTTAACATCATTTTCTTGATTTGTTTTGATCAAATTGCCCAATAATAAGAGGTTTTTACATAAAATGTAATTAAAAATGCTAATGACAATGTTTAAATGGATTTTTCCCCCCATATTTGTTTTTATGCATATATATTTAAAAAAAAAAAAAAAAGATTATATAAAAGATTAAGATTATATAAAAAAAGATTATATAAAACTACATAAAATATTATATATATATATATAGATATATATATATATATATATATATATATATATATATATGTATATATATAAAAATAATAATAATTTTCAGTGCATGCTTTGCAGCAAGCGGTATGCAAATATTCCATTCAAACCTAAAAATGTCTGCCCTTTATTTAACCCCAGAACCATTGTCTTGGATATAACTCCTAGAACTCTAGTTGCCCTGGAATTTGAAATACCTGTGGCCAGTAGTCGTGGTTGCCCAGGGCAGGGTAAACCGGCAGCTGTGGGAAGAACTGACGTATGGTGTGAGTCATATTGGCAATAACGTTGATCACTATATCAGTAGACAACTCTTCTTTAGGGACATGTGGAGGGCTGTCTCTGCAGTGAGGGGCACAACATTTAAATAAAAGTTAATGAGAAATATTGAAGACTAAAACTAAAGCTCATTAGCTCTCAAATTCAATAATCTCCCACTTTCAAGTAGGAAAACGATACCCAATGTGTAACCCAATATGTAATTACATAGAACAGATGCAAGACAAAAAATTTAGTTTGCTCTATACCCTGTCCATATAATGAACTCAGGCTGCAGGTCCACTTGTTTCATGTAACTGAACGCGGAGAGAATGAGCTGGTATGGGGAATCACACAGGAAATCTCCAAACACTCCTGGGTCCAATGCAGGAACACCCTTGGAGGAAAAACACACTTTGGTGTGGTCTTCTGTGACATGGTAGGTTGGATCCAAGTGCAGGTCTGAGATATGCCAGAATTTAGCTGGAATTTAAAATGCTTAAGTTAAAAGCCATTTGACAAATATGCAAAATACTTGGGTTGTCAAAAGTACCGACTTCGGTACCAAGTTGGTACTGAAATTTTAAAAATGTGACGATACCAGCATTTCACCCTAGCATTTTGAGTGCTGTTGAGCAGATTCTTAAACACTTCTGATTGGCCATTGTGTTCACACGCTCAACATATATGTCTGTGATTGGCTACAATGATCAACGCTTCACATGTTGTAAATACACATATTTGACACTCTTCACCGAGCGCTTACACAGATACACACGGGAGCGTTTGATAGCAGGCGTCCCAACAAAACCACAAAATATTGAAAATAATAACAACATTAATTTAAAAAAAAGGAAATAGTCAACTCGTTAAATAGTCAAATCATATAAATGTAATAATACACTATTTTTAATAATCTTTGCAACTATAAATTCTTTGTATATGTATGTCTTTGTACACACATATTTAATAAATATAAAAAAAAAATATAACAATATATACACACACACACACACACACACACATACACACACACTTTTTACCGTTTTAAAAAGCATTATTCACAGCGGACATTTGAAACATGTCACCAGGAATCTTACAGTAATTACAGTACAGAATCTTTACAGTAATTGCTCATAAAATTGTGAAAAACCATTACGTATCAGCCTAATTCAATATAAAATAACCTTTAATTTTTCTTTTAACCACAGAAAATCTCATTTCACTAAATCTCATTTCAGCACAACAGCACATTTATTGCACAGCTATATGCCCTTCTTAATGTAATTTAAGTAATACATTTATCTTTCAGATGAAACTTGACTGATTTCCTTGACTGTCATTATAATTTATTTATTTTGAATGAAGTAGCCTGATTAAAAGAGTAATTTTAAAAAGACTGTTTGGTGTTACAGTATATTGATGACACTTACTTTATTGATCTTCACATAATATTTTTTGTTTAGTGCTGTACCAACTATATTAGATGATGTTTCCATTTATTTGCACTTATAATATATCATTATATGCATCATCACTGTGGTGTACATACTCTTATTAAAATGTTAAAATTTATGAATACATGCACCTTGATGTTATGAGACGCATATTTTCTTTGTGTTTTAAAAACCAAGAAGAGAGTCTTAGGCCTGGTTTCACAGACAAGACTTAGATTAAGCCAGGAGTAGGCCTTTGTTAAATTAGGACATTCAAGTAGCTTGTATATAAAATGCCTTAGAAAAAAGTCTTGAGATAAAAAAATGGCACTGACATATTTTTAAGTTGCTTTCAGTTAAAACAGCTCAAGCATACATTTAGGGATGGTTCACCCAAAAATGAAAATTCTGTCATCATTTACTTACCCTCATGTTGTTCCAAACCTGTATAAATTTCTTTTTTCTGCTGTACACAAAAAAAGATATTTGGAAGAATGTTTGTAACCAAGCAGATCTCGACCCCCATTGACTACCATAGTAGGGAAAAAATACTATGGTAGTCAATGGGGGGCAAGATCTGTTTGGTTACAAACATTCTTAGAAATATCTTCCTTTGTGTACAGCAGAACAAAGAAATTTATACAGGTTTGGAACAACCTGTATAAATTTGGAGTAAATTATGACAGAATTTTCATTTTTGGGTGAACTATCCCTTTAAGTGACAGTGAAACGGCATCAAACTCCCAAAAAACATACTGCAAAGTGCTAACTAACTGCAAACATGGACAACAACAACTAAATGTACAAGAAGTTCAGATTCAACAGAAGAAATGACAAGGCGTGTCTGTTAAAACCGCCAAAAACAGACCAGACAGAGCAAACTTATGCATAAAGCCAACTTCAGGAGGAGACATGAAGCACCTTTAACAGCTGATCAGCTTCTGAAACACTTACATGCGTTCTGCAGGTGTTTGAAGACATTATTAACCGGCGCAGAAGAAACCTGCAGGTAAAAAACATGACTAAACACGCATAATAGAACGAGTAAAGTCATCCCTGCGCGTGCCTGTTTATACATTATCCTTCTTGTATAAACCAAAACAGGAAAAACAACAGCTCTCACTCGACGCTTTGTTTGCGCAACTTTCTGCAGTCACGTGCACTGATTGGTCATCACTGATTGGACATCACCTTACCTATATATTTGTAAAAACGTAAAAGTTAGCTTATAAAAACGGCTAATTGTTTTGGTCAACAGAAACTGTACATTGTAAAATTACAAAACAACGTTCCCGAACCTGACGTTAGTAGGCTACTGAACTCAGTTTTTGTCAGTCATCTTAATATAGGTAGGGTTCACGTACATTAATCTCATGAATGAACACACAAGTCATCATTTTTGACTGGTTATTTATTAAATGATTCATACTGACTGAAAGGTATTTTTAAAAATGATCAAAAATATTTGTAGTCCATTCTTTCATAGATTTGAAGGAACGAAGTGCAAGTTGTGCTTTCAGTAGAGCATAAAGCACATCATATCTGTTGCTGCCCAGTGAAGAAGAACAAATCCTGATAATAATCCCCAAATTTATGCCTTTTCATAGGTGCGAACAGCCACCACGTCCCCAAAGGTGAGTTTCTAAAACAAAATTGAAATCAGCAAACAAGATAATGCAAGTTATTAATGTCAAATATCAGTTTATGTATATAGTAAATAGCTCAAGTTGAGTTATGTATGAATATACTAAATAGACTGTAAATAGCCTTACCATCACCATCTTCCCGTCCTTGATCTCCCGGACAAAGGTGGTCTCTTTTCCATCCCACTTCTGCACATGAACAAGCTGGTCTCCATCCATTACCACCGTGGACTGGTAAAAATAACACATTAGGCTACTGTTTTTCATCTCAGACAGAAAGCTTCAGACAGAACACATCTCCTCTGAAATGGGAATGCATTGTTCCCACTTGAAATAGTTCCCATTAAACCATGTTATGAAACTCGAAATATTTTTTTCCAAACCTACTTTACTGTGTCGGTCATCTGCGGTGGTCTCATCAAACTCCTCGCCCAGTTTGAATGAGATTTCAGTGTTCTTGAAAGTACTCTGTGTTTTTAGGACCACTTTATCCCCCTCTTTCGAGATGATGAGGGTCGGCTTAGTCACATTTCCAACTTGTCTTACTGCAAACCCAACACCTTGGAAAGAATCACATTCATTGAAATCTGCTCACTAATGTCTGTAATTAAAACCATCATGGTAAAACCTTACAGTAAGGTTTCATTTGTTAACATTACATTAGTTAACATGAGAAAAATACTTCTACATCATGTATTAATCTCAACATTTACATTTTTAAGATCAAAAGTTGTATCTGCTGACATTAATGCATTGTGAACTAACATGAACATTTTATTAGCTAACATTAACAAAGGTTAATAAATGCTGTAAAAAAAATATTGCTCATTGTTAGTTCATGTTAGTAAGTTGCATTAACTAATGTTAACAAATGAGACCTTATTATAGTGTTACCACCATAATAAATACAAATAAAAAAGAAATAACAAACTATATTATTAATGATATTATTATCATAATCATAAAACTTACCTAGAGCTTTCATATACTCATCAAAGTTCTCACTGTTGACCAGTTTCCATGTGCCACAGAAAGCATCTACCATTTTCAAAACTAAGCTTTTCTGACCAGTAAGCAAACACTAAACCTTATATTAATGCTCAGTAGAAAAAGTAGCTGCATTTTCTCTTTGCAAAGGATCTTAAATAGTTTTTTTTTTTTTCCAACCATGAAAATGATTAAACAGGAGTGGGAGGAGTCAGCATTCCTATTGGCTGTTAGTCAAAAGTGAAACATTTGTTTGACTGTTGAGTTTGTAAAAGTTTTTATAAACTATATACATACATATGCACTATATTCTAGATATATTGATATTTATTCTCTAAATTTTACATCTACACTGCAAGTTAGTAGATAAAATCAAATGATTTGTTAACAGCAACAAAATTGTACATATTGCACATATATTAGATATTTATGCTAGTTTTTAAACTTATTTTGTTTTGTAATGATATTATGTTTTGTTTTTCTAATGGGATATGGTGACATTTTTTGTGCCTACATATTATTAAAGTTACCTTTGGTGTCCTCTGCTGGTTACATGAATCACCACCTCTGGTTCCAAAAAAATTAAAACTACCAAAACTAAGCACGGGGTTTATTGTAATTTTTAAACATACCATAATGGCATTTTATATGTAGCTTACAACAGACAAAATAACACAAGATTTATAAGCAGGTAAAAAAAAAATTAAATAAAATCTAATTCTCTGACAGAAGCATGGTGAAAAGATGAGAAAGAGGAAGAACAGCACGTCTCCACAATCATATTTTTCCATTGCCATTGACAACAGTAAAGAAATATCTGAGACAAGCACTTAAGATGACGTCCGAATGACATGTTTGCAGCGATACATCAGACAGCTAACAATCCAATTCCGGCTCAACACTGACAGCACACAAAGGAAGGCTTTAAAAGAAAACTAGCAAATATAATGTACAATTCTGTATTTACAAGAAGAAAATATCATATTCCGTGTTATTCAGCACTGTTTCTTATCATCTGGCTAGAATGTTAACAATGCATATCTTTACAATACAAAACACAGAAGATGTGGTGTTGTACAAGGACAGACAATTATTGTAAGATAAAAAACTTTACTTACATCACCAAATGGAATGTATTTACTTTTTTGTGCAAAAAGAGACATTTTTGCCACTACATGTCAACATTCAGAGAAAATGCCATTATGGAAAGTCTTAAAACTAAACAAGATGTTCCTTTAAAATGGGAAAGCAGGTCACATCTGTTTTCATAAGACACAAAACAGCCGGTCATTAGGAAAATCATGACAGTAAGTCTTTGGGAAAAAAGTCAAAGTCATTGAGATATGAGATAAACAATCATAGCTATTTGAAAAACATGACTTCAGATGATGAATTCCTCTAATAGGAATGAGCTGTTTCCTGCTGACCCACGCCTGAATGCCAATCATAGGTGGTTTTGATGTTGCATAGCACAGAGTGTAACAGTTGTTTGGTCAATGGGCCAAGAGTAGAGGCAGGTCATGTGTGAGTCTCTCGTGAGGTCAGTTCACTGCGGTGTTGGTGTCGAGTTATGAGCCCTCTGTCTTTGTCTCCCCTGTGGTTTCTTTTGGTGGGTCGGCCGAGGATGAGCTCTCTCCGCCCTGTTCGCCATCACCTGCACAAAGGCCATAAATAATCTTTATTAAATGCGATGAATTTGTTTTTTAAGCAGACATGTTCATCCATTAATTCAAACATAAGGAGCAACATTAGCAGTGCCACATTAAGCAAATTCATACAAGGAAAGTGGATGGTGATTTATACTGTCAAGCTGCAGAAAGAAAAAAAAACATGATGTGCACGGATAAATCATTTATGATAAATACTGCAAAAAATAAAAATAAAAAAAAAAGATTTGTCAATTTTGATTTCACTGTGACTTTTTTACAAAAACTCATCGCTTCAGTTCAGAAGGCCTTTATTAACTACAGAAGCCCTGAACCGCATGGTGGAAAAAAAGAGAGAAAACTTCTCGTTATTTTGACATAATAACTCGTTATTTCTACATAATAAGTCGTTATTTCGACATAGCTGTATATGCTATTTACACTAAGTGAAAATAGCGATACATTCTATTTACACTAAGTGACGATAGCAGCATTTTCTTAACGATATGCTATTTACACTAGGTGAAAATAGCGATATATTCTATTTACACCATGTAAAAGTAGCGCCACTGTCTTATTCTGCCCTCTAGTGGCTAATATCGAAAGAGAAAATGCTGCTATCGTCACTTAGCATAAATCGAATGTATCGCCATTTTCACTTAGTGTGAACTTAGCTATTTGCACTGTAAATGATTATATTTATTAAAATTATTAAATGTATGCTGTCTTACTGGGAGAATAAAAAAACCACCCAATAAATACTTTTAATATTATTAAACACTCGTTAGGCAGTTTATTCCCACTTTTAGAACATTATTTTCATTTTTATTGAAAATAAATGCCTTTCTGATGTGATATGTGATGGGAAAATAGAAAAGAGCGAGCTCGGCAAAAGGCGCATTCGAACCCGTGGTTATCGCAGTAAAAGCCAGGACTCGCTGCGCCACTGAAGACGTTGAATTTTGCACGTCTTTTATTAAACTTGATATACAATAACGAGATATTATGTCGAAATAACGAGATGTATCAGAATAACGACTTAATATGTCGAAATAACGACTTAATATCTCGAAATAACGAGTTATGTCGAAATAACGACATGTCAAAATAACGACTTAATATCTCAAAATAACGAGATAAGTTTTCTTTTTTTTTCCCTTCCCCACCATAAGTTTTCTCTTTTTTTTCTCCACCATGCGGTTCAGGGCTTCCGCAATTAACCCCCCGGAGCCGCGTGGAGTACTTTCACGATGGATGGATGCACTTTTTTTTGCTTCAAAATCACACACCCCATTTACTAGCATTATAAAGCTAGGAAGAGCGAGGATATTTTTAAATATATCTCCAATTGTGTTCGTCTGAAAGAAGATACTCATATACATCTTGGTTGGCTTGAGGGTGAGTAAATTATGGGGTAATTTTTGAACTATCCCTTTAAGTAGTTTTTCCACTGATAATCTTCCCTGTACTATAGCTTCCAAATCCCCATTTCTGTCTATGTCAACTGATCACATGACATGCCATTTGGCATTAGTGTCATCAAACCTGTGATTACACATCTAATAGTACCATTTTTTAAATTTAACACAAGCGTGAATGAGATTTGAGAGCTTTAGAGAAAAAAAGAGGGAAATTTCAGTCTGTTCCTTACACAAAGCTACCATTTGGCTTTAGAAGACTTGGAATATAATGCATATTCTGCACAAGTCATATAAACCAGGGCTTTTCAAACGTTTTGATGCCCCGGTCCCCTTGCCAAAGTCAAGTTTAAAGACCCTTCTATACAATGAAAAATAAAAATATTATAAATGTGTACAATATTACCTGGAGAACATTCATTTTCAATTATTGATTCATCTCTGAAGAGAAACATAAAATGTTAACTGTAGAATAAAATAATTCTCATGATTTCAGATCACTCTTTAGAAAGAACAGTAATATTGTCATTTTCAGTATTTTAAAAACTTTTTTTAAAATTATTAAAAAAATATTTTATTGTTAATTATTTTTTTGATTTTTTTTTAAACTCCTAGCATTTTTTGAATACAATTTTAATATATACTACTGGTATAAACTACTTTTATGAGGATTTTTGTTCTTTTTTTGGAGCTTGACAGTATTAATCACCATCCAATTTAATTTCAAATAAATGAGAGGAAGACCTTACCCTTTGAACTCGGCTGAAAATGTCACAGATCTAATGTTCTTTGTACTAAAAGACAATTCTATTTTGTAGAGCAATCATAAGAATCACCACTAGATGGCAGAAGAGGTAGTTTACTTTTTTTTTAACAGGACCCAGTTACAGCACATTGCTATCATGGCACAGAAAGAAAGTCTTACAGGTAGGGAAAAGTATGAGGGTGAGTAAATAATGACAGGATTTCCTTTTTTGGGTGAACTATCCCTTTAAGACACTGACTCAGAAACAGTATTCTGTTTATTATATAAAACAGGATAAATAATGTATGATGTGGAATAGGCCGTATATTCATCACTCTTCTGCTGAGAATCTCCACCGTTATCACAAACCACTCATGGAACATCATTTGCAAGGATCATGTGTGATGCCTTTGAGGCTTATGGGTAACACAGAACAGATCAAAAGTGTTTGACTGCAGGCAATTATTGATGCAGGTTCAGTCATCATCTAATCCTCCAAGAAGGCATTTTGAATTCATATTTATCAGAAATGTGTGCTTTGACTCAAGGTCATTGCCAACTGCAGCATTAAATTGTTGATATAACTCTTGTTTTTTTGTTTTTTGAAAATCACAGGTTTTCACCAGCAACCACAGAAACCAAGACTAAGGAATGATTTTCTGACAGCATCTGGTGGCATTCAGCCAGCCCCGTGATGACAGCTCGATCACTCAAAAGCACTTAAGTGTATTTGTGCTGACAGAGTGCTCCTTTCTCTGTAGAAAAGCACCTTTTAAAGAGAGGTGATTTTGTCAATCACAGGGACTTAGCTAGACTCTGCCAACATCATGGCCCATTTTATACATCTGAGGCACACTGTGTGGATTAAATTAGCCCAGTTAACTTATGCACTGAACTAGTTTCCAGCCCTGTTAATCTTAACCTCCTTGCATAAGTTTAATTACACTGTTAAAACAACGTGAATGCAGCATAATGGACATATAACTGTGGCTTAAAGAAGGGAAGCCGAGTCATGGAAGCCGAGCAAGCGAATGTTAATGAATGACACCTGCGTGACACACTGGTCTCGAGTCCCACGGAGGAGCTCTGGAAGGATAAAAGGAGTGACGACAGTGGAAGACGAGAGAGGACCAGGCCTGGGACATTTATGTTGTTGTTGTTGGTTTATGTCTATATGCGACAGTTGTCTGTGAGGGGCTGTCGCTTACTTTCGTTTTGTTGTATTTGTTTATTTTGTGATTAAACTGTATGTTCATTGTTTGCCGCCTCCTTCTTCCCTGAACATCGTTACAGTAACAAACCCAGTTGAACAGAAGAAACAATGCAGGACAACATACAATACCTCCTACTGAAAGCTCGGCTAGTTTATCAGGTAGGTCGGCAGCTCCAGGACCAGCTGTGGAACCTAGAATATCTGGCAATGCATTCCGCCGGCCAGTCCTGCCCGTGGCTGCAAAGTCAGTGACAACAGGTTCCACATCAGTCATCTCTGGTGATCTTCATAGCATCATCTGAAACAAATGAAAAAATTATATATATAAAAATATCCATATTGAAAACTTTATAAACCATAATCATAAGCTTCCGGCAACAGCCATATAAGCGTTCACGAGAGTGTCTATTCTCACCTAAGGCTACGTCTACATTAATCCAGAGACATTTGAAAACGGAGTTTTATTTTAAAAACGCTCCTCATCCACACTAGCATTTTCAAGTGTTTTCCAAAAGTTGCTCATCCACACTGAAACGTCTGAAAACGCTTAAAATCACCTTACCTTGCTTGCGTAAAACATACCAAAAACTCACGAGATGATGCAAAGTGAGCAGATATAATAAAGTTCTCACACATTCTTCTGGCATGATCATTTTATTAGTATAATATTGCATCACTCACTATTGCATGTTCTGACAATTTGTGCTACCCTGTCAGATTTTGCTACCTCCCATTGAAACAGTGGGGAGCAAAATCTGACAGCGAAAAATGCTACCTATCAGATTGTGCTTCCAGCGTGATATTAACATGGTTTATGGCTTTATTAACATCTACACCTACCCCCCTAAACCTACCCTTATAATAATGCAAGTACAGTAGTGGTAGCACAATATGATATAACATTAATCGTTAGATCAAGTATAAATCGATAGCGAAAAATGCTACTTATCAGATTGTGCTTTATTAATGTCTACACCTACCCCAACACTAAACCTACCCTTACAATAATGCAAATACAGTAATTTTGTGTTATTTATCATAACAAAAATGATGCAATATTGATGTGCGCACGTGCAGTAAGCCCGGGTAGGACAATCTGACAGGTAGGATAAAATGTCAGGACAGCGGTATAACTATAGTCTCAGCCTCAGACGTCACGCCCACGGACTGTTGGCTGAACGTCTGATGCATATGGAAACACTTCAGGAGTTTCGAAGTCGTCATCTAGTTGGTTGAATTGTACAGGATGTCCGGGAGACGCGTGTGTCGCGTTCTGTAACGGTCCGCCTGGAAACAAATGCCGAGACGCTAACCCCCCCTCGTGGAAGAAGAACGCGGACGTGTTTACAAGCGCTTACCAGGATCAACTAAACGTTGGATTTTCAAAAGTATGTGACGTTCACAGCTCCATTGTTGCAGTAAACTTGCACAACATCCTTGAATTAATAATTTATAGATGCATGCTAATCTGTTATTGCAGGGACATCGACATTACATTTTCACGCCCCAAAACATGACACGGAACAAAACGAACTGTGATTGGTTGCGTTACATGTCAGTCAAACATCCTCTTGGGCAGTCTTTGGCCAATGAATGCTGTGATAGAGTCCAGACCTTCTGCCGTTAGTCTGAAGGTCTGGCTACGCAAGACTAGTATAACTACAGATATCTATGGGTACAATATGCGTCACATGACTAAACATGCATCATCGTTTTCAAATACCTCCGATTTCACTATCCACACTCCAACGCGAAAACGACGTTTTCAAATTTATCCACTTTGGAAAGTGTTTTCAAAAAGTTCTGTTTTCCCTGACAAAAACGCCATCTCAGTGTGGACAGAAGGCCAAAACGGAGAGAAAAAGATATGTCGTAGGCTATGCGTGCTACACACAGCCTACGCCGTAGCTACGGCGTACACTCGACGCAGAGGTATAAATCAGCCTTTAGTGTGGACAAGGCCTAAGCTTACACTATGCCTAAGTCATATGTCGGGTCAGAGGTCACCCTTTTGCTGGAACTCGACTCTCTCGTGAATGTGCGTACGGCCACTGCCAGAAGCCAGTGATTATAGTTTATAAAGTTTTAGATATGGATATTTTTCTTACAAAAACTCATCACTTCAGTTCAGAAGGCATTTATTAACGCTGGATTACTTTTATAATGGATGGATGTGCTTTTTGAAGCTTCAAAAACTCGGACACTATTCAGTGTCATTACAAAGCTGGGAAGAGCCAGGATATTATTTTAAATAACTCCAATTGTGTTCGGCTGAAAGAAGAAAGTCATATACAGCTAGGATGGCTTGAGTATAAGTAAATTATGGGATCATTTCTATTTTTTGGGTAAACTAACCCTTTTAATCTTTGAAAAATCCTGAACCAAACAACACAAATTAATATTCATATATAAACAAATTGATATCCATATAGTGATAGTAAGGCATGTAGGTGTGAATCAGCATAATTTTGGGCAATGACAATAGCCCTAAGAGAAATTGATGATACCTGTTCTCTTTCATCAGTGATCAGTCAAGAGTACAAAAGGAGCAGCAGCGTCAAAATAAGTGGAGCTTGTTCTCCACTGCATCTCTAATGAGACTGTTCTGCTCTCCAGGGAGTGACTGAACCGAGACGCTGACTACTCCTTATCTCCCCACACACTGTCTACAGTACCTTCAGCTGCATGACAACATCCCTCATAATTTCCTCATTGCATTGTCACTAAAAGCCCTATTGCGGTATTGTGTTTCACATTTACCTTTCTTTATGCCTCATTCAATCGACCACACTATGCAAGATGGAGTGGCTTTGAGGAATTTGGCCAGAATCCCTCCTGGGATATACACTGTATCAAGGAGGATTGCAAATAACATTCATTGTCCTGGCAGTACAAGACAGAGTTTCCAAAGCGCTTGGCAATGCCTTCAATCTGCAGACACACTTGATTGGCCTGTAGTTAAGTGATTGTTTAGTCTGAGCATCGTTAAATCAGACCTGACTGTACATGTAGCCTGCAGGGAAAATTCACTACTAGAAAGGGCAGATGGGAATGTGGGAACAGACTGACTGATAAATTGCACCGTCAGCCTAACCAAATGACCTTTCATTCTCATCCTAAAAAAAACAGATGGCTTTGCTTTTCAGACAAGTTATAAGATTAAAAAAACAGTGATAATATCTGGGTCAGTTTCTCTGCAGTCTAATACTGCGCCAATATCTTGATTCCGTGAGCAACATCCTTATAACTAATCAATATCTTTATAAATTAAAAAATAATTTCTCCACAACTGACAGTATTCTTCTCTTCCCAGAAAAATCGATATCCTGCCCGGTTGAAACCATTATTACAAATTAGATGGCGCCACTGCAGCTTAATCATAGAAATTTCCAATCGATTTCCATCCCTGCTTCACTGGTACTAAATATAATAGAATCAAAACATCACTTTTGCTAATGAGAGCTATTTAGCTGGATTTAAGCCTGATTTTATTTACAAATTCAATCTGACCAGCAGAGGGCATGCATTGCATCCATGTAAACTGAGATTTCACATTTAGGAGGCCAAAAATGCATTTTGTTTTACTGTATAGATGCAAAGATATTTTATAAAATTAGTGATGGACTATCATGGCTTTTCTTTCACCTTTAAAGTATAATGCCATTGCAAATTCCCTCCAGATTTTTCTTCAAAAAAGAAAATTGCATTTTTTAAAAATTAATCAATGTTATTTTTGCATTAATAGTATTATTATATTTATTAATATTTTAAATCTGCTTTTATTTTAATATTTTTTTATTTTCTTTTTGTCATTTTTGTATTAGTTTTATTTTTTAAAATATTTTATTTTGCTTAAATTATTTTTTATTTTAGTTTTAGTCATTTTAGTCATTCAAGGCAATTCATTTTAGTTTAGTTTTTAAGCTTTATTTTATTACTTTATAAATATTATTATTATTTTTAATGGTTTTAGTTAACGATAACAACACTGAATTAAGTTGCACAATTATTTTACGTTTAAAAAAACTATGTGTGGCAGAAATCACACATTCATGTCTAAATTTGGTCAGCTGAATTGAGTGTCATGTCACCTTTTCCTGTGGGGAACAGCATGGATTTTCAAAATGTCAAAGCTGCTCTTGCATAGATCACTCACAATCATGCTCTACTGCAATCTTGCTTGATTTATTAATATATCAGGATTGGAACCTGAGGCATCTTGCACTTTAATGAAACCTCTAGACCAACACATCTCACACTTCTGCATAGATATGACGTTAAAACTGTTTTCTCCTTTAGTCATGTCTTGTCTTGCCAAGGGCACCATGTGTGCCAGGACTGCACTGTTGCCCTCTCAAAAATAAATATGTGCATGATGTCTCTGCATGCTGCCATGAGAAATAAATGTAACATCAATCAAACTGTATCTTTTCAGCTTCTTCAGTTTTTCATCTGTTCTGTCTCTGAGTGTGAAGATACAGGAGGATTAGCGAGAATAAATTCTGCAAAACTATACACACACTTCTTATTCTACTCTCTTTCTCTTTAAACCTGAACACAGCTCCTTAAACAGAGGCTGAATCTATTTCTTGTGGTTTTTGTTAGCTAATTGATTTTTATCAGGTAACAAAAGTAAGATTGAAATATGAAGAATGACTTTTGAAATGGTAAATGAATGGTTCTTATGCTTCTGGGTCAGTAGTGGTAAAAGCCTTTGCTGGAGGCCTGATAATGAAGAAAATGTTACTTGGAAATGTGACAGACTTTAGTGCAAATTGTTTGGTCGGATCTTGATGCAGAGAGATATTTGGGACACCAAATCATCAGAGACATCTGCTGCCACTGCATCAGCATAATGTTACTGAACAGCACAACAAAATAAATATAAAAATAGTGCTAAATTAAAAAAAATCGATTAAAATTGACGTCAACATGAAATTCAGATTTAAGTCCCATTCACACTAAGGATAACTACAACAATAACGATAAATATGCAATTCTAAAAATCGTTCTAAATATAAAAGAATAGCAGAGTCCACACCACAACTACAACGATAACGGCACAGAATAAGGGTCAATCAGAATTCATCCTGCTTTCAGAGCTTGAGCATTTAAAGCGGCAGACGACAAAACTGCAGTGCAAGATTAGAATAAAAGATATCGTGCACTGGTGTGGACATAATTATTGTAATCTTTATAGTTATATCTCTTGGTGTAAATGGGCCTTAACCCTATACTTTAATTTAAAAAATGTCCCGGTCTAAAAAAATCCTCTTTTTAAATCAGTACTTTTTATCTTATCTAGTACAAACATCCTTAAAACAAGATTTACTTGAGAAGCAAAATTGCATATGATTTCATGAAGACTAACATTTTCAGATAATATATTTTTAGTTTAAATTTATTTTTCTTATTCTATTAGCAAAATTAGGTTTATCCTTAATACAAGAAAAATAACTACCTAAAATCTATAAAACTATATAAAAAGTATGTCTATATAACTATATAAAATTGTGAGAAAAATAAACTTATCATAGTTCATTTATGTTGTTTTAAGGATGTTCAGATATTTTTTTTTACTGGAAAATAGGACAAAAATAAATATTATTATTGCGAAGGGGGGAAAAACATTCCCTTTTTGGCTGATGTCACCAAGCCGTCTTGTCTTATTCAACTAGGAAATGTCTTGTTATCTAACAAAATATAGTGAGGTTTATCCTTAAAAAAAGAAAACGACTACTTAAAATACTACTACAACTACTAAAACTATATAAAATGTAGATTGTAGATATGGTATGTACAAATTGTGGTAAGAAAAATAAACTTATCTTAGTTAATGTTGTTTTTAAGGATGTTCAGATATTTTTTTTTACTGGAAAAAAAGGACAAAAATAAGAAATGTTATTCCAAAGGGGGAAAAAAACATTCCTGTTTCGGCTGATGCCATGCCTCTTCTCCAACAACCTGACTTTTCTCATTTAAAGCAATTTACATGTTAAAAAAATCACTTAAAATATTATAAATAAAACAATCCTCATTGAAAATAGTTTCATTCTTTAAGTTTTCAAAATCTTGCACAATAACAGCTTTATGTTTTAAGAGCAGTAGATGCACAAATGCAAAAATAAATAAATAAATAAAGAATTTTTTTTTTTTTTTTGGTTTCTGTTCCACTAAGACATAACTGACTTAACAGATGGTGTCCCATCATTAGTACACTGGGTGCTCATGAGGAGGGGCAAATGCTCAGCAGCTGAATTAAGAAATTAATCAAACACCACTGGTGTGCTGTACTTTTTCAGAGTGCTTTTCCAAAGCTATTTATGGCCTCACCTTGTTATCACCTGTGCCACTTAACTCTGCTCTGCCTCACTCAATCCCAGGATCAGAAGACACTAAAATCAATGCATACTGTGACTTAAGCCCAAAGTATACTTCAGCCGTCTGCGTTCCACGACAGTCCACGCACTGTCCGTGTGACGTAATTATCATCATCTGCAGGGTCCGCGGATGTCCAATTTGTGTCCAATTTGTGTGCTAGTGCAGATGGTGCGCATACAACAGCGCATGTGCGAGTGACTTGAGCGCTTAAAAACAGAGTCCACTAGACTTTGAACGCATCTTTCCACTCACACAGCCGCAGTATAGTCTGAAAGGCTTGTGCACTCGAGGCTGTGAGCAAGACGGAGCGAAATGCAGAAAATGAAGTATACCTGGGCCTTTAGCTCTGTGCCAGATGCTCAGTGATGAGGCACTATCAGTGATCCTCAGGCTGAAAACGACACCCCTCATCAACAGGCCACAGCAATGATAACTGATCTGGTTCCTGACAAATGATGCCAGCTGCTGGTCCAGCCCCCCCACCAGAAGATAACATCTTGGCATGCTGTTGATGGGTTTTGGGCACGAAAATATTTGTTAATTTTTTTTGCCCAAAACCCATCAACAGCATTTTTTAATCACAGTGTTTGTTTCAACAAATATGTCCTTTAAATTGAGTCAATATTTTGTCATGTCATTTTAGTCATATTGTCCAAATTGGCATATAATTTAAGTCCTCAAAATGACGAAAATAGATCAGTCTGCAAACCATGCAAAAATATATGTAAAAATGAAACATTTACTAACATATAAAACATGTTTTTAAAGGATTTATCAACATTAATAGCAATAAAAATGAAAAACAATACAAACCTGAAATGAAATAATAGCATAATGATTAAACTGAATTATTAAAGGGATAGTTCACCCAAAAATGAAAATTCTGTCATTATTCTTTCTTCAGTTGAACATAAAGATATTTTGAAGAATGTTGGTAACCAAATAGTTGCTGGTCCCCAGTGACTTCCATAGTCTGAAGAAGAAGAAAAATATCGTCGTTGGACGTCAAAGGGGACCAGAAACTGTTTGGTTACCCACATTCTTCAAAATATCTTCTTTTGTGTTCAACACAAGATAGAAATTAATACAGGTTTAGAACAACTTGAGGGTAAGTAAATGATGAAAGATTTTTATTTTTGGGTGAACTATCCCTTTAAATACTGTTTAGAAGTTACTGTGAATTGTTGCTTCAGTCAGTTAGTCATTTCATTTCAATAGGTATCTGTGTTAGTGGATTCCTAACAAAATGCCTATATATATATATATATATATATACAGAGTTTAGCCAATCAGAAGTATTTCCAAATCCACACAACCATATATATCGTACCCTAGCCTGCGATCGACAAGCTGAGTAATGTGAAAGCTCTGTTATCCCTCCTCCCCAGCGCCACCTGTAGAGATCTGCTGCGGGGGTTCTACCATTCTTGCAGCAGCCTTTTCTTTGTTTGTTATATTTGACTAAGCTGAACAAATTATTGTATTTGCTCAGCAGCAGTAGCAGCAGCAGCGTAGCAGATCTCGTACGCCAAAATCAAGCCATGTATACTTCATGCCCCATGTCAATAAATGCTGGTTGTATTTAATCCACTCCGAGAGTTGTCATGACTGAAATATATAGATTGCATTTGAGTGAGCAAGTTATCCTAAATAAATCAGTTCTTCAATTAAACCTCTATCCAGACTCTTCTGCACCCAATAAAATGACAAAAAACAAGATATCTCACAATTATCCAAAGTGGTTCTGCTTCAGGACAATTCTCTCGGCTGAGAAGAGCTCTGCCACCTGAGCCAGAACACTTAGCAACCAGCACCAGAACTGAGCAACAAGGGCAGCAGCTTGCTCTGCGAGGTCAAGCCCTCTTGTGAACCCCGCAACAGAGATTTGCACCAAAAGCAGAGCAGCTGCTACTGCACACACCTGTGGTCGTGTCTCTGTAGGCATTTACCACGTTTACCAGTCACAGAATGGGCCCACAGAGACGTCTGTGTCTGGTCAAAAAGTCCAAAACAATCTGTCTGTTTATTCATGTACGGGCAACGAGTGATAAAAACTCTCTCTCTCTCTCTCTCTCTATATATATATATGTATATATTAAAAATACAGCACTATGCAAAAAGGCGATTCAGAATGTACCCCAGATGTGAAGTTCATGCACAAAAATGTGCTAAATATAAACAGACATTACTTTAAATGTCAGAACAAACAAGGTTAATCCGGTCTTAATCCATGTACAGCCCAGTAACAAGCTTTAAAATAGCACAAACAGATAGGATGAGGCGTTTGCCACTTTCCTTTCGGCACACTTACAGCTAATTTTCTGCTTTAGATGTTCAATCTGCACTTCAATTCAAAAAAATATAATGACATTCCCTTTCATGGACAACACTGCAAAGAGCATGAAGGAAATGGAAAAAAAACGTGACTGAAATAAAAAGTGAAAATGTTAAACAGTCAATTTAAATCTCCTTGTATTATAAGGCCGATTTTAAGCATGGCTAAGGTGGGATGCTTTCACAAGCATGAATGCGAAGGATTATACATAATAAGGAAAAAAAATGTTGTGGTGATGATTTGCTTTTTTATAGGAATAGTTCACTCATAAAATAAACACCCCTATGTAATTTCAAACTCAAATTACTTTCTCTCTTTTGTGGAAAATGAAAGGTGAATTTGTAAAGATAATCCAGGCCGCAAAGCTTCAAAATCACAAAAAAAGCTTCATAAGTATCATAAAAGTAGTCTATATATGACTCATGCACTATTTTCTGAGTCTTCCAAAATCATACAATAGCTTTGTGTTTGATATTTAAGAAATTATTCACGGAAAATCTTGTCATTTACTCTAGACCTTTTTAGCGACGTTGGGTTCATGAATTAATCTTTTCTGAATCATTTCAGTGAATCAGTTGATCCAGTTCACAAAACCAGACTAAATGATTTGTTCACAAATCAAACTCATCTGCTTCCTGAGTTCAACTCACTGACTCACAAACAATTCGTGAAAGCTTCAGTCCACCATCATTAATTGCATGAATTTATGTTCATAAAAAAGAAATCATTTTAGTGCGAACGAATCCTTTAACCAAATCCTTTAGTTCACCCAAAAATGAAAATTCTGTCATTTATTACTAACCCTCATGTCGTTCCAAACCCTAAGACTTACGTTCATCTTCAGAACACAAATGGGATCTTTTTGATGAAATCTGAGAGATTTCTGTCCCTCCATTGACAACTATGCAACTGACACTTTGATGCTTCAAAAAGTTCATAAAGAGATTGTAAAACTAATCCATATGAATTGAGTGGTTTAGTACAAATTTTCTTAAGAGACTCGATCGCTTTGTATGATGAACAGATTGAATTTAGGCTTTATTCACATGTAAACAACTCACACATCAGTTGTGGTAAACAGAAGCTCAAGCATGTTTGCTTGACGTGCGAGAACCAATGAGGTTCGTTCTCCTGTGTTACACAGCACGTTTGAGCTTCCGCAAGAGGTTTGTTCTCGTGCGTCAAACAGGTTCGGTTGAGCTTCTGTTTATATTCGCTGATCAATGTTTATATGTGAATAAAAGCCTAAATTAAATCTGTTCATCATATAAAGCGATCGAGTCTCTTCAGATTCATATAGATTAGTTTTACGATCTCTTTATGAACTTTTTGAAGCGTCAAAGTGTCAGTTGCGTAGCTGTCTATGGAGGGACAGAAATCTCTCAAATTTCGTTAAGAAGATCTTTATTTGTGTTCTGAAGATGAATGAAAGTCTTACAGGTTTGGAACGACATGAGGGTGAGTAATACTTCCTTACTTATAGTATGTGACAAACATTATGGCAACAGAGTAGTATGTCCGAATACATAGCATTCGAAAAACAGTAGGCTAAAAGTCCCCGGATGACCTACTTCCACCGAGATTCTGAAGTGCGCATTTGACTTTACTATCCTATGAGGCCACGGGAGAGGATTTATGAATGGCAGTGAAATGATGCAACCTACACTGCAGTAACAACATGGTGGATGTACAATAGTACATCCGAATTTCATTCATACTACAGTATGCGATTACTGTATTTAAGTATGAGTAGATCATTGCATTTAAATCAAGAGCACTCAATGGCAAATAAGTATTCAACATCTTGCTTTGTCTAATGAAGCACCACTTAATAGTATGATTGCTTATCAAAAGTGCATTTAGTTCACGTTTAGAGGGTCTCTGGAATAAAGGACAATTATGAATATAAATAATCATTAAAATGAAACAGATTAAACACATATCAGCTATTGAATATAAGCACAGAAAAAAAAAAACTTCACACAAACAAATTTATTGGACCAAATACCAAGGGCCCCCGTGGGCCTTTGTCCAGGTGAACAATATAAAAGGGGAAAAAATAGAGCTGGATTTTTCCAAATAATCTCCGCTCTGAGGATCAAGGACAAGGGCCTGATCTCATCTTCCACACGCTTCTTCACGGCCTTGACGGTCTGCAACAAGACAACACACAACCTTGTAGAGCATGACTTGACAAGAAACAAGAGTAGCTCTCGGTGACATTGTCGCGATGACGGCAGTGGAAAATAAATAGCTTGTTCGCACATGGTTATGTAACAAAACCATTGCTTTTGAGGTCTGAACACAACAGAAACTGAGTCAGAGGAACTGTTTGAGTAGGAGAGACGTCATGCAAGTCTCCCAACACCTAGCATTTAAAGGTCTTGCCTATTTACTCACTCATCTGTTCAGCCTGGCTAATGATAATAGCACACTAACTGCCAATCAATAAGAATGAGAACAATGTGGCATATGACCTACAACAGCATGGGCTAGTGTGATAAGCCGGCGAGAAAGCAGCTTGTCTGATTTGATGGTTCTGCAGTTGTGCAGAGGTGTTTATTTTAGTGCATTTCCCCTTTCTGGGATTTTGTAAGGTCAAGCGATGACAGGACAGCTAGCAATTTATCGAGAGCAATGACCTGAGGCTGACGCTACAGCGTAAAGGTGTTGACTTGCTGGGGCTGGGAGGACTGTTGACATTTGCATGAGGAACACAAATGCATCACTCATAAAGTTGGAATAATCTATGGTAAAATGTAATGTATTAAAAAAAACCTAAACATGTGGTTACATATTCAGGCCTAAATTTAAGATTTATATTTGAATTGCAAATAAAATTTCCATCCAATTGGATTACACAGTTTTAACACAAACAAACTAATAAACTAAATGTGATGTATATTTGTCAGTCGTACATGAAACATGTATGTATGAAAGAGGTAAGAGAACAGTTTCTGTTCTGTTTTCTTTGTATTTAAATCATTAAATCATATTTTTTTAAATTGCATTTATTCAAATGGCTTAGAATCGGCATAAATGTTTTATTCAGTTAAAAAGTATGAACATGGTTAAAATATGGCTAGCTGTGAAAGTTAAAATGGATGATTGACAAATATGCATCACATTAAGTTTATTAGTTTGTATGTTTAAACTGTGTAATCCACATGGATGGAAATTTTATGCAATCAAAATACATAAATCTTAAATCTAGCCCTAAATATATATTTGACTATCATTTTTTGGCATCAAGTGACAATTCAACACTCAACAAATTGTTTCAATTCACAAAAGTAAACAAAAATATTCTTAAAATCCAACCCTGACACACTAATATTTATAATAATTTGTTTAAAAAAAAACTTTTGATGGTTTCATGCTGTCTGCAGCCAATAATTCACTGCACAAAAAACATCATACATCCACATTTTATTTTGCCTTGTGTAATTTTGTTCTTTGTTTTCAATGAGGCAATGTCAACCTATTTATGTTGGAATCTGTTTTTTTTTTTTTTTTGCCTTTATTTTAAATAGTAAACTGGAGACAAGAAA
The DNA here is from genome assembly GCA_039654765.1 of Mylopharyngodon piceus. NCBI lineage: Eukaryota > Metazoa > Chordata > Actinopteri > Cypriniformes > Xenocyprididae > Mylopharyngodon > Mylopharyngodon piceus. Next base: position 7,204,436 of record CM077456.1, on the reverse strand, counting down.
GTAGAGGTAAGAGAGAGAGAATGAAATCAGGACATAACCTGACTTGAACCTGCGTCCCATGAGCCAACAGCTCTTGACCATGTGCACAGTTCATTTTGTCATCGCTCTGACAAAATACAGTACAGTTTGATTGGACATACAGCCTTTAACAACAACAAGAAGCATTTTCTCCACTATAAGTAGGGCTGGGCGACAAAACGATAACAATGTTTATCACAATATAATTGTCCTCGATAAAATGCTAACAAAAGTCCGATAAATGTTCCGCCAAAAGCGGAACGAAACAGTGCTACTCATTTGAACCACGCCACACGGACCAATTAGTTGGCATGACTCAAACGGCAGCGCAGCGCGAGCTTACTAGAGCAGATGCGTTTAGTCGCTGATCTGTCTTGATCACGTTACCACTAAACAGTGCTGTGAGATCCATTGAATAGTGCTTGAATGTAGTGAAGAACACAAATGTCTCAGTGATTTAAACTAGTTTAAAGCCTGATGAAACAGCGCTGACATTGTCAACAGCCCTGACAAACACAAGAAACATTGTGCCAAGAACGATCCAGTTAGAAGGCTTTTTGATCTACAAATCACCATCACTTACCATGTATTTACTGTAGTAACACTAATTGCACCACGGTATTGTGGAAGAAATGTGAGACATTTTATTATATCATTAATGTAGATGTATTAAATGTATTAAAGGTGCAGTGTGTACATTTTAGCGGCATCTAGTGGTGAGGTTGCGAATTGCAATATAGAGAAGCTACGGTGGCCAACACAGGACAAAAATGTCGTCGTCTGAGACAGCAGAGAGTCAAGCAAACGAGCGCTGTAGAGCAGTTTGTCCGTTAAGGGCTACTGTAGAAACATGCCGTCGCAAAATGGCAACTTACTGTAACATGTAAGGGATCCGCGGTGTATGTAGATAGAAATGGCTCATTCTAAGGTAATAAAAACATAATGGTTCATTATGTAAGGTCTTTATACACCACTGAAAACATAGTTATGTATATTATATTGCATTTCTGTCAATAGATCCTCCTAAAATTTACACATTGCACCTTTAAAGGAGTAATGGAATATAATTACAATATTTTTTGTTATTAACCTACAGCATTTGTGCATTTGAATTTATAGCCTACTAAATGTATTTAGGCTACTGTTTTTTAATACAAATACCATAGAAATCACATTTTTCCATCGTAGTGAGGCGCTATATGGTTGGTTTTAGCTGTGGTTATCATGATATAAATGTATAATACTATGGATGACCAATGGTTAATTTTAATAAAAGTAGAGTCCTAACTGTGCATTTTTTAAGAGACAAAACATGAAATTATTAATTTTGCAGCTGCACTGCAAACTGTGCTGAAGATATGTGCCATCAAAGTCAGGCAACACAAATCTGTTTCATGATTTGAAACAATATGACCTGTTGGAACATGCTAAAATTAAGAAATTAATTTTTCTATTAAGATATTTATTTTGTTTAGGAAAAAGACTGAAAAAGTCTAAATAATTAAAAAAATGTTTTGAATGTTCTACCTCAGATTTGTGAAATGTTCACCTGTTTGGCAAGTGTTTGTCATGTTCTGACAATAAAGAGTAGTTTAATCTTTCACCCAGGAGCAAAAATCTGCTTTTAAATTTTAGATTTGACATTTATCATGATAATTATCGATATAGACTGAAATGAAAAAAAAATTATTGTGATCATTTTTTTGGCCATATCGCCCAGCCCTAACTATAAGCCTATTTATTTGCCATCACAACTATGCATGATTATGCGACCTATTTTTGTTGAGAATCACTGACCTAGATGTTTTAAAGTACTGAAGCACCAAAAAAAGAAAGACTATATGCACATCCCATAATGAGAATTTTACAATGAAACTGAAACATGTTCAAAAGCTTTCAACTGCAAATGAAACATCAGTATATGTCAAACAGCTTTGAAACAAATGCAGTCATCATTTATTATAATTAACGAATCAGCAAAGCATGAAGCAGGAGTGAATATATTGCGTTCCATCTTAATTATATATTTAAACACCACTGTTTAAAAGTTTGGGGTCGGTAAGATGTTTTAATGTTTTTAAAAGAAGTATCTTACACAATATCATTCAGATGCTGTGCAACGAGATCGGTCCGCTGGTTTGTCCAGTTATGCCGTCCCATTGCAAAGTCACATGTCTTTTTTGATGCACATTGAGGAATTTATTCGGTAAATGTGTTTCCATCATAGTTTATGCGCATGTTTTCTTATTGGATAAAAATGTATCTGACTCAGTTCAGCGCATAAGTTTTTTATGCGTATTTTTAGAATTTATGGCGTTTCCATTCAGCGTTTTTTTATGCGATATCCCAAAACGCGCATAAAAATAGTTGGATGGAAACATAGCTGTCACATGATCCTTCAGAAATCATTCTAATACGCTGATTTGCTGCTCAAGAAATATTTCTGATTATCGTCAATGTTGAAAACAGACGTGCTGCTTAATATTTTTGTGGAAACCGTGATACATTTTTGATGAATAAGAACAGCATTTATATGAAATAGAATGTTTTTGTAACATTATACATGTCTGTCACTTTTGAGCAATTTAATGTATCCTTACTGAATAAAGTTGTTAATTTCTTTAAAAAAAAAAAAAATCTTTTGAACAGTATAGTTCTGACACAAGAAAAAAAAGAAGAAGAAGAAGGGTTTACCAGGTCCATGTTTTCAATTCACTGGCCCAGGGTAAAATAAGGGTGGACCCCAGCCAATATACACTCATTTTTGTTCCTCCCTTATCACAGGACCCAGGATGAGGTTTGTGGTTGTCCTACTCCTGATGACAGCCCTAAACATAACCATCACTCATACAACCTAGAACAGCTAATAGGACATTGATTAGGGCATCAGTGTCAATCCAAGCAACCTCAGAACCACCAATCCTTAAAAAAAGCTGCCTGACCTCTGAACGAGCTTACTGCGGGACTGTCATGACTGTGCGTTTCCGTTCTCAGGAGGCTTACATTGACACAGATAAGTGGATGAGCAGTGAATAGTAAGTCTGCAACACCACGGTCACTCCAGAGACCTCACTATCCTATTTCCACCCTGATGATAAATGCCACATATACATCACGCACTGCTGGTCTTCAATAGAGCTGGAGGGTATGATAGTATATGGGTGTTTCATCTTTTCAGTATGATGAACGTGAATGGGGTGTCAAACTCCAAAATTGACAATAAGGTCACCATTAGAATTAAAAAGTCGGCATGAAACGGAAGTTGCGATAATCTTTCTTCCCTATTGTGCCATATATCTGAGTGAAACGGCTTCTCAAAAAAAAGAAAGAAAAAGAAATGTAGGTTGATTTTGTTAGTCTGAAGTTAAAACGTCATCAGAGAAGAGATGTTGCTGCAAGAGGGAGGGAAAGCTATTTTGATCAAAGATTATAAGGGCACATGAAATAAAATAAAAAAAAATGATGTGCACGTATGAATCATTTATGATAAATACTGCAAAATTCCATAAAAAAAACAAAACAAGAATTGTATATTTTGATTTCATGGTGACTTTAATCTAGCTCAAAGGTAATCCATATGAATTGAGTTCTATATTCCAAGACTTCTAGAGCCATATGATAGCTTTGTGTAAGGAACAGACTGAAATGTCATATTTGTGTATATTCAAATATGGCATTTCAAAATGTGTCACAGATTAAATTTTGATTTGTTTCTCACACAAAGCTATTCGCAAGACTTGGGATATAGAGCATTAGTTGTATGCACTTCTTTTAATTGAGGTTTGGAGCTTGACAGTCCCTTGACATTCACTTTTAATTGTATGGAAAATATCTCCTTATGAGTCACAGCTATCCATTTTATATTAGTTTCACTGTTTTAAATCTTTTGTTTTTAAAAAATCGTATCTTTTGGTTTGCATTAAGTCCAAATAAAATGATAAAATGATCAAGCAATATCCTTTTATTTGTGAGGTTTTTATTTCACTAGATTATCTAAAAATACTTGGTTATTTAAAATATGCACTATTGTTCAAAAAGAAATGTTTCCTGAGCAGCAATTCAGCATATTAGAATGATTTCTGAAGGATCATGTGACATTGAAGACTGGAGTAATGATGCTGAAAATTCAGCTTTGATCACAGGAATAAATTACATTTCACAACTGTCAATATTTCAGAACTGCTTTTTAAAACCAGAAACATCTTAAAAATCTTAGTGGTCTTCAACTTTTTAATGGTAGTGTATATACCATTTTTTTTCTTTCTTTTTTTGAGTTCCAGCAAAAATAATATCTCTTCGGAAATTACAAAAGCTTTTGGTCATACCACCCACCCTTAATCTTTTGATGATGCTATGTGACTGCAACATAAATAATCTATGGGATTTGCTCTTTGATTCTTGAGGGAGTGTAGGTCAAGACCTCATAACTTTGTGGTGGGTGTACATAATAAATCCAGCTGAACATACTGTACCTTCACTTGTCATTCCCATAACTGTCACACAGCTGTGAAAATATCAATACTGTGTGCAAATAACAGACAAATCCATCTTTGAAAGCATATGATGTAATTCTTGTTTGCTGACAATGTTGTCAAAATATTGTCTCTCAGGATCTTCAAAATTAATATGAAAGCACAAAAACTATTTTTTATACTAGAGTTGTTCTCAGTCCTGGTATCTTTTTGATTGATTCTAAGTGCACAAAGCGAGCGCCATGATCACACTGTTTTGACTGATCTGTTGTGCAGTTTCAATAACAGATGATAAAGCTTTTGACAGCTATTCCCTGAGCAGAATCGGAGCCATTAAAGCTAGTCTTTCCCAGGTCAAAAGACATCAGCTCTGTTCTAAAATATGCGAGCTGCCCCGCATACATAAGCAGCTACTTTCGCATGTTGCTGTAATTAGCATGTTGCAAAATATAAAATGTGGTAGTCTAATAAGCACAGAAATATACAGGATACACAAATATTGGAAGTAATAGAAAAACAATCAATTTTTAATAAGATTGAACTCTTAATTATCTATAATTTTTAGAATCACATGAAATATATTTATAATCAACAAATGCAACAACTGAAATTTTACATCTGTAGACATACCAGTGGAGTGGCCGTAAAAATATACATGATTCACACACAGTTAAATAACTCGGTTATGGAGCTGCTGGTCATCATCATGATAAATTAAAATGTTAGATTTTACACTGAATATCTGAATATTTATAAAAGCCTGAGGTTCAAAACACCAATTAAATCATCATATCCAACAGCAGGACTATTTTTAAGGCCACATTTTTTAACTTACATTTCTAAGCACATCTGACAATGGTTGCTACTTAATCAAGTTAATCTGGACACCTCTCTTATCCCGTGAGTACGGTGGACATTTTAGGACTTCCTCACACCTCAGTCATACAACGAAAAGGCGTCATGCCTCAGACTAAAAGGCTTCAGTCATCGGACAAAACGGCATCGCGCCTCAGACTGAAAGGCTTCAGGTCTCAGGAAAAACGACGTCAGGTGTCAGGTCTCGTACAATTAGGCATCAGATGAAACAGACTCAGATAAAAAGGCATTGGACAAAACGGCCTCAGACTAAAAGGCATCAGACATAAAGGCATCAGACGAAACGAACTTAAAGAAGCGAATTGCCCCGCCTCAATGTGATGTCACGTGCACGCAGTTTTCTGTTAAATGTTACACTAAGTTGTATAAAACATATCCCACTGAGATTATTTTGTAAATTTGTATTATTCACTAGTTTTATTTGCCTGTATAAAAAGTTAGCTAAATAACACATTGCAACTAGCTTGCATTGCAAACTATTGTGAACACATACGAAAATTAACCATGGTTAAAAGTGTTAACTATGATTTTTTTTTTTTTTGTCGGATTGATAGACTACTATTTGTATAACAATAATTTTACTACAAATACCATAAACTATAGTGTAGCAAAACCATGGTTAATTTGTGGTTACCATGGTTAACTACAATAACCATGTTTTTTGTTTTATTTGTAGTAAAACCATGGTTAATTTTTATGAGAGGTAAAAAATCTTTTGAGCTATTTGACTGCGTTGTTATAAGCACAGCTGCTTTGTGTACAGAGGTTACCAAGGAAACGGCTTTATTTCTGCTGTTCCAGCGCCACCTACTGTCAGAGAGTCGATTAGGCAAGGTAAGGCAATTTTATTTATTTAGCACATTTCATACACAATGGTAATTCATAGTGCTTTACATAAAAAGGAAACAAATACATAAGAATAAAAATGGAATGCATAAAAAATAAAAATAACAATAAAAACAGAATACCACTATCTGGATGGAAGAGTCACATTTTACATTTTCATTCAGCCCGTTGCTGTTTTTCTGCAGACCAATGTGAAAATCGGCACTTCTTTTCTGTATAGAACCTAACCAGTGTAATATTTAATTAAAGCTCGCACACACATCTTACATCAATTTGGGTATAGTAACAGTTAAATATATAAAAAAGGGAGAAAGAAAAAGAAAACTGAAGGACGGCATTATGATGGGATAAAAGCCAATAGAAAGTTAGGCTATACAAAAAAAACAACAAAAAAAAGTCAGTTTCATCCGATGCCTTTTCGTCTGATGCCTTTTGGTCTGAGGCTGTTTCGTCTGATGCCTAATTGTACGAGACCTGACACCTGACGTCGTTTTTCCTGAGACCTGAAGCCTTTCAGTCTGAGGCGCGATGCCGTTTTGTCCGATGACTGAAGCCTTTTAGTCTGAGGCATGACGCCTTTTCGTTGTATGACTGAGGTGTGAGGAAGTCCTAAAATGTACGTCGTACATGTGGCCTAATATTCGCCTGTGGGGAACGATTAAACTTTTTCCACTCTTATATTTACATGGTATTCCAAGGTACTTCAAAGAATACCATGGTATTACCACGGCACATGTCCAAAAAAACAAGGTAATAACATGGTAATCCTTTGTTGGCAGTATTTTGTCTTTACCTGCAGTACAAACCGTCCACAAGCAGCAGCAGATGCTGTGACTTGATTGAAAGTGTTTCAATCTTCACTGCTGAGGCGCTGACAAATTTTAGAACGCAGGTATTTGTAGCCTAAAAACTTGATTTCATTCAGCGCTGTCTTTGTTCTCGGTGTTCTAAACAGTTCATGAGTGATAATCCGCTCTAGACGATTCAGCGCTATCGCGAACTGTTCAAATGATTCCGGCTGATTCACTTAGCGATAGCTATAATAAATGAAAAGCTGCATGACTGAAAAAAATAGTAACCCTCCTAACTCAGCTTCACTAGTGAGAAATATGTTTGACTTCACTATTTTTAGCGAGCGACAAATGCTAGGGCTTCAGATTCAGTGACTCGATTCTTTTTCATTCTTTTTGGGTCGATTCTTTCTACAGGTTAAAAGGACCTAGATATATGGTTACGTCAGTATGTGACGATAAGGAATTATCAATTTGTGCGTTTGTTACTGAATAGTACTGAATCTGAGAGCATGTCTACAAATCTAAGAGACTCTGTTGCGATAAACCTCATATGCGTTCGCCCAGAAATGACAGCAAAGCAAATCATTCTTTTCATCCATTCACTGTAAAACAAATTTACAGTAAGAAACTGGCAGCTGTGGTTGCCAGAAATTTACTGTAGCAACTTTTTAGGTTTTACAGATTTAACTTATAACTACTGTCAAAAAAACGTATTTCATTAACTGATATAATGTTAATATACCAACCTATACTAATATCTGTTTTGTACCTTTGTAATATACTGACATCCGCCAAAAACAGGTGGTGATGACAGTCACATGATGAATCAAAGATCATCACAAGCAGCTTTTCCACAAGCTGAGAAGGTAAATACTAATATATTAAATGTGCACAGTGTCATTGACACAAATACTAAACACCATCATGGTAACACAAATGACACTAAAGCAATGCAATAAACATTCATTTAACAACATTAGATGTAACATAAAACTGTAATGTACATAAATGATTAGAAAAAACTAAGAAAATACATTAAATGTGAAGTGGGGGAATTCTGGGAATGTCAATTTATGGTTTTTCACTGTAAATTATACAATGACTTGTTCTTTTTCACTTCCAAAAACTGTAAATTTATGAAAGGTTAGATGTATTACAGTGATTCACCGTATTGTTAACCAATTAACAGGTTTTTACTTTCATGATTTTACCTGTAAAATCACAATCATTTTTTACAGTGTAGGTTGAGCATGACTTCAATCAAGCTATAGCCTAAATAAATTTGATGAGTTTAATTATGGTCGTCAGTACTTTTTACAGATTCTTTCATGTGCTTCAAAGGGTAAAGAGACATGTCTGCCCAACAATTATGAAAACAGCTGAACACCAGTCTGGGAGCCAGCTAAACTAGTTAGGAAGACTGGTTTAAGTTACTTATAACAAACATTTCTAGTACAGAAGGAATTGAGGAGGATTTATGCCATTAATGCTTGAAGGAACAGCCACCACACTACAGCTATCAAAGAGCTCCAGCTGTGTCAGATGAAATGGCTCCAAGCATTCCCTTGTCACACGTGTTTGATCTGCCGGTCTTTATTCCACCTCAGACCTTTGAAAATAATGTCCTGACTGCAGCATCCTTAAACCTCAAATGCATCAAAATTTCCTTACATTGTAACTGATTTAATTTTCAAGGTCTAAATGAGGTCTGATTGAATCAATTCAACTACTGGTCACTCATTCGAATAATCCGACTACTTCCGACACATCTGTGCATGGCGAACAAAGCCAATTAGCGCTGCACTACAGCGACGTCTCCAGCCATACCCATAGCTATCAAAGCTGTTTACTGCATCACATCACATGTACGGCCAAAAATAACACAAGCCAAGTCACATCCAATCATCTACAGAGGATCAGATACATACTTAGCAGCAGCAAATTGAAGATGAACTGTAGGTTAGCTGGACAACAAAGGTTTTAATCTTTGCCTATTAATAGCAGATGCCAGGCGCTTGAGGGCAAAGCCCATACGTGTGGGCTAGAAGTACAAAGCGCAGATTACATGTGATTCATCTTCTCACGTTTCAAAAGCAGACCTTGGTTCCCCGCACAGTGCATCCCCAGGGAATGATTTTCCCATTGGCTATCTGCCTCCCCAAACAAAGATCGTGCTCAATGACGCAACATCAATGTGCACCGGACGCTGCTGAAATACCAAAGAAAGGCAAAGTGGCATCAATCAGATTTGACATTATCCAAATCTATATTTGGACTGATGATACAGAACATCAAGCATTTAACTATATCATTCCATATTATTTCTAGGCTTTTACAAGTCAGTTGCAACAGAATCATTTTATCTGTAAAATTGTAACAATCAAGTATATCAGAAATGGCAATGATTTTTGCAACTATATTTCAATAAGGACTGATTGCAGTGTTGATTGTTTTGATTAGTGGTTCTTGCCAAGGCAAGCATCACTAAAATTGCATTGAACTATTCGTGCTACAAACATGAACATGAAAACATGAAAACTTACAATTTTTCATTGGACAGACGATAAATTGGGACAAAAATCTCAATGGAGGGATCTAGAAATCAGAACATTTTATAGAAGATGGCTCTCTAGATTTAACCGAGACATTTGGCAAACCACCTTGACCCAACAACAAATAGAAAATAGAACCGTCCGAGACTATAAGCATCACTCACATTTTCTTCACAAAATAGTTCAAATCTAGTTGTACAAAACAGTGCAGAATTATAAAGCATTAGAACAGTCTCACAGGGATATTCCACTGTGAAAAAAAAATCTATTTTATCTTTTTGTAGAACAATTTCCATGCATCTTAGGGGTTTGCTATAGCTTCTTTTAACCGGCTTCAACCAACCATTTTGCTGACTCCAAAGTGTGCAATGTTTTCTATATGCAGTAACAGACGACAAGACAGGCAGAGCAATAAAGTAAATGGACTTTCTTTATTTCACAGAACATCTAAGTGAATCTGCATGGGAGAGATTTCACAAAAAGCAGCCTATTACAACATTAAATCAATCTGGTTCATTTATCTAAAGCTTTATTTTGCAAATCAATATATGCTACACTTAAATGCTCCTAATCATTAAATGTCCATGCGAGCTTTTTAAAAAAAAAAACAATTCATCAGCCTGAGAGTTAGTTGGCTCTTCGCTGTTGCTTGGCACAGATTTTGATGCTGCTACCCCATACAGTATAAAAACACCTTTAAAAGATTTATGACCGGCTGTATAGAAAATGGCGAGAAAGGAGAGGGAGGCAAACTAACACTGATCAACAGAAATGCAGTCATAAGGAACTTGCACCCATAGAAACATGACCCTCAATCTAGAGCCCTAAAATTGTTCCATTAGAGAGGAAATATTATCAGGTAACCTTACACCTAAATGCGCAAAATTGCTCATTTTTGCTAGGCTAGGCTATGATAGCTCCTAAATCCCAAACTTTGAGAGCCACATACTGTAGCAACACAAAAGTTCTGTTCACACTGACAGAACGACTAGAAATCAAAAACAAAACGACTAGAAATCATTCATTATTATGATTGGGAAAAGAGAACTGACTGATGCTTATGCTTTCCATTGACAAAATAAAATAAAATGTTGGCTTGAAGAACCTTCCATGAAGAACCTTTAACATTTCATTGCACAAAAGGTTCTTTATAGTGGAAAGAATGTATTAAAATGTTCTTCACACTAAGAAAAAGAAAAGGTTCTTTTGAGAACGGTTCACTAAAAGCCAACATGGTTCTTCTATGGCATTACTGCAAAAATTCCCTTTCGGAACCTTTATTTTTAAGAGTATAATTACTTTTCAGTGAATCAACGCAACCAGTGCAGTCCGACTCTCAAACTATATGACTATTATGAGTCGGTTCTTTCTAATGAGTTAAAATCATACAGTGCAACCAATGGCTTGTGAACAAATTATTCTCATGAACCAGTCCTTTTTTAGCTAATCAAAAACAAAGACTGAAAAGTCTGTGTAGAATTTTTTTTTTTTTTAATATGTATGCCTACTACTAGAATCAGGGCTTGACATTAACACCTGCCAACCTGCCAAATGCAGATAGATTTCAGCAGTGGCGTGTAACCCAGTCACTCCTACTAGCCACTTTTGTCGGGCTGAATTTTACATATAATATATACATTTTTTCAGTTGTAGCCTTTTAAAAAGGCATCTGAAATAATAAACTGTGCAATGTAGTGTCAAAAATATTGATTTTTCGATACATATCAATACTGAAATATCAGAAACGCTTCCAATACTCATTTTCCGCAGAATAGAAACACGATACCAGCTGCGCTTTCTCACTCTCTCATCTCTCCGACAGCGAGTTGACACAAACCCGCCTCCCCTCACTCACTTGTTTCATTTGCTCTGGATGAATATTGAATGTTGGCGTGGTATGCGAGAACTGCACATAATTTTCTCATTCCCGCAGATTTTGAGCCCACAGTGCTCGCACATTAAGCCGCCTCTCAGTACTAAATTGAGTTCTTTTTCAATGCTTATTGCATTTAAACAGTCAAATACACACAAAATAATATCAAAATGCCGGTCTTGGCAGGCATTCATGTAAACACAGTCAGTTATGTGTTAAGTGAACGTAAACAGTTGAGAAAGAAAACACGTGTAACAGTATAATGGATCCGTACGTCAGATCTAAAAGTGACTGCAACCTAATATACCTGCTGCTAAATTATGAGATAATGTTAAAAATATCTATATGGCAGTTTTCCCCCATGGTATCAATGTCAAAATTGTATTGCTAGTAAAAATGCTGAGTTGCTAGTAACTTTGGCTAATAACCACTAGCCACAGTGGCTGGTAAGCAAAAAAGTTAATGTCAAGCCCTGACTAGAATCATTAATGGCACGCTCCATTATATTCCTATCTCTCTTTATTTATTTATTTATTAGTAAGAGACGCCAATTTCTAGCGACATGAGCAATGATTTTTGGTGACATGAGTGACAGCAACCGGTGACATGAGCGTCAGAGAATCGCTGTCAGAATGTGAGTGGGGCTTAACACAGACATCATCGGGTTTATAAAACTTTCACTATGTTGCATTTAGCCAAACATGAAATGTACGCAAGACAGGTCTTTTAAAACAGCATTGATCGTATTTTACAACACTTCTCCGTAGACCTACAGTCTAGGCTTATGACACACATAGTGTGCCATGCATGAAGACACTGTGCTTTCATAAATAATTCACATCTGCTAGGGTTCCAGTGTAAGATCGATATGAGCTCCTTGTGAATGTGACCCCTTATTCTCCCGCCACAGACAATTTATCCAGCGCAAACACAGACACAGGCTTTATTTGACAGAAATTGAGAGTTGTAAAGCTTCACAACATGCAACAACCTGTTTTATTTACTTGACATATGGTACATACAGCTCAGAGCAGACAATAAAATAAGCTGTTGTCTTGGTGCAAGGCGTTTTGACAGTTAGCAGGGGAAGATCAAACTCAAAGCCAGGATATCTTGGTCCCTAGATTGTTGCGGTGTATTTTTAGGTCCAATATGATGATGCGCTCAAATCCGGTGATTTAAGATAACAGATAACAGATAACAGTGAGACCTCTGGCACTTTATAACCCTCCGGTGCTAGATTTTATACAACAAGCCCTGCTATATAGAGCCTAGGATTAGGCCGTATCACTAGAACACTGTGTGGTCTTTAACTCCTTACTGAAGGAGGAACACCACATGATGTACCCCATATGGTGAGATGCATAAAAGCCCACACGTCATTAGTAATGTGCACCTCTGCGAGCTACCGCTGATCCAGTGTCACCGCCAGAATACACCTGCAGTCATAAAAAAGGGTATACAAAAAAATATTCATGTTATATATAAATTCTTACTTTGGCCGAGACCAAAGATTATCATACTTTTTAATGGTAAAAAAAAAACTATGGTAAAAACCTGTTAATTGGTTAACAGTAAGTTCCCTTACTATATATGGTGAAAATCTGAAATAAATCTTCATGTAATTTTGCTACCAAAATATTTTCAAAAATTTTGCGTATTTCAGAAGCAATTTAAAATAGTGATGTACTCTAATACATTAAAATGTTTTTTTTTATCATAATTTGGTAACACTTTAGTATGGGGAACACATATTCACTAACTACGACTTTTGCCTCAATAAACTCCTTATTTACTGCTTATTAATATTTAGTAAGGTAGTTGTTGTAGTGGTTAAGTTTAGGAACAGGGTAGGATTAAGGGATGTGGAATATGGTCATGCAGAATAAGGTATTAATTTGTGCTTTATAAATACTTATAAACAGCCAATATGCAAGCTAGTAAGCAACTAGTTAAAAGTGAGAATTGTTCCCCATACTAAAGTGTTACCCATAATTTTTATAAGAAGCCCATTTGAACCTTATTTATGAAATAGTAGTCGAATGACTGGGTTTGTTACATAATGGTGGTGTATCAAACACACGACGATTACTTGATAATCCACAGAGAGAATCCAGAATCCAGATCAGAACATACACCAACTCATTACATACGTAAAACGAGACCCGACAAAGACACACCAACAGGACTGAATTGATATACACATACGAGTTAACTCAAATGACTAACAGCTGTGATGAGGATGATTAGTGTCCATAGTAACAGATAGTGGCGGGAAACTAAGACAAAGAAGCACGTGACAGAAGAAAACAAACAAACTGAAAGTTCATGTGACGTGTGGATGTGACATATCGCCCCCTCCCGGAAAGGTGCGTCCTCGCGCCGTGGAGAGGAGATGGAGATGATGAAGAGATGCAGATGATGTAGGAGGCAGTTCAGGAGGTGGACGGCCTACCGAGAGGAGGCAGAAAACGAAAGTCCAGGGTGGAGAAGATGGTGGAGTGATCCAAAGTGGAGCCTTGAGCAGAGGAACATGTTGTTTGCTGACCCAGGCCACAGCTGAGACTGTGTCCCATGGTGGCAGCGCAGGAGGGAGGAGCCATGGAGATGTATTCACTGGCGCCACCATGGGGACGACCGGAGGCGACGGAGACATCGATGAAGGAGCCCACCGCGAAGCAAGAGAGCCGATGTAGTGAAGGGACTCCGAAGATCTAGGCGGCCGCGACGTAGCCGCAGTGACGACCCCCCGAGATGGTGGTAGAGATCCAGAGGGCTGAAGTAGAGCAGGAGCGACCGAGGGCAGAGGTGGAGCCTGAGGGAGGGAGGAGCTGGCCGAAGCTGAAGGGGTGGAGGGTCGGAGAGTAGCGACCGGCCCGCAAGTCCGTAGCGTAGGTGTAGCGATGCACGACCCAGGTGGAGCCGACGTACTGAGGGAGTCCGGCAAGGCTGAAAGTCCGATGATCTCTGCCAACATCAAGGGAGGAGGGAGCGTAGGCGCAGGAGTTGGGGCGACGGATCGAGGAGGAGTGGAGCGTGCAGAGGCAGAGGGCGGAGCCAAGGGCTTCTCACAGCCATGAAGAGATGACTCCCAGAGGACCCGAGGTGTAGACTCACCACTGAGAAGTGGCGCTGAGGGACTGATGGGAGGCATCGCTGATTGGACGACAGGGTTAGTTGGGGACTGGGGCAGAATCTGTAGAGCAGAGCAAAATCCAAAAAACAAAACAGAGTCCATAGTGTTCTGGAGAGGTAGTGGATGAGGGAGGTTGGGCGGGACCAACACGTTAGGAACTTGGTAGACAGATTCAGGAGGTAACAGAGGGGGTAGCAAAACAACCTCTCCAACATAAAAAAAAATTTTTTCCAGAGCGGTAGCCAAACACTCACTCTCAGTGGCGGGGGGGTGGGCAGGGCTCATCTCCATCCCGTCAAACTCCACTAAGACTCCCTCAGCGATGGTTGAGGCAGCCGGCTCACACACCTGGTCAGGCACGCATCGCTCAGGCTCCGTGGCGATGTTAAGCTCGGTCGCTCTTGTGTGCGCTGGCTTGTACGTCACGGCGGAGTGGCTCTCGTTGCCTGCGGTGAGCTCGGGCTGCCGATCCCCGCAGTCGAGGTGTTGTTGGCTGGGCACTGGGTAGTTAGTGGGGATGGTGTCGTCGTCGACGATGTCTACTGTGAGCGGCGAATCACAGGACACCAGCACCCACTACGTATTCCATGAAACTCCCTCAAGGCCCTTCCCCGGACAGCAGCGCTTTGGTGGCGGTGTTGAGGCTGCAGAGGCTGCGGTCCGGGAAAGTTGTAGATGGTACGAGACGGAGAAAATCCTCTAAATGTGCCTCGAGGGAGCGGTCCTTCTGCTCTAGGCAAAGCATTTGCACTGCTACAAAGTGATCCATGGTGCAGGAGGAAACCAGAAAAACGTAATCACAAAAACGAAACAAAACAAAAAACGCTGATAACAAACACACGCCACTTATCTTTTGTAGGTCGGGTATTCTGTTACATAACGGTGGTGTATCAAACACACAACGAGGAAGAATAGAGTTAAACAAGTCTGTACTTGATAATCCACAGAGAGAATCCAGAATCCAGATCAGAACATACACCAACTCATTACATACGTAAAACGAGTCCTGATAAAGACACACCAACAGGACTGAACTGATATACACATACGAGTTAACTCAAATGACTAACAGCTGTGATGAGGATGATTAGTGTCCATAGTAACAGATAGTGGCGGGAAACTAAGACAAAGAAGCACGTGACAGAAGAAAACAAACAAACTGAAAGTTCATGTGACGTGTGGATGTGACAGGGTTATGGTTAAAAGATTTTATTTATGAATTTATGTTTCTTAAATACTTAGTTTGGTGCCACAAATTAATTACCCAATTCTTTAAATTAAATTAAATTTAAAGAAATTAAATTAAATATGGTCCAAAAAGTCTATAAGAAAAAAACATGATAAGTTGTTTAAGTATTATACGTCTATAATTCAGTAAATGAAGGGGAACTGTATAGTAGTTGTATTGTAAGTTGCACTGTGTACAAAAGTTACTAGTAATAACTATCTGTGATTGTGTTGCATGCTGCGACGCTTTCTATTGTTTGTTTACAGGAGAATATTTATGTAATGCCTGGGCCAATTGGTGGAATGAATGGAGAGTTGAGCTCTCTTGGGATCTCGCCAGTGAAACACTTGAACAGAAGCTGTCATGCCTTTCACTAGAGCCTTGATGATACTCTGAGGGAGGCTGAAACAGAATGAATATCAGCTGTTAAAAGAGAAAAGAGAGGCTGCGCTTCTTCAAGGCCAAATTTTGATCTGTTGCATACTGTCGGTTTAAATCAGTTTAATCTTTTTAAATGCCTGCTCTAAAAGACTATAAAAGACTGTGTTACAAATAGGCACCTGAAGCTCCCAATGCTTTGTCGTAATAATATGTTTCAGTTTACTCATTGAGTTTGTTTTATAATCCTCCTCAAACTCCTGAGGTAAATGTGAAATAACAGACAAATGTAAAGGTGAAGTGTGTAATCTTGACTGTTATCAAACATTTTTCCAGAACACTCCCCCTGCCTGCCATTGGTCAATAAACAGACAGACCTGCCTCCAAACTCGCACCATTGGTTGAGGTTTTGTTGCCATGGCTGGATGGGAACAGAGCAATGTTTTGAAAAACTTCTAGGGGGAATCAACCTAAGATTGGCTTTAAAAATGCGGTAACACTTTAGTTTAGGGTCCAATTCTCATTATTAACTAGTTGCTTGCATGCATATTACTAGGATATTGGCTGTTTATTAGTACTTATAAAGCACATATCAGTGCCTTATTCTGCATGACCATATTCTACCCAATTCCAATACCTAAACTTAACAACTACCTTTCTAACTATTAATAAGCAGTAATTAGGAGTTTACTGAGGCAAAAGTTGTAGTCAATAGCTAGGTAATAATGAGAATTGGACCCTAATCTCTATAAGATTATTTTAATATTAAAAAACAAAACAAAAAAACATTGGATCTGCATTTTACCGTGATTGCATCATGGCTCAGTTTCTTACAGTACTATGATTTTCAAGATATTTCACATTCAAAATGCTTTTGATATGAACAACATATCACTGTCACGGTCCTTTTATGTAATTGAACTATTTCTGGCTTGTGATTTTCTAAGCATTTTGTCAAAACAATAACTTTACATGTTAAAATAGCCTAAAGAACTAAAACAACAAGTCTGGGCATCAAATCTGCTTTTCTTGTCTAATTGCCGGTCTTCTGTCATATGTGTGAAAGCAGACGAGCAAGTGTGAATGTGCAGCACCAGCGGTAATGGAGAAAATAAACTGTGCCAAACGATACTGTCTAGTCCCGTGAGCACAATTAACTTCACGAACAGGCAAACACTGCTGCAAAGTTTCTGTTATCATCAACAAGGCCAATTAAAAATAGATTCTCCATGGGCGGCACCCAGCAGGAGATGCTCTACTGTACCATGACACAACATTCACACACCTCTTTGTGACCGAGACACATTCTGCAGTCGAGACTGATTGATGTAGAAGGGTGGCTTCTAGATCGCAGCAATTTATTATGAGATTTGATGTATGATCTATATAGAAATCTGTTTTCAGCATGATTCGGACAAACTTGCTCAAGCAATTAGAAATTTATCCACTGGTTAAATATAGAAAACAGAAGATAGCCTTAATTCTTAGCATACAGGTTGTTATTATTATATCATTAAGTGTGCTGTGTAATGACAGCCTTTGAAAATCAGATCCTGCCCTCTATCAGTAAATCTTGTGGGGGTCATTGAGCTGTTCTGGGGAAAGATAGGACTTATCAATGTGTAATTTCATGTGTGATTTAACTCTGCTGGAGGCTCATCCATTATCACAGTGCAGCAACATGACAATCTTTTGTTACGAACAAAACCAATATACAGTAGTATACAAAAAAAAGACAGCATCCATAGCAACGAACAAAGGGCCCTTATACCAGAATGTAAATGCAAAACTCGTTATAGTGGAAAGGACACGGTGCCCGTTTGAGTAAATGCCTCTAGATGAGAAGATAATGAAACTGCTGTGTCTCCTAGGCAACTTTAACCACCTTTAACTTAGCAACTAAATGATCACAAATGTCACAATATCAGTTCTGCTCATACTCTCCAGGGCTTTTAAACAGGAAAACTAATTAATTCAATTAACAGACATAAAACAGAAAAAAAGAAATGTAATAAGTGTAGTCTGTTTGTGTTTTGAAACAACTTTAGAAGGAATATACTGCTTAGCCCAGACACTAACTTTATATTGGCTTTTTGTTAATTTACAACCATGAAGCATTGCTGGAGGTGGAGATTAATCATTTACATACACATTCATATATTACAACTGTAATAATCCTGCTGGAAAATCCAGTTTAAGCTATTTTGAAACATGTTTCTAGCTGGTCCAAGCTGGACATTAGCTGGTTGACCAGCAATCATTTTCTAAAAAAACATGTGAAAAACAATTCGACTGACTTAACCTGGAAAGACCAGCTAACAGCCAGTTTGTTGCTGCATGGTCCAATATAGTCTATCAGCATTGAGCATCTAAGATCAGTTAGAAACCAGCTATAACAGAATACATTTAATCTGGTTTTCAAGACTACATCAAATCCAAGGTCAGTGTGATTTCAGACACATATAGCCTACACCACACAAAAATGAAGTCAAATGAAAAAGAAAATAAAGCCTATAGTTCAGTTCTTCTAGCATAACCTTTTTTAGTCTTTATCTTTTCATCATGAAAACCTTCCATAAATGCATTAATTCAGTTGGATTCGTTGAATAAATAGATCTAAAAAATAAATAAATAAATAAATAAAAAATCTCTTAATATAGTCCGTTCCTTCATGTGTCTGACTCTGGCGCGTCTATTGCATGGTCACAGTGAATATAAACTGGTAGATGACATTCGAACAGGAACAATAGATTTTCTCTACGACAACTGGGATTGTTTAACTACCATCCATACGCATTTATAACACGTGGTTCATTCATTTTCTTACTGTCCTATCATTTAAATGAACGGACAGCTGTAATACATCAGTGAGCATCTGGACAGACCAGTGCACATAAAGAACTTCAAAGCGCGCAGTGATGCTCTCCACATACGATTCTGACACATTTCTAACCCTCTCTGTCCGTCTTATGACAGTCCTGCAACAGAGCTTTTACTCACTCCGAATACGAAGCAACTCCTCGAAGCGGAGTTATCCGGGAGAACACTCCGAATCAGTACCAACAGAGGCTATCCGCGGGGGGAACTCCGCATATTGAGACCATCTTCGTCGTGATTCTCCTTCTCTGACACTGAGTCCAGCGCGAGCGAGCACAACTACCCCGCGCGCCGCTGACATCACACGAGAGCGCGCATAGCCAAACACTGCCTGTCAGACACAGAAAAGTGTTTATTTGTCCATGAACTGTATGTTTATTTATCTATGAATTGTGTATTTTGAATATAAACTGGCAGATGACACTCGAATATACATATATACACACACACATACATACATATATATATATATATATATATATATAGTACAAGGCTTATATATAGCCTATATATATATATATATATATATGTGTGTGTGTGTGTGTGTGTGTGTAGAGAGAGAGAGAGAGAGAGAGAGAGGGGGTTCATTTAGGATAATTGGTCTCAATGGCAAAAAGTGTCCCAATTTACCTGAATAATATAATATAATATAATATAATATAATATAATATAATATAATATAATATAATACAAGTCTATAATTTTTGCACAATTACATAATTATATAGGCCTATTTAATATGTGAATGGCAATATTTACATATACCCCTTTGCACATGGCTTTCATTTATAGTTCTTTCATAATCAAACTTGACACTTCATACTTTATTTTTACTTACACTAACTGGGTGACCCTCCGCTTTGCAGGTCAAACTTTAATCTGTCTCTTATTACTACCTTAAACAACTTATGTAATCACAATCAACCTCTTTAACAAACAAAACAGTAACCCTCCGAACTGGCTGAGGATAATCACCTACTATTCTGCTCCACACGGCCACATGGCAGCGACTTCATCCCATTTGTCAATTCCAAAAATAAAATGAACTCTGGTGTCCCAAAGGCATGTGTTTAATTATGAAGTGATAGAGGATGTCTGTAGACCAAAAGAGTATTGATCTAAAAGAGTGACAAAAAGAGATTTTTCTCTGAAAAATTTATGAAGGGGTGATTAACTATGAAAAAGGCAACCCAGCTCTCTTGAGAAAAGGCAGATGGTAGAGGAACTAGAGGGAGAAATTGCAGTTACCAATCTAAATTTGAATATTAAAGCAATATGACTTATAAGGGCCTGGTTTTACAGACAGGGCTTAGATTAAGCCAGGATTAGGCCTTAGTTCAATTAAGACATTTAAGTAGCTTTTATAAACAGGCCTTGGAAAAAAACATTACGGTGTGCATCTTGAGA
Source organism: Mylopharyngodon piceus (assembly GCA_039654765.1). Taxonomy (NCBI): domain Eukaryota; kingdom Metazoa; phylum Chordata; class Actinopteri; order Cypriniformes; family Xenocyprididae; genus Mylopharyngodon; species Mylopharyngodon piceus. Next base: position 7,183,979 of record CM077456.1, on the reverse strand, counting down.
CAAAACAATGGCAGTGACATATTTTAAAGGGGACCTTTGATGCCCCTTTTCACAAGATGTAATATAAGTCTCTGGTGTCCCCAGAATGTGTCTGTGAAGTTTCAGCTAAAAATACCCCACAGATCATTTATTATAGCTTGTCAAATTTGCCCTTATTTGGGTATGAGCAAAAACATGCCATTTTGTGTGTGTCCCTTTAAATGCAAATGAGCTGCTGCCACCCGCCGCTTCCCAAAAGAGGGTGGAGCTTTAACAGCTCATGCTTCGGTTGCTCAACAACAACAAAGCTGGAGAATCTCACGCAGCCAAAATGACAATTGTCAGTAACGGTGTTCAGCCTTACATAGTTCAAACCGGAGTTGGACACTGACAGAGAGACTCAGGAAGAATTTACAACTTTTAGAATGCATCTGGACGTTTCTGAATGGTTAGTGAATAAATTTATGTAGTTGCTGTGGAGTTGATTCAACCATGTTAATCTTTTGTGCAAAACTAGTATGAACGCCCACTATACATAGCGTACTTGTTTGCCAAACAGATCCATACACACCAGGCTAATGTTTATGATTGCTAACAAATGCTGTGAATGGTCTAACATTTTTTTTCCAAAATATCGCTTGGACAGAAACGCTCCTTTTTTAGCAATCAAGCTTGCCAGGGTCAGCTTGCAGGCTTTCAGAGCTAAAGAGACTCTAAATAGTGTTCTGTTCTCATCTGCGCAGCCAACGACAGAACAGTTAGCATGCTTTGCTGAACTTTTGCAATGGTGTTAGAACTGGTACACCGTTTTTGCTTGCGAAAACAAAATGATGGCGCCGTGGGTGGAAACGTGCAGATTAAGGGGCGGTAATATTATAATAATATCCCCTTCCTACGTCACAAGGGGAGCGAAATCTGAGCGGCTTGTTTTTTCACATGCTTGCAGAGAAAGGCTTGCTAAAACAAAGTTACTGGGTTGTTCTTTTTCACGTTTTCTGGGTTGGTAGATGCACCGGGGACCCGATTATAGCACTTAAACATGGAAAAAGTCAGATTTTCATGATATGTCCCCTTTAAGATATGTCAGTGCAAGATGCTTTCAGTTAAAGTAGCTCAAACTTAGTCTGGGGCTAGGATTAAGCCTTGTCTGTGAAACTGGGGGCACATGTCCCATTGCTTTGCATAATGATATGGTAATTTTACCTGTTGTCAGACAAACAGGATGAAACCCAGCCAAAGCTTTCAAGCCAAATTTGTTCAAACAAATAACCAGATGCACTGATAAAAATTAGTATTAATTAGAATTCATTTTGAGGAACTAAGTGCTGATGCTTGTATTGCTGTTCTATTTTGTTCTCTGTTTAACACTAGTACTCAGTTTAAACTATCACTTATGGGTTCTGATGTGATGGTGACAAACAGTGGCTTGACAGAATTAGAATACAGTGTCCTTAATCTTTCCTGAGATCCACTAATATAATTAGTATCATCTACTTGGAATACAAGGAGACATGGACGGCATGAAAACTTTGTACGTAATGAATATAAGCTTTAAGATTCCATAAGTACACATTTGTCACTTGTCACTTTCCCTGGGATGTGGAAATGACTGACCAAGTGTATCACAGAACGGCGGCCCTTTCATAAGACATACTTGGCCAATCACAGCTCTTATGTAAAGCATCACTTCTGCTTCATCTCACAAATAAGCCTAGAGATAGAAGTCATTTTTTTATTGGCTGCATGAAAATGGAAAATGAAAATGTTTAATCCTTTACAAATTACTAGCTACTAAAGAGCAAGATTATGTTGACTTAATGTTGAGGAACATGGTGGTGGAAACATCTTGGTGGAAAAAGTTTTTTGCTATTAAAAATCATGTGCTGTTCCTAATAATAGTGCATGCAAATCTGACACTCACCTCATGACCAATAACATTTCCCTGAACAAATTTCTCAGAACACAGATATTCTAGACCTCCCTTTTATTTAATCATTTGCCTCAGTGCCAATTACCTGACTCACCAACAGCTTGACTTCAATGACTGTACAGCTGTTTCCTGACTCCAGATTTTCTTGGTTTCTATTTCATTACTGAATAATTTTTCATGCATTAATGATGTAGATGTTTGATTTCACCATGAGAACATAAAAGAGGAAATGTGACCAAGCGTATTTATGGCTGTAGTTATTTATGGCACAATTTCTGATCACCATTTACATTATTAAACGTGAAATGAACAGATGTTACAAAATAACACATCTTTTACTGTTTAAGGATGTAGTTTATTATTATTATTATTATTATTATTTTTTTTTTTTTTTTTAATTAGCACTGATTTGGAAGGTGATTGTTCTTTAATTAATTTTCATTCTGTATTTACAAGATACAACTGATTTGGAAATAATTTTGGAGCATTTGTTATATTGCATTTAAAACCTCTTATTGACAAATAAAATGACTACCTCTCAAGAAGTAATATAAGAGATTGTTAAAATCAAAAGTAAGCTTATACTTAATCAGTTCTATTTTTTAAAAAATGTAATAGCTTCAACTAATTCTGTTCTATTCTATTCTATTCTATTCTATTCTACTTATGTAATCCTGTTTCCATGAAGACAACAAAAGTGTGTTCTTTTTATATGAATGTGTAATGATTTCTTAAATATAATATTTTTAAATAAACATGACACAATTAAAAACAATATACATATATATAATCCCAGATTAATGCAGCCTACAAAACACAGAATAACATAAACAATGAATATGAAGCTAGAAACAATAATGCTGTGAAAAAAAAGCTGGAAGTTTCCATTCTTAAAGGGCCATACAAACAAGATTTGGTCAGTGGGGGGAGCTGTTCAGTTTGTAGTCCTTGAAGAAAAGAGGTTTTGAAGAGAGTAAATATTTATGAATAAAATGAGCTCTGTGGTTAACATTATTTGAAGAGAATTTCATTTGTTTTGTTTACATGTAACTTTTGAAAACTTGAGTGTTTTGAAAAATTATAAATAATAAGAATAACTTTGCAATTTCACATCTATCATCTATTTATATATCTATGTATCTATAATTATGCTACTGACTTCTCAAAAATACATTTTCATTACTATATTTTGCATTTTTTTCCCCACGTTTTTTCCCCCAGCAACTTCTTAGTATCTTTTTTCCTTTATTTTGTCAGCGTGAAAGACCGACGTTTTATTTTGAAATGTTCAATGTGAAACTAAACTGTGGTTTCCGGCTTCATCAGACAGCGGAGCTACATTGTAAACACACCGCGTCCATTTTCAAACCAGTTATTAGAAACGTCGCACATCACCGCTGAACATGGGGGCCGTACTTGGGCTTTGTTCCATGGCCAGTTGGGTGAGTTCACATAATCATATACTACTGAAATCTAAATGTAATCTTATGGATGTGCGAAGGTAAAAAACTATTGGGTTTTCAGCGAGTTTATCCTGTGATGCTGAATAACATCCGCATCGGCAAGGAGAAAATGGTGTCTGGGCCTTTCGCTATTCCCTACATTCACAAAACCCACTGCATCTGTAGAATAATTACCAAGAATGACACATAACATCATATTAATTAGTTTTACTATGTTTTAAGTGTGATTCAAATCAGTTGTTTCTTGATTCCAAATCTTCATTGTCATATTGGGTGGTGCCCTTGTTGTGATGAAGCAGAAAATGTTTTTTTTTTGTGTTATGTTTTGCTTTTTGCGTAATTTGGATCACCAAACGTATACATTACTATTTTTCTCGTAATTACAGGCAAATAATTGTAACGTTGGATGAAAATGTTTTGAACTAGGCTCTTGTGATCATGACAGCTGTTCGTTGTTTGATATGAATTTTTGACATAATGTCCCCCACACGTGTGATTTGGGGGTTTAAATACATAACAACATAACACGAGGTTTTCGAAACAGGTCACATGCGTGTTAGGATTTCAGGTGTTGCGACATCAAAACACCGATCAAATGGCAGCTCATGACTGGCACACACACACACACTTGTATGTGTTTATACGGTGATTCTCCATAGACGTAATGTTTTTATAGTAAGCTAATCAAATTTTTTGTCCCCTTACCCTAAACCTACACATCACAGAAAACTTGAGGCATTTTTTGAAAAAAACAAAAAAAACAAAAAACGCCGTTAAGTATGTTTTTTTTTAAGCCATTTGGTTTATGATATATTTACATATATATGTATTTACATATGGTTTACGAGGACACAGGAACCACGTTTGCGTTGTAATACCCATGTCATACACATTTGTGACCACAGTGACCTCATAAACCACACACACACACACACACACACACACACACACAGGAGAGATTGGAAAACATGGGATCTGAAGCTATGTTGCACTATTTACTGTTCAGTAACACTTCATAATAATAGCTTGATGAGACACGTATGTGTATCTATGTCATGTATGAATTATGAAATATAATTCAAAAGTTTGGGGTCAGATATAAGATTTAAGAGAAGATTAAAAAACAATAATAAAGAAATTAATACTTTTATTCAGCAATAATGCATTAAATTGGTCAAAGGTGACAGGAAAGACTTTTACATTGTTATAAAAAAAATCTATTTTAAATAAATGCTGGTCTTGAACAATCCTGAAAAAATATATCACATTTCTACAAAAATATTCAGCACAACTGTTTTCGACATTGATAATAATAATAAGAAATGTTTCTTGAGCAGCAAATCAGCATATTAGAATGATTTCTGAAAGATCATGTGACACTGAAGACTGGAGTAATGATGCTGAAAATTCAGCTTTGTCATCACAAGAATAAATTACATTTTAAAATATATTTTAAAAAGCACTTATATTAAATTGTAATAATAATATTTTACAGTATTGCTGTTTTATTGTATTTATTACTTAATAAATGCAGCCTCGGTGAGCATAAGAACATTACAAAAATATTATAAAGTCTTAATGTTCTTAACTACTCGAAACTTAGTAGTGTAAACATTTTTATAAGGTGTTTTTATCCGGACATATATTTTGGGAAGGATTTAATGTCCAGTTTGAACTAATCACATCTAAACACTCTGTGTTTGTTATGTAAAGCCAGACAAATTTAGGCACAAGCTTTGTCTGTTTTGTACCTTGTGTACAAGTGAGAGATGAGGCCTCTTTAATTAGTCTATTTTTTTTTTAAGCACTGATATGAGTCACTTTGAAGTCAACATGTTTATGCGTCACAAAGCCCTTCTCATTTTGCAGAATGAAGCTGTTTATAGCTAGGGATGATATATCGACATTATATTGCTTATCGGCTACTGTGACATTTATCTTTACTATATTTTTAATTGCATGTTTCAGAAGACTATTTACCTATCTTTAAATTATTGTAATGCCTAAATTTTCAGGATAATTATTTTTCTTTTTGTCAATAAAATTACAAAAACAACAAAATGCCCTGCTTTTTTGTTGGGGGATGGGGGGGCGGGGGTCTGGATCGAGAGTGTGCGGTTGAAGCAAAACATCTGAAATGGCTTACATCACCTTTAATGTGTGTTTATCTCCTCTTTAGATTCCTTGTCTTTGTGGCAGTGCTCCTTGCCTGCTGTGCGGATGCTGCCCAAGTGGAAACAACTCTACTGTCACTCGGCTGATCTATGCCTTCTTCATGCTGATGGGTGTGGGCGTTGCTTGCATCATGCTCATGCCAGGCATGGAGGGGCATCTGAAGAAGGTGATACTGAGTGCTTTTTTAATTCTAAACAAGTTTAAATTTGCTGTTCATATATTTAGTATTTATTTGATATACAGGGTTGCGACTGAAGCATTCTGGTCATTTGTATGTTGTTGTTTTTTTAATGTGACTGCAGATTCCAGGCTTTTGTGAAGGAGGAACAGGGTCGTCCATCCCAGGAGTCGAAGGTCACGTGAACTGCGATGTGCTGGTTGGGTATAAGGCTGTGTATCGTGTGTGCTTTGGAATGGCCATGTTCTTCCTGCTCTTCTCTCTCATCATGGTAAAGGTCAAGAGCAGCCAGGACCCAAGAGCCTCTGTGCATAACGGGTTAGTGTGACCTAGTGGTTAAAGTCTTGACCTGTAACCGAAAGATTGAAGATTTGAAACCAAGAACTATCACTGTGTTCTTGAAGACAACACAGGTATTGCAAACAAATTTTTAGAAATGTTTATTAATTCTTTTAAATATACTGATCTTCACCAGGTTTTGGTTCTTCAAGTTTGCAGCTGCCACTGCTATTACAGTCGGAGCGTTCTTTATTCCTGAAGGCCCTTTTACTACTGGTAAACTCTTACTTTATCACCTTAAATATAAAATATACTTGTAATTACATAAATACAATGTATGTGACTTTAAAAGTCCACTCAACATTGTTAGGAGTGACCAAATTAAAAACTAAATGCTAAACATGTGTGATATAGTTGTACATTAAATGTACATATACATTAGACAGTCTGCTGTGGTCTTTATCGTAAAGCCATCTTAAGTGATAAGAGAGAGAGATCATGCAGATTCAAGTTGTTCCCTGAATTTATTTGTGAGGAGGATCTAATGATGATCTTCTGTTGGGCCTTTTCCAGTCTGGTTTTACATAGGCATGGCTGGAGCGTTCTGTTTTATCCTCATCCAGCTGGTGCTCTTGATCGACTTCGCTCACTCTTGGAACGAGTCCTGGGTGGAGAAAATGGAGGAGGGAAACTCCCGCTGCTGGTATGCAGGTATGTCTTAGGTGAACTTGATTTGTTCAATGTTTAAAAAAAAAATGCTCACCAAGGCTGTTCAAAATGCAGTAAAACAGTAATATTGTGAAATCATTACAATTTTTAAAATAACTGTGATGGTAAAGCTGAATTTTCAGCATCATTACTCCAGTCTTCAGTGTCACATGATCCTTCAGAAATATTTTAAAATGCTGGTGCTCAAGAAACATTTCTTCTTCTTGTTATTTATTATTAATGTTGAAAACAGTTGTGCTGCTTAATATGTTTGTGGAAAACTTGATGCATTTTTTAATTTTTTTTTTTTTTTTTGGAATAGAAAGCACAAAAGAACAGCATTTATTTGAAATGGAAATCTTTTGTAACATTATAAATGTCTTTACTTCTGATCAATTTAACGTATCCTTGCGGAATACAAGTATTTTTTTATTAAAGTATAATAATTTAAGTTAATGACCCCAAACTTTTAAATGGTAGTGTATCTTTTACATAAATACATAAATAAATAAACCACATCATATTTATATAATAATATTATAGGTAACACTTTAGTTTAGGGTCCAAATCTCACTATTAACAAATTGCTTATGCATATTACTAGGATATTGGCTGTTTATTAGTACTTATAAAGCACATATTAATGTCTTATTTTGCATGGCGATATTCTACACCCCTGAATCCTACCCAATACCTAAACTTAACAACTACCTTTCTAACTATTAATAAGCAGTGATTAGGAGTTTATTGAGGCAAAAGTCGTAGTTAATAGTGAGAATTGGACCCTAAGCTAAAGTGTGACCATATTATATTTATAAAGATATTTCTTAATTTATGTTTAGATATTTCTTGCGGTGCTGGTGTATATGGAGTCATAATGAAAATTGATTGCATTGTTCTAACACATTTTTTCTACCTTCCATAGCTCTTCTGTCTGCCACAGCCATCAACTATGCTTTGTCCCTGATGTCTCTGGTCTTGTTCTATGTGTATTACACTCACTCTGATGGCTGCACTGAGAACAAAGTCTTCATCAGCATCAACATGCTGCTGTGCGTTGGTGCATCTGTCATGTCCATCTTGCCTAAGATCCAGGTAATGAATATAACACATCTGAGGGAGTTTGTATGACTAGTATTGGAACTGTGATGGTCTCCTATGCTTTAAAGGGATAGTTCACCCAAAAATGAAAATTTGCTGTTAATTTACTCACCTTAAGCATGTAGGTGACTTTTTTATTCTTCAGTAGAACAGAAACGAAGATTTTTTTAGCTGAAACCGTGGTCCTTGGTGATTCATATAGTTCAAGTCAATGGCTGCCGTCACTTTGAGAGTCAAAAAAACATACAGGCAAAACAAAATTAATACCCGTGGCTCCTGACGGTACATTGAGGTCTTATGAAGCGAAACATTCAGTCTGTGCAATAATCTGAACATTAGTTACAACATTATTACCTGTAATCCTAAAGAGATAGTCACCTGTATCTTGGATGGCCTGAAGGTGAATAAATTAACAGCAAATTTTAATTTTGCACAATATCCCTTTAATATTGCTCAAAGTTTTGGATACATTCTTCAGGTGAGCATCAAATCTTAAATTAATTTAATTTCTTCATGTCCTTTTCTTTCCTCTCCTCCAGGAGTCCCAGCCCAGGTCTGGTCTCTTACAGTCCTCCATTGTTACCCTGTACACCATGTATCTGACCTGGTCTGCCATGACCAATGAACCTGGTAAGCATTGTGAAAGATTTCTCTAAAAGAAGATATTCTGTTGATCATAAAATAAGTCTAAAATAATGATTTTATTTTCCCAAAGAACGCAGATGCAACCCTAGCTTGCTTGGAATTATTGGCCTCAACAGCACCAGCCCTGCTGGTCAGGACCGTGTTGTTCAATGGTGGGATGCCCAGGGCATTGTGGGGCTGATCTTGTTCCTGTTGTGTGTGCTGTACTCCAGGTAAGAAAGTTTTACATTTTGTTAATAGATATGTCTTATTTTTGCAGCTATTTTTCAATACTGCAGTCAAATTTGTCCTTTTATTTCCTCAGCATCCGCAACTCCAGCAATGCTCAGGTGAACAAACTGACCCTCACCAGCGACGAGTCCGCTCTGATCGAGGATGGTCCCGCTCCAGAGAACTTTGAAGTGAGCGATGGCACCAACCGTGCCATTGACAACGAGAAGGATGGGGTCACCTACAGCTATTCTTTCTTCCACTTCATGCTCTTCTTGGCTTCCCTGTACATCATGATGACATTGACCAACTGGTACAGGTATGTGCCCATAGGATGTTTTTATCAGTTTCATTTCACAAATTATATTGGTGACCATTTGGTACCTGTAAATTATCTGTCTTGGTCTTGGTTTGATTAGGCAAATATTAGAAGCAGATCAAGGGCTTATTTTAAAAAAATCAAAAGGCGTTTCTCTGACAAGTTCCAAAAGTGCATTTTTCTATCTTTCTTATTGTATATTACAACATTTTTCTATTCTGTACATAAAAACATAGGTGTATTGAACTGTAGTGAATTATAATATTGACTGTTAAAAGACTGACATTACTGACAACCTTGAATAATTAATAATGGATAATAAACTGGATTTTTTTTTGTTTACCACAGTGGATTTACATTTTTTTTGCCATCATTTTTATATATATATATATATATATATATTAGATAGATGGATAGATAGATAGATAACATATTGTCTATAGTCTACTATTGTCTATAGTCATTTTCATAATGACTCTATAATTGTATAATTTTATTTATATTTAAATGTACACTACGGTTCAAAAGTTCAGTAAAGACATTTAAAATGTTACAAATAATTTCTATTTCAAATAAATGCTGTTCTTTTGAACTTCCTATTCATCAAAAAATCCTGGAAAAAAATGATAATTTCAAGCAGCACAACTGTTTTCAACATTGATAAAAATAATAATGTTTCCGACCCCAGATGTTTAAACGGTAGTGTATGTATATTTAAGTACATTTTTATTTTATTTAATTTAAGACTTAAATGAATAACTTGAATGAAAGCTGTTGTATTAATAAAACCATTTGTAAATGCCATAACAATAATGGTTAGTTTATTGTTATATTTATATAAAAATGGTTATGGTTGGCATAGTTTACAGAATTATCCTTAAACTCTGATTTATAATTTTTTTCTGTCAATTTTATAGCCCTGACTCCAGCTATGAGACCATGACCAGCAAATGGCCGTCTGTGTGGGTGAAGATCACCTCTAGCTGGATCTGCATCTCTCTGTATGTGTGGACCCTGGTGGCTCCGCTGGTCCTCACCAACCGTGACTTCGACTGAAAGGATGGAAATAAAAGCTTGTGATTATAATCCGCCATTACTTTTGTGAATATCCACATGTATAGGGATAGGAGGGTCTAAATGTAAATACTGTGTGTTTTGTTCATTCAGCTAACCCTACATGTGTTTTTTTTTTTTTTTTAATCTTGCATGCTTTTATGTAGGTGTTTATTGGTTTCATGTAAGAGACAAAAAAAAAAAAAAGAAAAAAAAAAAAGAACATGACTTGGGTTGCCTGTGATGTGATGTTAATATTTCCTTCAAGAACGTGTGTTCTTCAATACAAAGGATAATGTAACCTTGATTAATAATCTCTTGTGTGGTTTAAAAGTAAATCAAATGTATTTTAAGTTATTCGTGGAGAGTAGTGAAAATGCAGGTCATGTTTTCCCATAAGTCATGACATTCATAGTTTCCTATAGAACGCACAACGTATACAGTGTTGCATTAGCATGTAAAAAATTAACAGGCAACTTAAAATTGTAGATTTTGTTTCGCTTCTCGATGATTTGCACCATGAACATATGACTGTAATATTGACTTTAACTGTGCTAACCCTTTGCAACTTGCACGTGTTAGTTGTTTGGCACAGTATTAATTTTATGCTTGTAGCCAATGTGTGTGTTGAATAATGTTTTGCACTGAATTTATCTTTGCTGATAAAACCTTAATAGACGACTTTACCCTCCATTGTATTAGGCACGATGGTGATTTTATTGATGCCTGTACTTAAGTAACTTTTTTTTTTATGTCGGTTTTATTTTTTGCCTTTTCAGATGCATTGTAATCACCCAATTTCATCTTATTAAAGGTTTAAAACCCAGATTATGTCCTGAGTGGAGTTTGAAAATTGCTAAATAGCGAGCTATGAATGTCTTTCCTGAGGTAACGTTAATTTAGCGTTACATGACATTGGTTACGAGCGGTTTTGAGGTCTTTCCACCACGATTACATTAGATGAGACATTTCAGTAAGTTGTTCAGTATCTTTAAACATACCTTCTGATGTTCGTTCATGTTTATTTCGCGTTATAGCTAGTAGTAAATAATAAAAAAAGATCTGTTCAAGTGCACTCTGACGCCGCTTCGCTGGAACTGAGGTGGCTACAAAAATCTGTCACGCCACATTCAGGAGCGTTAAACATGTATTTAATATTTGAATTTCATGACAAAAATGTCAGAAGAATTTTTGAAATAATTTCTTATCGAAAGTAACAAAGCTTATTGAAAGCTTAATAAAAAGAACTTGGTTATTCACGCATCCCTTACGAAAATGAACCATGGTTTTAATATAGTAAAAGTAGTAACCATGGTTTTTTGGTGGATTGATGACCATTTGTATAACCACAGTTTTACTACAATAAAACTGTGGTTATACAAATGGTAATCAATCCACCAAAAAAACATGGTTTTTTGGCACAGTATGGTTTAACCATGGTTAAACTATGGTTAATGTAGCACAACCATGGTTCATTTGTGGTTACCATGTTTTTTGTTTTTGTAGTAAAACCATGGTTAATTTTCATAAGGGATCAACTGAGAACAGCATAGACAGACTAAGGGATAGAACCAAATTAGTATGCTGAAATCATAAAATTGATATTTTCATTTTGAAAACCAAAAACACTCAAGGATTGACGTTCGAGTTCCTTTAATGCTACTGCAAAGCTAATGATGAAAAAGCTCACGGTAACAAGAAATCACTGTGTATTGCCCAACATTATGGAACTAACCATAAGCCAAAATCTTCACGTCTATGTACAGTGACATTAAGATATCAGGCAGGCACTTCTATACCATATACATAAAGGATAGCTGAGACATTTTCTGAACTGCTCAATAACAACACAGGAAAACACGTGCTTCACAAAACAGCTGCAATGTAAACCAGCAACATAACTGCAGCCCCATCTCCTGATGGAGATGGCGGAAAGGACACTAGCTAGTGAACACAGTATATGTATCTATATGGTAGTGAACAGTAAAAAAAAAAAAAAAAAAAAATCTGTGAAATAAAGGAATGTCAAATTCATGGACAGATGGTACCAAAAACATTCTGGCAAATAAATATCATCATCATTTTGATGAAAATTTACAAAAAACGAAAAGATCGAGTCCCTGTTTTTCATGCTGATTCGCTTTCAGATGTCTAGCTGTGAAGTGTCGGCACTTGGCAGGTCAGAGTTCAGTTCGCACAGGTAAAACAGTGTGGCCTCGCTCGCCTCTGCCTCTGTGAGGGGTTCCAGACGGATCAGAGAGCTGCGAGGCGTCTCCGTCTCCAGGGCCTCATCCAAAAGGTCTGTGGGTTCTTCAGGGCTCTGGGACAGTAGAGGCTGGCTCAGGTTTTCAGTTGGAGAATCTGATGGGGCCAGAGGGGTGCATCCATCCAGGAAAGCCAGCAGAGGGCAGGTTGTGTACTGGATCAGCTGCTTATCTGAATAAAGGAACCAACACACTAGTAAATGCAGCACAGCGATGGCATATAAATGACAGTGGATATTGATTTACAGAGAAAAATGCAACAATTACCTGTGTTTTCAGGCTCAGACTTCCCTTTGTTGGCTTTGTTGATGTTCTCTTTTGTTCCAGTTTCCTGCCAACAATAAAAGAAAACAAAACAAAGCTTTATCAAAAATATGACAATGCACAATAAAATTCATCATGACGTTAAACTATAGCAGCTGAGTGATGCATCACTAAAAATTATTAGACATTTTACCCCCCAAAAAAGTACACAAGGCAGAAAGAGATTACGGAATCTCTAAACATACCTCTAAGATATCTGTGTCAATGCTGAACTGTTTTCCATACAGCATGGCCTGGAAGTCTTCCAGACTACAGTCAATACTGTCCAGATAGTCCATCAACTCTACCCTGTAGTGATTTAATTTACAATGAAACATTACTTAAATATGCTTAAAGCAGAAGCACCTGTCAAATAATAATAATAATAAAAAAAAATGAGAGAGAGAGAGAGAGAGAGAGAGAGAGAGATGGAGGGAGAGAGACACTTTATAAACAGAAATGTGAAGCTTGATTTTTTTTTTGTTGAACCAATTTAGTAGTTTCATTTGAAAGGAATCCCATTTCCACCACATAGCGGAAAACAAATTGTTCTTTAATAAATCATAACTATTACAGATGCTAAATAATAATTATGAGATTAAAAGTCAAAAATGTTCATTATGATTTTGACTTCCCAAAGCATTATTTTTTTCTTAGGTGGTAGAAATAGGCTTCCGTAAATTAGCTAGCGTAGGTTAAAATCTCACATTTTTAGCATTTATAGCACCTAACTTAAAGGGATAGTTCACCCAAAAATGAATGATTTTGAAGCCCCAAAAAAATGCATCCATCCATCATAAAAAATAATCCATACAGCTCCAGGGGTTAATAAAAGGCCTTCTGAAGTGAAGCAATGGGATTTTTCTAAGAAAATATCCATATTTAAAAGTTATAAACTAAAATAACTAGTTTCCGGCAGACGGCCGTACGCATCAATTTGCGGTGGAAGCGTAACCTTGTAACCCTCGAAAGCGCAGAGGATAGAGCCTATCAAAACATCGGTCACGAATTAGAAGTCTAAAATGAGAAATTTTAAATGTCGGAGGATTTCGATATAAGAGAAGTGGAGCTTGAGTTTGTTGCTTAGGCATCGAAGCTTACGCTACACCTACATCCTACGTCATACATCGCGTCAGGGGTTACTCTTGTGGCGCAAGTCGACATACGCAGTATGCGTACGGTCATCTGCCAGAAGCTAGACATTTTAGTTTATAAAGTTTTAAATATGGATATTTTTCTTACAAAAACCCATTGCTTCGTTTCAGAAGGCCTTTATTAGTGCCCTGGAGCTGTATGGATTATTTTCATGATGAATGGATGCATTTTTTTGGGCTTCAAAATCTCGACGCCCATTCACTACCATTATAAAGCTTGGAAGAGCCAGGATATTTTTTAATATATCTCTGATTGTGTTTGTCTGAAATAAGATAGTCATATACACCTAGGATGGCTTGAGGGCGAGTAAATCATGGGATATTTTTCATTTTTGGGTGAACTATCCCTTTAATAAAACAGGCTTGTGTGTGACTATGAGGAATGATTACCTCAAAATATACATCCGTATGCAAGTTTGAGGGACTTTATTTAAATTAAATAAATACACCTCTTTAGCTATTGTCACGTGCCATAGATCGCGACCCTTGGTCTACTGCTTACAGTGCATGTCAGAAAAAAAGCCTATTACCATGTCTGAATTGATAAGGACGATGGCATTGGTTTTTAGGTATCAATTCCAGAGTGAGTCCTCATATCATCCTTTTAAGGTGCATGCAAAGTGGATTCACAGTGCTGAAAACAGCATCTTCTCGACATATTAACAATATGAACCAAACTCTTACAGGCCTCAGCTAAAACTATAGTGTTTGAGGGCGGGTCAAAGTAGACATTGTTTGTGGGCAGCCAATGAAGACCATATAGGCTGGCATTATGCAAATTCCTACATTGTTATGTAGTTATGTAACAGAAAATGAAACTGACGACATTTCAGCAGTTCAGAATCTATTCTTTCTTTTAGGAGACTATAACTTTATTTGTCGTGCACTTTGATCTTTAAAACTTTGCAGACCCTTTACATTCACAAGCAGCTATATTACACACTGCATGAAAGGTAAATATCAAAAAAACATAATGGGACACTTTAATTTTTACCTGCCTCTCATTTTATATGCACAACTTTAGCCGACTTACTTGCCAAGAAGGTTGATGTTTTGTGAAATGGCACCATTTTCACTGAGAATGGAGTCCATCAGCTTTACTGGATCCTCTAAACTTAGACCTGAAGGTTTGTTCAGTTGCAGGGTGCTATTAGTCGGTGAAATGTCAGAGCTGCTTTTGGGTACTGCTTCTTGCTGAGTGGCTGAATTTGTTACAGTGCCGTTTGTGCTGTCGTTTATTATAGTTGGGCTGCTTTCATGCGCGACATCCACGATTTCAGCATCCCTGTAGGAAATTGAGAACAACACTCATTTCTAATTTTCCTCCTGCAAAAGACTAAAGAGGTGCAACTGTCTGAATCAGCCCCTAAATGTTTACCCTTGGTCAACCGGTACAGATACGCCATCTGTAAATTCTGGATCTTCGTCTGTGACGTCACAGATGATGACGTCATCAGAAACATCGGAATTGTTCTTCAGTCCATTGAGTCCATTCACTGCGGACTAACAGAGAAGGCATGGGATAAGTCTGACAAACAGATCTTCAAGTTTCAATATGAATGAGGAATATCATGTTTATATAAATAAATCAGTCCCCCACCAACGTGAATTTAACTGACGGTGACTCTCACAATTTAAGGTTCATATCCAGGGGCAGGACACTTTCACACAAAGTGAACCCTGCCTTAAATCTCATCAAGAGAGAAAAACGCAAGGTAATGAATAGCAACATTGCGGTAACAAAATAACTGACAACAGCACGTTTCCTTCGAGCAAGAAGAGATATAAAGTGAATGGAACCTAATCACTCCTGGATGTTTCTACACATACTTTGCTGTGGTCCATGGGTTCCTCAATGAACTGGTGGATGAATTTTGACTTCTTTCCATTACTGTTCAGTGCAAGCGGCCTGTAATCAGACAGCAAGTAAAGTGCATATTAATAATAAGGTAAAAAGTATATAAAAGGGTTAGTTCACCCAAAAATGAAATTCCTGTCATTAAGTACTCACCCTTATGTCGTTCCAAACCCACAAGACCTTTGTTCATCTTCGGAACACAAATTAAGATATTTTTAATGAAATCTGAGAGCTTTCTGTCCCTCTGCAGACAGCTACGCAACTAGCATTTTGACACTTCAAAAAGTTCATAAAGAGATCGTAAAACTAATCCATATGAATTGAGTGGTTTAGTTCAAATATTCTGAAGAGACTCAATCACATCATATAATGAACAGATTTAATTTAGGCTTTTATTCACATATAAACATTCATCAACTCACACATCAGTTGTGCTAAATGGAAGCTCAAGCATGTTTGCATGTTTCGCTGATCAATGTTTATTTGTGAATAAAAGCCTAAATTCAATCTGTTCATCACAAGGCAATCGAGTCTCTTCAGAAAATTGACTAAACCACTCAATTCATATGGGTTAGTTTTACAATCTCTTTATGAAGTTTTTGAAGCGTCAAAGTGTCAGTTGCGTAGCTGTCAATGGAGGGACAGAAATCTCTCAGATTT
Organism: Mylopharyngodon piceus; assembly: GCA_039654765.1. Taxonomy (NCBI): domain Eukaryota; kingdom Metazoa; phylum Chordata; class Actinopteri; order Cypriniformes; family Xenocyprididae; genus Mylopharyngodon; species Mylopharyngodon piceus. The sequence goes on along the minus strand of CM077456.1, from coordinate 7,167,700 downwards.
CATCAAAAATATCTTCATTTGTGTTCCGAAGATGAACAAAAGTTTTGCGGGTTTGGAACGACATGAGGGTGAGTAAATGATGACAGAATTTTCATTTTTGGGTGAACTAATCCTGTTTTTAATGTATTGAAAATAAAGACCACACTAAAATTATATTTTTAAAAAAAAAACAAAAAAAACATTCTTTCTCTCTCAAAATTACTAAATGAATCCTTAAGGAATTGGAACCAGGAAAATGACATTTCTTACAATTGTCATCTTTAATAGCAAAGATACTTGGTTAAAAATAGCAAAGGTCAACAATATGAGTTTTAGTTACACTACTGTTCAAACATTTGGAATCTGTAAGTATGATTTTTAAATGTTTTTGAAAGAAGTCTCTTACGCTCATCATGGCTGCATTTATTTGCTCAAAATACAGTAAAACATGGTACAATTATAAAATATCATTACTATTTAAAATAAATGCTTTCTATTTGAATACATTTTAAAATGTAATTTATTCCTGTGATGGAAAATCTGAATTTTCAGCATCATTACTCCAGTCTTCAGTGTCACAAGTTCCTACAGAAATCATTGTAATATGCTGATATCTTATTATTATCATTGTTGAAAACTGTTAATTATATGCTTTTTTTCAGGATACTTGCATCCTTGCTGAATAAAAGTATTAATTTCTCTCTCACTCTCTCTCACACACACACGCACGCACACACACCAAAGACTATAGAATAACAGTCTGAAAAATACCGTTTTTTGTCATGATTCGAGTGTTTAGAAACAAAATTTATGAGACAGTTGTTGTCAGATTTCATTGGTGATTTCAAATATGAAATTTAATCGAAAGCTTGGCAAACAGCTTTGGAGAATTTGATGTTTCCCCATTCAAAGAGATAGGAGCTGCACTTGAATGCTTGAGAGGCATTTCAAAGATGGCCACCGAGTGAAATGACTCATCTTAAAGGGATTTTGACACACGCACACGCACGCACACACACAAACAAATAAGATAAATAAACAAACAAAAAAAACCCTGGCTTTTGAACCCAGACTTTTGAACAGTGGTCGTGTACTTTTATTAGATGCAGGCAGATACTTCTTGGTCTTACCTTTTGCGTTTCAAATTTAACAAACGATTGTTCTGAGCCAATGTGAAGATGAACTGCACCAGCTGGAAAGGGCAATGCAAAAAGTGGCATTAGAATTCAACCCTGTACATTAGTTCCATGCTGATACACAATGAAGCTCAGCCCCATTGACATTTCATAGTATTTTTCCATTATATGGAAGTCTGTGGGGGCCATATGGGTTACCCATATTCTTCAAAATATCTTCTGTGTTCAGCAGAAGAAAGAAATTCATACAGGTCTGGAACAACATGAGGGTGAGTGAATGATGACAGAATTTTCATTTTTGGGTGAATTATTCCTTATGATGACTAAATGTTTTTTTTTTACTATGGGAAAAATGGGAGTCATATTTTATGTATATGAAGTATTCTCATGTTACATAGCAAAATTTCCAATAATGCAAATGGTTTGAAACGAAACCCAATATTATCCATTTGATGACTAAAGTTAATCTTTATTTTGAAACATTGCAAGGACTTTCAAGTCGTAAAGCTATGGGCATCTACATTTACTTAATTTAATTTATTGTTGATTATTTCATGACTGATCATATTTTATGCTTGTTATGTGCTATGGTATCTTTAAAACAGTGATGACGTGTTTTACTTATTCACCTTATTTAGTTCTGCCAATGCTCACAATTCTGTTTTTATAACATTAAAAAGTCCTAGTAGTGTATAAATATATTATATTAAACATTTTTTAATTATGTTATGTCATGTTTATCAAACTTAAACTGAAAAAATATACTTTATTGGTATTTAAACAGAATAAGCTCATGCTGACCTTTATTCTAGTACATACAGGCACTGAATTAAGCAGTACATAAAGTATTGAAAGAAAAGTCTTTCTGTTGCTACATGTAAACGTCTGAAACATCCGTTTATTTGACAAATACATATAATCAATTCATTTTCAATAAAGACAGAAAACACTGTGTAAGAGTGACTACAGGAAGCAGAAAGTGTACGACTTCAGTGCTCCATTTTCAACTCCTCCCCCAACTTCAAGCGGCAAATCTCGCCGATCGGTAAATTGTTTTGAGATCTGCCAAACGCCTCGCCTTGAATGTAGATGAAAGTATGCGGCTGCAGTCATCCTCAAACTGTATTTGTGGCAGCTATACAAATACTGGGTGTACTCCATTCGAGTGTTGCTAGTATTTCACTATGCCAACGGAAGTAAGAACACACCGATTCGCATCAAAACGGAAGTTGTGTGACGTCTTGTGAAAAGGGTCTATTGCAATGGTTGCAAAACTGGTGCGCACAGGTAGAACGTACCTCCTTTATGACCTGCTGTTGCTGTGCATGTTTCTGTCTGAGGTCTGACAGCTCCGTCCAAAGAGCCTCGTTCTCTCTGAGGAAAAGACAACAGAAAAGAAAATGAGAGTTTTACATTTTCAAAAGAAAATGCCACAATGCCAGAGTGTTATTCTTTGCAGTTGCATGTTGACATGTTGATACTTGGTGAACAGGGCGTTATTAAGCACAACTAGTGATTAATCTGTCCGTTCCCTTAACTTCTGGATAAATGCACACAGATAAGAGTAGATAATACAGGACAATTTAAGGCATAAGCATAGATTATGCTTCTAAAAGTGTATTTCTTTACCTTTTCAGTGTGGCAAGTCTAGCATCCATGTTTTCTTGCTGCTCATGGACATTCTGAACACTTGTCAGAATTTTAGAAAGATCTTCTTGTCTTATTTTGCCCTCTTCAGGCCGTGCAGTGGACACCTATATCAAGAATAACAATAATCAACTTAATCTTAAATTCAACAACACAACTGTAAATCAAACCATGCCAAACGAATTTCTTAAAATATTTACATTTGCAATTTATTTTCAGGGGGGTATTGCAGAAAGCAGGTTATGTGACATACCTGTGTAAGTTTACTCAGAGTAAACGGATAACCTTAACTTTCAGTTCCAAAAACGGAGGTAACTTTCGTAGCAACATACTCTCTGAACATAACCTGCTCCGGAGCAGGTATTACAGGGTTAGTTTGTTTCAGAGGTATTCAGCGCATGATGAGGCTCCAGTGAGCCTAACAGATTTAACACAATATTAATATTATTTAATTCTGTTCTCACACATCGTAGATGTGCATTCAAAAGATTTTTGAAAGAAAATGGGACTATATATTTTCTATATAATGTATTTCTATAATAAAATGCATATGTGATACATCTCACAACAAATGTGTAAGTAAAATGGCTAAACATAAATAAACTTATACAGCCATATTATCTTTGAAAGCACAGACTGTTTTCTTTAGGTCAATCCATCTCTCTTTTTTAATTTATACATTTACCATCAAACAAACAAAATAGTAAATAAAGTAATAAAAAACTGAATAAAGAAAGAATAAAGACTTAAAAAAAGATTACAAAACCGCCCACTAGGTGGCGATATGCACTAAGAATGTAAATCACCATTAAAACAAAAGAAGAAGAAAGTATGGCACATTTCTTCTTAGCATCCGTTTCCATGGTGACTCGCCCATGTGGTCAACCATAACTCTGATGGTGCGTCCCAATTCGCGTACTTATGCCCTACTATTCTATGACGTTTTTTAGTACAAATAGTGCGAGTAGTGCATATACACAGAAAACTCCAAAAAGAAAAATGCACTTTAAATACCCGGATGATGCACTAAATTAACGGAAAAAACGAAGTGTGGAATGTTGGACACTTCATGCATTCAACTGTCACAGCTTTAATTACTTTGCGGAGGGGGAGGGGCTATCAGACTCCGATGTTTAATGACAAAATAAACTTTCATACACAAATAGTTGCAAACATTTGGGATATTGTAAGTACTCAGCTGAACAAAATATGTAACACTGGCCTAGTGGTTTTTGGAAATTTTACTGCAAAATTCTTACATATTGCACCTTTAACCTTGCTTTCTGGAATACCCCCCAGGTATTTTATGCATTAAAAAAACTCTTTTTTTCCCCTTAATTTTCAGCATGAAGATGTCTTGCCTTTCTTTTGATGTTCTCTAGCAGGTCATCTTGCCCATGTTTGAAGTATGGATGCTGGAATTCAACTGGTCCATCTCGCTCTTGCTTCACTATGCCTGCATCAATGTGCATCACTTTTCGAAAACCATCTGTTTTTAAGGGAATTGAACAAGGAGACAAAGAAACGAACATTGATCTCAGATTACAGAGAAACAATGAGGAAGGAGGAGAATTTGTGGAGAAACCACTTACACATGTTGAGCTGTCGGACAAAACTGGCCATGTTGTTGTGCTTAAAAAACTTTGGGAGAATCTCTTTTGCAAACCTTTGTTCATCCAGTACAAGGAAACTGTTCCCTTCCTATAAAGAGAAATAAAGAACCTTGTTCACAAATAAATAAACAAAAAAAAAAAAAAAAAAAAAAATACATAAAGGCTTTGACCTTTACACACACACACATATATATATATATAGTGCATTCATGTTATACATATTATACATATATGTATAAAATTAATGCTCAATAGGATTCATTTAATTGCACGTAAAATGCAAATCGTCTAAAGAACTGCAGTGATTTAGCTTATTGGTCAATAAGAGGAAAAAATGGAATGAAAACAATAAATGGTGCGAATCTGAACATTTATATCACAGCACTGACACACGTCCATCATAATAAACAAATGATCACACAAGGACCCGGATTACAAATAACTGTGTCACTGAAAGCTAAGCTAGAATGCTAACATGTATGTCTTCTTCTTTTATTTACCTGGCTCCAACAAATAAATTCATTTGTATCCGAATCCTCGACGAGGGTCCAAAGCTTGGTGAGAAATGCAGGGACGTTGGAGTTGTGTTTCATTTTGCTGGTATAAAATGAAACGTTGCAAAGTATAAATAATACGAATCAGTTAGATTTTTTTCGTTGGGTTAGCGTTAGACAAAACACGAGTACACCAGTGAAAATAGCGACGCAACTACACAACTTCCTGTAGGATTTGAGAGCGCTGATTGGTCCGTTGCTGCCTTACGTAAGTTCACTCACGTGTATGGGCATCCGTGTGTTGGTGTTAGCCAATGAAAACGCTCCTCTAGGAGGAGAGGGGCTGGATTGGCTACTTTTCACCCAAGAGAAATAAAACAACACCAGCGCTGAAAAATGCGTGGTTCTAGTGTTCGTGTTTTGAATGGCTGTGTGTTGCACAAATCCTATTAAATCTCAGAAAACATAGCTTTTTAAAACAAAAGCACAATTGTTTTAAAACTTAAATTAGAATAGTTTTTGGTGAATTCTGTCTTCTCAGATAAGTAAACACAATAAAACCACATTAGTATGTAGTATGAAAGCATATGAGTAGCAATATTTAATTTGAAATTTAAATTGACATTTTCCATACCACTAGCATACATTCAGACAAAATTCAAGTATATAATGAAGGTAGATATAGGCCACGTTCACACTGTCAGTTTTTGGGATTGACAACCACATTTACTTACAGGTGTGAGTCTTGAAATGTCTCGTTCACACAGCAGCTTACAGTAGCGTCTGGAACACTGCCTGTATGAACGTGCAACGAGACTCAAGCTCGTATTCTCTTACTAGTAACCATAACGACAGTGACCAACGTAATATTAAAGATGGCGACGTCCATAAAACTGAAAAGTATTATCACTTTTGACATGACAAAAGACTAATTGAACGGCGAGTTCATTCATTCAAACTTTATTAACCAACAGCAGCATGTAAACACGCGCTAGCCGGAGTCTAGCACATGTGTCTTTGCACACACATGTCACGTTCTTTGCGACGTCTCGCGCATGACACAGCATTTGAATTTGGAAAAGAAACACAAAGCTGACAGGAGCCGCTCCGGTGGAGAACGGTGACTGGATCTAACACCTTCAGATGACACACAGCTCACATCTCTGTCGCAGTAAGTTACAGAAAGTGAAACCACACACAAAACAGCTTAGAAGAGCGGCTGTATGACGTGACAGACAACTAGTTGTCCAGTACGGTTCCGTTCACACAGCGCGAATATTCCGAGAATGCGGTTGTAAGTCCTGAAAATTTACGGGTGTGAGTTCGGTTATAGAATGCGGTTGTCACTCCCGTAAATAACCGTACTGTGTGTGACCGTAACCGTATTAAGGACTCAAATACAGGACTGACAACCGTATTTTGCTGCTGTGTGAACGTGGCCTATGATTGGTCGGAGTCTGCGTGGAACGGGAAATGGAAAATCCGGAGTGCATCTAGAGAAGAGTGATTAAAGAACGCAGTGAGGAAAATCAGTCTCGCTCCGTTCCACTCGTTTACGATACTCCATAACGGCTTTTAGTCTGTGGTTCGCTTAGTGATGCTCAAAGCTTGATACCTTGGCTTGTTTTGGAACTAATTTCTTTGACGGAGAAGAAACATATGAACACAAAAATGGACATTTTTGTGTAAAATGTAAGTTTTTTTCTTTTAATTATTTACTTACTTTAGCACTCTTGTAATAAAAAGACACAGTTCCATGAACACATTTCGGTTTGCGGCCTCACGACAACAGCCGAATCACACCTGTGCAGATATGCAGATATTCACTTTTTCTTGTATGATAGTTACTTTAACATTTTTTTCCCCACGTAAATCATGTTGTTTTTATAATTTTTGTTAATTCTTTAATAAATAGGCTGTTTGTGACAATTTAATGGCCGGTGTATTTTCAATAAACCATCTTGCTTTTTTTTTCAAGGGCAATAATGGTGCAAATTTTTAATATTTTTTCTTTGAAGCCACTAGCCAAGACTTCAAAGGTGCATTAATTAATTTTGCCTTATTAAGAAGTGATCAGTGCTTTACAAAATGTTTGAAATCATGTTCAATCACATGAGATGACAAGTCCAGTCATATTTGTAGCATAAAAGTTTAGTTTCCATGGAGAATGGCTGCGTTCCACTCCAGTTTTAGACACGCACTCGCAAACTTCCCTAAGCACTTCCCCTCGGGGGAATCCCTGCCGCCATTTTGAAGTGTGTTCCACTTCGTGAAGTGGACAAGGGAAGTTTATATGGTCAAAATCGAGGAAGCGAGTCTACTTCATATGTACACTTCAGGCAGCTCCATAACCCACAATGCAACACGATTGTGACGTCACCGCATATCACGTTTAATTTACCCCACCACAAACAACTCTATGATATAATAATTATTTTTTTAATATTTAAAATACACATATATACATATAGAATGCTGCATTAAACAATTTTGTAAGGAGAAAAAATTAAATAATAAATCAACTCCATAGCAGTTTCCAAGTGATCAAGGGCTTAGGACGTTCCAATTCACTCATGCAACGTAAGCAATGACGTACATCCAAGTCAACGAGACTGAGGGAAGTTAGCAAGGGAAGGTCATTTAAAAAACGAACTGGAACGCCGCCAGGGTTCCCTCATGGGAGCAGACATATTGAGATCACATGACTAGCCGAACCCCCTGGTATTGGATACTTTTGCTTGTGCAATAAATAATTACATCAATAAATAATAACATCAATGGCATATATAAAACTAAATGCTTTTGCAAGATTCTAAATCCCTGCGGCTAGTTGTCAATAAGTCCAAGTATCATATTGACCGGCACAAAAAATATATATATTTATAAAACAGTGAGTTCCTGTCCTTGATTCTGATTGGTCAATAGCTGTGTTTTATTCACGATAAAACACGGCTATGACCGCTTCACCCAACGGTTCTGTGTATCACTACACAACACCCTTAGCAACCACTCTTAGCAATGTAAACTGTTTGTTCTCAATTGATATTGTTCATTGAAGCCTACTGTATTATGTTAAAGAGTACTGTGAGAAAGAGATCGAGTGAGCAGGTTTATTACATGCATTCAGATTTAGCATTTTCCTTCAGGTCAGTCCTATGTTCATAATAAAAGATATGTTTAAATGTCTGCTGCAATATCTTGTCCTTTTAACAGTTAAGGGGTTTTCCCTTGACTGACAGCGCTAGTCAAAGCATTTGTCAGTTGCGTCTTGTCCCGTGTTCACAACAATTCAGTCTTTTCAATGTAAAAGTCTTCGCTACTGAGTGGCTCACTCATAAAGGCAGTCTTTGCCGCCATCTAATGGTGTAATAATATAAATTCTGTTGCTGTTCACGGTCAGGGACTATTTTTTTCTGGTGGATAGAAAAGGCTTTTAGTGATTTTACTTCATGAAAGTTGCATTGATACATATTTTTTGGCTTTAATATTAGTATTGTGTGGTAACAGTTTTATAAAAGCAATAAGGTACTCGAGGCTAGTGCTGTATCGTGAATAAGTCACGGCTGAAGGGCGTTGTTAGGCACGACGCGAAGCGGAGCTTATTCACGATACAGCACAGCCTTTCGTACCTTATTGCTTACATAATAAATAAATAAAATACTTAGTGCATCCTAGTGGTGTGTACCTTTTTTTTTTACTTAAAATAAACCTACGTGTACCCAGAGAAATGTCTATTGGAGAAAAAGTGTGACAACTAACCCCGGTGTCTTATTTTAACAGCAGATCCAGTTTGACATATTGCAGTTGCAGATCATACAGTTTGCAGCATGTGAGTATTATTAAACTTATGTATTTTAAAATGTCACTTTTAAGTTATTACAGTAAACCATTTGGCATTTGGTTACATTTTGCCATTATAAAGCAACTGTTAAGTAAATAATGTAAAATAATTTCCAGCAATATGTGTATCAGTGGAGTAGATGGGAAGAGTCTTTTGAAGGACTATTAGGGAACTGAGGATTGAGTTAAATTTATGATACATTGTATAAAGAGGCTGTTGGCACTTGTTCATGCCAGTGCCATATTCTAACACTAGAGGTCAGCATAACACAGCATTGCTTGTACTGAAACCAATTTGGTCTGAAAAGTTCAGAAACAGATGACAGCTTGATTATTTGGCATCATTACACTTGTTGAGGACATTCAGATTGTTCAAGTATAGTACATTAAATTGCAAATGCACACTAAACGTGATAATATAGAGCAGAATGCAAGACGTTGTATTTAAGGGGTTAAAAGGGCAGCATTCTTCGATAAACCTAATCACCTGTGGGCGTGTTGAGATTAAACTGTTGTCCTCCTCAAGGCCCTTGAGTCTGTTCTGAAGAGGATTTTACCTATGCAGCTGCAAAAAAAGCCTTCAAATGCTGCCCCCCAATGCCCAGCTCTCTCTCTCCCACACGTACACACACATGTGATAGTAATTTAAGTTTTAGCTGATGTTATAAATAACTGATTATTGTGCTTTTTAAATGCTTAGCACTTGATTTAATTTGTTAAGCCAGCTGCAAAACAAATTGCCTTCTGAGAGAAATAAAAGGCTGTATTTAATTAACCAGACCTGATGTTGGACAGAGTGTAACTGTAAGTGGACTAACAACACTATGAGACGAACATTAAGGTGAGCGTAACAGAGAATGAACTTGACAAGCCTGACTAATGAGAGCAGACAGTAATATCACATCAAACGATTACATCAAAGAGTCTTTCCTAATAGCCATAATTACAACATTCTTTGATTCTTGGTAAGAGAGATTATGGAGATGGCGAGAATCAGTGCAAATTATAGTTAGACAGGTGATAGGAAAGTCACTACTGCATAGTATATAGAAAATTGCAATATAACACCTGAACTTTCTTTCTTTCTTTCTTTCTTGATAAACAGATTATATTATAATGACCTTATCTGATGTGTTTGGTTGGACTTTAGGAAGTACATTGTTATCATAACAAAGGAAAGGTAAATGTTTGGATAAGCAGATTTTGCATTTAATCTGATATGAAGTATGACCAATTCTAGATAATAACTGTTTAGCAACTCTACTGTAGATTGGTGCGATTTACGTTAATGCTGAAGCTATAATAGCGTCACCAAACAGATTAGTTTTTTTGGAGACTAATGTAATTGTAAATTATGTCAAACAGGGCAAAGTTTTGAAAGTGCCACAATATTTTACTTACAATTGTATTTGAATATTAAGCTGTGATAGGTGAAAATATTATAGCGTTCAAAGTGAAACCTTTAAAGTGCCCCTATTATGCTATTTTAAAGGTTCCTAATCTTGTTTTGGAGGTCTCCTACCAATAGGTTTACATGCATCCAAGGTCAAAAAACACTTTAATTTTCTCATAATATACATTGCATATCACCTCATTTCTCAGAGTCTGAAAACGGTTTGTTCAAAGATTCAGTGTGCCCTATCATACACCCGACGCAATGTGACGGCAGGCGCGACACAAGTGTTTTTTGCTAGTTTCAGTCCGACGCGGTTATCATTTTCAGGTCCAGTACCCACGTTGTTTAAATAGCAAATGCACTCACGCCCATCTGTTCACCCATGGGCGTGCTGGTCTGAAAATGAGGTGTGTTCAGGTGCATTGTTGGCGTATTGCTATTTGAGGCAACTGAAAATGACTGCGCCACAGACCAACTGAAACCTGGTCTAAAGTCAATGGCGCAGTATTTATTTATTTTTTGTTATTGAAAGGGTGCATTAGTAATATGCGCCTATAGGCGGGTACACAACACGCGTACACGCTTGTTACACACACACAGGGACACGCAGCAGCACACAAGCATGCCAAATATTAAAAATAAAAATATTACAATGTAAAAGATTATTATTGTGTACATAAAGATAAAAATGCCTAAATGTCATAATGGATAGTCATTGCATGTATCAGAATTACCTATTTGCAGTAATGATGAATGAAATTAACTAATTATTTGACCAATCGTGGCAATACACACATGTATTTAAAATGACTCGTCAGATTGAGGTTGTCAATATTCCGCCATGTAAATAGCGAATCCGCCATGGTGCAAGCGCACCTGGCTTTTAAAGGGAATGGGAGATGACACTCTGATTGGTTTATTGCACGTAACGCCCAAAACACACCCATGACTCATTAAGAGACAAGGTACAACCCTTTTGGACCATGCACCGACCATTTTTTCCGTTGTTAAACTAGCAAAAGTGGATTCGGACTCTTAAGTGCACCTGCGTCATGTGCTTCATCTTAGATCATTAAAATAGGGCCCAGTCTCTCTAAACCCCTCCTTTCCAAGAGCCTACTCTGCTCTGATTGGTCAGATGGCCCAGTCTGTTGTGATTGGTCTACCATTTACAACGTGTGTTGGAAACTAAACGCCCATTACCATATCTGAATTTCAGCTCCGGAGGCTTCCTCAGCACTTGATACACAGTGATCCTCACCCTTTGGAAGTGCATGTGAAGTGAATTTGCTTCTACAGCACAGAAAATAGGCCTTAGCTACAACTAGTGTTTGAAGTAGATGTCATTTGCAGGCAGCCAATGAAGACCATAGGCTGGCATTATGCAAATTTGTTACATTGTTTTGTAGTTATGTAACCGGAAGTAAGACCAGAATTGCTGATGACTTGTTTCAGCAGTTCAGAATCTATTCTTTCTTTTAGGAGACAGTAATATAATTTGTTGTGCATTTTGATCTTTAAAACTTTGCAGACCTTTTACATTCACAAACAACTAAACTACACAGTGCATGAAAGGTAATTTTCAAAAAAGCATAATAGGGGCACTTTAAAAAACAGTGCCCTACATTATGTTAGATATTTTGTCAGACTGGTGCAAACACATGCCATGCACAATTGCAAAATTATGCCGAATTGCTTGAACGCAAGGTTCATGGCATGCTCATAATGTAAACAAACAAACAATCATAAACAAAAAACAGATGTCAGAGTCATCCGAGGTGGACTGACACACTGTATCATTGAACCCATTTGCCTGGACAGGTTTGACATCTTCAGGTAGGTACACTCACTTTCCCTTGCCCTCTCTTTTTGTCTTTCATTTTCTTTTCTTTTTTTTCCTTCTTTTTTTTCCAACAGAGTTGGACCAAAAAGCCTGGAAGGAATTGATATTTTCCATTGGATGTAGAACTTGGACCTCTGTTTTATAGTTGTTGTTCCCTCTCATTATTTGATTAATCCTGAAGTCTAAGAGAACCGAAATGAAACAGAGAAAAATATATTAGTGCTGAGCTCAGCAGATTTATTTTTTACCTAATGAATAGATAAGTTTGGATTATGCCACGCAGAGCTGCCAAGGAGACCATTTTTATTGCTGTTCGAAACATCTTTGATTAAGTGAAGCTGAATGGTTTTGCCTCTCTGTATTAATTGGTGCAGTATTTCCATATTCCACCACACAAATTGAAATCAAATGATCTCATCATACAACTAGTTCCTGTTTTAGAGCCAATGTTTTAAACTGCAACAATAAAACACACCTTACCAGTTGGATGTCAGGGAGAAAAACTTTTTTCTTTACTTTGAGGAAGTTCTTTTTAAAGAGAACATAAAAACCATTTCGTTTCTTTCAGCCCGGTGAGACTTGGAAATGGTTATAGACGATATGCTAGCCAGGGGCAATAAAATATATGTTTTCACATTTAGCCTCAGCATCAAGGAGTCGCCACGTATGACCTCACGAAGCTCAGATTCGAAGGTTAAATTAGGTGAAGAAATTATTTTTCTCTATTTTTCTAATAAGGGAGGTTTTATTGTTTCAACAACACAAGTATTTTCATTACAAATAACTCAATAAATAAGAACAATGATAAAACTAGGACTGTGTACCTTTTTAATGGTGTAAAAATGGAATATGGAAATGAAATATATTGACCTTGAATGGTACTTTTTGTAATGTCTATTTAAATCATCATGTCTTTTTCTTTATTTATGATATTTTGTTAGTGTATATATCTATATCTATATACACACACACACACACACACACATATATATATATACAGTATCTCACAGAAGTGAGTACACCCCTCACATTTTTGTAAATATTTTATTATATCTTTTTATGTGACAACACTGAAGAAATGACACTTTGCTACAATGTAAAGTAGTGAGTGTACAACTTGTACAACAGTGTAAATTTGCTGTCCCCTCAAAATAACTCAACACACAGCCATTAATGTCTAAACCGCTGGCCACAAAAGTGAGTACACCCCTAAGTGAAAATGTCCAAATTGGGCCCAAAGTGTCAATATTTTGTGTGGCCACCATTATTTTCTAGCACTGCCTTAACCCTCTTGGGCATGGAGTTCACCAGAGCTTTACAGGTTGCCACTGGAGTCCTCTTCCACTCCTCCATGACGACATCACAGAGCTGGTGGATGTTAGAGACCTTGCGCTCCTCCACCTTCCGTTTGAGGATGCCCCAGAGATGCTCAATAGGGTTTAGGTCTGGAGACATTCTTTAGCAAGGCAGTGGTTGTCTTGGAGGTGTGTTTGGGTCGTTATCATGTTGGAATACTGTCCTGCGGCCCAGTCTCCGAAGGGAGGGGATCATGTTCTGCTTCAGTATGTCACAGTACATGTTGGCATTCATGGTTCCCTCAATGAACTGTAGCTCCCCAGTGCCGGCAGCACTCATACAACCCCAGACCATGACACTCCCACCACCATGCTTGACTGTAGGCAAGACACACTTGTCTTTGTACTCCTCACCTGGTTGCCGCCATACACGCTTGACACCATCTGAACCAAATGAGTTTATCTTCTCATCAGACCACAGGACATGGTTCCAGTAATCCATGTCCTTAGTCTGCTTGTCTTCAGCAAACTGTTTGCAGGCTTTCTTGTGCATCATCTTTAGAAGAGGCTTCCTTCTGAGACGTGCGTGTGTGCGGCGTATGGTCTGAGCACTGACAGGCTGACCCCCCACCCCTTCAACCTCTGCAGCAATGCTGGCAGCACTCATACGTCTATTTCCCAAACACAACCTCTGGATATGACGCTGAGCACGTGCACTCAACTTCTTTGGTCGACCATGGCGAGGCCTGTTCTGAGTGGAACCTGTCCTGTTAAACCACTGTATGGTCTTGGCCACCGTGCTGCAGCTCAGTTTCAGGGTCTTGGCAATCTTCTTATAGCCTACGCCATCTTTATGTAGAGCAACAATTCTTTTTTTCAGATCCTCAGAGAGTTCTTTGCCATGAGGTGCCATGTTGAACTTCCAGTGACCAGTATGAGAGAGTGAGAGCGATAACACCAAATTTAACAAACCTGCTCCCCATTCACACCTGAGACCTTGTAACACTAACGAGTCACATGATACCGGGGAGAGAAAATGGCTAATTGGGCCCAATTTGGACATTTTTACTTAGGGGTGTACTCACTTTTGTGGCCAGCGGTTTAGACATTAATGGGTGTGTGCTGAGTTATTTTGAGGAGACAGCAAATTTACACTGTTATACAAGCTGTACACTCACTACTTTACATTGTAGCAAAGTGTCATTTCTTCAGTGTTGTCACATGAAAAGATATAATAAAATATTTACAAAAATGTGAGGGGTGTACTCACTTCTGTGAGATACTTGTATATATACACACACTACCCAGCAAAAAAAAGTCGCTGTTTGGATTTAAATAGGGAAATGCTTAATAGTCTATATTGGATCATTATTGCAGTGATTATTATGTTTCTGGCATGTTATATGTTTGGCAACAGTTTTTTTTAACCCTAAGTGATGAAGCGTGCAGCTTATCTTTTTTTAAACAGCCATGTAGGAAGATGTATCATGGCCATATTCCAGGATGACAATGTCAAGATTCATCAGGCTCAAAATGTGAAATAATGGTTGGGAGGGAGCATGAAGAATCATTTTCACACATGAATTGGCACCTCTGAGTCCAGACCTTAAATTCATTGAAAGTCTTTGGGATGTGCTGGAGGAGACTTTACAGAGTGTTTGACTCTTGCATTGTCAATACAAGATCTTGACCAACAATTGATGCACCTCTTGATATAACATTTATCTTGGCTTTGTCATTCTGGAATATGGCCATGATACATCTTCCTACATGGTTGTTTAAGAAATGAAAAGCTGCACACTCCATCAATTAGGGTTAGAAGAACCGTTGCCAACATACAACATGCTAGAAACATAATAATCACTGCAAAATATATAGCAATATATAGTCTATGAACACCAGAAGGATTGATATCTCATGCTAAATATGATGTTAGCCTTTTTCCAATGCACCCAGCTCTTCTGCCACCTCATTAACGCATTAGTCACTATCAAAGAGGGGGAGACGTTCACATCTGGCCTTTGTTTCTTCACTTTTGTAGGCCTATTACATAACCTGAAGCCTTTCAGGCCTTTGTTTGAAATCCCAAAGCTTTTACAATTTGTATGCCTGACAATCCTGGTTTCCATTTAAATAACTTTTCTCGAAATTTCTTTCCTGATTCACCTCCATGATAATGAAGCAATGAAGCAATTTAGTCAGCATGTATTCTGTTTTCACTCCATCGGGGGTTTGCATCATAGCATGCCAAGTGTCATAAAAGTAAAGAGATAAATAATGCAGCCAAGCTCTCAGAACCACCTGGCATGTACATTTATATGCTTTAGTATTAACATTTTTTTGTGCTTTATTGCTCAGAAAACACTTAGCGCTGTGTCATTAGGCCACAGGGATGTGATTGGCCGTATTCTGCAGTTTCACATGGCCCAGGTGGGGGTCAAATTTTTGCATTTCCATTGCCCCATTTGAAAAAAAAAAAAAAATTTCCAAAAGAGGAAAAAAATAATATTTATTAGAAACACCCATCCGTAGTGTTAACCAGTTTCATTCATTTAATGCCAAGGTAGTAAAACACAAAGTATAGTGCTATAAATTATAATTATTTAAAAAAAAAAAAAAGAAAGAAAAATTTCTAGATATACGATACACACAGTCTGTGAAAAAGGTCTCTTATGACTTAGGAGGTTCCACAGTGTTTAGGATGCTGCCTTAGAAGGCAGCTGTCTACATAGGCAGCGAGTCAGCTCACCTAGGCTTAAATGTTGGACAGATGGAGTGCTAACTACCCTCAAGAGAGCAAGTTATGAGGCTTTACCTTGCCAGGTGTTTCTCATTTTGGTTATAGTGAAGAAATGTGAATCCCTCTTCATTGAAAGACCTGGTACAAAGAGTGGATTCAGAGGGAGGTATTTGATGATGCCAGGTTTAAGACTCCTGTTGTGTCTCATATGCATATTCAGCACTTCCCCATAAACACAGAGGCTGTAAATACAGAGGAACAGCCAACTGTGTACAAGTTGTAACCACTAAAATATCCCTGGCAGACCACAAACCAGGAGGTGTGTGAGCTGAGAATGACTTTACATGGGAATTACAATTTAAAACGATCTGCCTGAGGGTGTGTTATTTCTGAGGGTTCAAAGTTCTCATGTCTTCCAGAAAATCCATTTAATAATAATATGTATTGTAAGATATAGTACTTCATCGATCCCCTGCAGTGCAAAATGTTATATTCTTATTTAGTATTTTTGACTTGATTTCCAGTACAAATATCTGAATCTTCTTAAATCAAGTACATTTAATTGAGAAGCAAAATTACTTAACATATTAAGTCTTGTTTCTGGGAAAAAAATCAAATTAACTGAAAACATCAAATTAAATTAATAAATTAAGATATTTTTTTTTCATCCCATTGGCAGTTTTCTTGTTTTATGCAAGAACTCACATAATTTTTATACAGTTTTCTTGATAAAAAGATATAATTTTGCTTCTCAAGTAAATGTCTTGATTTAACAATGTTTAGACATTTGTACTGGAAAACAAGGCAAAAAATTGTAAGAAAACAGTTTTTTTCTGTGTGCATGGGGCATTATAGCAGTAAACATTAAAAATACAATATGAAATAATAAGAAATCATTTTTAAAATGTGCAGTTGACTCTATGCACGGTTACTTCCTGGTTTTCGTTAAGCCAGCTTGGGCATTTCCGGTGAACTGTTAGCTGATCATTCTGTACTCGCTGTACATCGACACAAAACCATCAGTGGTTGACTTTTTAATGTTGTATTGATATTTAATGCAGTTTATCACATTTACCTAATTTGCCAATAAACCAGTTTTATTGATTGCAAGCTATTGGGACCGTTTAAGAAATGCCGTGTCTGTAATTACACACGCACAGGCATTTTTTTTCCCAGCACTTCAAATGTTATTTTTAATGTGATGACCACAAACATTATTTGTTCATCCTTCTGAGATTGTCCCTATGTGTAAAACCGAACTATTCAAAATGTAGGAAATCCAACATTTGATAGAAAACACTTATTTAAAAATAAAAAATAGACATGAATTACCACTATAACCAGCAGGTGGCGGCAGAGTAGCATTTATTTGTGTATATGTTAGCCATTTTCTGTAATAGTTTTTCACTTAGTTTCGCTTTTGAATAAATATTAAACATTATAAAATGACTAGGTTTAAAAATAGATTTTGTCAATGTGAAGTATGTATTAACAAAATCTTATGAAAAACAATAACTTTTCTTGTGAATGAAGTACACAGAAAGCGTGCACCGCGTTTTCCCGTTGTAACCACAGAAGCTGTCAGTCAGTGCAGCGCAAGATCAACGATTTTGGCACACTTGTGAAAACTGAATTCAATGAATCTAAATAAAGTGCACAAAAAATATTTAATTTTTGACGCTTTTTCACACGAAAGATGTGTCGAATTGAATTTAGCTGAGGAGGAACACTGAGGTACATCTTTATTTGTTTATTTATTTATTTATTTTTATTTCGTTTTACGTTTGAATAACTAAATTAATGCTATGCCTGATTATTTAAGTGACTATTCTGATTACAAACTAAGTATTACACTTGATGCTCAACACACAAGCAAGTGACATTTCACCGGAAGTTTTCCAGCTGGCTTATATTATTGCGGAAGTTCTAAAGAACGCTCCGTGCATATAGTCAGTTACAACTGAATGATTATTGGAGAAAGATGGTTTTTCCTTGGCAGAGTGTGTAATTACAGCATCTACCAGAAGGGGCCAAATGGGCTGTGCTAAACAGCCAAATCCTGACCATTTGGTTGCATCTTACTGCAAAATAAAAGTAAGGACCTTCTTCTAGTTTGACTCAATATGTTACAGTATTCAGACTCTATTGCAAGTGTATGAAAGTAGTGCCAAACATTGATAAGATAAAAAAAAATTGTGATTGCTCTTGCAAGTTACTGCAAAACTGCTCAAATGATCACATCCATGTTGCCTCAGTTTTAATTGCCTTGGAGACTAAAAACGAATTGCTTGGCTTTTGTTAATCTAACAATTACATTGTATGATATTTGTTATAGCTAAAATGAACTAACAACAGTTCCACTGAGAATGGAATTAAACAATCTGTGGCCTAAAATGGAAATAAACTAAACAGCTGCCTGTTTGATCTTCTCATTGCATTTGTGGATACTAGATATAATTTCAACTCGCAGGCGCTGGTACTATACATTGTTGTGCAAATGTGTACAGTCACATCGCTAACATCTTGACCATACCTTGTTATATCAAGCATAAAGAACCACACGCGTTTTTCAAGCTTTTGAAGGTTTTATGCTTTTCGTTCAGGAATGAGTTGTTAAGCTCCAGCCACTTGATCTGGGCAAGTCTGGTCCTCCACCCACTGTCTGGATTTACTTTCTAAGCAAAGCTGTTTTTAATACAGGCTATTTGACATCCAACTCTATCCCCCCTAGTCCACGACTTGTTTTGGCATATGATACGGAGTGTGACCATTTTAGAGGCATCGACTTGGGTGTCCTCTAGGTTTAGAAGAAATACAGCCACTGTTGAACATGAAGGTATAAAACCAGCCAATTTTTACCATCAGGCCTTTGGGTTTGTTAACCCATTCAGACACAGGATCTATTCCAGTGAACATCATTTTCAACTTTTTGCTTTAAATAGAAATCCTTTAACATTATATCTTCAATTTCATGTGTCATTGCTGAATAAAATTATAAATGTATTTCTTTAAAAAAAAAAAAAATTCTTACTGACCCCAAACTTTTGAGTGGTAGTGTATATCTTGTCTAAACAATTGTTAGGCTAGTTCGCATGGCCTGCTGTGTATTGTTGTAAATGCAGTATCATTTGGCAGCAAAATGCATATTTCAACATGGACAGCTATTCAAAAGCTACTTTGCATTCTGACAATTTTTGTTTGTTGCAAGCAATATCACAAGTTGTTTCATTATATTATAGTAGATTATTTTTTATAGGGCTCAGGTTTGTCACTAGTGAAGTGTTTGGGGATGTGCATGTTTTATGGTGCAATTAGACAGTCAGTGTTTTCATGATAGCATTTTCAGCATGGTCTTCTCATGGTATTTCTAGCTACAGAACTGAGTGTCCATAAACAATAATGGCAGATTTTCACTGAGAAGAATAGGATAGTTTTCAAAATTTCATTTTTAGGTGAATTATCCCTTTAACTGATTTTCAGATATTACTGTAGGTCATGTTTAGTGACATTGCTTCATAGTATCATATTATAGAGTTACATTTCTTGCACAAATCAGCTTGGTGTGCATCTGCTTTGAGCATCTGAGTCATGGTTTAGTTCTGTGCTGATTTCTTGCAGCCACAATAGATCTTTTGAATGAATGTCATCAGAAGTGTTTCAATGTTGTACAGTTGGATACAAATTAGACAAAAGCCCAAAACAAACAAATTTTTTTTTAAAGATGATGATGTTTCAAATGATGTTGGCATTGTCAGTTTATCTTTATTTTCTCACATTTGTTCAGTTGTTTTGGTTCTGAGCAGGTGAGCATGCAAGAATATTGGATTTGGATATTTCAATAACAATGTTCTTTGTCCATCCGTTATCTGCTTTGTAGCTACTTGCTATTATCTTGGAAAAAGTGTGACAGACGGATACAGCTGAAGACGTTCTGTATGGCTTCTTTGTGTGATTACAGATACACTGACAGAGGCCTTTTTCATACACTAGCCTTGAGCTCATCAGTTTTTCTTCAAATGCGATAAATTACTGCTGAAACCCTTTATTTGTTTGAAATAGTAGACTAAAGTTTAGAGGCCTAAAGACAACTTTTAATTCAGTACATCCTCTTATTGCCAAAATTAAACATTTCTCACCCTTAATGCAATAAAACAGACAGAAAGTTTAGAAGAATGTTAATGTCTCTTTTCATATCAGATTATCAGTAAACAATGACTTAAATTAATTTAACTTAAAGCTGTTTATATGGAAGCTTGTTTAAACACTTAATAAAAAATAAAAAAGGTAATTGCAAATTTTTATCTCCCAATTCTTTTCTCAGAATTGTGAGACATAAATTTGCAATTGCGAGTTATAATGTCAGAATTGCGAGATATAAACTCACAATTGTGAGAAATAAAGTCAGAATTGCGAGTAATAAACTCACATTTGCGGGATATAAACTCGCAATCGCAAGAAATAAAGTCAGAATTACGAGACATAAACTTGCAATTCTGACTTTTTTTCTCGCAATTGCGAGTTTATAATCATAATTCTGACTTCTTTTCTCAGAATTGTGAGATATAAACTCGTTATAAAATCCTTATGGACTTAAGCCTATATCTCACAATTCTGACTTTATAACTAGCAGTTGCGTCGGAGTTTAAATCTCGCAATTCTGACTTTATAACTTGCAATTGCGAGTTGATATCACAAAAAAAAGTCAGAATTGCAAGATGTAAACTCGCAATTGCGAGTTATGTTAGAATTGTGAGATAAAAAGTCGCAATTACCTTTTTTATGTTTTATTCAGTGGCGGAAACAAGCTTCCATTGTTATATGATTTCAGAAGACTTGTATTGGAAATATAGTGTATGGACTACTTTTTTGCTGCTTTTTATCTTTTTTGCAGCTTGAAAGCCCATGATGACCCTTCACCTTCATGGCATGGAAGAGAGCGGTGTCAACATTGTGCTAAACGTCTCCTTTTGTATTTCAAGAAAGCAACATTTTGGAACGGCATGAGGGTGAAGTAAATGAAAACGGAAACTATTCCTATAAGTTGCTTATTTCTTTACTACTTGCAAAGAAAAAAAAAGAGAGAGAAATGGACATGAAATACTGATTTTAGCTGAAATAATTGTATTATCTAAGTACAAAGAGGCCACAGAGTGATACACGAGACATGAATCTAGCACAGCTATGTAGGAAACTATACCGATTATACAGTTTAGCAAAAATATCTGACCAAGGAATGCAATGGAATGATGCCTTTGACCAATCAGAATCAAGTATTACAGAGATCTGTGTAATAAAAGTAATTTAGCACCACATCTGCCTCATTGCAAATGAACAATTGTCAATACAAGTTTGCTCATAGCAGCACATCAGCATGTCTTTCTGATATCCTCTATAAACTCACAGGTGGTCTTATCCACATAGCTGCTCCCTGTGTTATCAGCTTATCCTGAGTGTCTCTCTGGGGAACACGACCTCGATCCCAGGTGCACTTAGGTTTACGAAATGAACGCACTGTGTGCTCTAATCTCTCAGCGTTCTTTTCCATGTTCCCCTTTTGTGGAGATATTTAATCATTCAACACACTTAACCTCAAGCTCACATCATGCTGAAGTGGAGGTTATGAGTCAATAGCCATGATTCACCCTTGTTTTTGTCCTTTTGGAGAAATTTAAAAAATGCTTGACAATTATCTGGTATTTGTCAGAAAAGCCTGCTATTGTCAAACAATGCTCTTTTAAAACAAAAAGAAAATTGGTCCCAAATTCAAAGATATGTGCTTTGGAGCCAACCACTTATACAAATCACAGGGTGTCAAGTATTTCAAAGCATGTGGTCTTAGGTAGTGAGTGTTTACTGCTACAATTGTGTACTGAAACTGAAATAGTCTTATTCATTCCTCTTCTTGACTGTCTCGCATTATTATCTTTATTAGTGTAAGGTGACCATGGTGTGATATGTTTGATTGATTATCCCATAAAAATGTTAGGTTATACTTTATTTTGATGGTCCCCTTTAGACATCCCTTTAGAGATTCTGAGTGGTCAATCTTGGCATCCAGTGGGCAGATATAAAAATGTTAGGCCTAAATTTAAGATTTATGTATTTGAATTGCATATAAATTTTCCATTCATTTGGATTACACATGAACTAATAAACTTAATGTAATGCATAATTTATTCAGTTAAAATGTATGAAGATGGTAAAAAATATGGCTAGTTGTGGAACAAGCAATATTCTATCATTTGTATCATATTAAAACAAATTGGATTTAATGATGATAAATATATAAACCTGGATGTTGTGTATTTAAAACACATTTAGTTTATTAATACTATTACAGAAATTACATGTTTTTTACCTGTTCCGTTTATGTATGACTGACGAATACTAATTTATGTGTAATCCACATGGATGGACATTTTATAAGCAGTTTAAATTCATAGATTTAGGCCTAAATATTTTTTGTATTGTATTATACTAGCTTTAAGATAATATTAATTTATGCATAATCAAGCAAGAGATGAGAGACTAAAGAATAACTGATGCTAATTAAATTGATCGAGAGGTTATATTTCCTGGATTAAATTAATGCATCTAAGAAACAGGAAGTAAGCGCTATACATTTGTCACATGCACAATAGGCTTTTTAATGCACACTCAAGTCTTTTATCTACCATAAGTGGGGAAATTTATAATGAACTCAATGTGAATAATGGCTTCCATCAGTCCCACTGCTTTTTTACTTTGTTGGTTGTATCAAAAGTGCAGTGTTTGCCAGATGGCAAAAATAAACCATGTCAAGTGTGATTTCTCATGAATGGCTTTGATTCCATGGCATCTGAACTCAAGCTTGTTTTAATAACAACCACCTTCTGTGAACTTGTTGATGCTTTAAAATGTCATTGATGCACGTCAAGTAATTGTGATTTACTCTATAAACATCATTAAAATGGGTCAAGGATAATCAAAATATTTTGTTGATATTGGAAGTGAGAACCATTGGTGTGATGTAGTTTATTTTGAGCTTATTTCAGCAGTTGTAGTCCCTGTGTGACTTTACAGCAATGGGACACTTTTTCTCCCCGTCACTGTATTGGCTACAAATAAAACCATCTCTCTTGTTTATGGTTTTTAAGTATTAGACCACCCTTAACAAATGACAGTCTTTCTAATTAGTTTCAAATTCAGTTGGTGAGAATCAACGTACAGGATTGCTTGTTCGCTTGTTGCATTTCGCTTACCCAGCATGAAAAGCTTGTAGCACATTGCACTGAGGTTTCTGCAGGCCCAGTTCCAGGGGGTGCTAGAAAGCATCATCAAATGTAAGCAAGAGCACCCTCATTTGAAACTGTAATAAAAGTATTTTGGTGAAACAGATGTGGCAAACGGCAATCACAGATGTCTGTTGATCTCTTGAACACAGTGACCAATCAGAGGTGTTTAAAGGGTTATATTGCCTTCTTGTGCTATCAGAAATTTGATAATTCCCACTTCTGAAGTTGTGATTACGAGCTCATTGCATTCAAGTTTAGAAATGGGAGGGCGCTCATGTGCAATTTTTACCTAGGAAACTCGTATTTATGATAATTCCAAGAGCACATGAAGGCAGCATTAGTTCACCCAAAAATGAAAATGATCCCATAATTTACTCACCCTCAAGCCATCCTAGATGTATATGACTTTCTTCTTTCAGCCGAACACAATCAGAGTTATATTAAAAAATATTCTGGCTCTTCCAAGCTTTATAATGGGAGTGAATAGTAAGTGATTTTGAATCCCAAAAAAGCATCCATCCATCATAAAAGTAATCCATACAGCTCCAGGGAGTTAATAAAGGCCTTCTGAAGCAAAGCGATGCATTTTTGTAAGAAAATTATCCATATTTATAGCTTTACAGACTATAATCAATCACCAGCTTCCGGTAATGTCCATCCGCGCATTCATGAGAGAGTCGAGTTCCGCCGTATGGATTTAGGAGTAGTGTAAGTACAGTAGTTTGAACCGCGAGTGGCGTAAACTCTTTTAGGTAAGAGTAAGAGAATTCACTCGCGGTTCAAACTACTGTAATACGGCTGGGCAACAAACTCAAACTCCTCTGACGTTTCTTTTTAAAAATTCTCATTTTAGAATTCTAATTTGTTACCGGTGTTTTGTTTTGCTCTATCCTCTGTGCTTTCGTATTTGTCAATACGTCATGCGTCAGGTCAAAGTTCACTCTTCCGCCGGAATTGACGCATGTACAGAAGCCAGTCATTCTAGTTTATAAAGTTATAAAAATGCATATTTTTCTTACAAAAATGTATCACTTCGCTTCAGAAGGCCTTTATTAACTCCCTGGAGCCATATGGATTACTTTTATGATGGATGGATGTGCCTTTTTGGGTTTCAAAATCTCGGTTACTATTCACTCTCATTATAAAGCTGGAAAGAGCCAGAATATTTTTTAATATAACATCGATTGTGTTTGACTGAAAGAAGACAGTCATATACACCTATGGCTTGAGGGTGAGTAAATTATGGCATCATTTTCATTTTGAGGTAAACTAACTCATCACTCATAACGCCAGAGTTTTTTGATCCTGGAACCAGGCCTGGGTTATTGGTGTGTTCTAAGAGGTTTTAGCACGTTGCTATGGGGTTGCTAGGGTGTATTGGGTGCTTGCCTACTGTTCACATCTCTGTGAATTTGTTAAAATTATACTGTTCAAAAGTTTTGGGTCTGTAAGATTTTTTAAATGAAAGAAGTCTCAGCAAGGCTGCATTTATTTGATCAAACATACAGTAAAAAAAATGCAATATTATGAAATATTATTACAAATATTAATAATATTATTTTTTAATATATATTTTAAAATATAATTTTATTTCTGTGATGGCTAGGTTGAGATTTTCAGCATCATTACCCCACATGATCCTTCAGAAATCATTCTGACATGCTGATTTGTTGCTCAAGAAACATTTAATATTATTATCAGTGTTAAAAACACGTAATTTATGCTGCTTAATAATTTTGTGGAAACTGACCCCCCCAGGATACTTTGATGAATAGAAAGTTGAAAATAACAGCATTTGTTTTAAATATATATTTAAGACTATATATAAATATATAGTCTTTACTGTCACTTTTGATCAATTTAATGTATCCTTGCTGAATAAAAGTATTAATTTCTTTCAAAAAATAAAAACTTACTGAGCCCAAACTTTTGAAGGATAGTGTAGGTATGAGAAATAGATATAGTAATAATAGGAATAGTGACTAATTAAAATAACAGAAGTCTGAATAATAGAAAGTGATGGATTGCTTTTTGTTAAACTGGTTGCAGTAATATTTGTTGCCTAAAGTGTTCAACACTCAGGGTTCAGAAGTCCACGCAACATGTATCTCTTAAAGAAAACTGACACTGATCCTTATGGCTTTCGTGTATAACAACCTTATGATCCCAGAGGAATTTTAATGGTTCATCCACTGTGTTCCCATCACCACATTTGAGACACTTCTAGTGCAACATGTGGTTATTCCTCCGAATGGGATTCTCAAAGAGGAAAAGAAAACATGTAAAAAAAGGAAGTGCTTGGATCTGAAAACTACAAGTAATTGCATGTTCCTGGCAAAAAGTAGCACTATGTGCCTGTTTAGTTTTGTGTGTGGTTTGCTTGTTTTATACCTACCAGCAGATATGCACACAAGCCTTTAACTTGTGTGCACTTATCAAATTGTAAACACTGGCAAGCAAGCCTGTATATTCATGTGGCAAGACTGTGGGGAGAGCAAACATGAGACTACAAGCTGTCCAACTCCAGATTTCTGTATCTGGATGTGATAATGTTTTGACATATAGACACTTTGACCAAACTGTAAACAGTGTTTATGTGAGGCCAGATAGTGTTATGGGGCTTTGTCTGTCTGTCTGTCTCTCTGTCTATTGGTGCATTCCATTTTTCCTCCAGCTTGAGAAATTCCTAGGCCCCATTAGGAACTTTTAACTGCAATCACCTCAAGTAGGATTTGCGACTGGGAAACTCTGGGGAAGCGCAACAACCCCTACTTCAGAATCCAATATGGCTGCTCCACGCATCAACCATAGTGAAACAGTAGTAAAATGTTGATTATTAGCACTTCTGTTTGTCTGTTTTAATAAACTCAGTGGTCCACACAGTACTATCCAACCTCTATTTGTGGACATTATCTGTGCAGAATACCGCTTTTTTTATTTGTTTCTTTCTTTCTGTCTGTCT
Source organism: Mylopharyngodon piceus (assembly GCA_039654765.1). Taxonomy (NCBI): domain Eukaryota; kingdom Metazoa; phylum Chordata; class Actinopteri; order Cypriniformes; family Xenocyprididae; genus Mylopharyngodon; species Mylopharyngodon piceus. The sequence goes on along the minus strand of CM077456.1, from coordinate 7,141,481 downwards.
GTCGTTTTTCTTTCTGTCTGTCTGTCTGTCTGTCTGCCATTCTTTCACTCTGTCTTTCTTTTGTTCTGTCTGTCTTTTGTTCTGTCTGTCTCTCAGCTAGCTATCTCTCTAGTGTCTGTCTGTTGTTCTTTCGTTCTATCTATCATTCTTCATTCTATCTGTTGTTCTTTCTGTCTTTCGTTCTTTCTGTCTGTCATTCTTTCTGTCTGCCGTTCTATCGTTCTGTCTGTCTGTCGTTCTTTCTGCTTGTCTGTCATTCTTTGTCTGTATGTCTTTCTTTCTGTGTCTGTTTGTTTGTCATTTTTTCTTTGTCTGTCTGTCGTTCTTTCTGTCTGTCTGTCATTCCTTCGCTCTGTCTGTCGTTCTTTCTGTCTGTCTGTCATTCTGTCTGTCTGTCGTTCTTTCTGTCTGTCGTTCTTTCTGTCATTCTTTCTGTCTGTCATTCCTTCGCTCTGTCTGTCGTTCTTTCTGTCTGTCTGTCGTTCTTTCTGTCTTTCTGTATGTCTGTCGCTCTTTCTGTCTGTTGTTCTTTCTGTCTTTCTGTATGTGTCGCTTTTTCTGTCTGTTGTTCTTTCTGTCTGTCGTTATTTCTGTCTGTCGTTCATTCTGTCTGTCTGTTGTTCTTTCGTTCTGTCTGTTGTTCTTTCTGTCTGTCTGTCATTCTTTCTGTCTGTCTGTCGTTCTTTCTGTCTGTCTGTCTGTCATTCTTTCTGTCTGTCTGTCGTTCTTTCTGTCTGTATGTCTGTCATTCTTTCTGTCTGTCTGACGTTCTTTCATTCAGTCTGTTCTTTCTATCCGTCTGTCATTCTTTCTGTCTGTTTGTCATTCTTTCTGTCGTTCTTTCTGTCTGTCTTTATTTCTGTCTGTGTCATTCTTTCGTTCTGTCTGTCGTTCTTTCTGTCTGTCTATTGTTCTTTTGTTCTGTCTGTCATTCTTTGTGTCCCTTTCTTTCGTTCTATTTGTAGTTCTTTGTCTGTCTGTTGTTCTTACTGTCTGTCTGTTATTCTTTAGTTCTAGCTATCTGTCTGTCTGTCGTCCTTTTGTTATGTCTGTCTATCTAGCTAGCTATCTGTCAATATATCTATCTATATATCCTTCTTTCTGTCTGTGTTCTTTCGTTTTATTGTTCTTTCGTTCTATCTGTCTGTCTATATGTCTGTCTGTCTGTCTATCTGTCGTTCTATCATTCTATCTATCGTTCTATCGTTCTATCTAACGTTCTTTCTATTGCTCTATCGTTCTGTCTGTCATCTGTCTGTCATTCTGTCTATCATTCTATCTGTCATTCTATCTATCGTTCTTTCTATGGTTCTGTCTGTCAAATCATCTTATAGCTTCATGTTTGTCCTCTTTCACGTTGCCACAACTGATATTAAACTTATGAAGAGCTCACAAAAACCATCTTGAGATGCAGTCTTTTTTATGTCGTCTTACTGCACCAATTATTAGTTTAGCTTTGCTTCACTAAGCTGATTGTGAGGATGGTGCTGATCTTTTGGTCTCCGTCTTAATAACTGGTTCCTCTTCGCCAAATCTCCCTGATATGAGCCTTGACTTTCAAAGGGATTTCTTTATTAGTAGTCAAGCAGCAGCATAATCACCAGCTCCCAGGGAAAACCACTGAGTTAAATAATCAACTGTAAACAGCCAGGGAATGTTAATTATGCACTGGCTGCATCCTTAGAGGACAAAACATATTTAACTCGCAATTTTGAACGGCGGAGAAACCCCACACATGGTTGTGTGGGACCACACTAAATTCCAAGTTTTCATTGCATCCAATGACATGTCTACACTGTAAAGTGATGTTTTGGACAATGGCATAAGACGCTGGCCCTCCTCACTGTTGTGCCTGTTGACAAAGGTGTAATTTTAGAGAGTGCTTTCAGAAAGTGGATTGTCTCCTTATGCAATTTAGATCCTTTGAGATTATAATCAAGGTAATTTTGCTTAAATACAGTCACAGCTTTGACCATATTTGTCTCTAAAAGTCGTTTCTACCACTCTCGCACATCGCTTGTATTAACCGAACTGCTGACAAAAGCGAAATATCTTGTGCGCAGAAAACAAAACAGCTCTACAAATTAATGAAAAATAAAACAGTGCTGTGAGAAGATTGTCACTCAGAGACACCAACATCTGGCTCCTCTGTAGAGTTTGGAGGTCTTGAACAATTTCAACAGTAAAACATCACCCTGTGATAGCCAGAGGGACAATGGGGCCTAAAACAGCATTTGGGTTGAGGACAGTTTGTGTTAATATTCCTATGATAAACATCAATATGGTAAATATCTGCTCTCAAATTAAAATAAGCTGTTACTGAAAAGTCACTGATTTGATTTCCAAAACTTGTCGTGTGGGCTAACTTTTTGATCTCATATGACAACAGTTAAGTGAGATCTGGTACAAAGCAAAATGTGAGATCTCACAAACATCACAGTGGACATTGTCACATGTTTTCTATTTGTCACACGTTATTTGGTGTCCTCTCGTTAGTTTGTGATGTCCAAGTCAAGAATGTCCTGAAGCAACTCCCTGTTTCCTTGTTTTAAAGGTCCATCGAGATGCGAACAAAAATGAGGAGCTTCCAGCAGAGGTCCTTCTTTTATCAGTTTTATTGTGACAGGTTACCATGTGTTGGGACAAATTGCTCCGGTGCTTTATTGTGGACTTCGGCACATCGCTTTTATATCACATAAGAGGGCACAAACACATATTCTACACATCTGCCCTTCATAAGATCTTTGTGTGTTATATGAATGTGTGCTTTTCTTGCAGGAGATGACACTAATAGAAGACACTAACACATTTTGACCATAAAGGACCAATGGTGTATGCTTGGAGACGAGGTTTGTGAGGTGTGGAGACTTTATGGCTATTTATAATGAATGTAAAGTATGTTTCAACAGTGTCCACCAAGTGCGCTATGCCAAATATTTAACAAATCAGTAACTGTCCTAATATTTTGACAGTCCTCTGCATACTAAGTATTCATGTGTTGAAGAATATGTTTAATGTAATGCAAGCAAAATAACACAAATAATGCTGCAGCCAAAAATAGCAAACTTGCCAATACAGTATTTTTTCAGTATTTTAATTATTTTCAACTCTTTTTTTGTTTCTTCGTGGTGCTTTTCAGATTTCAGATTTTTCTTCTGTAGACATGTTTAACATCTTTTAGTTAATCATTTTTATTTTATTTTTTAACAAATGCTTTTTCTAACACTATTTTTTTTTTTTTTATTGTCTCAGTGCCGGTCACATTAGTTGCCACCGACTTGGAAATGACATCAGTAAACACTTCTCACCGAAGATCGATCTGCCCTGGCTTTCTGATGTCTGACCTCAAGCCCTGTTCCAGTCATTATTTTTAAGTAGTAGGTGAGAGAATTAGTTTTATGTTGTCTGGAATGCATATTTTATTCAGCACAAAGGCACAATTGCGAGAATAATACTGCTTTTATACAAGACATTTACAAACAAGATATTATATCATGTAACTTACATTTCAGGTGCAATATAACAAGTCTATTGTATTATATTTGCAATAAAAAAGGCATTTTCGCTAGCGGCCCCTCTAAATCCTCTTTTATTCATAAATGATTTCCTGAACACTCAAGTCAGTTATGTTGCATGACAAAACAACAGTATTATTGTCTTTAACCATGACAGGAAAACTCATCAATGGATGATCCATTCTAATGTTCTTCTATGTCTTTTCTTGTTGCATGACAAAACAACAGTATTATTGTCTTTAACCATGACAGAAAAACTCATCAATGGATGATCCATTCTAATGTTCTTCTATGTCTTCCAGGTCTTCCAAGTTTCCATGTTTTACAAAAATTTTGAGCCGATGGGTACCTGTTTTTTAATTTCCTGTCAAGGACCATGCTGGGATTCCTCACAAATTCAATAAGAGCAAAATAACCCTGTGTGATAAACATCAAAGCTGCCACATTTAAAAAGGAAGGACCATATGATGAAAGCACAGGGTAGGTTTGCATGCCTCAACAACAATGAAAAGAGCATTTTTGTTGTACATTTTGATTATATGAAGTAGATAGTAGTATGTATTATTGACTTCCACTACTGAGTAATGTTGCACAGATGACCTGCAATAGCAATTGATGTGTATATATATATATATATATATATATATATATATATATATATATATATATATATATACTCACCGGCCACTTTATTAGTTACTAGTGCTGTCAATCGATTAAAAAAATTAACTCGATTAATCACACTTTTTTTTTCTGTGATTAATCGCGATTAATCGCAATTAAAAACACTTAAGTTTTTATATGTTTTTAATATTTTTTATAATGTAATAATTTCACAGTTAATCTCCAAATTAAAACAACATAAAGAAACAACATGAAGACAGTATATTTTAAATACTTGTTTAATGGCATCTTTTTATGAATTAAGGCCAGTATCACTGATACTAATACTGCTACTGATGTCTCGATGAAATTGATTTTTTCCCCAATTTTAAACATGAATTATAGCCATTCAACATTACAGTGTAATTGAAAGCTATATATATATATATATATATATATAATTTTTTTTACATTTATTAGGCTTCAAAAATATAACAACTTTTAATTTAAGTGAATCCTCACATAAACCCATAATAAATGTCATATTTACCTGTGCCCTTCCTACCTGTCTAACAGATAGGAAAAATACAGAAATTGAATAAAGTTACCAAACAGTCTGCACTGCATGATTCATAGCCTAAATTAAATATAGATTAATCATTATTAAAGCTACAAAAGTTATTTAGTCAAGAGCAGTGAGTAATTTTCTCTGTTACCTTTGTTCTTTTATTATCTTCAATGACAGACAGCAATGGTTGCTGTCACTTTAAGAGCTGCCGCTGCTGCACATGACGTGGATCACACACGCGTCCCACTTCCTCATAACTCTTTATTTTCGTTTTAAGACTTTATTCAACTCAATCAAGGCTGCTCTTATGAGGATACTCGACAAAACGGATGTTTTGGCATTATTGTGTGTGTTATTGTTCGTTCAAGCGTGACAGAGAACTCAATTCTGGCACGCCGTCCACACGCACGATTCTGGCGCGTGTGACAGGACATTCACAGACAGCACATTTTCTCTTTTGGCGCGCTTAAATGGTTTAAAAGCATTTGCATGAATAAAAGCGTGATCATATATGGTAATGCTAGCCAAAGGATGACAGAAAAAAATGGATGCTGCGTTAATTGCGCTAATATTTTTAATGCGTTAAACTGGAAAAAAAATAATCGCATGCGTTAACGCGTTAACGTTGACAGCACTATTAGTTACACCTTTTCAACAGCTCATTCACGCAAATATCTAATTGACCAATCACATAGCAGCAACTCAATGCATTTAGGCATGTAGACATGGTCAAGGTGATCTGCTGAAGTTCAAACTGAGCATCAGAATGAGGAAGAAAGGTGATTTAAGTGACTTTGAACGTGGCATGGTTGTTGGTGCCAGATGGGCTGGTCTGAGTATTTCAGAAACTGCTGATATACTGGGATTTTCACACACAACCATCTCTAGGGTTTGCAGAGAATGGTCTGAAAAAGAGAAAATATCCAGTGAGCGGCAGTTCTGTGGGCGAAAAAACCTTGTTGATGCCAGAGGTCAGAGGAGAATGGCCAGACTGGTTTGAGCTGATAGAAAGGCAACAGTAAATAATCACTTGCTACAACCGAGGTCTGCAGAAGAGCATCTCTGAACGCACAAAACATCCAACTTTGAAGCAGATGGGATACAGGAGTAGAAGACCACACCGGTGCCACTCCTGTCAGCTAAGCACAGGAAACTGAGGCTATAATTCTCACTGGTCTCTCCAAAATTGGACAGTAGAAGATTGCCTGGTCTGATGAGTCTCGATTTCTGCTGCGACATTCAGATGGTCGGGTCAGAATTTGGTATAAAAAATGAAAGCATGGATCCATCCTGCCTTGTGTCAATGGTTCAGGTTGGTGGTGGTGTAATGGTGTGAGGGATATTTTCTTGGCACACTTTGAGGCCCCGATTGAGCATTGTTTAAATGCCACAGCCTACCTGAGTATTGTTGCTGACCATGTCCATCTCTTTATGACCACATTGTATCCATCTATTTCCAGCAGGATAACATGCCATGTCTCAAAGCTGAAATCATTTCAAACTGGTTTCTTGAACATGACAATGAGTTCACTATACTTAATGACCTCCACAGTCACCAGATCTCAATCCAGTAGCTTTGGGATGTGGTAAAATGGGAGATTCGCATCATGGATGTGCAGCCGACAAATCTGCAGGAACTGCGTGATACTATCAATATATGGACCAAAATCTCTGAGGAATGTTTCCAGCACCTTGATGAATCTATGCCACGATGAATTAAGGCAGTTCTGAAGGCAAAATGGGGTCCAACCAAGGCTGCAATTATGTGATATACAGTAAAAACAGTAATATTGTGAAATATTACAACATCTTTTAATATATTTTAAAATATAATTTATTCCTGTGATAACAAAGCTGATTTTTCAGCAGCCACTACTCCAGTCTTTTAAATCACATGATCCTTCAGAAATCATATGTTGATAAAAAAAAGAATTATTCCAAACTTTTGACCAGTATGTAACCTAATATATTAGTGTCTATGGTGTCCTGTTTATCCAGCCAATGTGATATTACATAGGTAAACAGATCTTTCGGGTCTTTACTTTCTGTCATTGTTTTCCAGAGCCCCTGGCAGGATTTCAACTTCATTAGAGTGCCTTTTTGTCTCAGGTTATATAACACAGCATTAGTAAATAATGTTTGGACATTTCTAGCACCTTGTGTTCCACATGTTTAATTCATGAAAAAGTTTCTAACTGGTAGATTTTTTTGCAGAGGACAAAGCTGTTGCTAAGCTCAGGCCTTCATCCACACAGAAATGCACTGTTCTCCAGCCCTCCACTGGAGACTCTCTCAACATGCAAGAGCGTACCTCTAGTATGCCCAGCTTTATAACACTGTTTTGGCCTGTTGCTAGAAAACCATCATTATGTGTTGTGAAGACTAAAGCCTCCGTGGACCATGGATAAAGAAGCCGAAAAGGGGACCTGGATCCAAACTCTGTGAGGAGCAAGCATGTGACCATGTTTTGACCCTTCTTTTCAATCAAGGTGGTCTGAGTTGGCACAAATGGATCAAAGTGGAGCAATCACAGGATCCCTCTTCTATCCCAGGCAAGCACACGTGTTTTGCACAGTGCCATAAGGTGTTTAATGTTAGCATTCTCAAGTAGCCGTGAGCATATGATGCTAGCTTACACCATGTCCTGACTTTCTGATTTGGGGGTGTGCCAATTCAAGATTCATTACAAAAAAAGAGGTATTGACCACGTGAATTCTGATCGCACAATTTGCATGCATTTTATTGATAAATAAGTGAAATATTACCCATTAAGCTGGCTTAAGCTAACAGGCTTGCATGACACAACTACACTTCCCATAATTCTCTGTGGTGGCATAAGAATGATAAAACAAGCAAGCAAGCAATCAAATACACACCTGTTCATTTTATGGCAGTAGCACTAAAAAGCTTCTGTTTTCTGCGTCTATTTATTCTGACCAAAATCACATTTACAGTATAACATTTGTCTCATATGAATCAGTCCAAACTATAATATAATGAAATGGATATTGTTCAAAAGTTTGGGGTCAGTATGAAATTAATACTTTTATTCAGCAAGGATGCATTAAACCAATCAAAACTGACAGTAAAGACATTTATAATATTACAAAACATTTTTATTTTAAAAAAATGCTGTTCTTTTGAACTTTCTATTCAGCCATGAAAAATATGCATCACAGTTTCCACAAAAATATTAAGCAAAACAACTGTTTGATTATAATAATTGATAATAATAATAATAAGAAGAAATGTTTCTGAGCACCAAATCAGCATATCTGAAGGATCATGTGACACTGAAGACTAATGATGTAGGCGGTAATGATGCTGAAAATTGAATCACAGGAATAAATTACATTTTAAAATATATTAAAATAGAAAACAGTTCTTTTAAATTGAAATAATATTTCACTATATTACGGTTTTTGCTGTAGTTTTGATATAAATGCAGCCTTGGTAAGTGTAAGAGATTTCATAAAAACATTAAAAAAAAAATCGTACCAACCAGCAAACTTTTGAACAGTAGTGTATTTGCTTTTTATTTTATAGCAAGGGATAACTGGATAACCAGCCCAACCTTGACCCCTTGGTTACTATTAGGTGTACATCACCATTTTCACAAATTCGCGTTTTTGTAGTTTACACAGAGACGATATAATTCTCAAAAAACTTTGCATTTTTAGGCCCCCAATAGCTGTTGTCTTGAAAATGAACGGCCAAAACGCATGAAAAGTTTTATGTTTTTAGTTTAAAACTGTGTCATGTAAACGGACCCTGAGACGGATGTTAATTTCAGGTGTAAATAGAGCCAGAAGCAAAAGGCCTTTTCTTAAACAAATTCTACTTAAAATTCCACAAATCATCATCACCTCGGCTTCATCTGCTGAACCTAATGTGGATCATCATGAGTCATGTGGAAATATCTTACCTGATGAATTGAGATTGCTGAGAACTGAGGCAAAACCACAGGAATAGTGTTAAACATCTCCCAGGGCATTAAATCTGACCATTAGTTGAAGTAATGTGGGTGATGCATGTCTAATTAAGGACTTCATTGTGCTTTGAGGCATATACAAATGTCTAAATGAACTAAATGATGATAATATCAGACACGTGTGTATTTGTTCTGTAATCAAGTGTAAACCTCTGCAGCACACAGGACACAAATCAAGTAATGATGTTACTTGAAGAAGACAGTTGGTTACTTCATAAAATAATCTTGATTAGGATAGAATGCGCATGATAAACATAAGTCTAAACCAACACAATATCAAACTTTAATTTAAAGTAAACATTGCTAAACTGATTACTGCTCCTCTAATAATCAGTAATCTTACTAAATCATGTAGACATTAAGTTATTGTTGGCCTGTTTTACATCAGTTTAAAGACAGTGACCTCTGTGGTGACCTGTTTTTTGCTTTGTTCAGATACGATAAGATCAGATAACATTGTGTTTATTATGTTTTGTCATGTGAAAAGATCTTTAACAACAGAACGTAGTGAACTTGTAGGAGTAAAAGGTACAGGAACAGCTTCACACCCTTGGTCTGACAACAGAAGAGGTCTTTAAGGAGCTTTTTGAAGTTATTTGTTCTTGTCTTGTGCATTTGTGAAGCAAGATATCCAGTTACTTTGGTTAAAATCTGACAACAACAATCCCTGTGAAGTCAGGCCAAGGGTCTCTGAATTTCCCAATAGTTGGCAATAACACCTTAGCTTACTTTGGCAGTGGTGGGTGGAATGTATTGCCATAGGGATAAAGATGATTACTTGATATGAATAGGTATATGTACACTACCGTTCAAGAGTTTGGGGTCAGTAAGACTTTTAAAAAATGTTTTTGAAAGAAGTCTCTTATGCTCTCCGAGGCTGAATTTATATGATACAATTACAATAAAAGCAGTAATTTTGTGAATTATTATTATTACAATTTAAAATATTTTAAAATGTCATTTATTTGATGATGGCAAAGCTGAATTTTCAGCATCATTACTCCACATGATCCTTCAGAAATCATTCTAATATGCTGATTTGCTGCTCAAGAAACATTTTTTATTATTATCAGTGTTGACAGTTGTGCTGCTTAATATTTTTGTGGAAACCTTTGAAAAAAAAAAAGGATTCTTTGATCAAAAGAACAGCATTTATTTGAAATATATCTCACAATTGTGAATATTTCTTGTAATCCTGACCTTATTTCTCTTAATTGCAACTTAATATTTCACAATAGTGACTTTTTCTTGCAGCTGCTGCTTTTAATTTTTTTGCTTTCATAGAAATCAGATCTGAGATTTAAAGCTGCTGTCCGTAATTAAAACATTATTTAAAAAAAATATTGGTTAAAAATGATCCAAAATAAATTTTTGAGCAAGTACGTAACCAGCCAGTGTTCAAAACTGTCTTCTTACCTTAGCCCGATTCACAACGGTAAGCTTGTAATAATGATTTATAATTCAACTGGTACTGGTAGGTTTCCGCGGGAAATTCAGGCATGCAGTCAATCGTCTTTGTGTCATTACATCACGTCTGTTTACATAAAGAACGAGTCCCAGCTAGTAGGCTATATCATGTGAGGATGCTGCAGGTGGCGGATCATTTATAGCCTTTTCTCACAGCAGCTGCAATAATTAAACTTATCATTTTGATGGCGGATTGTATGGTATGACAAATGGACAATTAGAGATTAGACTGTACAGAAATTGAAATCGACAGGTAATGCTAATACACACTAAATACACATAGTCACACAATGCTGATGTTGTTAACATTAACAATTTGAGAACAAAATATAACAATAATAATAATTTGCACGGTTTGATGTGATCTGAGCTAAGCGATTGCTAGATTTAATCACCATTGGTAGCGCGATTTATTGTAATGCTTTTTTTTTTCTCAGTTGGTCAGAACCAAAGTGGCAGATTTGTTACTTACATGTTCAGATGATATTTTCTGGTGAAAATTCTTATTTTGGTCATACTTCCAAGACTACAATCTGTGATTCTGAAGTACCTGTACAGTATCCACCGGTGCGGTGACTGACAGCCACACATTCTCCTCAAAACATTAGATTCATCCGCGCTGAGGAACCGTGCCGATGCACAACCCACGTAAAGATGATAATTTCGCAAATAACTGCAATTGCAGGTTTCGAACAGAGATGGCAACAAAGAGGCAAATCTACGAACTGCAGCTTTAACATTCTGATTCCCAGTCCAGCATAGATTAGGAAAGTTTGTTTTTGAAAGTTGGTTTATTGGGTGTAGACAAGGTGTTTTTGGAAAGCTGTCTTCGTAATCGTAAACGCATCTGAATGTTTTCCGCTTTCGTTTCAATCAATGAGCTAAACCTCAATGATCAGATATTGCGGCTTTGATTCATAATCTGTAACAATGTGTAAGTGCTTATAACTGATTCTTTCATCTGTTTATATAATTGTTTTTTTAGCCTACTGAGATGATGGACAATGATGATGCATAATAGCATTAGTCATGTGTGAGTTCAACAAATTGCTTCCAGAGCAATATTCAGCGTAGACCCACATTTATCCCAGTAAAACTGGAACAGAAAACAATGGATGTGGTTAAGACCTGGTAGAGTTGTTTAAGATGGCTAATATATGTCTGAATACTCAGGTGGTCTATCAGCACTTTCATTTTAGTGGTCTTGAGTTATTCAGTAATGGAAGTTTATGATTAGGAAATTCCACTTAAATGCAGCAAGAAACGGCAGCAAAGTGCGTCCCGCAGAGTGATGCCGTCGACTCTTGGGAAAAGGAAGGTTTATCTCCTTTTATTTAGGCTATCATTGGAATTGTATCAGGCCACACAAACAGAGCACTTAATGCCTTTGGACAGACCCAAGCAAACATAAGGCATTTATTAATATGGATTCCAAACGATTAACAGGGCAGTACTGAAGAAGGAGGTCTGGGTTTAGTTGGGAGCTGGAGGAGGGAACGGGAATCAGTCCGCTCCCTGAGAACAGACGTTTCCCTTCTCCCCCCGAAGGTTCTGTGGCAGGTGGTTCACATTTTATACAGCATATAATTAAATAATAATAATAACAACACAAATTCAGTATGAAATGGAAAATTCATCCTGGGAACACAAAGCAAAGTTTCCAACATGATTCCATCCTTGACTGAACCTCATGACACCATGTACGTCAGGTGAAAGTTGGAATGAAAGGGCTTATGGGTGATAAATCCCAACACTGTTTTATAACTGACATGGAATTTTGCTCTGTTTAGGACAGTGCTTAAATATAATAAAAGTGTTGTACTGTTTTTTTTTCCTGTCTTATCATTTTACTCTTTCCACATCTTGGGGTTAACTTGGCGTTTTGGAATCAGGTGGTGGTAATTCTGGTGTCCTCGACAAGTTTCTGGCGCTGACTAGAGGGAAGTATTAAAGGAACACTCCACTTTTTTTGAAAATAGACTCATTTTCCAACTCCCCTAGAGTTAAACAGTTGAGTTTTACTGTTTGCGAATCCATTCAGCCGATCTCCGGGTCTGGCGGTACCACTTTTAGCATAGCTTAGCATAGTTCATTGAATCTGATTAGACCGTTAGCATCTCGCTCAAAAATGACCAAAGAGTTTCGACATTTTTCCTATTTAAAACTTGACTCTTCTGTAGTTACATCATGTACTAAGACCGACGGAAAAAGGCCGATATGGCTAGGAACTATACGCTCATTCCGGCGTAATCATCAAGGAATTTTGCTGCCGTACCATGGGTGCAGCAGGCGCATTGATATTACGCAGCGCCTGTGACCCCCTGCTTGCACAGGGAGCGTGCCTAGGCAACCATGGAGACATTTGTGAGAGACGCTGCGCAATATCATTGCGCCTGCTGCACCCATGGTATGGCAGCAAAGTTCCTTGATTATTACGCCGGAATGAGAGTATAGTTCCTAGCCATATCGGCCTAAAAAATCGCAACTTTTCATTTTCCGTCAGTCTAAGTACACGATGTAACTACAGAAGAGTCAAGTTTTAAATAGGAAAAATATCAAAACTCTTTGGTCATTTTTGAGCGAGATGCTAACGGTCTAATCAGATTCAATGAACTATGCTAAGCTATGCTAAAAGTGGTACCGCCAGACCCGGAGATCGGCTGAATGGATTCGAAAATGGTAAAACTCAACTGTTTAACTCTAGGGGAGTTGGAAAATGAGCCTATTTTCAAAAGAAGTGGAGTGTTCATTTAAGGCCAGTTTACACCAAGGACGATAACTATATAGTTTTAAAAACCATTCTCAATATTAAAGAATAGCAGAGTTCACACCACAGCTATAACCATAACGGCACAGAGAAACGATATCGTTGGAATCACTTTCAGAATGATTTTATCCAGCTGATGAACGATAAAAACATTGACAGCAAATCAGGGTTGCCAGGTTTTCACAGCAAAACCCGCCCAATTGCTTCTCAAAAACTAGCCCAAAACTAGCCCAATCGTGTTTCAGAGGGGGTAAAATCCATTATTTGGGCTCGCTTCAACCCGCGGACATGATAAACAACCCGCGGCAACAGTGTTAAAGTAGCCCAATTCTGGCAACACTGCAGCCAATCAGAATCCATCCTGCTGTAACGAGCTCGAGCATTTAAAGTGACAGACAAACACGTGGTTAGAATAAACAGAACGATATTGTCCGCATGGTGTGGACGCAAATAGTTATCTTTATAGTTATCATTCTTGGTGTGAATGGGCCTTTATGCTAATTGTAATGAACTAAAGATTTTGTAGAATAAAAAAAAAACTGGACTGGAGCATAGAGGAAAGGGAATGGATTGATATATTAACTGCCAACGAATGCATTTTTTTAGACCCAACTGAAAACCCTGCCAACAGTGTATTTGGGGCATTTGAATATAGAATGAGTAATTAGCATTTTTACATTTTACCATTTCTCTGTCTATCCATGGCAATATTGCTTCATTTAAACTTTGAGAAACATTTAAATTGTAGTACCCATCACATTTCCTTTTGATTTTCTTCTACTGTTGTTGTTGGTAGTTGTCAAAACTGATTTTAATGGAAGTCTAAGAATAGCACAGTTTTACGAGTTCCCATCATGTGCACAAAATACTTATATGAAATTATGTATTGTTCAGAGTGCAAATGTGTTTTTTTTTTTTTGTTTTTTGTTTTTTTTTGGCCTTGCATGAAATAAGCAAGGGCTCAATAAAAGAACCCGGTGTTCTCTTGTAAAATTGTGAATAGCTCAATAATTAATCATTGAATCAATTTTATTATGCCCACTGCTTTTTACAGCTCAGAGTCTGGATGTATTTGCAGTTACTGGAATCAAAGTTTTATTGCAGAGCCAAGATACTGTTCCGGTTGTTTCAATTTTTTCAGGCTAGCAAAAAACAACAAAACATAATGTGAAGGTAATGGCAAGCTCTGTATGTTGTTTAAAAAAGTACCTTTATTGAGTTTTTTATTTATTGAGGTTTTTTTTGTCAGGTTTTTTTACACTGCATATATATATACATTTTTCTTACCTAGTATCCTTTCCAGTTTTTTTCCAGTAATAATGTCTGAGCATTATATATACATAGTATATACTATTTATATATAGTATTTTTCCTACTATGGTAGTAAATGGGCGGCAAGATCTGTTTGGTTACTGACATTCTTCCAAATATCTTGCTTTGTATTTAGCAGAACAAAGAAATTCATACAGGTTTGGAACAACTTGAGGGTGAGTAAATAATGACAGAATTTTCAATTTTGGATGAACTATCCCTTTAAGAGTCACTTGTGTATTGGTGCACTATATTACATGTTGAAGCTTGCACAGTGCTTTATCATCTTATGCTTTAGCATCACATATTTCTGAAGTTCCCTTCTTTCATTTTTAAGACAAAGCTCAGCACTCACTTTTCACTTTGATTTAAATAAGCGTTTAATTTGAGAGGCCCTCTGTGGTTTGGCCGCCTGCTGCTGTTTGTGCAGCGTAGTGGAGATGCTTTCCGACGATAAAGCATGAGAGAAGCTTTAGTGCACTGCATCACCAAATGACTGGTGTTCTGGAGTCAGCCAAGAAATACTATAAAATCGATGTGGTCACCGGTGAAGCTGTGCAGCAGAGAGCTGAGGGTTTGGGCTCTTTGCAAAGAGGCAGGCTTTAAAAAAAAAAAAAAAAAATTACTGAGTGATTCAATGTGGCACATTCACCATGTAAAAGCTATGTGTCAACCTGGTGACCTCTGTAAAACTCTACTCCGTGTACCACTCACATCTGACCTCAGCACACGGTGAGAAAAACGTTGCAGCCGGGGGCTATTTAGCGGGTGGTCTCTTGCTCTCGGCCCATTCGTGGGAGAGGGAAGCTCATATATCAAAGAGTTCATTAGAACAGGTAACGTCCTGTTACACTGCAAGAAAAATTGTAGTCTGTTTTTGTCTTGTTTCCAGTAAAAATATCAAAATATCTTTCAAACATGGTCAGTTTACTTATGAATCAAAATTTCTGTAAAATATTTTCAAAAAATGTATATTGTGTTAAGGTATTTTTTTGGCACCCCATCAACATTTATTTATTTATTTTTAATGTGTTTCATTTTTCATTCAAATTTTGCTTAAGTTATGTTTGTTTGCTTGTGCTTAAAAGAAGAAAAAGCACTTTGTCGACGAGATAAGAAAAAATAGTAAGATTTGTCTTAATATCTTGAAGGATTAGTTCAGAATTAAAATTTCCTGATAATTTACTCACCCCCATGTCATCCAAGATGTTCATGTCTTTCTTTCTTCAGTTGAAAAAAAAATTAAGATTTTTGAGGAAAACATTCCAGGATTTTTCTCCATATAGTGGACTTCAGTGGGTGGAAAGCTTCAAAGCGCTCTACACGATCCCAGAGGGGGAATAAGGGTCTTATCTAGCGAAATGATAGATCATTTTCTAAAAAAAAAAATGTATATAGTTTTTAACCACAACTGCTCGTCTTGCACTGCTCTTCGATCCGCCACGCATAAAGTAATATTGGAATGTTTTCCTCAAAAACCTTCATTTCTTTTCGACTGAAGAAAGAAAGACATGAACATCTTGGATGACATGGGGGTAAAGTAAATTATCAGGAAATTTTCATTCGGAATTGAACTAATCCTTTAATTTTGCTTCTGATATACAGTAAATGCATCTTCTTTTATGGATGTTTTAAATTTTAAGAAAATTATTATTATTATTATTATCATTATTTTATTTTTTTATTTTGCCAGTGATGGAGTTCAGTTTATGCCATCCCTTGAGAATAGAGACCATGGTTTACAAGCCTTGGCAGTGTGTTTATGTGTTGTGGATCATCCAGAAAAGGCCTAAGGGACTCTAAAAACTGTTATGGTGACACTTACTCATTTTATAACGACTCGGTGGGGTTGCTACGTTCCACTTGTGAACCTGACCCTTTCCTAGAAATAGCTTTGAGAGACGCAATAAAAAAATGCTTCTTTTCAGCCATATGAATTTCATTCAAATAACAACAAAAACCTGAAACACAGGGATAAAATAAGCCCCAACTTTTTCCATAACAGAGGATAAAACATTTTCAGCCACACATGCACACAGTTATGGTAATTTTAAAAAGAAAAATCTGTTTGTTCTAAAGCTATTTTTAGGCTTTTTTTGCAGACCATGATGGGCCTATAATATGGACGATCCTTTGGACCTGTGTTTCTCAAATGCTTGGTCGCGGACTCGCGGAGTGTGCAGTGCAATCAATGGAACAACAACGCGTTTTTTTCCTTTTCTGAATCGAGACTTTTATTTTGAAAGACGTGCGTGAAAGCTGTTGACTCTTTTCTGTCAGTTGAAGTAAAGAGTGCCTGAGAAAAACGCGTTATCCTGATTCAATATCTGCTGTCAGGTGAGATGTTTTCAGGCTATATATATGCCAGTGTCATTACTCTAACGTTTATATCGTAACAAGTTACGAAAATAAAAGTCTCGAGTCTCACCTCGAGACTTTTCTCGAATTTTCCTGTCCTGTCAGACGTTTTACTTTGCTCGTAGCGCGCTCTTCAATTGCAAGAGCAAAATAAATTACGAGCATGCAACGTCGTAGTTACGTTGTCAATTAGTACGTCAAGAAATTACCAAAAAGTACCGATAAACTTCGTAACTTCGTGTGTTCGATGGGAAGGATTTGCCTGAAGGTATGATGCTCCTTCTATTCATCAGGATCAATGTGTTTCATTGATAGTTCGTGTTAGTATTGTGTATTTATTATTTCCATAACCCCATAATACCACTTAATTCTCACTTTGTGTTATTTTGTATATTTTAAATAACTGTGGTGGCTCATACCAGCTTACTAACTTTATTAACAAAAACTAGTCTGGGACTGCTATTTAATGGCCTTACCTTATACTGTTTCAGTATTAGTCATATTCTTACAATTTATGTGTTACGTGTATGTTAAGTAAAGTGGGACAGTACTTGTGTGTATGTCAACCATTTTTGTTAAATAAATTTGCTTGATTTTTATCATTTTTTTGTTTTTTAGGAACAAAAAATTGGGTCATGGCCTAATGACTATGGGGAAATGTGGGTCCCAGGGTCAAACCAGTTGAGAACCACTGCTTTGGACTGTAATAGGATTGAGTGATTCAGGTATGAATTCTTCTCACACCTGTGTACTATTACAAGATTTACATAAATCTTGTTTGGGACCAATAAATGGGATCACTAGGAACAAGATTGCTATTTTTATAGGATATATTTAATGAAAGTAATGTTAGATAAAACACACATTACCTCTTGTGACTAATCATGTGGTGGATTTCCAGAGGTATGTGTCTGTGGTTTGAAAAATGTTAAGCAGTCTCACATGGTTCAGAAGATAAATGGAGGGCATGAAGGTCTTTGGAAAGTGTGAACTGGGATAAATTAGTATTTTATCTTAACTGCCAGTTAGGTGGCATGGCAGCACTCTTGCTTAATTTCTTTTCGTCTAGACCTTCTGGTGCTTAAAGCATGTGTAATTTTTTTTTTTTTTAACATACGTTGCTGTTCAAAAGTTTGGGATCAGTACGAATTTCCAGTGTTTTTGAAAGAAGTCTCTTATGCTCACCGAGACTGTACTTTCACTGTATTTTTGACCAAATAAATGCAGTTACAATTTAAAAATGTTTTTCTAATTTAATATATTTTAAAATATAATTCATTGCTGTGATGGCAAAGCTGGATTTTCTGCATCATTACTCCAGTCTTCAGTGTCACATGATCCTTCAGAAATCATTCTAATATGTTTTGGTCCTCTTTACTGTCACTGACCAATTTAATCCATTCTTGCTGAATGGAAGTATTAATTTCTTAAAAATGATGACAGAATTTTCATTTTTTTGGGTGGAGAAAGTACACTATACTATAAAAGTTCATTTAGGTTTGGAACAACAAGTAATGATGACAGAATGTTAATTTTTGGGTGAACTATCCATTTAAAATGCAGAGGCAACACTTAAGTAAGGCTTTTGTAGGTTAGTCCACACTGTGGCAGTATCAAAACTTTGTTTGCTTAAGCATCTCAACCACCCTGACACCGCAACATTGACTCAGCCTCTGATGTGAGTTACTGGAAAGCCTGACAGCGTTCCCAGTATTTGAGTGTTCTGAGTGGTTGCGAGGTGATTTCTTGCAATTGGCCATTGTTAGGCTGTTGCTTACTACCCCAAGTCAAAAGAGCTAATCCTCAAGTCTTAAAGATGTTTTTATCCATAGACATATTAGTGGTTCAATGGATCACAAAACTCAAGGTTTGGATCATATTATGTTTTTTGAGTCACAGATCGGATCATTTTTCAGATCAGAAAGAAAAAATAAAAAAAACTTAGGGGGTGGGAGGTAACTTTGTTTTCCATTTATTACTTAAAGCACACTTTAAGAACTCTGATACCACAGCAAACCTACTAGCCTAACTAATAAAGTTCAAACATTATTAAAGGCAAGTGAACCGTCAGTAAAAAGAACCAATACACTACTTACAATCATAGATAAATACAATATAACAAAGTTACAAATAAAGTAAAGTCTAACTCATTTCAGGTACAGAAATGTAATTAAATGTAAAATAACACTATGTTTGTTCACTGTATAAATTTAATATAGATTAATCTTTGTTAAAGCTGTGTTTTGTTACTTGATTAACATTAATAGTCGACAGCAGGTATTTATAGGATGCTGTCCCTTTAAGACCTCATGCACGGATCCAATATAATGATACACATCCGATTTCTTTCTCAACTGTTTATATTCACTTTTAAAACATAACCGACTATGTTTACGAGAATACTTTCTGAGACGGGTATTTAGATAATATTTTGTGTGCATGTGTCCATCCAAGTGCATGGAGACGCGAAAAAGGAATCAATTCGGAGTTCTCGCGCTAATGTGCGTGCGCTTAGGGTGTGTGTGGCTGTGCGAACAGATAACAGCGTGTGAGTACCGGACTAAATTCTCCCTCACCTCTTCCAGCGCTGGAATGGTTTAAAATCTATTGAATGTGTAAACTAGCAAGACAAAACATGTGCAAATGATAACCTTTCACTCTATGGCGGTTAAACTTGCAATTAATCCACGAATCACATGCGTGCCGAACCGTGGGGCCTGGTCCGTACGGATCACGGATCAACAACGATCCATTAAACCACTAAGATGTATGGTTATGGATTTTTTTTGATGGTTGTATTGCCTGCCAGAATAATGATTCCACAGACAAGCTGCATGATTTGAGCATATATAAAAAGATACAGAATATGAGCAATAATAAGCCATAGCAAGATTCCAAGCATGCTTCCCAAACAATCGTACTGCCCCTTTCATGCCCCATCTTCTACTGTCAGGTCAAACAGGTAGTCCTGCCTCAAACTCACGCCATTGTTGGATTCCTCAAACAAACAGAGTAATGTTGAAAGTGTTTACACTTTGTTAGCAGTCATCCTATGAATGGCTTACTTGTAGTTGTCACTCCATATTAAGCTGCAATTGGAGAATTATTTTAACATTGAAAAAATAGACACTTCACCTATAAGTACTGCATGTACACCGACAGGCCTTCGGAAGTCATGCATCTGTTTCTAAACATTACAGTTGTAGCTTTTAAATGCTGTGTAAGCCAGTATGATTCAGATTAGATCCAATGTAGCAGTCCATAGACAAAGTTTCAGACAGGCAGGGTTGGTATAACTTTGATACTAGCACAGCAAAACGAGAGGGAGAGAGAGAAAGCTTGTTTGCTAGGAGTTTGCTGGCATTTCAGCCTCTGCTTTTCAAATGGACTTCATCAGCACTGTAGAAAGAGAGAAGAAAGTCATTATTGTCAGTCCAGGCATGTTTTGTTTCCTTCTAACATCCATTTCAATAAATGTCCCTGTCCCATCCAGCCGAAAGAGCCTTAGCAACAGCAGGAAAGCTGGCGTAGACATAGGCTCCGCGCATACAAATGACCGTAGCGCTTCTTTTCGGACAAGTTCAGGGACAGTTTGTGAATTCCTCAATGTTCTGACATCAAGGCTAATATTTGTCCCCCACACAAGTATCTGAGGACAGTCTTGTTTTCAAGTTCTCCGTGGCTCTGGACTCTGATGGTAATTTCTCCCAGACAGCTGAGCCTGTGGACCATCTGTCCTTGTTCCACCTCTCCTTTAATCAGATAATTTGGACTGTGTGGCGTGTCCTTCCTTTTTAATATGCAGCCTGTGTGCACAAACATAGGCCTTTGCTGTATCCCGCATCGTGGTTTTGCACACCACGCTGCCTTGCACGATGGTTTATTCTTAGTAGAGGGATGCAACCCAAGACGCCACTCATTAATTTTAGAGCACATCCCTTTGCTCATTACATGAGGTTTAGTAAGTGGATAAGTAGATAATGAACCGGTCTTTAATGCCTTGTCTTTTCTCAGACTTCTCTGCCTTCTGCAGATGTGCATGTGCAAAAGCTTTCAGCATTTTTAGAAATCATAGTTTGGGTTTTTTGGGGCGTCTGCTTTTCATTACATGAACCATAATTGGGATATTGCTATCAACATGCTTCGTCAAATCTCACTGAGATCTTGAATGCAAATAATTTAAATGATGTACATTACTATAAAGTTACTGAAGTATTGAGGAAAAATGTACTGTTGTTAATTGTATTGGGAACAGATTCCTTTTTTCCCCCCAAATTAAGGGGTGAGTTAAATAAAATCTGAATCAACATAAAAATTGTGATATGCACCAGTGCTCTGATTGTATATATTCTCAGTGGTGCAAATTCAAACACATTCAAATGCATTGGCAGATTATATTTCAAACTTGAAATAAGTTGGGTAAAACAAGTTTACATTTTGTGTTTTGTTTAAACTATTTATCAGTTCTTGTGGATTAGTTCGTTAAAAGAATCGTTCACCCGAAAATGAAAATTCTGACTTTATTTACTAACCTTCATGTCGTTCCAAACCCACATTACTTTCCTTTTTCCATGAAGCATAATAAGAGAAATTCTGAGGAATGTTTGCTATTTTCCATGCAGTTACAATGAGTGGGCTCTGAGGCTTTCAGACTTCAAAAAAAGATGCAGAAGCATAATAAAAGTAAAATAAAAATAGTCCATATAACTTATGCACTATATTATAAATCTTCTTAACTCATACAACAGTTTTGTGTGAAAAACAGACCAAAATTTAAGTTCATTTAAGTTTTCATATGAAAACTAGCAATGTCTGATTTGTGAACAAATCCTTATATTGAGTCAGATCATTTTAATGAAAATGTTGATTCAGTTCACAAATTAATGATTCGTTTGCAAGTGATCTGGTTCTTGAGTTGGGAACATTGAGTCAGCTCACTAGAGAGAAAGATTAACATTGAACGACTCACATTTTTATTTGTTGCTCACACAAAGTCAAGTCTCCTTTTATTTATATATTGTTTCAAAGCTGCTTCACAGTAATGGGAAAATAACAGAATCTATGCAAACTTCAAATATGAGACAAATTCAAATTCTGCTATGAAACAGTTTTAAAAAAGGACAATAGCATCATTCAGCTCAAGTCATTTTAGTGTTGATTCAGTTCAGTTCAATAACTGTGTAAAGTTATGAATTATGAGATTTGTGAAATTCAGATAGAATCGACTACTAAGGGTATACTCACACTAGGCGCTCTGAACCGTGCCCAAGCGCGTTTGACCCCCTAAGCCCGGTTCGTTTGACAAGTGTGATCGCTCCGTTCCGTGGCCCGGGCGCAGTTTGTTTAGCCGGCCCTGGCCCGCTTGGAAGAGGTGGGCCAGAGCACGGTTCGGTTGGACTTGAGCACGGTTCGCATGCAGTGTGAGCACTAACCGTGCCAGAGCACGGAACAGTTACTCCTTTTGTGTGCGCTACTGTCATCATTATGACGGCAAACATCTTTATTACTACTTTGATAGTACACTTATCAATTCATGTAATTAATTTGAGTTTATTTGGGTTTATAACGGGTCTGATTCTCACCTTATTGATGAACAGGAATTGTAGTTTGCGAGTAAAGCTGCAAATTCCTCCATTAACGTCAGCTGCCTTCGTAATAATCCTCTGATACGTGCTATTGAAAATCGCTGCGCGGCATAAATTATAAATAGCCTATATATTAGGCAGTATCTTAGCGAAAGTGCATTTCTTCCTGTTTTCTTTCATTCAAAAAGTTGCATCGTATATGACGTAAGCGTGCTTCGGCCTGGAACGTTAAGTGCAAGTGTGAGTGCGGGCCAGTGGGGGAGTGTGGAGAGGGGACAATCGCGTTCAGGCTCGGTTCAAGGCAACCGTGCCTAGTGTGAGTACACCCTTAGTCGATTCAGCTATACAGCAGCTCTAAAGGAGACCATAGTGTCATCATCCAACTCAATTCAGTTCAAGATTTGTTCTCAACGGATAGTGTCAGTGCAGTCAAATTGATAATATTACTGAATGTTGTCGAATAAATGAATAAATGTCTTAAACAAAGCTATCTTATGACTTTAGAAGACAGAAAATATGGCATTTTAATCATAATTTTACTGTCCTTTTTGAAGCTTGAAAGCCTCTGTCCCCATTCTTTGTAACTGCATGGAAATAAGCTACAAGAGGGCTTATCACACTTGAAATGGTTAACCCTGGGTCATTCTAAACCCTGGGTAAACGGAATCCTGGGTTATCTTGCTTCACGTTTCACTCTGCTCATAATTTACACGGGGTTAACAATTAAAGCCCGGGTATACTTCACTTTCCGCGCCCGGACGTGTCTCGCGTGCAGTCGGGTCCGCGCATCTTTCAAAGTATACTCAACCGCGGATGACCGAGTTCGACACATTAGAAGTACAATTTTTTTTCTATACTCTACCAGACATCGTTTCATCAACGGGACATTTGCTGGGCAGGATCGGAGAAGAAAAATAGTGCATCCACCATTGCAACATAGTTCAGAAGATACACCAAGAGAACAAAAATCAAAATATGATTGAGAAGGATATGCTTCTAAGTTTACTCGTCTTGTTTTTGAATCGCTCTTTCCACACTCTTCTTCGAGTACTGTGCGTATTGCCACTTAGTGGACTCTTCTGTCTTGCTTGTGCATGCGACGTTGCACGTGCACCGTCAGCGCGGTCTCGAAATTTGGGCCGCACACGAACGGGGTGTGCGGACATCCGCAAGCCCTTCAGATGACGAAAATTACACCAAGTGGACGGTGCACGAACGTGGACGGCCGAAGTATACTTTGGGCTTTAATCCTGAGTATTTGAAGCTGACATTTCACATTGTACATTCCTAAACCCTGGGTTAACGTTCTTATTTGCATATTTGTGGTGTCAGTGTCATTGATTGGATAAACGCAGCATGCGACCTGTTTACATAGCTTTGGCATTGTGCATTCTTGTATTGCTAACTGTACTATTGAGTTGTTACTGAATGGACATTTCGGACTATAAAGGTAAGAATGAAATGGTCTCTTCTTTACTCAAATTGTTGCATTTTCTGTCATCATTTGACATTTTTTTCCCTCAAACACTTTTTTTGAGGGGAATTTACTGTTTATATACAATGCGCAGTATTTCCGTGACTGTCTAAAGCAGGCAAATATGAATACGCGATTGGTTGTCTGTTGCTAAGCGTCTAGCTGTAACATTTTAACACTACATCGTTTCACACTGTACAAGTTTGGCACTGTAATGCTTTGGAGCAGGGTTCCATAACCCTGGGTAAAAAGCACTGCTAACCCCGCTTCTAAATTACAAGTGTGAAATGTTCCTTTACCCGGGGTTAAAAGCTGTGTTTAGAACAGCGATAACCCGGGGTTAAGCGCAGTGTGAAAATCCCTAAGTATTCTTCAGAAGTTCTCCCTTTGGGTTGAATGAATGAAAATCTTACAGGTTTGGAACCTCTTTTGTATTCTGTTTGTTTCAAGACACCTCTCAGCCCTTGATGCACAAATGAGTGCATTCCTCCGCTGTTCACTTCTCCATGGCACATAACTGCACATTACACCAAGGGCCAAGCATCTCTCACCCTCGTGCTAAGCATAGCTGGGCTAAGTTTAGATCCAGTCTTTGTAAATCAAGCCTGAATGAAAATCCACCTTTTTTGTGGTCTCACCTACAAAGCTTGGCTTCTAGTGAGAGGAAAATCCTAATCTGGTAAAAGTTAAAGAAAATGGGAAGGGAATGCACTTTGCAACCCTTCTAGACTGCTAAATATTCTGGGACGTGGGGCAAAACTCGACTCAGAATAAATTTTCGGAGTGTGTTTTCTCTCGCCTTTTAAAAGAAGTGGTCTTGGAGGTGTTGAAATACCTCGCATTGTCATGTGTTGTACAGATGTTGGGTGAAGCAGACAGAACTCACAGCCTAGAGAAGGAATTGAAGCTGACATGTATTTATCCCATCTACCTTTTTCCCCCCGTTGAGACAAGCATTTGAATAATAACACAGATATCCGTAAGAGTTTTTTAGTCTGAATTGATGTCCATCTGTAATCACTTTCAACGGCATATTATCTGCTTTCATTGATGATGTGGGCTGAATTAGTTTGTTAGCACAGTTTACAATTTCTCACACGCACCTTTGCTTTGTTCCATTTATTTTCTGTATGTTTTCAATGATGTGGGTAGGTTCTGAGCCATAAAACCTGAAAAAGTTCAAAATAATGAGGATAAGATGCTTTCCGCTAGGACATAGCGCTGACATGGACTTGCGCAGAGAGCACTGAAAATAGAACGCTTCGCTATGGTCGACTGGGTGCAGCCAGTACAAGATGCAGTTCACCACGAAGCCAACAGGGACAAATCAACACCAGAGCCGAGGTGCAATGTTCTGTAAAGGCCAATCGTCTTGTTTATTTCCGAGCCCGTGTTTTGCACAGACAGATATGTAAATGTTTACACTTGCAGAAGACTGTAGGGGTTGGGGAGGCGAGTGAGCCGAGCCCCTCAACTCTGACCTCGGGTGGGTCACCTCCCATTTGGATGGTACTGTATGAACTCAGGGCCCTTTCTGCCTGGTTTCAAGCACAGATGTTCCTGAGACATCGCCTGAGAGCGATAGATCAGGTCCATTTGTCATTTTCTTAATCATTGTTACGCCCATAGATTTCGTCCCTGAGGAAGCATCACCATGGAACACACACAAACAGAGGCTGCGGCCCAATCCCGAATGTGGTGACAAGCAAGACGGCCTCTTTTGCGGAGCTCCAGACTAGAGGTGTTGCATATTCCGCATGCCTGAACGCTCACAAGATTACCAATGGGGCAAATAATGGGTTTTGGCCTGGCGACGACAGGCTATTTGAATAGTGATGTCGTGCATCAGTCTTTTTCAAACAACTCTGTGCTCCCAGCATTAATGTTTACGGATCGTTCGCTGGTGTTTTCCTCCCGGCTACAGACTTTTCAATGAAAACTCTGCTTCTGGCCCTGTGCTAGTGTGTATGATTAAACATCTGTCCCTTTGAAACGCATGTCTGCGAGACGAATTATTCGATACTGGAGGTCGAGGAAGGAGGGGAGCGGAATCTAGCACGGCTGGATGTAAACACTCAGCTCAAATGCCCGGCCGTCCTTCTCAGGCGATAATTATTCCACTGATAGATTGATCGAGTGATGTGTTGTTTGTCAAGAGCACAGGTCGGAACTGCGTGACGTCAGTTGGAGTGGAAATGACAGATTGTTGGACTGCTGCGCTGTCCTGTTCACAACATGTTTTTTAATATCTGCATTCTCCAGATGACTAACTGCTTTTGGGGTGGTCAGGGATCGCATTGCACGGCAGCACGATTCAGATCATGTATGAGGGGAATCGGTTACATCCAAACAGACGCGGGGAGAGAAACATGATTTTTAAATTAAATTTGCTGTATTTAAACTTGGTTAAAAAAAAGTGCAAACACTTATGTTCTACGGTATGTACATTAGGCAAATTTCCTATATCAATTAGATTCCACTTTGTTCACAAAAGCAAAATTTTGGCCACCACAATTAAAGGGATAGTTCACCCAAAAAATTAAAATTCTGTCATCATTTACTCACCCTCAAGTTGTTCCAAACCTGTATGACTCTTTCTTCTGCTCAACACAAAAGAAGATATATATATATATATATATATATATATATATATATATATATATATAGAATATGGGTAACCAAACAGGTGAAAAGAATCTGGTGAAAAAAGTGCAAACACGCTTCCGTTAAACAGTGTTTATGTTAATTAGTTAAGTAAATTAGTTTTTAATTTGTTCGCGAAAGCAGTATTTGGCTGCCACAATTAAGTTCAAGTGAGCTTCATTGTCATCCCCATTGACTTCCATAGTATAGAAAAAATAATTGGAAGTCAGTGGGGCCCATCAACTGTTTGATACTGACATTCTTCAAAATATCTTCTTTTGTGTTCAGCAGAAGAAAGCAAGATTTTCATACAGGTTTGGAACAACTTGAGGGTAAATGATGACTGACTTTTCATTTTTGGGTGAACTGTCCCTTTAAAGATTACACAAAAGATGCACTATTTAAATTAGATGCTTACAGTACAAGTATATATAACAATATAACAAGTTATAAAGTAAAATATCTCACTTCTGCACGAGCCGCCTTCCGTATTGAAGTTACGAAGAAAGTGGCGTCACGTCATTTACACCTTTTCCATATGTTGAATAGGGAAGGCGCATGATGTAGCATAAGCTTTGCGAACTGCGAGAGTTTTACACTTTCTGCGTACGTTGAATACGGAAGGCGGCTCACGCGGAAGCGAGATATTTTACTTCATAACTTGTTATATATGGATAATTTTTTTTACACAAACACATCGTTTCGCTTCAGAAGGCTTTTATTAACCCTCCGGAGCCATGTGGAGCACATATTTATGATTGATGGATGTGGATGGAAGCAATATCTTCAGCTCATACTCATTGAACCCTATCACTGCCATTATAAAGCTCGGATGCGTCAGGATATTTATTAATATTTCTGCGATTATGTTCATCAGAAAGAAGAAAGTCATATACACATAGGATGGCTTGAGGGTGAATAAAGCTTAAGCTAATTTTCATTTCAAAGTGAACTAATCCTTTAAGTTCAAGTTCAAGTGAGATTTATTGTTATTCCGCTACATGTAGAGACATACAAGGGAACGAAATGCCGTGCCTTACAGGACCACGGTGCTACATATAGGCATAGACATAAAAACATATAAATAATAAAGAAATATATAAACATATAACCTACATATACCTATTTAACCTATGTAAACATATAACCTACACATATTTAACCTATTTAAAGAGAAATCTGACTATACATATACTTGAATTTACACATGAAACAACACGTAGGGCAGTGGTACAGAAGACGAAAAGAGACATCAAGGGCAAAAAACAGTGCAAACAGGGACAGTGCAAGAAGAGAGAAAAATAATTATAGTGTCCAGTGCACAACAGGGAGAGACGAGATTATTACCGAAGGTGGATTGTTTGTAAGGCCCACTCACTCAGCTATGTGTAGTCTATTCGCTCACATAGCATTGCAAATACGAATTGCACACAAGAATTGTAAACATTTTTTTAAATGAACAGTCCTTGGGGGACAATAGCAGCAAGAGGTTAAGTGTGTGGTGGGGTGGGTGTTGAAATATAACAGTTACACTACAGTTGCACTGTATTTAAATTTGGGGAAAAAAGTGCAAACACACTTCTGGTTTAGAGTATGTAAATCAGGCCAATTTTCTATGTAAATTTGATTTCTTTTTGTTCGTGAATGCAGCATTTGGCTGCCACGGTTAACCGTTATACTACAGATGCACTGTATTTAAATTTGGTGAAAAAAAAAAAAAAGTGCAAACATGCTTCCATTCTACAGTATGTAAATTAGGCTAATTTTCTATGTAAGTTAGATTTCACTTTTTTTGTGTATTTGTTTTCTGTGTATTTATTGAATTTTTTTTTTTTTTTTTTCCCACTGTGTTTGTAAATGCTCTTTGGCTGCTGCAATTAACATCACTCTATTACTCTTATTTCATTGGTCACGGTTCATTAAATAATGATCAAATGGACAAGAGTGAAGTGAAAAAACAGCACTTCAAGTTGGAACAATTCATTCTTAACAGTTCCCCCTCCTGAATATCTGTATGGATATCGTTTTTATTCTATTGCATAGTGCCCCCTCAGTGTTATCAGGTTCACACATGCTGCATTGATATCGCATGCAAATGCAACTAGTTATGTGGGCAGCAAGTTCCCCCCAAACAATTTGGCTAATAGAGGTCTATTAGTGGTGGGTCCCAACAAAGTCATAGAGTGTAGAACAGGAAGTGTTAACATCTGGGCAGCTGGCTTATGGCGTGGCAGTGAACTGCAGCACTGAACTCTCTCTCTTCCTCTCATGTTGAGTGAAAACAAACATAACTCTCATGTTTTTGCCTGCTGTATCTGGGTTGAAGAGGTTTGTCTGGCTGCTCACCGATAGAGCTACACCACGCTTTGCCTCTCTGACGTCCCAGTCTGGTTATTGGGGGTCAGGAATGCACTGTGTTTGTTTGATTTGCATCACGTTGTGTTCCCCAACATGAAACGGAACTCATTAGGAGACTAATGTGGCGGAGAACTGTCATGCAATTCGACTTGACTGGAAATACATCTAGGCTGAGGTAGACATTGACCAAATAGGCTAAATCAGCCATGATTGTTATTTCTGTCAGTGTAATATGACTGATTTAGAATAGGTGTACTTTTACATCACTTTATTGTGCAAAATAAATTAGTTTTTACTATTTTGCTTGATTTAGTTGTTGACAGAATGCATATGTGACCCTGGACCACAAAACCAGTCATAAGTCGCACGGGTATATTTGTAGCAATAGCCAACAATACATTGTATGGGTCAAAATAGATTTTTCTTTTATGCCAAAAATCATTAGGATATGAAGTTAAGTTCATGTTCCATGAAGATATTTTGTAAATTTCCTACTGTAAATATATCAAAAATGTATTTTTGTGAGTGGACATGCGTTGCTAAGGACTTCATTTGGACACCTTTAAAGGTGATTTTCTCAATATGTTGATTTTTTTTTTTTTTGCACCCTCAGATTCCAGATTTTCAAATAGCCGTATCTCGGCCAAATACTGTCCTATCCTAACAAACCATACATCAATGGAAAAGTTATTTATTCAGCTTTTGTATAAATCTCAATTTCAAAAAATTGACCCTTATGATTGGTTTTGTGGTCCAGGGTCACATATGGTGGCTGAAAAAAGTATTTGGACACGTGTATGAATGTCATTGCATTAAAAAATCGTACCAAGTTTGTACCAATATCAAGCCAGTTTCCCCACCGGGATCAATAAAGTAACTATCTATCTAAGTGGTAACAGCAAACAAACAATGCCAGAACTATTTTTTTTAAGTCTCTTTTTGAGGTGTGAAGTGTGACTTCAGTATCCAGTTGACCTCAACTAAAATTCAGTGTTGTTTTGTAAAAGTACCTCATGACTAGAGTTACCCTGTGATTGCTATTTGTCAAGTCCAGCATTGGTTTAGTGAAAGTATTTGACATTATGAAGCAAATGGGAAAAGATTCCATAACAAGCATTTAAATGGCTCTTTAATAATTCAGCTTAATGTGGTCAACCACAGTGTTTCTTTTAGAGACATTTTGAGAATTTTTATATCCCTACATTCCCTAACATAAAACTGATCTCGGTGTTGCTTGTATTTAACTTGGATACTTTAAAGTTCCCTATGAAATTGTTGACGAGTGCGGTTTTCTTTGCTGTTTTGACATATTTCGTTTTGAAACAGAAATATGGTTTTATATTAATTAAGGTTCAATTCTTTATGCAACTTCAAGGTTGTAAAAAAAGTTTTTTTTTCTTGTGTGTGATGTAACTGTATATGTTTGAAATGCTTAGCAACCCACAAAAAAAAAGTTGCTATCAGGGTACACAATCGGAGTAAACTGCCAACAGACGTTAGATTTAGCCTTAGATGTAGTCTTACAAAAAGAGTCTTTAGCTCAATTCCTGGAAATCCTTGCCAGTTTGATGATTAGCGTTGCAAGGGTGGGACAGCTTTACGTCTGACCTTTTTGAGCAAATAACAAAAGCATGACACTGATTAGATGCCATTACCCTGATGATATTGTCAGTGGCAAGCGTTTAATGCGTTTACCTCTTATGTTTGCTGTGCACAAGAACTCAGTGCACTTATTTTATTAGTAAAAGATGAATTTATTACATTTAATCATTTCACAGTTATTATTTCATACAGCAAGGACATTTTTTTAGAAAAACAAATGAAAGATGTTTTTGTAGATAAAGTGCTTTGTCAGAAAATGGCTACCAAGGTTCATAAACATAAAGTAAACAATTGCTTATATCTGGTTACATCACTTGGGTGCTAATTTAACTGGTAATAACTGTGCAAGATTTATAGGTCGCATTGGGTTTGTCTTATCCTCACGGATACCCTGATCTGAAATGTGTGATTTAGAACATAATGGAAGGAATTCTGGGTGTTACTGGGCCTGCGTGCATCTAAACATTGATTGCAGTCATCCCAACTCAGTTATCTCACTAACAAGCACTGGCCAAAATTTACAGCATTATTGGCCAAGATTCAATTTCAGACACCACATGCTCACTGTAATAAGTATGGGATGCTGCAAAAAAGACTAGACTTGACATCTCGAGGATTATCTGATGCTTGTTTTTGTATAACTGCAGTGTTGACATTAATGAGATGCTTTGTGCGCTTCATTTTGACCTAATTGTAGTCACGGTCGGCCTCTTTAAGTATAAGAGCACATGTATGCAATGTATCCTGGTGATTGCCTCAGATTTTTGCTATCGTTGCATCTTAAAATTCCTTTGACAGCCAGTAGAGGGCAGTGTGACGTGACACCTTCAAATTCAGTCTTGGCTCTTGATTGAGTCCCTGAAAGATCTGGAGTATCTGCACAGTTCATCCTAGGAGTAGAGAAACATAACTTTCATAGGATATTTCTTTCATTACTTTGGAAGAATCTTAAGTCTATTTACAGCTATTTTTTAGGAACACTATTTTACAACCAACTCGTTTATTAATGCCTCGTGCTGGCAGTTGTGCAGTTCCCCAAGGGCACGGAGGAAAAGCTATGAAAATCAAGTGTCTCTCAGGGATTTTCTTGACCTTTTGAACACTGCGTACCCATGTAAACCATTGCAACCGGCCCTCCACACATTTGCCCAATCTTTGTTTACTGACCAGAATCAGAAAATAAACACTGCACTGGCTCCACTGTAATCAAACAGTTATGTACACAAGTAATTTAGTTATTTCATGGAGCGTTTAAAGGGATTTTGCATTCCAGACAGCTGGGTAAAAACACCCAGTCTCCAATAATATATCCACCTTGTATTTTGGAATATAAGTTTTCATTAAGTCAGACTGGTCATTATATTTTCATCATATTTTATTTTTTAATTTATTATAAAATTTTAGATTGTATTATTTTATATATTTTTTCTTTTCTTTTCATTATAGAATTTTTTTATTTTAATTTATTTAATTATAGAATTTTATTTAATTTTATATTTATTTGAATGTATTTATATTTAATTTATTATAGAATATTTTATTATGAATATTGATACGCACGAAGCCTTTGAGTTATTATGTGATTCCAGCTTCTAAACATGGGAAATGAATAATTTCCTCTTATTTTGTAACCACATTTTGATGATGGAGTGAGTGTGCATAACCCGAGTAAGAATATGCGGACAACTCCCTGGCAACTTGCGCCTGATAGAGCAGAGGAAAGGGAGGAGCGGCCGTGTGCCTTTACGAAAAGGAAGACACCCCCTCCCGTCCCTCTCCTGTCTGATGGTGCCTTAGTCACTCGTTTTTCTTCCTGTCTAAAGAAAGGGAGGATGAGAAAGGACGGGGGGGTTTAAACTGTGAGACTAAACTAATGCTTTCTTCTAGCTCATCTGACCTTTGGCCCAAATAAAAGGTGTGATAACTGAGGCCGGTCCAGTTTTGACTGAGGTTAATGTGAAGGGACCCCATGGCTTCCATATGTCACATCACCCCAAGCAAAGAGTAAGTTTGAACAGTTTGAAAGACCCTTTTTCAAAATTGCTGACCATGTATTTTTAGGCTAACAGGAAAACGTGCTAACAGGATATCCATAATTATCTGCCCAGAAAACAGAAATGTGTCAGAGTAAGTCTCTATTGTGTGTGTACACTGCACAAAATGTTCTTTTTTAGTATTTTTGTCTTGTTTTCTAGTTCAAATATCTAAAAATTCTTAACTCTTATACTCAATACTCTTGTTTTCTCTTTGAAATAGGTTTATTTTCGGACCCCACTGGCAGATATTTTTCTTGCTTTAAGCTTAAACTCCATTTTGCTTCTCAAGTAAATATATTTTGTATTTAAGAATTTTTACATATTTGTACTGGAAAACAAGACAAAACTACTGAGGGAGAATATCATTTTTTATTTTATTTTTTTGCATTGTAAGCATTTGTATTGACCAGATGAAAGGTTTTAAATGGATGCCCACTTCAGATGATTGTTTGTGGAAGCGCTTCCTGTTCAAACGCCCACTTATTCTACCTCATCCTGTTCATCATGGAGAAACTGGCCGCACTTGTTGTAATAGCTTAGTGATTCAGTAGTTGGAAGAACAATTTTCCTGCCAACTGCCCTCTGAAAAACTCCATCTACGTGGTGATTGAAAACCAAGATCGTCATAACAGAATGAATCACTTCCCACTAGTCGACCAGTATTTTCAGAGAGATTGGGCAATTGTGAACTTTCTGAAAGTTAGTGAGACGTATGCTAAACGTTAACTGCACGGGGATGCCTTGGTACATAAGCCCTTCTAGGGTCTGCAGGCAATTAGGAGATGTTCTTTAGAGATTGTAGCCTGGCTGCTGCCTTCCAGCTCAGGGAACCGATGACAGATTAATTTGACTTCAGCTCGGCAACTCCGAGGCCCAGACGGCTGGAAATGGCTAGCGTGGGAGAGAGTGGCAGTGTGCGCGGATTTCCTGCCATGCTCTTGCCTCCTGGAGAACGTTCTCCCAGGAGAGGAATGAAAGGCGAACTGAGCTGAGTGCTTCCTCTGTGCGGGGTTGCAGCTGCTTGACTGAAGGCTTTTTTTCTTTCGACAAGTGCTTTGTCAGCATGCCACAACGGCCCGAGTGGTGTGGAGGGTTTGCAATGACAATGGAAGTCCGACTCGGGCCAGAGAGCGAATAACACTTGAGTGTGCTCTAAGCCCTCAGTACTAACATGTCCTCAACTTAAAGAGGTTGTACAGTGACACAATAGAACAAATGAGTGCTCTATACAGAACAAATGTAAGAAATGTGAGAAACAGTATCTCAAAGGTTGGTTAAACTCAAGAAGTCATGTAGATTTTTGCTGAAGGACGGAATATTAAATGGAAGTATCTAACATTGTATGTGGTCTTAGATGGTTGCGTCTTTTGTATTGTGGTTTGATGGTATTGCTTATGCCTTAATAAAAGGCTGAGGGCTCAAACTTCCCCTGAGAAATGAGCCAATGGAGGTTTTGAGCTTCTAGCATTTCCTGTAATGCTAACCACGACATTGATTTACAAATCACAAACAACCACAAATCACGAAGTAAATCGGCATCATCTGGGTTACATGCATGTCTTTTAACCAGATTTGTTGGAAACCCTGACCTAAAATGATACCCTTCATTAAATGCAGGGTTGCAGTTTGCATTGAAATGTTTTATGTCAGCTCTTTAGTTGTCTTATGTTGACCAAGATGATCTCTTGGTTCAGTCAGTTTGAAGAAAACAATGTTGTGTTACTGTTCAATGCATATGCAAGAACCAGCGCTTGAAAAAATCAGTATTAGGGTCTAATTCTCACTATTAACTAACTATTAACTATGATTTTTGCCTCAATCAACCTCTAATTACTGCTTATTAATAGTTAGAAAGGTAGTTAAGTTTAGGTATCAAGTAGGATTAAGGGATGTAGAATAAGGTCATGCAGAATAAGGCATTAATATCTGCTTTATAAGTACTAATAAACAGCCAATATCCTAGTAATATGCACGCATGGACCCTAAACTAAAGTGTTACCGGACAAAGGAACAAATCCACAATGCTAGGTTTCTTTTATTTTATTTTGAACAGACAGTAGTGCAAATCACAGTTTGTTCCACCTAGCGGCATTTAATCCCCCCTAGTTGGTACAGTACAGCCTCCTATTAAGCACTAAGCAGTAAACACAATGTACTCTTGCATAGGACTTTTTTTTTTTTTTGCAGGGCTGATAAAAACAAAAGGTATTTGGTCGCAATCAGCTACAAAACTGAAAAGCATCTTGTGTTATAAAAGTACAAAATAAATAGAATAATGAAAATAACTTGTGCATTGTTACAATTTGCTCCACTTAAACTAAATTTAAACATTTAAGCTTAAGCCCAACCCTATACTTAATTTTCCGCGTTCCGCTTCGTTTTGCGCAGTTGAGTGTGCGAGCCTTTCAAAGTATTCTCCTTTGTCCATGAGCGCAGAAAGACGGATTCGACGCGTGCCCACTATCTAGTGGACTTTGTTTTCAAGCGCTCAAGTCATTTGCGTATGTACTGTTCCTCTTCTGCTCTTTTTTCCTGTTGTGGTAGTTAGCAAACAATGTTGTATTACTGCACGCGCCCCCTTCTGGATTGGAGTGTGAATCGCCTGTGATTGACTGTATTTGTCGTCTGATTGCATGTACTGAACCGTGACTTCTGTACCGTAAGGTTCGGGATGAATACATGTACCCTTACACCCCATATATATTATATATATATATATATATATATATATATATATATATATATATATAACCTTCACAGGTTGCCACTGGAGTCCTCTTCCACTCCTCCATGACTACATCATGGAGCTGGTGGATGTTAGAGACCTTGCGCTCCTCCACCTTCCGTTTGAGGATGCCCCACAGATGCTCAATATGCCCAGCCCCAGACCATGACACTCCCACCACCATGCTTGACTGTACGACAGCCATGCAGGCCAATTTGATGCAGTGTGCGGCGTATGGTCTGAGCACTGACAGGCTGACCCCCCACCCCTTCAACCTCTGCAGTAATGCTGGCAGCACTCATACGTCTATTTCCCAAACACAGCCTCTGGATATGACGCTGAGCACGTGCACTCAACTTCTTTGGTCAACCATGGCGAGGCCTGTTCTGAGTGGAACCTGTCCTGTTAAACCGCTGTATGGTCTTGGCCACCGTGCTGCAGCTCAGTTTCAGGGTCTTGGCAATCTTCTTATAGCCTACGCCATCTTTATGTAGAGCAACAATTCTTTTTTTCAGATCCTCAGAGAGTTCTTTGCCATGAGGTGCCATGTTGAACTTCCAGTGACCAGTATGAGAGGGTGAGAGCGATAACACCAAATTTAACACACCTGCTCCCCATTCACACCTTGTAACACTAACGAGTCACATGACACCGGGGAG
The DNA here is from genome assembly GCA_039654765.1 of Mylopharyngodon piceus. Classification (NCBI taxonomy): domain Eukaryota; kingdom Metazoa; phylum Chordata; class Actinopteri; order Cypriniformes; family Xenocyprididae; genus Mylopharyngodon; species Mylopharyngodon piceus. The sequence continues at coordinate 7,105,819 of CM077456.1, read as the reverse complement.
AGAAAATGGCTAATTGGGCCTAATTTGGACATTTTTACTTAGGGGTGTACTCACTTTTGTGGCCAACGGTTTAGACATTAATGGCTGTGTGTTGAGTTATTTTGAGGGGACAGCAAATTTACACTGTTATACAAGCTGTACACTCACTACTTTACATTGTAGTGATAAAATATTTATAAAAATGTGAGGGGTGTACTCACTTTTGTGAGATACTGTGTGTGTGTGTGTGTGTGTGTGTGTGTGTGTGTGTGTGTGTATATATATATATATATATATATAATATATAGTGTTTAGGTTCCTGGGCAGATTAAGCAACAGTATGAACTGAATGAATGCTTATACAGTCAAGATTTTGGCTTATATGACTAACATTCTTTTTCTAGTTCAGACTGTCAGAATAATCTACTTTCAGAAACTTCACAATAATATGTTGCGGCATAAATCCCCATACTGGGAACAGGATGGACTTGACTGTGCTACGAACCATTATCTACAATTATCTCCGTGAATCCTCTTTTGATGGATTGCTACAGTTTTATGTCAATTTTTGGGAGAATGTGGCAGTCTGAAGGGATATTTTGTTAAGTAGTTGAACAACTATGGATTAGTTATTGGTGTTGTCTTTGACTTGTACTTTTGTAATCGTACTGTTTAAACAGCTCAATCATTAGACTGAATAATAAAAAAGTGGACTAATGTCTTAACATTAACCAGACAAATCAAAAGAATGCATTTTTTCCTACATTTGCTTGTATGTGACTCATTTAGTTCTGCAAAGGTCCTGATAAAGGCTATGTTTTTGAACCCTATATGGACCTTTCGCGTAGATCCAGCATGGGTGACATAATTGGAATAACAACAGCCCATTTTTGGATGACTATGTCATCAACACTTAGTGAACACCAGCACCAACAGAACTTTCTCCACCTGAGCTAAGAGTGCTGATTTGAACATTTTCGAACCCAACAACCTCTAACAGGAAATACATTTATTCCACACCTATAAAACCGGTTCCCATGTGTCACATGATAGAATTAATGGGTAAAGAAAAGCATTACAACTCCCCAGCACCATCAGTGTGGATGCACTGAGGGATGTTTGAGGAATGCAATGGTTTTAAACACTGAACAAATGAACGACAACATGTGTTTGTGTGTGATGAGATGAGATTTAAACTACAGTGCTCAGACAAAAGGAAATGTGAAAATGCTACCTATATAAACCAGTGAAAATTGGATTAGTTTGTTCGTTGAAAGAGGCAAACAAAACCGAATTAGACTTGGACCGGCGCAGTGGTATACGTGAATAATCACGTATGTCTCGGTGTTTACCTGTTTATGCTTTCGGATAATCTCAGAGTTGTTTAGATCAGTAGTTCTCAAATATTTTGTACCATGTCTGATGCAGTGGGCTGCATTAGGCTTTAATTATGAGATGCAAAAAATTATATTAACATGAATTAGACATGTAAATAAAATGTACATTGTTAAATATGTTAAGTATTTAAAATTGGTAGAATCATGTGGCACGCCACTGTCGGTGCATGTGCAGTCACAATCCAACTGCAAATATAGAACGTAGAGAATCTATGGAATGGATTCAGGTCATTTATTTTTAAAAGTGTTCCAAACCTGTATGAATTTTCTTTCTTCTGCAAAACACAAAAGAAGATATTTTGAAGAACACTGAGGTCAAACAACATTGGACTCCACTCCACAATGAAAGTCAATGTGTGGTCAAAACGGCGACATTATTAAAACTCTCTTCTTTTTGTCTTCCACAGAAGAAAGAACGTCATACAGGTTTGGAATGACATGATAGTGATAAAACCATTTTTTGGTTAAACTATCCCTTTAAGATATACCTCTTTGTCTTCTCTTTAAAATTCATTAATTTGCTCACAAATGTATATCAATTATCTAAACTACATGTATGCCATTGTCCATAACTCAAAGTGATTACAAAACATGCCATAAAAATGAAATGAAAAACCAGAGAGGATTTGCTGAAATGGGTGGATGCCATATGACAATACAGTGCTAAAGTTCACAAAAAAGTCCCTTCAGGCAATTACAAAGATTTTTATATAGCATCATTATTTCACAGGCACCGAGGAGGTTGTCTTAATTGCATTTGTAATATGTGCTGCATTGCTGGAATGAAGAGTAATCGCTATTTTTGGAAATGGAATTCTAGTGTCACTTTTCAGTTTGGATAGGCAAAAAGGTGCAATGTGCTGGCAGACCTCAACGGCATTTAACTAAGAGCACCAAATAATCAGACTGTTAAAAGAAATGGGATTCTGGCAAATACACTCTGAATTCATTCCCTCTCCCTGTCACATGCAATAGACTTTAATGGAATACTGAGAGGTAGGGGAATTCACCAAGGTTCTATATATTAATTCTAAATTGGGTATAAAGAACAAGTTTACTGCATACAGTACCTAACAATGCTATTCTCAGGCTGTTAGCGTATTACAGCATGTGCTGTGGGACTTCTGGAGGGGGCTAGAATCTAGGAACTGGAGAATGGTGCTGTTTTCAATTAGCATGCCAGTCTGAATGGCATGTCCGGCTGACAGGGCTTTACAAGCGGCTAAACACAGGGGCCTATGGGAGTCGTGCGTGCCGGCCTCTATCAGCACCCCTGCAACCTGTTCTGAAAAAGAGACAGTAGCTGTGCTCTGATTCGCAAGGTCCCTAATTAGAGTTCACTGCTCCCTACATACTCCATAGAAGTTAAGTTCACTTATACAATATACACTGCCCCCAAAAAAGTCGCTGTTTGGATTTAAATAGACAAATGCGTAAGAGTCTATGATTGGATCATTATTGCAGTGATTATTATGTTTCTAGCATGTTATATGTTTGGCAACAGTTCTTCTAACCCTAATCGATTGTGCAGCTTTTCATTTCTTAAACAACCAAAATTGATGCACCTCTTGATGGAAATAAATGTTGTGACGTTATTTCCATCAAGAGGTGCATCAATTTTTGGTCAAGTTCTTGTATTGACAATGCAAGAGTCAAGCACTCTGTAAAGTCTCCTCCAGCACATCCCAAAGACTTTCAATGAAATTAAGGTCTGGATTCAGAGGTGCCAATTCATGTGTGAAAATGATTCTTCATGTTCCCTCCCAACCATTCTTTCACATTTTGAGCCTGATGAATCTTGACATTGTCATCCTGGAATATGGCCATGATGTGTCTTCCTACATGGCTGTTTAAGAAATGAAAAGCTACACACTCCATCAATTAGGGTTAGAAGAACTGTTGCCAAACATATAACGTGCCAGAAACATAATAATCACTGCATTAATGATCCAATCAGATAGATAGATTGATTGATTGATTGATTGATTGAATGTATTTAGGACGCATAAAAAACAGATATGACCTTCTCAGTATGCAGAAACAACAAGGCTTTTTCGGGGGAGTTTAGAGTGTGCTTTTGTTAATTGACAGGTCCATGTCGGTCTAATATCTGTCTTGTTTTTTGTAGCTCTTGTACGAAGCCAGATGTCTCGCTCCTGCTGAAGTGAATTCCAGGAACAAATAAGGCAGGTCATACAGTTCATTACCAATTAGACCACTTTATTATACCCCTTTAAAATCCAGATTATTTATTCTATAGATTGAGTTCCGCTGAACAATGTGCAAATAAACTGAATTGAAAACAGCCAGAGAAGGTCAGCGTCCAACTGTGATAAATTATATAAAAATTTGAGCATAAAGATAAATGACACTTTAACAGAGCTGATTTACTCTGGAATCAGTTGCCATGAGCTTTTACAACTTAATGAAATATAGTTTGTGTAATGTCATTCAATTCTTTCTGAACAATATTGTCAAGTGCTGAAATTATTATTATATTATTTATTATAATATAGAAGATAGAAAAGATATGGCATGGTGTCAGATGCATTATACATGCTAAATTGCTCACATTTTTTCATGCCCAAGCACTTCTCTGAGAGAATTTACTTACCAGCACATTAGCCTGGTTAATAACTTTAACCATCATCCCCGGAGCCAAACACGCTTTGGAGTCTGATGCCTTTTCATAAAGCAAAATACTTTGATTTGCCAGGCTTTAAAGGGGCTCTGAGGAAAGAGGAGGCCCTCCATGGTTGTTTGTGAGAGGCAGAATGAGCTTTTTATTCCAGTTTTTTGGCAGCACAGACAGCAATAGAGGCCCTCAAAAGAGTCCATATAGAAGCCCAAGTGCTCAGTGAGCTCTTCACATTTTCCCAGGCGAAAAATGCTGTGCTACTTTTGTTCCATTCCTTTGCACAACCCGGGTAGGAAGAGCGAACTTCTCTCTGGATACAGTGTTCATTGCTGATGACAGAACACACATGATTGGCCATAATGTTCCAGATTATTTGAAGCAACTGAAACGTAGCCAAATCACTTGGAAATTGCTTAATCAAACAGTGCTTCTTTCATGTCCATGTTATAGGTCATTAACCCTGGCAACAAACTAGTTAGTTGTTTTCATCAGTGAAAACTCCAGCAGTGGCCTGAAAACCTGTTTGTCCGAGTTTATTTTTGATGCTAATGTGTCTTATCTCACCCGAGTAGTGAACTTGTATAGCCAGAGACTATTTATATAATGTATGACGGTAATCTGTTGTCAACTGCAAACAGCAAAAAATAAACCATCAGTGATATTGAATATCTTGCTTGTCAGGCTAATGCTGAATGTATTAATCTAGAAATCAGATTATGAATAATTTGATGGTGAAATTTCAGGCTTAAGGGGAGTTAGCCTGTTTACTGGACACTTCTGTACTCCTATAGTGTATTGACCTTCAACAGTGATACGTATACAACTATATGCAAGTTATTTTTGCAAAGAACTAAGTCAGCTCATGAAAAATTATGATGTTTGTCATATGCACATTTAAGGAGATTATAGAAAGCAGCTGATTAAAAGTCCAACAAAAATCTAATGGATGCAGGTAGCTTTATGCAAGTCTTAAGAGGTCTTGCATTATTGATCATAATTTAAATTAAAAGTCGCCATGAAATGAAAATTCACCATATCTATTTTCTTAATGTGAATGATTCATTCATGCATGTTTCTTTTTTTTTTTTACCTTGTAATTGACCTTGTAATTTTAATCAATCTCATAACAAACAGATTTCTCTCTGGTGACCTACGCCAGACTTCTCCAATCATTTTGTCCACTTAAACCCCGCCCCTTTCTTACAATCATCCACACGCTCACGTTCAGATTGGCCTCCATCCAATTAACAACCAATGGATAGAATCAAATCCCATCCTACAAAGTAGGGGTGTGCGATATATACAGTATCTCACAGAAGTGAGTACACCCCTCACATTTTTGTAAATATTTTATTATATCTTTTCATGTGACAACACTGAAGAAATGACACTTTGCTACAATGTAAAGTAGTGAGTGTACAGCTTGTATAACAGTGTAAATTTGCTGTCCCCTCAAAATAACTCAACACACAGCCATTAATGTCTAAACCGCTGGCCACAAAAGTGAGTACACCCCTAAGTAAAAATGTCCAAATTGGGCCCAATTAGCCATTTTCTCTCCCTGGTGTCATGTGACTCGTTAGTGTTACAAGGTCTCAGGTGTGAATGGGGAGCAGGTGTGTTAAATTTGGTGTTATCGCTCTCACTCTCTCATACTGGTCACTGGAAGTTCAACATGGCACCTCATGGCAAAGAACTCTCTGAGGATCTGAAAAAAAGAATTGTTGCTCTACATAAAGATGGCGTAGGCTATAAGAAGATTGCCAAGACCCTGAAACTGAGCTGCAGCACGGTGGCCAAGACCATACAGCGGTTTAACAGGACAGGTTCCACTCAGAACAGGCCTCGCCATGGTCGACCAAAGAAGTTGAGTGCACGTGCTCAGCGTCATATCCAGAGGTTGTGTTTGGGAAATAGATATATGAGTGCTGCCAGCATTGCTGCAGAGGTTGAAGGGGTGGGGGTCAGCCTGTCAGTGCTCAGACCATACGCCGTACACTGCATCAAATTGGTCTGCATGGCTGTCGTCCCAGAAGGAAGCCTCTTCTAAAGATGATGCACAAGAAAGCCCGCAAACAGTTTGCTGAAGACAAGCAGACTAAGGACATGGATTACTGGAACCATGTCCTGTGGTCTGATGAGAAGATAAACTCATTTGGTTCAGATGGTGTCAAGCGTGTATGGTGGCAACCAGGTGAGGAGTACAAAGACAAGTGTGTCTTGCCTACAGTCAAGCATGGTGGTGGGAGTGTCATGGTCTGGGGCTGCATGAGTGCTGCCGGCACTGGGGAGCTACAGTTCATTGAGGGAACCATGAATGCCAACATGTACTGTGACATACTGATGGAGAGCATGATCCCCTCCCTTCAGAGACTGGGCCGCAGGACAGTATTCCAACATGATAACGACCCAAACACACCTCCAAGACGACCACTGCCTTGCTAAAGAAGCTGAGGGTACCTAAACCCTATTGAGCAAATTTACACTGTTATACAAGCTGTACACTCACTACTTTACATTGTAGCAAAGTGTCATTTCTTCAGTGTTGTCACATGAAAAGATATAATAAAATATTTACAAAAATGTGAGGGGTGTACTCACTTCTGTGAGATACTGTATGTATATGTATATATATAATATATATATATATATATATATATATATATATATATATATATATATATATATATAATATCACCTAAAATAATATCATAATTGTCATTTTAACAATGTGCAATCTGACATTATCAAGTATGTCCATCACTTTGCAAAAACAAAAAAAAAACACGCCTAGAAAGTTCATACTACTGGGCCTGCGCATTTTGTCTTTTAGGCTATATTTATATCATATGATTTAGTTAAGCAATCACACAGAGTGACTTTTTTTTTCAAATATCAGCATGATTGCAAATGTGATATTGAACTTATACAACAGTTTAATAAACATTTAAGTGACTTACACGTTAGACAGAATGTTGCCTGCTTTGCTCTATTTTGCAGACGAAAACAGTTCCATTACTGAATAAATCAGTCCATTTGAATGAACTGGTTGAATGAATGATTCAGTGACTCCCTCGTTAAGAAAGTCAAATGCTTCGTTCCTGAAACTGTCAGCCATTTGAACGAACCGGTTGAATCAATGACTCAGTGATTCCCTCATTAACAGTTACTTGCCGCCACCTACTTGCGGTTTTAGTTTCATATTTAAAGTATCTTTTCAATTTATAAAGGTAAAAATGCAGATAAAAGGTAAAAATCTATTAAAATGATTGGAAATTTTAATTTCTGAACTAACCATCGCACAAAATATGAATAACAAAAACTTTAGGAGTCAGCTGTCAGCGGCAGCACAATAACACACTCATCAAAATATCTTCTGATCATTGTTATCTACAAAATCCCAGAAAATATCGAGATATAATTTTTTTGTCAGTATCACACACCCCTACTTTAAAGATCAGTCACTGCTTCTGTTTCAATGTGACTCTAAAAAAAAAAAAAAAAAATGTGATCTTGACCAGTTTATTCAGCATCTCTTAAACCTCATTCTAAGCATGCAGATGTTCTGGTCCTTCAAAATGGCTGGCAATGAACAGACACAGATTTGGAAGTAAGCTTGAGTAAGTCCCTGATCGAGGTAAAAATGAATTTGCTCATCCATAATTCAGCAGTGTGTTTTTTGTGCTTAGAAATGGCTTTTGTGACCAAGTAAAAACAAGGGAGAACTTTTTTTAAAAGTGACTACTAGTGCATGACCTTTCTTTTGCGTCACTGTCCTACCATTCCCATTTCTTGTAAATTATTGTTTGTCGAAAAAGATTATAGGTTAGCTCGAATGATAATTTATCTCTTACTGGAACTCATTTGCACTGACGTGATCATTAGGTCACCTCACAGGTCAACTTAAAACAGAGTCTTCAGGCCTCTCATGCTCTGCCCGGCAATATCTAAGCTGAGGACAGTAGTAAATCTGACACTTGTTCAAGTTGTTAAAGAAATTACTTAATCTCCAGGCAGGGGTGACTCAGTCATCTATGAAAGAGTAACATGGTGCACAAAACAAAAGGCTCGGACAGGATTAAGCTGTCATTTTCTCATGCTATGGAGCTGGGTGCCACTCCAGACTAATGACCTGTAACTGGGACTCAGAGGAGGGCTCTTCCCCTACCCCAGGAAAACAGCCAGGGCAACCCTGCAAGCAGAGCTGTCTCAATTAGACAAAGACCTCCTCTCCGGAAGCTTGCAGGACGCAGTTTACCAAAACATTTACTTCCTTCCAAGTTGCATCTTCCTCTACTTTACAAATTGTTTACAAAGATATTTTCAGTACATGATTATCTTTATTATTTCTTAATTATAGTGGCATAATAGGATCTCAGGCTGTCGAGAATACGTTTGTTGACTGATAAACCGACAAACGGAATGCTCACTAATGCAATTGTCTCTTAGGTTTGGACCGAAAGCTTAAAGAATTCGGCAGTCTAGCGTTATTATTTGATCATATTCCTGGTTGGGCCGCTATTTAAATTTCCAACCAACAAACAATTACGTGTTATCAAGCCGGCAAACGGCATACTAATGATGTCAGTGGAAAAGCTGTGGCCGAAAGCCATAACACTGCGGAATATCGGTCAGCTTTTGGATTGTCACTGTTGAAACGGACTCCTGCATGACTGCATGAAGACTTTTATCGCTAACAGATGGAGAGCAGAAGAAATGCTGCAATGTCTCTGTCTGTCTATGTCTGCACTCAAAAAAATTTTTAAGCCTTTTTTCAAGATTCACGCATTTCAATGAATAGGAAAATTCCATCAAATTGAATTGAATAATCCTTACATATTATGAATTAAGAATTTTAGTAAAAAAAGTGACATTTTGTATAAATCTTAAATTTAAACATATTTTCATCTATCTATCTATCTATCTATCTACAGTTGAGCTCTAAAGTTTACATACCTCTTGCAGAATCTGCAAAAATGTTAATCATTTTAACAAAATAAGGATCATGAAAATTGCATGTTATTTTTTTATTTAGTACTGTCCTGAATAAACTATTTCACATAACAGTTGTTTACATAAAGTCCACAAGACAAAAAAATAGCAGAATTTATAAAAATTACCCCATTCAAAAGTTGACATACCCTTGATTCTTAATACTGTGTGTCATTACCTGGATGATCCACGACTGTTTTTTTGTTTTGTGATGGTTGTTCTTGAGTCCCTTGTTTGTTCTGAGCAGTTAAACTGAGCTCTGTTCTTCAGAAAAATCTGTCAGGTCCTGCAGATTCTTTGGTTTTCCAGCATCTTCTGCATATTTGAACCCTTTCCAGCAGTGACTATGATTTTGAGATCCGTCTTTTCACACTGAGGACAACTGAGGGACTCAAACACAACTATTACAAAAGCTGCAAACATTCACTGATGCTCCAGAAGGAAACGCGATGCATTAAGAGTCAGGGGTGAAAACTTTTGAACAAGAAGTTGATGTGCAAGTTTTTTTTATTTTGTTTAAAGAACATATTTTTTCATTTAGTTCTGCCCTTTGGAAGCTACAAAAGATACTTACATGTTTCCCAGAAGACAAAAAAAGTACGATTTATTCTGTTCATCCAATTCAAAAAGTTTACACCCCTGGCTCTTAATGCGTCGTGTTTCATTCTGGAGCATCAGCTTTTTTAATAGTTGTGTTTGAGTCCCTCAGTTGTCCTCAGTGTGAAAAGACGGATCTCAGAATCATACAGTCACTGCTGGAAAGGGTTCAAATATGCAAAAGATGCTGGAAAACCAAAGAATCTGCAGGACCTGGAGGATTTTTCTGAAGAACAGAGCTCAGTTTAACTGCTCAGAACAAACAAGGGACTCAAGAGCAACCATCTCAAAACAAAAAAACAGTCGTAGATCATCCAGGTAATGACACACAGTATTAATAATCAAGGGTATGTAAACTTTTGTGAACAGGGTCATTTTTATAAATTCAGCTATTTTTTTGTCTTGTGGACTTTTCATGATCCTTCTTATTTTGTTAAAATGAATCACATTTTTCTAGATTCTGCAAACTTTTGAGCTCAACTGTATCTATCTATCTGTCGTTATATATCTATCTATCTATTGTTCTATCTATTGTTCTATCTATCGTTCTATCTATCGTTCTATTGTTCTATCATTCTATCGTTCTGTCTTTCTATCGTTCTATCTATCATTCTATCCGTCTGTCTCTCTTTCTCTCTCTCTAGCTGCGTTTCCATTACCCTTCAAATTGCCCAAATTGAAATTGCGAATTCAAAATACGGCCAATGAAAACAAGTCAATTTCGCGAAAACTCCCATATATCGCAAAAAAGTTTTTACGCTCGCATGAGGTGGTTTTTCAGGCAATTTGAAAAAGGAATATTTCACAAAACTGCAATGGAAACAGTTTTTTTGCATTTACAGGTCACCTGGCGTACGTAAAAGTTGATCACTCTTTAAAGATGGCGTGGTATGTTCAGAACTCTGTAAGACAGATTTCTTTATTAAACTCTTAAAAGAGAAAGGAATTATGGGAAAACTGGATTCTAATGAAATGCCACAATTTATCAAGACCTCGAAGCAGATAGGAGAGAGAAACTCCCAGAAACACCTCATACGTGGCCGCTCCCAAGTATAAGGGGCTTTTTTTTTTTGCCATTAATGCTTGGATAACACACATAAATGTCTAAATTAAAAATAATGGCTTGTGCAGTGGCTGTGATTATACTTAAACCTACTAAAATCCGTTGCACTGATTTTGGGAATGACTTATCGTGAGAGGAAAAAATTACATTTTAGTCGCATAACATCAGTTAATGGAAACTTTTTTATTGACATTTAGAAAATATCGCAAAAGTTTTGCGCAAATCTGTAATGGAAACCCTGCTTCTGTTAGATGACCTATCTGTCTGGCTGTGTAAAATCTTGCATTAAAATCAAATGAATCAACTACAGTAAAGTAGAGAGACACCTTAACTGAAAGTTATAGAAAGTGAGCAGCATTGAATTCTGGGTAATTATGTTATACTGAAGCCACAATGTAGAGTCTCGTGTGGAGTTGGGTGACTGGGTGACTGCACTGACATGAAACAAGGCTAGAGTCGTCTTAATCTGTGTTTCTGTGAGTCAATATGGAAGGAAAAGTTATGAGAAAGTATCCCATTAATCAGCTACAGCAACTAGACACCATTATCACAGGACGATAGTTCCAAGTAAGGCAAAATGTCACCTTGAATACCAAGAATACCGTAAATATTGGGATTGGGAATATTGGATTATATGCATTTTATGGACTACTGTGCATGTCTTGAGTCTGCATTGTAAATTCCATGGGCCTATTTAAAGTATGTTTGAAGTAATTGCCAGATGGATTTGTGATCAAGACTATTAAAAAACAGAAAATAAAAGCCAAACATTTGTGCTGTAAAACAAAGACTGAAAGGGAGAACAGATGTATGGATGTAAGTGTTTTTAAATTAGAGCAGTTTCTTTGTGATCTTAGCACTAATTATCATCTAGCATCAGTTTCACGTCTACAACCAACCCCTTTGTGTAACATGTTGAAATGGCTTAAACATAAACACATATTTGGCTTATTCTTCAATTGAGGGAACTTTTCTGATTGTAAAATAATGAATTCCTTTCTCCAGATTAGAAGTAGACAACATTCCCCTAACTGAAGAATCATCTACATCTGATATAAACAGGTAACACTTGACATGAAAGTTTATATTATCATTAAACATTGATTTAAATGGCTTTACTGCATTTATCTCCTGCTTGAAAAAGTTTACTTTGCTAGCTGAAGTTAGCAAGGACTTGTTAGCAGATTTAATCCTCCTTAGTGTCAAGGCAATTTCTAGGCATAGTGGGAGAACAAACTACTGTATATCTCCTTCTAAACCACATTAATGAATCCTTACTCTTATGCGAGGTTACATTTGGAATAGTGCAAATTAATAAATTATATTAATAATAATAATTAAAAAAACCTGGCTGTACTCTCTGACCTGCAAGTGTACTTTAGCCTTGTTAAATAGTTTGTGAATATAAATATAACTGTGGTCATTTTTTTTAAAATCGTCAGTACTGAGTGGATTGTTCCAGATTCTTAAGATATATTACATCAAATCAACCAGTAAATGTCTCTAAAATCAACTATAGGGAAATTAATCTCTTAAAATATACAAAATAGCAAAGACTTAATAATTCCCTTATTGTAATTTCCCTGTTAATGTAGTAAAAATGGTGCAAATGTCTTTGCCTCTCTCTGCTTTTAAAGTCTATTAGTTGAGAATATTAAAAAGATTTATTATGTTCCTTCCTCTGCGTCACCTTTCCTCACCTCTTCTCACCCAAAGCGTTTGTTCTTACGTCTAGTGTCACTGCATGATATAAAACATATGCTGAGAGAACTGAGAGTCTGGGGCAATGTGAGATATTATTAAAATATTATTGTCCAGGTTGCACATATATTTCATATTCAAGTAATTTATGTTTTTCAAGAAAGTCCCGTGATACATCTTTGGGAAATGCACTTCTCAACAGTTCATCTATGAGTAAGCAAAAAGTATATATTATATTTTTTAAGTCATCTTTCTAATATTAATAGTGGTGGTTTCATTTTATCCTGCCTTTGTAATATGCTTTAAATAACAAAGGCATATTTCAGTGAAAAAGGCAAGGCAAGCATCAAGACATTTGAGCAAGACATTCGTTACTGTATTTATAATACATTATAAGGTAGGTAAATTATAACGTGGGTAAATTATTGCAGAATTGAACTATTCCTTTAATACATGTCCAAATAACCTAGACTTCTTATATGACCATATCATTCAAGCATACAGAAAAATGTGGTTTTATAACTGAAAAGTTTGAATCATGGCACGTGATGAGACATTCTGCTCTACATTCGGGCCTGTGTTTGATAGCCCACCCATCCGACGGCTGCCAGCTCTGTAAACATTTACTCATGCTATTAACACAGACCACTGAATTCAGCACTGTCTGACCACATATTACATAGCAGCTATAGTTAGAATATAATGTCTGACTTGTACCACTGCTGGGAAGCATTGTAACATACACAACCAGTTCATGACTCATTGTAAACAACACATAAACAAATACACAACAGGGACGGGACATATTAAGGCCCTTTGATATGTGAACCGGGCTCCATGTCAAATAAAACCTCCGTTTACAGATCCAAGAACTGAAAACACATTGGCCGCTGTCCCATTCCCATGCGTTGAGCACAAAATAAGCTGTGAGATATGCATAGGATGTGGAATATAATGCTGTGATAATTACAGGACTCTACAGGCGAGAGTGACGGCGTAACTTCATGGCTCGCTACTGTGTCTAAATTAAGATCTGATGAGTCAGAGAGACCTGTTAACACTGAGATTACATTGGCCTCAAAAGGTATTTGGAAACTTAATTCATGCTTAAAAATATACTGTAGGAATGTTATTATTATATTATATCATGTTATATTATATTATTCCGTTCAGTATAGAGGTCAGTAAAAAATTTTTTAAAAGAAATTAATACTTTTATTCAGCAAGAATGCATTAAATTGATCAAAAATGACAAAAATTACATGCATTAAATGATCAAAAAAATAAATAAATCATGGTTTCCGCAAAAATATTTAGCAACACAACTGTTTTCAACATTGATAATAATAAGAAATGTTGATTTCTGAAGGATCATGTGACACTGACTTTCAAAAACACTACTGACTCCAAACTTTTGAACGGTAGCACTTTATTTTAGGGTCTTTTAACTAGTTGCTTATTACCATGCATATTACTAGAATTTTGGCTGTTTATTAGCACATATTAATGCCTTATTCTGCATGACCTTATTCTACATTCTTAATCCTACCCAATACCTAAACTTAACAACTACCTTACTAACTAATAATAAGCAGTAAATTAGGAATTTATTGACGGAAAAGTCGTAGTTAATAGTGAATACATGTTCCCTATACTAAAGTGTTACCGTATTTATTTAAAAAATGTGTCTAATGCAGTAAAATTCAGACAATTTTAAAGGCACAATATGTAAGATTTTTAGATTAAAATATCCAAAAACCACTAGAACAATGTTATATATTTTGTTGACTTGTGTACTTATATTATCCCAAATGTTTCCAACAATGTTTAAATCCAGAGAAATCAGCAATTTTAACCAGGACATGGATTGTGTCATTTTGTCGCCTGTTAAAGACTTCATTCCCGCGTTACCCTCAATTTCCAGTTTTACTTTTGTAGAAACCATGGAAACACCAAAGACACTTTAATATATTATATGTTTTATTAGACAGGTGAACAATTGTTTGGATACATTTATCAACAGAAAACTAATCATTGTTATATAGCTCAACACGGTTAGTCATTGTTTAAATTGCTTGTTTTCTTGATTTACCACGAGTACCATGTTTTTACCATGCCTCAGAGACATTTTTTTCAAGTGACTAACATAGCATAATCAGAGAGAGCTTTTTCCATCATACAATATATTTTTTAATGAATTGCATGTCATTTAGCAACATAAGTCATCCAGTTTTTATTAACATTCTAATATTGATCTAGATTACTGCAAAGTGCAACAAGTCTCTTATACCAGCCACCGAGCGAACGTACAGGGTAACGTTATTACAGATTTCAGCACACTTAAATGTGTTTAGTATGATTGTTTTAACCATGTAAAACAGCGCTGCGTTACCCCACATACGCAACGAATAGAGCGGAAGCAGCCGACTGCAGCATAAGCATGATAAAAGCTCAGCTGGACTCCCACGGCTCTCGGCCCGCCCTGCTTCATACCACAGTAGCATTAATAAAACTTTAATACATTAGCTCATCCATGAACATGATTTCTGCCCTAGTCCATTGGATCGCTTTCCATCGGCTGTGGAGCTCACGCTCATTCATGGTGTCATCAAGGTACAGCTTTTTTTTTTTTTTTTTAAATTAGCAACCTCTAGCGGCGAAAATTACATATTGTGCCTTTAAGTGTAATCTAAGTGTCTCAGTACATTTTGTGGACCACTGCATCATCCCTAGTTGCTCCTGTTGCTGTTGTAGTGGTGCTTTCTTGTGTAATTAAATCACTGTTTTTTTATGCTATAAAAGTCCATTTGCATGTGTTTGGGCAGAGAGATAATGATTTCTTGATGTAGTTTCAGCAAGGCAGAGAACATTAAACTTATGAGATAAAGATAGCATGATTAAGTATAGATTTATCCTAGAGATATGACATTTTTTTGCAATGACCAAATCTGTGTTGTTAAAAATAGGTGACACAAATACAGATTCATGGATGTGATAATATCAGATATTCTGTCTTTGAAGTGAGCCTACAGCTCTAGATTGTCTTAAAAGGGAAGGTAACATCAAGAGGACTACATCATTATCTAATCATCTGATTTCTATATTTGGAGGTGAACCTTTTAACAGCCAATCAAAAAGATTTTTTTTTCTGATGAGCAACAAAACTCAGCTGTGAAACACATCGACGATCAGACGCAATCTTTTGTCATGGGAATGAAACAGTAAAATTCACTAGGTTTCAAAAGATAAACTAGCCAACTAGATTTTTAAATGTTCTAAAGAAACTGAATTTCAGTGCAAAACTAACTGTCATGATGCTAAGATGTTCTGGGTGGTTGTTTCTATAGGGTTGCTAATGTTTTCTGAGATGTTAATGTGTTGCTGTGTGGTTGCCAGGGCATTTCTATGGAGTTTCTAGGTGGTTTCTGCAGTGCTTTAGGGTTTGTTCAAATCCCTAACCTTAAGTATGCACCAGAGTATTGTGATTCTTGCCTTAACAAGCAGCACTAATTAGCAAAAAGCTCACCTCCTGCTTGCACAATACTGTCAAATGCATTTAATGAGAGAGGAAAAGAAACTTAAGTACATGCTACTCATTACAGGTCTGTTGCAAAAGACAGGCAGTGAAATTAGCGGTGAGGTTTTTTTATGAAGTACATGACATCTAATAACAGTTCCATCGACAATGCCAATCGCACTGTCATGAGAAACAAAGCAATTAGATCTCACCAACTACATAATGTGTGAGGGCGTAGTTCATGTTATGATTGCTCTCACTTTTATGTGTTAATTTAGTGTGGTTCATTGTTTATTGTTTTTAAAATAAAATGCAGTTAAATTAATCAGAATACTGTATCTAATTTGATTTGTTTTTTTTTCTTTATTGAAAGAAATGTGTTTGAAAGAAGATTCTTATGTTCACCAAGGCTGCGTTTATTTGATCAATAATACAGTAAAAACCGTAATAGTGTGAAATATTATTACATTTTAAATTAACTCCTATTTTCTATTTTAATATATTTAATAATGTATTACTGAGATGGCAAAGCTGAATTTTCAGCATCATTACTCCAGTCTTCAGTGTCACATGATCCTTCAGAAATCATTCTTATATACTTATTTGCTGCTCAAGAATTTTTTTTTTCAGAATTATTTGATGAATATAAATAAATGTTTGAAATAGAAATCTTGTGTAACTTTTATGAATTGCTTCACCATCATTTTTGATCAATTTAATGCAATCTTGTATTGTACAAAGTATCAATTTAAGTATCAGAAAAAAGAAAAAATCATAGTGACAAACTTTTTAACTTTTTTAATGTGTGTGTGTATTGTATTTATGTACATTTTTTATATTTTCGAATTAAAAAATGCAAATAAATTCAACATTTCCTCTGGAATCCTGCACACAAAACCTTTTATTTACATATTTGATTAAATCCTTGTTTTTGGCAGAAAGGATTTTACAGCAAATTCAAACCAGTTACTAAGCAGCTTTGAATCAATCAAAGCTTCCTGTAACAGGCACAGAAATACACACACACACACACAAGTCATATTGCTATGAATCAGATCATTGCGAGAAACATTTACCACTGCATTTATATATTTCCAGGAGAGGGATTATGGGAAAGTGATTTTTGTCCCAATCAGATTCAGGCAGGATTTGAGGGGCTTTAAGCAGCCTTCTGAAGAGTAATTCTCTCCGTGACGTGAGCAGAAGTTAAGGCGTATTTTGCAATTTTGCATTCTGACAAATTATGTTTAAATCTCACTGATACTAAATATTTTGCAGCTGACTGTGTGTGTCTTTGGTGCTTGAGACTGGTTTACAGTTAGCACGTGTGTTTGTTTACTTCTGGGAGTGGAAGAGAGGGTCAGAACGGGCAAGCCTGAGGATCTTGAATCTGCAGCTTCGCCCGGGCCAACCACTTACCCGCTCTCCCTCTCTGTAGAGAAATATTATACTTGGAGCTTGGCCCTGTTCTGAGAGGCTGGAGACAAAAGCACAGGGTGTAACAAATCATTCAGGTGACAAATCTCGCAAAAGGCCTTATCATGAGTCATAGACAATTAATTTTGAGAGAAAAAAAGCCTGTTTAATGATATTTATTTAAAGATGCACTCAGGCTCTTCCTCATTCCAGTTGATTTAGACTTTATACTGACACCTACTGGTGTGGATGCATGACGTTTTTTACTAGCTGCTGCTGTGGCTGTCATGTGTTTGTACTCTCCGTTTGACATCCTGACGTTTATACTCGGTCTATGGCATGTGAGCTGCATCGCAACTTTTTCCAGCATTCTAGTGGGGAAACTGTTTGTTTGGAAGTTTTATTTTTCCACTGGACTGTCTGGTTGCCGCACATACCAATACATCACTCCAGAAAATGCTGTTGACTCAGGCTCCGTTGTTATGTTGTGTCTGTGGTTTGTATATTGTATATAATGTTATATTGTTTGGTTTGCTTGTTCTGTTTAGATGTACTTAGATGTTTATGCTTCGTAAAGTGCCTTGAGCACTGAAAGTGCTATATAAAGCAAACATGTTGTTGTTGTTATAACACGCAAGTCATGTGATCTCAACATGGCGGCGTCCATGAGTTGGCGACCCGCTTCGTGAAGTGTGCATCATTTCAATGATATTTCCTAAAAGTACTATTGATTTCTTTGTGTTAATGTATTTTTTTATTCACAAAATTGACTTTGATCTTATTCTTTAGTTAAATCATACAGTCTATTCTTAGATTCATCTAGTTTACAAGTGCAGAAAGAGCGATGTGCTTATTTAATCAAATTTGTACTTCTCAAAGCACTTTGTAAGGACATTTAAAGAGCCTAATAAATGATTTGAAAACACTGACTGTTCAGCTTTGGAAGGAAGACTCAGGGTCTCGCAGTGATTAACAGCTGTGTTTAGAAATCGGAGCAAACACTTCACTTCATGTGCCTCATAACCAGAGATGAATTCCCTTCAAACTATCTACAGCATGGTGACGTTTTATAATTATTCATGTTTATCTTTGGGCAATATTCAACAATTTGTTTTTAAACGGCTGTTTCCAATGCAAACAAGAACATTGATTTAATATGCTAAGCACTAACAGAACTTGCACCCAAAGCAAACACTCTTCTTTATTCATTTTTTTGAAACAAAACGCCCACTTTACCACCATGGTGGCCTCAGGAAATGCAGGCAATTATATTGGAAGCCTTAAAGGGATAGTTCACCTCGAAATGAAAATTGTCATTATTTACTCACCCTCATATTGTTCAAAAACGTGTATGACTTTCTTCCATCTGTGAATAAATTTTTTTGAGAATATACCATTCTTTCAATATTATTTTTTTCAAAATAATAAAAAGTTATTGAGGATTGGGGCTGTCAAGCTCAAAAACTATGAAAAAGTTCCAAAAAAATATAAAAAACTGAATCAACTTTTGAAGTCAAAATTTAATATACTGAAATTTAGGTTACTATTCACTAAAAATAAAGAGAGTTCATGAGAGATATATAGCATGTAAAAAACATGTTGCTGCTGTACAATATAGCATATATGAATTATCCGTAGCAGATCTATACAGGGGAAGGTGGGAGGGTTTCTTAAAGTGCGCGGCAACTGCTACAGCAAATGCTGACAAAGTAATTGAAGGTTGAGCAGCGAGCTCATTGGCTACTGATACAGCAGGAACCAATCAGCTGTGCCCTATAGAGAATGATGTGATTGCAAGCAGCATTGAGTTAAAGGACTCTATCAGCCTGTGCCATATAGAGTTTCATGACAGAACTTCCTTATATGTATGTGTATACTTTTATGGCCCTTTTGTGCTCCTTCTTTAACCTTAAAAGCTTCACCCCTGGTTCATTGTTATTGCAGAGAAGAGAACATGTCTTCAGATGGTCTCATTGTGTTTGGAACATCATGAGGGTGAGTAAATGATAATAGATTTTT